>CM046840.1:22253481-23453481 GCA_025618425.1 Heliocidaris tuberculata
CAGAGAAACCAGGTTCCACAAGGTGGTATAATTCCCCCAAACGTATACCAGGTCCTCAGCTATAGCTCGGGCTTTCCTGTCCGAAACCGCAGTTGGAGAAGCAGCGCCTATTTCGTTACAATACAGTTAGGTAGGTAGATTGGCGATTATCGTTTCTTCCCATTTTTAACTTTATACTGCCATGGGTATAGTAATATAGGACTTAGATGCGTTATGACTAGTATAGTTAATTGTTAAGGTAAAATGAATAGGTTATAAATATCGGCTAATAAATCATCATCATCGAAATTGCTAGTAGAATGTCTCCCTCTGTTGACTTTACGTATGTTGATGTCTTGAGTTTGAAATATAAAGCAATATTTTTTTTTATTTTTCGAGCAGTAAACATTGTGCTCATTCATATAAATAACAAGACATTAGCCTATACACCCCTCTCTTCCCATCCATTCCCCTTCCCCCCCTCTCTCTCTCTCTTTCTCTCTCTCTCACATCTCCTTTTCTTTCTTTATCTTCTCTCACTTCCTAACTAATTCGTCTGTTTGTGCATGTATAATTTAAAGGGCTGGTCAGACTTGTCCGATATTTTGAATTAAAGGTACAAACTGCATGTGTTGTGTACGTGTGGGTATGCCTGCATGCGTATGCTAATAGCAGGGCAGCTCTAATGAGTACTTTCAATGCAAAAAAAAATTAAAAATCGTTATCTTTATCGTTAACAGAAAAGTCTCAACAACCCCTCAACACTGAGAGTTAACGCCCTTCTGGCTCCAAACAGACGCACTGTCCCTTCCTTTTTGAGGTCGATCGCCCGCCCAACCCCACCCGCTCTCTCTCCTCTCTCTCTCTCTCTCTCACTCACACACACACACACACACATATTCTCTCTCTTCACTAGTTTCTACCCCCTTCCCCCCCCCCCCCCTCTCTCTCTCTTTCCCTTCTCTTCTCACTTGTGCATTTTCCCTTTCTTTTTGCTGCCAATCGCTTTCTCTTCATAGTTCTCCCCTCCCATGTCTTTGTCTCACTCCCTTCTCGCTTATTCACCTTCCCTTTCTTTTTTGCTGCTCCTCTCTTTACCACCCCCCCCCCGTCTCTCTCTCTTTCTGTTTGCTGCCCGAATTTTTGTATTTTCCTTTCTCCCTCTCTCTCTCTCTCTCTCTGCCTCTTTGTTTGCTCCCAACCCCCCCCCCCCCCCTCCCCTCTCTCTCTCTCTCCTTCACTAGTTTGTTCCTTTTCTCACTTGCTTACGCCCCTTTCTTTTTGCTGCCTGCCCACCCCCCTCTTCCTCCCCCCCCCCCCCCCTCTTCTCTCTCTCTCTCTTTCCCTTCTCTCATCTACTCATCCCTTTCCTCTTGCTGTACATGCTGTTCAAATGACCCCACGTTTTGTTTAGGCAATTTCATGTAGGCTAATTACAAATTTATTTATTTCACATTATACTCCTTGTTGTCATGATATGGAAGACTTGTTATGACCAAAAATTTTTTATATATACATGTATATCTTTAAAAAATAAGATAAGGAATAAATTTCAGACTGCACTGATCGCGTGATTACCACGCGAGTCAAATATTAACTCATGCGCTGTTTTAATTTCTCCTTCTCTTCTCTTCTTCATCCGATTTTTATTCTTCTTCTTCATCAGCGTTTTGGGGTGTCTTTTTACTCCAAATTTTCTCCTTTTTTGCCAGGGGAGGGGGCCTTTGGATCGGCCCCTGTGTTTAACATCTTTTTTCGTGTTTACCGTACGACCATTCATAATGAATCAAATTTAACAGCTCACGTAGACATTTAAAAAAATAGATAATGTATTAGAGTTATTTCGTTTGGCAAGCCTTTGATATTCCAGGTGAGATATCTAAATTGCACACAAAACAAACTAATCAATAGTTTACAATAGCATAAAGACAAAGATGTAACTTTGATACTAAAAAAAAAACGTCACAAGAGAAATGCCCAGGGTAGTCTCGCCTGCATTGCGCAATTATCGGGGCCAGATCTTCACTTGGTGAAAAATCAACGGTTGGGACACTTAAGGAGTGCTGCCCCTGAGCCCCCCCCCCCCCCCCCCCCCCACGGTGTGGGCCAGGTACCCCATTTGTATAACTAAAATCCCCTTCAACTAAGATTTACAGGACGGTGAAGTTCATTTGAAATCAAGCTGTGTGTTTTACAGAAGCAGAATATGTGTACATGAAATAATTGCCATCGGGACACTTTTGGGTGCTGCCCCTCCATCAGACCTCTTGAATATATTGATCTACTATACTCAAACAACTTAGAGTATAGTAGTCCCCTTCCTTAATAATGATTCCTACCTAGTTTGGTTACCATCTACATGTAGCAACAGGTTTTACAGAAGAAGGAAAATGTCAATTTGGTGTCACATGCTCTTGGGGGCAAAAAGGAATAGGTACCTATTTGCATACACTCAGATCCTCTTTGCCTAAGGATGATTCTTACCTAGTTTGGTTAGAACCCAGCCATGCATTTAAAAAGTATCTCAAATTCACAATAGGGTTACTTTAGGGTGCTACCCCTGAGCCCCCTTGGGGGCAAGGTACTCTGTTTAAGAAATTGAGGTCTCTTTCCTCTACGGATGATACCTACTAACGTTGCTTACAATATTGCAACAGGGCTTAAAGAAGAAGTAAAAATGAATCTAATTACTGCTATTATTGGTGCTCTTTGGGGTGGTGCCCCCAAGACTTTACCCCCCCCCCCCCCATATTGGTAGGTACCCCCATCTCTATCAATTTAGATCCTTCATGCCCCAGGATGATCCCTGCCAATTTTGGTTGAAATCAACCACCAGCAAAATTTTGAGAAGTCACATGCATGTGTACAATACATGTACATACATGTACTACATAAATGTATGTAGAAACTAGAAACAAAACAAAATTCTACCAAAAACTTAACCGAGTAAAACTGTCAGTAGGTGACCTTTAATGTGATGAAAATGTAAGATTTGGGTATTCGTTTAAAAGAAGGTGACATAAAGACAGTCCCTACCAAGAATGAGGTCATGTTTCGAAGAGTTTTGAACAAAAACTTTTGAAATAAAGTAAAACTTCAAAAACTTAACTCAATTGACCTTAATTGATCTTTGACCTTGACTTTTGATCTGAAATTTCTTCTACATCATTTATGATACTCTACAACCCCTGTGTGCAAGTTTCGTGGAAATTGAACATATATTTTTTTAATGAAAACATTTCTAAAATTGTTGACGCCGCCGCCGCCGCCATCGGAAAAGCGGCGCCTGTGTCTCGCTTTTTGCTTACGTATAGGCAGGCGGGACAAAAATAGCATAAATTTAGAGCAACGCAAGAAATAGTCAACTTTTAAGTAATAAAAATATTTCAGCATTACCTTTTGAAAAATATTTTCATTTCTTCAACATAAAAAAAGGCACCTGGTTCATAATCATGGCCCAAAAGTCATACCATAGTATCAAAAATATAAAACAAAGCTTTCAGGCATGAAAATAATCTCTTACATTTGACATGATTTCAGGTTGGTACGGAGAGGTCCTATGACACATGCTCCGGCGACAGTGGCTCCTCGGGTCAATTTCATAATGCTCTAGCCGAATGCCTACATGTAGCTTCAACCCTGGACCAAGCACCCTAACTCTTATCCTAAAACCTTACCTGCAGAATCAATCACAACCCTAAACGTAACACCGTAACTTTTACGTAATAAAGCCCGGAAGCAATTACCGCCGGAGGAAACGTCGGATCATCTGCAGGGCATTATATAATCAGAGACATTATAAGGGTGGAGCCATTTGACAGCAGCGTGCATGAAAGCCGTGCAATGAGAGTCACACTGATACAGGCTACAGCTAGCGGAGCGGGTCTTTCAACCTCTGTCGTCGAATTTGAAAATCTAAACAACGCGTTTCATTATTAAAAAAAAAAGAAAAGTTGTTTTTTTCTTTTTCCTCTTCTTTTTCACAGCAAAAAAAAAAAAAATCTTCCTATTCGTCTATCTTGTCGGCGAATGAGGTCAGACACTGCACGAGGCCTCCCATATTTAAAAATGTTTCTTACGACGCTACGTGCATGTCATAGGTGCACCAGCTGTTTGAATATCTTCTTGCAACTCCTTGCCTATACGCATATATCTTCTTAGCCCATTCTATTCACTCGAGAGTCCATTAGGGTGCCCGTTTCGAATCGATATTGGTTGCCTAGTCAGACTTCTTAGCATCCTGATACCCGACCTCGTTGCCTGTCTGGTGCCCATTCTGTTGCCCATTCTGTTCACTCGGGTGTCCATTCTGGGGTCCATTGCGGATCACTTTCGGTTTGTGGTCTTTCAGCAGTGTCCTCACGAAGATTGAAAACCACACAATCTGCAGTGACGTAATGAGGAACATTGCGCAATGGCAGCCGAAGTACATAGAGGTCACGACCTCCCATAAGGTCAGCTGATATGAGTGGGCATAGATGACGTAGATGGAGGGGAAGAGGATGACACGAGCCAGAAAGAACGTTAACACAGCAAGAGCGGTGTTGACACGAAATAACAAAGAGTCCGTATTGCCATGCTGCGGAGTAAGAATGAGAGAGAAAGAAAAAAAAAACAATGATCAACTTGAATGAAAGGAGACTGACAACACACAGTGGCATAGCTACTGATGGTCTAGATGGTTACACGGTCTACGCAATTTTAAGGGGTTAAGTCTTAATATGGGCTGGATGGGGTGACGACGGGACAGGATCCGGGACTGTTATAGATGATCTGACAATTCTCTTTCTCCTGCGACAACTGCTCCAGGCTCTATTTCGTCCAAGGTATGGGGCAAAGGTTTAGGGTTGCAATTGGGTTTTAGCTTTTAGGGTTATGATTTGACACAGTGTTCAGTTCAGGTCTGAAGTTAGGAATTCGGTTAGAGTAGGAAATTGGCCGCGGAGCATGCAATTGTCACCGGATCATGTAGCGTCGTAGCACCATGAATGATGGTTTTATTAGGTTCATATCTATTCACTTTCACCATTTATTTGTGTACTTACCTTGATAAGAATCTTTCTGCAGTTGAGAAATGGCGTGCTTATTTCAGTAAACTGAACGCAGGCGACAATAAAGGCTGCCTTCCCAAAGCGAAAATACTATATGAAATAGAAAGCAAGGATAACATTATGCACATAGTAAAAGTATAAATGTAATCATGAGTGCATATTTTTTTTCACTTTTCATAATACCTCAAGCCGACCTTTCAGGAGAAGGTTCGTAATGTGGAATTAAAAAATTATATAGGGTTCTATTGCATTGCTGGAATTATGAACCTTCCGAAAAACAAGCTTTCGGAATAATGAACTTTCAGAAAAAAGACATGTAACCAAAAATCCAGGGACATTGGGCCGTATTTATAATACTACTAGCAAAAGCTTAGCATCTGCTAGCAAACAGAAGGAAGGACGTTCTTCTTGCAAGAAAATGCTTCCCCGTGACTAGCATTTACTTGCTTGTACATTAAGACTTAAAGGTTTCATCACCAAGCATTTGCCTGATATTTTCAAGCTGCTCTCATAATAGCTTGGCCTTTTACTTTACTTTTATTTATCAGAGAAGCTCTTCCGTTATGTTTGCATCTTTAATTATTTCATGTTCTCTTTGAGTATATTCGAAAGATTATACTTAACTGCCCTTACAGGATCAAAAAACGAATCAATTTCATCAATCATTAACAATTTTGCCATATTTAGCAGCAGTACGGTTAAATCACTCAATTCGCAAAGTGTACGGGGGTTGAAAACCTTTTCGACTTTACAGACACTACTGTTGTTCAAGTTCCCCACATAGCAGTGCTTTGTGCATATATGATGAATAGAAGTTATAGAACTGTTGTTCTCATGTAAGCATTTCCAAGAGCTTTTGCTTGTTTCTACAGATAAGGCCCATTGTCACATTCGGGATTATTCGGGATTACTCGGAGCATGGCCAACAGAGATTGGAGCGGGTTCATTTTGGTTCGAGTCGAGGAAAAGAATTGATTTCGATAAACTTTCCTACTGAGGCGGATTTTGTGAATTATTAAAAGTCCACCTGGTATTTAATTGATTTGAATAAAGCAGAAAAAATAGGGAAACAGACAAGTGAAAGTTTGAGCGAATTCCGATAAGAAATAAGAAAGTTATGAATATCTGAAGTTGAAATCAATCAAACACAAATTGGCTACTCCGTGACGTATCATGCGAGCTCCTCTCCCATTTGCTCAGTCTAGAAAATTTCATAAATTTTCGTTTTCTTAGTTTCTGATGAAAGAATATAATTTGTTTCATACATGTTTTGTACAAAAACAGATGAGCAATGATTATATCTACGATGCATGTATGTTATATTTTCTGTAGAGAAAATGGAAATTAATGTTTTTGGGGGTACAGGGCAAGTGGGAGAGGAGCTTGCAAGATAATTATCTCTTGTCGTATTTTGCTCGAACTTTCACTGGTCTGTTTCTTCAATATTTCTTTTTTTTTTTAAACCAACTTGAAATCAGGGTGGACAATCCCTCTTAGTGGTAAAACCAAAGCGGAGATACATGATTTTGTCATCTAGGGAATTAGCAGAGGCCAGAGGGTGTGATTTCCCCCATAGAAACTCACCATGATCTGACTTTCAAATTATACTAATCATCTACAACAGCACGGTTATTCTTTACTCAAATAATAAAATTCTTTAAATACCAATATTTTGAGCTGACAGATACCTACCAATGTCATGGGGTACCCTCCTGCCAGGACCAGGAAATGATGGAAACTAATCAAAGGATTCTCTCGCACGAATCGTTTCAGAGATGATGAAACGGTTGTTCCCATCAGCTGTTTTTCTCTGCAGTACACCATATACATAGCCACAACGTCGTAAAACCAGTACATGGTCGCGAAAGCGGCAATTTGATTTACCAGCTTGCATCTAGGTATATACATAGCGCGAAGAAAGAAGAAGAAATGTTACATGATGTGACAAATATATTTCAATATTCTTAGACGTGACGCTAGGACTTTAACACTGATTTTTTTAAAATAACTTGAAATGATCTTAATAAGTCTACTAGAAACCGAATTAAAATGAACCGACAAAACACGAACCTGCATCAATTTGAAATTGCATTAGGCAGGACTGAATAGTAATGAACTGAAGTAAGCAAATTTGAACTGATGGACCTGGTGAAAATCCTTCAAATCGAAGTTGTCCTATACACTTGAACTCCCTGCCCACTGCACTTTGGAACGTTGAATTGAACAATAGGTGGCGCAATCAACGGTAGTGAGGGACGACGCCTCGAGTGCACCGGGCCTCATTCATTATTATTAACCATATCAGATATCTGAGCAATGCAATTTTTACGTTTTGCCAAGCAAACACAATTGCGGGGCGATAAACTGTTTATTGCCCGGTTTCGAAGGTCAATGGGATTTTGCGTGTTAAATAGTGGGCAATAAACTGTTATTTTTTACAATATTTTCGAGTTCGCTCTAGATGTCTGATTCTGTTAATAATAATGATATGGACTGGCTACCTTCGGGGGATACAACATTAATTACCCTCACTAGAATCGTATTGCCCTCGTCTTCGACTTGGGCAATACGCTTCTAGTTTCAGGCAATAAATGTTGTATCCCCCTCAAGGCCAGTCCATATTATATTATTATTCCCTGTATCTCCCAGGTATGGGGCGGCAACGTCGAGGTTGAAGTCAAAGAAGTATAAGTACTTATGAAAAAAAATACGATATAAATATCTTTCAGAGTTTCACTTGGTAGAATTAAGGGGTCAAACTATAATTAACAGCAGCCTTATTATAGTCCGAGGCACTAGAACAGTAGGAAACTTTTTTTTTAATGAATCTACGCTATTCTTCTTCATCCTCCATGGCTTTCGCCATTATTAAACAATTTGTAAACACTTACTCGGTAAAGAAAACATCCATATACGTCCTCGTCATAGCAATGAAACCTAAGCTAAACTGCCACACTGCATGGGTGCAGGATACAAGCCTGTCAAAAAGGAGTAGAGAATAAAGTAAATTAAACAAAAATGTTAAAAATGCGTTCGTATAATAACAAGTCAAGAAATAGATTCCCATGTCTTAAGTGATGTTAACTTTCATTTCATTGCATAAATCTTACATAACGAAGAGTTTATGGACGTCAAATATTTTTAACGGTTCCATGACATTTGCTCCTGCGACAATTGCTCCGGTTTAGGTTTGTCATGTTAATCCTAAACCTAAACCTAACCCTAACCCTAACCCTAACCCTAATCCTAATCTTCACATTGTCCTGAACAAAAAACCAAATCATGACCTTGACCTTAACCTTTGACCTTTCGAGATATGGACGGAGGAGCAAACGTCGCAGGAGCAAATGTCGTGTCACCTTTTTAACACCTTCTTATATGGAAAAGCGAACAGAACAGAACAGACGATGAACATATGTAGGTGAAAACAATGCCGCCCATGCATCCACCTCTGAAAAAAAATAGTGACCATACGATACAAGGGATTCGTGGAAATTCGCGGTTTTCAAACATTTTGCACCCCCCCCCCCCCCCCCCGACATCGTATCGTCCTGGATCTGCCCTTTCGTGCGAAGAAAAAAAGTAAATGCAAATCTAAATGCTCGTTACCGTTTCACTCCTTAAGGCCACCGCACACCTTACGATCGGTCTGCGATCCGATTTCAGAAGAAAATGTAATATCTTTTGACAAATCATTTAAAAACGAAAAATATTTTTGATCGAGAGTCTAAATAGTCATACAGATAGTAACATCGATAATACGGCCTTTGCCGAGTTTTCTAGTCAGTGGAATGGCAAAATCGGCTCCGAGTCGTAATGACGTCACAAAAATCGTACGACTGCATACGATTTGAAACTAATTTTGCCCCTATTCCATGTAGAAAGCTGACAGCTCACTCAAACCCTATGTTTAGTATTCATATTACTTTCAGAACCTGAATAGGGTAGATTTCATTTGTTAAAATGCCAATATTTAATGCCATAGCCATTTATTTCACAAATCGGATCGCAGACCGATCGTAAGGTGTGCGATGGCCTCTACATCCTTATTACGCTTACATTTTTGTATGTTAGATCGTTTGTGGATAAAGGTTATGCTCATTAAAGATAGTTTCGCTACCACAGTCATGACAGTAATTAGGAGTCACTCAGCTATAGGATTCAGGGGAGGGCTGGAATGAGGAACCAAAGTTCTGGTATATCTTTTCTAATTTCTATATACACATAAAAATATAAATGGTGCAAAAACGAGAAGCAAAATGTGTCTTTGCGGACATCCGGCAGAAAATTGAGACCAGTAAACATGGTAAAAGGGCATCTCAAAAATGGTGATAACCTGGAGTAGCAACGGTGGAGCGATTGCATGGACCCACGACACAAACCGATCGACTAATTTGCTACCAAGCAAGACGGACTTTCATTACCGTATCTGTTTTATCCTGCCATATTTCCGTCTGCTGAACCGGGGAAGTGCACACTTTCACCCGTCATTAGCGGAGTCCAGAAAAAAAGAGGAGTGGACCTCATCCCCCCCCCCCCCCCTCCCCCTCCAAAAATAAGGATATGTAGAGGGGGTTTTTTTTAATTTCTATTCTTCTGGTTCACATTTATTTTGTAAGCCTATTATTACTAATTTGCAAGCATAGACCCTAATTTGAAACTTTATCAGAAAATCATTGTGTCTTGAGAGAAGCCTAATTCAGCTACCTTCTGGTCGTGTGTTAGGAGCAGCGATGGTACATGGCCTATGGTAGTCTTACAGTGCAGACACTATTTTACGACTGACCAGGGTTTGTGCCTGCAAACTATATCATTACTGTTCAAGTATGTCATCACGTGTGTCAAGTGTTGTGCCGGGGGGGGGGGGCCGTCGGTAGAGGGGAAGGGGTGGGGTGTGACATCTCAACACTCATTCTGTCAGCAAATTTATAACTGTTGTTGGCAATTTTGTAGATTTGAGGGTAAATCTCTTGTCTATTGTACTCAAGATATCATTAATTTTATAGATGTTGCCAGTGTAGGAGCATACATGTAGATCTATGAATGATCTAATCCAACCAAATAGCATTTATTACCCAGTAATATTTCAGTTGGGTAAATTTTGAACAAGTCGGGCATTTCGAATTCTGTTGGTCAATCAGTTACCCAGTTTACCCATTTTCTACTGGAACCGGGTGGGCCATGTATTAACCCTTTCAAGACAATTGACCACATTTTGTGGTTTGGCTCAATAACTTTTGATTCAGAGCTCTAAAAATTATACCAGATGCATGAGTAGAAAGAGCAAAAATTTCTACACACACTATGTCCATTTTTGTTGCATGACCATACTGGGTTTGATGCCAGGAATTTTAAAAATGACAATAAGCTTTAAAATCCTTAAATTGGCAACACACTGAGAGGTTCAAAATCATTGTTTTTCATCAAAATCAGTAATTTTTTCAACTTTTTGACGAATTTCTAACCATGTATATTATTATATTAAAGACATTACACCTTTTTAGAAGCAATTAGCACTGAAAAAAAAATATTATTGTTGCCAATTTAAAGAACAAAATGAGATCAATTTAGCCCTTAAATAATTCCTGTCCTGAAAGGGTTAAATGAGAGATTTCAGTAGTCAACAGGGTAGGTAATCTTGGCTTGCCCAAAAACGACATTACCCAATAAATTCTATAGCTGCCCAATCTAATTCCGATGGAGGCATTTGCCCAACTCTTAAAAAATCTCAGATTTTAGGCAGTAATTATATTCATTGTTGCCATAGCTTACTCTATTTTAAACATATGGAAGTTCAATACCAGGCCAAATGATTAGCCAGATCTAGAGTCATAAATAGATGAAAACCAAACAACAAAATTAGAACGGACATAATATATTATAATCTATAGATATTGACTAAAAATCTAAAATCTTACTTTTACACTCTTTTGTGGTCCGAAATTTTATAAATTACGTAGAAGTATACCCTTTCTAAAAAATACCCCCCTCCCCCCCCCCCCCCCCCACACACACACACTCACAATCACCCATGCTGACCAATGATACATTTATATTTGCAAAGTTTTGGACCCAAAAGGCACCTGGAAACGTGATAGCCTCTCCATCTCTCTCTCTCTCTCTCTCTCTCTCTCTGCTTGACAGATATTTTTGGACTTGTGCGGTGCCCCCCTACAAGAGAACCCATAGATCTGCTACATGTATATTGAATTGAAGGTACTGCTGTATTTTACACATGGCTTTTTTTTGGGGGGGGGGGGTCGTATCCCCCTGTGGGAGAAAGTAGCAATGAAGTACATGTAGTACTGCAGTATAATTATAGTCGTGCTAGATTCTAGAACAAGCAAGCTAGCAGTAGACATGTTATCAACACGCTCAGGCCAACATTTACAATGCAAAACAGTTTTATACCAGGAGGCTCCTGCCCCTAATGTGTATAGGTCGAATCAATAAAGTGAGGTTTCACAACATAGTGTGCACTATTATTAGATTATCGCTTTGACTGTTTCTCATGTTTCTTACTTACCTCATTGCCGTTCCGCATGCCAGATACGGCGGATACCTCCCGGACAAGAGCGACCAGAAAATGATGAAGAGCCCTGGCCAGACGACACATCCAACCGTAAAAAGAGTCCATAACGATGGATAAAGAGGCACATCTACACCTAACTCATCCATGGCCTGGGTTGAAGAAACGTTAGAATGACCACGAGGATATACATGTGTCCAGTAATTTCACCCAGTCCTATCCGTCCTTTACGGTTCAGTGAGTCATGTTGGAGCCCCACTTCCGTCAATCACCTAGTTTTGCCTTTTGGCTATACTATACTACTTATTAGAACGCACAAGCGATCAAGATGCCGATATGTTTTATGGATGTCATTTTAATGGCTGCTATAAATCAATATAGCCACGTATTTTCGATCATTCGTAAAGCGAAACACAATCGCACAGTTATTCATGTGTGTACACTGAAAGTATTATGCATCGTGCATTGCTCGGCCGGCTCGATTTTCCACATGTACGACTATGTACAGTGAAGTAGTCAACCATACACTGTGCACAGAGACTGTATATGTTCTACAGTCGAGTCATCCGGTGAGAAGTGCACTTGTCTTGATAATGATTCCTTTCCTTATTATGTTCACCCTTGCCTGTTGCATGTAAACAAGATAACACGTTAATTGAGTAGACCTATCCTGTCAGCGAGCTGCAAATTTCTACACCGCACAGCTTCTACCATACCGATATTTGAGGAAGTGTCGTCTGCCTCTCGTGTGTACATTATATACACTGGATCATATCATGAAGCTACAATCTTCATGACCATATCAGAGATCGAGATAGAGCAGGGAAGAAGGGCTGCGGAGCGTTTTTGAAAAGGGGGGGGGGGCGGGCATGCGAACAAGCATTATCAAGTCTACTACATCACGAACCGCGTCTACTTTAAAAAAAGAGCGGGGGCTGCACCCCTCTTAACCCCCCCCCCCCCCCCCCGTGTTCCGAGGCCCATGAGGAAGGGTGCTATAAAAAGTAGATTATAATCGAGTACGGTTTGTAATCAATCATTCTCCAGTTTATGGGTTATTTAGGCCACAATACGTCTATGCCAATGGGTAGCTTATTAGCTAGGCCTATACATCGGTGACAAGTTTATTGGTTTATTGTTTCCTCCATAATTATGTTCTACAAACCTATCGATGAGGGAGTATGACCAGTAGGCCATATCTAGGATGATCTCTATTTTTTTGTTTTAAGTATTCTTTTATTCATTTCTTTTCAGTGAAATCAACGATAGAAACATTACAGTCGTGAATAAAATATAAACAGAAACTTTTACAATTTACAAGTAAATATATACGTATATTGAAAAATGTATATATTCATGGAAGAACAAATAATTTACACAACGTGAAATTATACTTATATACAACTGAGAATATACTTTTACGTTATCTGCAAAATGGTATACCTTCATGGATGAACAAAGAATTTATACAACTGAAAATATACCTTAAATATAACTGTTCCTTTTACATGTTTTTTTTTTTCACTGAATGAAAAATGTATTAAAGATAAAAAGGAGAAAGAAAGAGAGTAAACAAGAAATATAACCATAATAACACTAGAGTCGAACAAGTACAACTACATGTATACAGGTGGGTTGTGGAACAGTCATGAAATGCGATGGAGTAGTAATAATGAAATATGAAGTAGGCTTAATTGTTCCTGTAAATAAATGCATTGACGCGTGCACGGTGCAGTGTCTTAACATTTCAAAACGTTGTGAAGTCAACTTTAGAATCAATATTATTGTAGCCGTATATGAGAGCATTTTTCCATGTTCGCGCGCATGCGCGTAATGTACGTAATGTTTTCATACCTAAGGCACTTAAATGACTGAAACTGATCTGAAACACAAGAAAAGTCAGACCATGAGTCAAACCTAAAGCTTTTCAAGTATTGTGTGTGCATACGTATTGCCCGTGCGAGTACTAGGGAAGTAATGCACACACAATAATTATATTCTGGAAATCATATAGGATTAATTAAAATGCTAAAACAGTGAAAGATAAAGTCATTTTCATGCTCTATAGGTAACTTAAGCATAGTGACGAGCGCATGCGCGCACGAGCAGACAATTTTGAAATGTTTAAAAAGGCCTGAAACATGCCAAAAAATCATTCTAGACCATTTTGAGCATTTTCAAATTTTGCGCACGCGCACCCTGTGATTCTTTGGAGACTTAAAGGTAATCTGTAACTTTGTGGAAGCTTGATAAAATCTGAGCTGCATGGCCTAAATGCTAACAGTGTATGTAATATGTTGTAAAAATGAAGCCCTGAAAATGGAGCCACCGCTCGATATCAATGTACGTTCAATTTCATTCGCTTGCCCCTATTGCAAGGCCGTGCATAACAACAATCTTGGAGCAGCGAACAAAATTGCCGTCGAGGGTGGGGTAGTTTGTCAGTTGGGTTGTTCAGTTCGTCTTTATTCGGTCGAATTATGCGTATCACTGCAATTGCGTGCTCGAATATTACCCAAGCCGGGCCAAGCTCCAAAACACCACGATTGGCGACTTTTCGGTCCCTTTAAATGCATCATCATGTGCTTCACAAAAAGTGAAAATCTTGCAAGTGACCGGAAATGCCAGACCTTTTCTCCCCACAGACTACAGTTGTAGACTAAAGCGTACCCCAGTACGGTTTCATGAATAGCAGCATTCGGTCAAAGATATCTTGAAAATAACATGATATATTGCAAAACCTTTATATTCCTGGCTGTTTATTTATCCTCTTGAACATCATTCTACAACACAAAAATCAAAATTCAACAATAATAATCAAACCTCCACAAAGTTACCGATTCCCTTTAACCTTATAACATTTTTTGTGAGAAATTAGAAGGAATACTGTTAAGACAATTATAGTAGAAAATGGCACGAATACAAATCATGGTTGGGTTTATTTTTAGCAAACTTTTTAATTTTCAAAATATTTTTTATTTCAAAGAATACAAAAAATGAATGATGCTGTAGAAAACTTGTTACCTCACACGCGAAATTATTGATAATAAATAATAAATAAGAATTCAAAAAGGAAGGTACAATAACATCAAAGAAAACATCTCCACAAATAGAACTTCAGGTAAAGATTTACTTAAAGTATTGTATATCATAACTAGAGAGAGAGAGAGAGAAAGGAAGAACAATATTAATGCTGAGGCTTTCCTGGGCAAGAGTAAATTAGACTTTTATTATTATTATTATTATTATTATCATTATTACATTTTTTCTCGTATTCGTCTTCAATCATATATTATGACAGAAAGCACCTCCGCAATGTATAAGTTGATGTTCTTCACATTTATACTGGCCCGTCTCCGTGGTCTAGTGGTTAAGGCACTGGCGTTCTAAGCCAACGACCAGGGTTCAACCTTTGCAAAAATTTCAAAAAGGAAGGACAGCTCTAGGGAACTATATATGCAACATTTATTCTCTCATTTTCAATTCTCACAATTATATACATATACATATACATATATATATATATTATGTATATGTATATAATTGTGAGAAATGAAAATGAGAGAATAATGGTTGCGTGCATAGCTTAAATCATAGCTCCCTAGAGCTGTATATATATATATATATATATATATATATATATATATATATATATATATACACATATATACATATATACATATATACATATATATATACATATATATATATATATATATATATATATATATATATATATATATATACAGCTCTAGGGAGCTATGATTTAAGCTATACACGCAACCATTATTCTCTCATTTTCATTTCTCACAATTATATACATAAACATATATACATATACATATATATATACTTATATACATATATATATATATATATGTAATAATTATTGCGTGTATAGCTTAAATCATAGCTCCCTAGAGCTGTATATATATATATGTATATATGTATATATATGTATATTATTGTAATAATAATCATCATCTCATCATAATAATCATAATAATAATAATAATAATAATAATAATAATAATAATAATAATAATAATAATAATAATAATAATAATAATAATAATAATAATAATAATAATAATAATAATAATAATAATAATAATAATAATAATAATAATAATAATAATAATAATATTTATGATAGTCTAATTTACCGTTACCCAGGAAAGCCTCATAAAGCAATATAATATGTATAGGCCTAGATCTAGATCTAGGCCTACCCTTTAACACTTTATAACAGGATTAAAATTAACTTGATGTTATAGACTACCTAGTTCTAAAAGTTAGAGGCCTATTAAAGAAAATTGATATACAGGGCTTTTATTCTGAAATCTACTTCGATTTACGGGGTCGGTCTCAGGCTCAGCGACTATCAATCGCGTCAATCTATTCTAAGTAACTAAGTTAGCGTCCACTGTGTTTTACTCTAACCGTATATATAAATTTAACAACAAGGCGAGATTTATACTATCTAACATTAATTTGTCATATCTAGATCAAAGTTAAATCCAAATATATTTAATTGTTGATGAGGGATATAAAACAAATATACAGGGCCTTTATTCGGAAATCTAGTGCGATCTAGAATATGGGGTCGGTCTCAGCGACTACAGTCAATCGTCTATTTCTCTCGGGGCTCTCGCCCCTCGAGGAAATAGACGACTGTAGTCACTTCGACCGACCTCATAGATCGCACTAGATTTCCTCGGGCCCTGTATATTTTATCCTATCTCAAGTTACGTCCCTTATCCACAGTTACACGAGACCGACACCAGATCGACAGCGGACAAAACAAAACATTACAATTATAATGTGACTAATATCTTAGCCACACCGCCAAACCGACTGCTTCTTGGCCATGTTGGCTATTAGGTTTGTCTTCAGCATAGGTGTTGGTCTCTTTGGTGCATCTATGGTATACGGTATCATGTCACTACAACAGTCCTATAAATAAAAGAAGATTTCAAATTGTAGTAAGAAGATTTCCAACTGTAGTTTGACAAAATCACGTGATTCTTCTTCTCTTCGCTGTACTTCATACTGGCAATCATATCACATGATCGTAATTGATCGATAACGTACTCAGAAGTGACAATGCAGACATCTACTCGGATTTCTTCGTATACCCGATTTCACGGCCGTTATGGTTCCCGTTCTGTTCAGCATGTTCATTTTGATGTCCATTCTGGTTCGTCCTCGGTTTGCGTACTTTTGAAAGTGCTTTGATGAAGGACGAAAACCACGTGACTTGTATCATTACCACACCGCACATGACAAAATGGCAGCCGAAGTACATAGTGGTCACGACCTCCCACAATGTCAGGTGATATGTGTAGCCATAGATGAGGTATATACAAGGAAATAGCACAAGACGCGTCAGAAAGAAAGTCGCAACAGCAAGAGCGGTGTTGACTTTGAAGAGATATGAGTTCGTGTAGTTGTGCTGCAAAAGGAATATGAGAAAGGAATATACAAATATGTACAATGAGGATAGATTTAAAGTAAATTAATAAACAAAATCTCTCCCAATTTCATTAATGTTAGGAGACGAGTATAGTGCAAGCCCTGAAGCTCTATCCTGAAGCAGGCTAGAGCCCTGGATATCTATAGCCTGCTTCCGAATAGGTTTTTATCGAGAAAAAAATGCAGCTATCGACAACCACTACCGACTAAAACCCCTAAATTTGAAGGAACATATAGGTCGCCAATTGGTTGCACACCACTTGCTGACTGGTCACCGACTGGTTACAGATTATTGGCCATTGTTTGTCCTAAAATGTGCCTGTATAATGATGACTGATGACAGCGCGAAAGTGTTTAATACATGGTCCACTATCGGTAAACAGAGGATATTGGCGATCGACTAGCAATTGATAGGCTTTAGTTACAACAGGGGTGTCGTAGCCGAGTGGTTAAAAACACTCAACAGGAAATACGAGGATCGTGGGGAGTCGATCCCCGGTACGGCATTTATGCTCTTGAGCATGCAAGGCATTTTAACTACTTGCTCTTTTATCATGTTTATCGTACATTAAATAAATGATGTTCGGCATATTTGATTACCCCCAAAAAACCACAAAAAACAAACACTGTGTCGTAGTCGAGTGGGTCGAGTATATTTGACTGGAGATGAGAAGGTCGTGGGTTCAATCCTCGGCACGGCACGTACGTTCTTGATCAAAGCATTTTTTTCTACATTGCTCTTCTAATGTAAATGTAAATAAATGCTCTCTGGCATGATCACCAACAACCGGTCGCTGACCAGCGATACCAGTTGGTTACAGGTTGTCATCAGTCGGTGAATGGTTGTTTGAGGTTTTTGGTCGGCTCAATCGAAAACCTTTTGCCGACCAAACTGGTCGGGGGAAAAAATAGTCGGGAGAAGATATTTCTCATCTTTAACCGATCGTCCAAAGGGTAGGCGATCGGTCAGCGATTGGTCTTCACTAGTTGCCGGCGGTAGCCAAGCATTTCTTTTCGCCGGTAACCTTCACCATTCAATTGGAAATCCGTTGACCATCTGTGGGCGACCTAAAGTACACTGACTGCCGTCCAGTTGCCAACCGATCGCCGACCATCTTGTGTTTAAGCCTCCGTCTCACTAGAGTGGCGACCGGTTGCTGACCAGTACAACCAAAAAACCTGCAGAAAGGCAACCACTCTCAACTGAAATTTGAAATATTTTTATAAATCTGCGACTTGTCGCCTATATACAGGTCGTACACAGGGCCGCCGATAGGATGCAGACCGGTATACCTATATCTAAAACCGCTCAAAGATAAAAGGTTTTCGATGCATCATCGAAAACCTTTCATTGGCTGGCGACCGGTCGTTAACCAATGAACACATTTACAAGACTGCATTGTAGAAATAATGGAATTTTAATACAGCAAAATCTTTCTATGATCACAGACAATGAACCCTCCTCCCGTCCCCCATCCCACACCTAGTACGCTTATGGCTATAGCCGGAAATGCCGACCACGCTTTTAGATTAGATCGAATATTATCTAGATACTCAAGTATTTAGTGTGCTTACCTTTATAAGAATCTTTCTAATGTTGATAAATGGGGTGCTTAGTTCAGTAAACTGCACACAAGCAATCATGAAGGCAGCCTTGCCAAAGCGATAATACTGAAGAGAAATAGAGGAATTATTTCATATAATTACTGCTCCATCTTGAAACAATAGGCAATTTGAAAAGTGCGTACTTTTCTTGAACCACTCCGTAGATGTCTGTATTAATGGTACTGATACTATACATTACCAATAAGTAGTAATGAGGGAAAAATTTAATGCTAGAATGATTATTCAAATGATGTAAGTTCTGATAGATCCAGGTAAAAGTTCAAATAGTAAACAAATAATTAAATCATTCCATCTGGACTTACGAATTATTTCCGAGAACGATTTCACGTCCGATCCTGGACGCTTCATCAGCTTGTCTGATTTTGGTAGCGGGAAAACGTCGTCGCCAATTGGCGCAGACGCACTATCATTGTTATTGTTCCGAGTAAGACATCAAGGAATTCTCCGGATTACGGCACTATACACCCAGGAGAGGTTATGTCGCAGGCCCCTACCCTTATTGAGAGTAGGGTTCTCAGCGTTGACATAGACAGCTTCACGGACCCCCCCCCCCCCCTCTCAAACCACCGAGATTCTTTGTCTAGAATGAATACATCCTTGCCTTTGAAGTCATGTTTGGATGTGTTCAGGTGGATGTGTCCTCTTGACATTGAATGGCGTAGACGACGTTGTTTCTCTTTTTCTTTGGAACCTTATCCTTCGGGTGTACAATTTATTTTTGTTTTGTTTTGTTTTGTTTTAGGGTGTTTTGTTTTGTTTTGTTTTAGGGTGTTTGCTGGTTTGAAGTAAACGGGAATGTGATAGCCTGAAAGGATCCGTTGGATTTTCTCAGAGAGTCCACTGATGTAAGGCCATAGGCGCCGGAAGTGGGGGGCAGGGGGGCGGTCGCCCCCCCCCCCCCAAACGAAAAAGTGTGGGGGGGGGGGCAAAATGCATTTTCGCCCCCCCCCAAAAAAAAAGCCCCCCCCCCCATAAAAAAAAAAATCAGTAGTAAAGGAGTGAAAATCGTGTGTATATTAAAAGCTTGATTGCTTTATTACGTAATTGTAAGCCTTTGTATTCATTTTTCGTGCATGGAGATCACTGAAGACAGATAAAGCATTCAAACTTTTAACTTTAACGTAGTGGAGGTTTTGTATTGGACGTGTTTAATAGTGAAATATTCTGAAAGGTGTGTACGTGCGTCTGTATTGTTGTGAGAGGTGATATGGGAAAGCGTGTGTGTTTTTTTTAGGGGTGAGAAGACATGAGCCCTTGAAAGGTGAGCCCCCTTGAATGTTTGCCCCCCCCCCCCAATCCCAAACTGCTTCCGGCGCGCCTGTGTAAGGCACAGAGACTCCTATGCCCCGGCGTAGCTCAGCTGGACGTGGCTTATTGTCCTGGCGTTGATGTTTACGTGGGTGGATGGCCTTCTCTATACTCCAGTTCTGGTAACCACACACGTTAACCCTTTCATGACTGGAATTATACAAGGGCTAAATTGATCACATTTTCTTCTTCAAATTGGCAATAATAATATTTTTTTTTAGTGCTACATGGTTCTAATAAGGTGTGATGTTTTTTAAAACAATATTCATGGTTAAAAATTTTGTTGAAAAGTTGAAAAATTGCCAATTTTGATGAAAAACAAGGATTTTAAACCTTTCAATGTGTTGCCAATTTAAGGATTTTAAAGCTTATTCTTGTTTTAAAAATTCCTGGCATCAAACGCAATGTGGTCATGAAACAAAAATACATTAGTGTGTGGAGAAATTTTTGCTCTTTCTACTCATGCATCTGGTATATTTTTTAGAGCTCTGAATCAAAAGTTATTGAGCCAAACCACAAAATGTGGTCGGTTGTCTTGAAAGGGTTAAGTGCTTCCCGAAGATGTCTATGTTCCTTCTCCTTTGTTTCCTCAGAAGAAGGAATGTAGGAAGCCCTGGGAAACAATGTTGTTACCACCTCCAGTTTGTGGATTTTCTCATCCTACGGATCCTTTCAGGCTATCACATTCCCGTTTACTTCAAACCAGCAAACACCCTAAAACACAAATTTGTACACCCTAAGGATAAGGTTCCAAAGAAAAGAGAAACAACATCGTCCACGCCATTCAATGTCAAGAGGAGGGTTGCCAAGAAAACTATATTGGTGAAACTAAGCAGTCTCTGCACAAGCGTTTGTATCAACATCGCAGACCGGGGACATAAGGAAACGATTCTGCTGTCTACTCCCACCTGAACACATCCAAACATGACTTCAAAGACAAGGATGTACTCATTCTAGACAAAGAATCTCGGTGGTTTGAGAGGGGGGTCCGTGAAGCTGTTTATGTCAACCCTGAGAACCCTACTCTCAATAAGGGTAGGGGCCTGCGACATAACCTCTCCCGGGTGTATAGCGCCGTAATCCGGAGAATTCCTTGATGTCTTACTCGGAACAATAACACTGATAGTGCGTCTGCGCCAATTGGCAACGACGTTTTCCCGCTACCAAAATCAGACGAGCTGATGAAGCGTCCAGGATCGGACGTGAAACCGTTCTCGGAAATAATTCGTAAAGTCCAGATGGAATGATTTAATTATTTGTTTACTATTAGAATGATTATTCTTCAACTCTTTATTACTTTATTATCGATATACCAACCGTTATTTTAAGCTGGAAAGTACTTACCAACGTGAGAGGGTAGCCCCCTCCCAGAACCAGGAGGTGATGAAAGCACAGCAGTGGGTTTTCTCTCAGGAAGCGATTCATTGTTGCGGTAATTGGAACTCTCATCATCTCTTTCTCTCGGCAGTAAACCATATACATAGCCACCACGTCGTACAACCAATACATAGTGGCGAACGCGAAGCTTTGATCCAACAGCTTACAGCTATGGTGGCACATAGGAAAACGAGAAAAGCACATTGTCAACTACTCTGTATCATTTTGTAAGGTGAATAAGGTATAAACTAATGGAGTCCATAACAGTAAGAACAATCAATGCAACAAATATCAGACAATGTTAAAGGATACTCTACTGATGCATTGCCATAATTATTTTGATGTCGGAGCTTTCAAGCCGGCATAATTATGATTGATAGGAGGAGTTGCCCCCGCTAAATCCGCCACTGAAATACGTTTTTTTTTTTTAATGTGCAATGTTTTTGCAGAGAACATTAGGAGGGGGGGGGGGGGGGGGCTTCGAACAGACATAAACGGCAAACTTTGTTGTAGGATGTCGACTAGCTATCACATTGTAATGTGTTGAACCATATTAAATACAACTTTATACATATTTAATTTATACTTCAGAATTATTCCTCATGAGTCACATACTGCAATTATTGATCTTGCTCCATATTCTATCTCATCTACATGGGTGTCACTAGACCGTTTGTAATGTGGGGAGGGGGTCTGTCGGACATGAAGAATCTCCATTGCAAGTTATCTTGCACTAAGTTCTACCTCATCTAGGAACTTCGCAAGACAATTCGTTGTGAGTGGTTGTCGACGAAATTTGCCAACACACATGCCCAAAATTTTCCAACAAGCATTAAAAAATGGGGGATGGGGGGGGGCTACGCACAAATGCTGATAGAATTTTGAATGGAAGGGGCACTGGTGGGTTTGTTTGTTTTTTAAAGAAAGTTATTAAACTGGACTTACTCTTTGAAGAATACATCAGTGTATGTTCTAGACATGATGACTGATCCGAGGCTGATATGAAGCACTGCATGAACAGAGGACACTAGTCTGTCAACGAAATAGTTTGAAACATTGAAGTTAATAATATTGTCGTTTCACGGTCGTATCCGGGGCCGAAACGACCGCCCCTCCCCCATTAATAGAAAATGTGAATATTATATGTCTTTTAGGGGTTTAAAAGAAATAACAACAACAACCGCGTCCCTCCTTAAAAGACCGGAAAATCATTCCAGGGGAAAAATGAAGGGGGAAGTTGTTTTAGACATACAGAGATCAAAGCAAAAGGCCCGAATTCACAAAGGAGGTTTAAACCATGGCAAGGTTTAAACCTCCGTAAGCGTACTAAAATAAGCGTAAATAAGCGCACATTGCCCATGCGCGCGCTCAAAGAAAATATATGATTGGATCGGATTCCGTGCGCACGTACGCTTAAAAACCCCAGGAGGAGGTTTAAACCATGGTTTAAACTAAACCTCCTTTGTGAATTCGGGCCTTTGGGTTTAGTTTTTCTTTCTTCCAGTTCATAGCATGAAAACGAGGTTAGGGTGTCAGATAAAAAAAAATCCCAAATAAATTGAAATATTTTTCAAAAATGAAAGGGCGTTAACCCATGAAACGCCTCCATTGACTTTTATACAATAGCTTGCTGGGGGAGGGGGTAAAGGGCAAGGACGCTTTGCCCCCTCCCTCACCCCTCATGCCGCTATTGGTCAGTTTGCTATATCAAGCAGTTTTACGATAATGGAGGCAGTGTCTTCTGCCATAATTCCTTCACCATTCAAATTATCTCGATAAAGACTTCTATATACGTGACAGTGTACGTATAGTCAACATGGGCGTGCAAGACAGCTGTGAAGTGAAAACTAATAGACCATAAACTTCAGTCACAAAACCGAAACTTCTATCGGTCACTACAGAAGGAGGTATTCATTAGTTTTGTGCGGATGATTGATTGGTAACGAAAATGAAGCATTTCGTCTGCAGTTCCCTCGAGAAGACGAAACGAAAAGGACTCCATGTACACCCAGTGTAAAGTGCATACCAATTCACGTTTCTATGACATGCTTTATTTTATTTTTTATTATGTATTCGGCATTTCGAAAACAATATAGAAAACAATACAGAAAAAAATCACAGGAATAAACATTGTAAAGAAAGGACCTGGATCAGAGTTGATGGGGCTGCCTAGGTTTAGAAAAGTTTAACTCAATTACCATGACCCACAGGTCTTCCTTCCCACACCCCCTCAACTCCATCCAGGTCAGAATAAGAAAATTAAAAGAAGGATTATAAATAAAAAGTGTATCACTGGAAACTGGCGGCACATTAGGTGCAGTAAATGTGACATGAATATCTCAAGCAATATCTCATTTCAAACAGATCATTTTAACATGTATTAACATTCAAATATGATTGATTATAATATGGATGAACATAACATACCACTAACCCTCTAATTTGTCTGCCATCGGATGTACTTTATAATTCAACTGAATCGCAAAGAAAATTTCGTCCAAAAACATTATTAGGCATTAATTCCTTAACAGTTGTTGAGAAAATGTATATAACAATAGAGATCAAGAATATCCTTGCAATTATACAAATAACAATTATGAGTCTAATTAATAACAGATTCAGAATAATGACACAGGCAAGAACCGAATTACCAAATGAAATGAAGCTACCACCAGAAAGGTATAGTGAATGAAATAATTCTAGGCAATTATGTTAACTGTTATAGAAAAGAATATGAAATTTAACGAATAGATAGAATTTCCTGACGAAGAAGAGTGAGAAGTTTTGACATACTTCCAGTTACAGTTTCATTTTTAACATGTGAGGGAAGACTCTCCCAAATAACGGGGAATCTGTGAACTGCTGTTTGGTGAAGACGTTCGGTTCTTGCCCTGAGGTGTTGGAACAAAATGGTATGTTCACTCTGGCGTGGCCAGATGTGATTATTTATTGTCCATCATTACAGCTGAAGAATACCGTGGCAAGACTTGACCAGGTCTGGACCAGTGCTATCTCCCACAATGCACCAATAATGATGTCATCCTGATCATATTATTTTACTGACTGCAAAACCAGGGGGTTAATTTTGATTTGATTTTATTTGTTTTCACGTTCAGTTCACATAATGTATAACAATGAGGAGCGAAAATATAAAAATATAAATCAATGACATAATACATAATACAATAATAAATAATACATAATACAAAGAGTAATACATACATACATTATATAATGACAGCTCAGTGTAGTAAAATAATTTCCACTAATAGTAAACGCATACGGATACGGTATGATAAGAATGTGGGGGAACCTATTAAAAGCGAGGCTTGTCGAGTTAGGTAGCCATTATTTTAGTAAAGAAAAGGAGCTGGAAAGTAGAAATGGTGACAAGACGATGAGGAGAAACAACGAAAACATGGAAATCAGCAGATGAAAACAGAGCAAAATATGAAGTGACTGAATTATTGCAGAGAGGAAGAGGGAGATATATATATAGAGAGAGAGAGAGAGAGAGAAAGAGAGAGAGACACACACACACACAGAGACAGAGACAGAGAGAGAGGGGGGGGGGGGAAGCGAAGTGGGGATCGAGAACTGCAAACATGCAGCATTTTGTGATGGGAAAACAAGGGCGTGTTGAGAAGAGAGTTTTATAATGCGTTAAGATGGACAGGGGAGGGATGTTAATTTGTATGATATTGGTTCAGCTAAAGAGATCTTTTTTAAAACGGTG
Organism: Heliocidaris tuberculata; assembly: GCA_025618425.1. Classification (NCBI taxonomy): domain Eukaryota; kingdom Metazoa; phylum Echinodermata; class Echinoidea; order Camarodonta; family Echinometridae; genus Heliocidaris; species Heliocidaris tuberculata. The sequence continues at coordinate 22,278,563 of CM046840.1, forward strand.
CAGTCTCTCTATATCCTTCAGGTTTTGGATCGAGACTGTCCCAGCATTTGGTATCTATACATTAACCCTAAAAGGGCGGGGGTGGAATCCATCCCCCCCCCCCCCCCCCCCCCCTCCCTAGACGTTTCTCGCGATATGTCCGCAACGCGCAAAGCAGTCGCCGCGGCGTTTCATGACTTTTTTCTTTCGAATCTCACGCATCTTTTGAGACCAAATTCGCGATGTCCGGGCATGCGGTTTCGAAGTTACTCAACATTTTGTACTTGCACGTCAGACCAAAAATTGCTTAAAAACGTGATTTCATGTATGATTTTCATACAAAATGTGTTTTGAGCTAAAATTTAGAAATCTATGAATATTTTTACATTTAATGATTAAAATTAATTTATTTTATGCTGTTTATGATCGCAAAAGTGTCCCCGACAAATTTCATCAAAAAAACAATAAAAAACAAAAGGTAAAAACAAAGAAATACATAAGAAATTTTAAATACAATAAAATACATAAGAAATCAATTTTGATACCGAATTTTTTTTCAAGTATATTTGCTGAGAATACTGGAAAGAGTGCCTAGACCAAAAATTAGCATTTTTTGAGCTTTATTTAATGATTTAGAGCAAAATTTTGATTTCATGCATAAATTAGCATGATTAATTAATGTGAAATTATTTCGGAGCATTTAACTATACAGTTTTGTAGATTACGTTGTGGACGACGTGCATGCTGATTTTCGGCGCGATCGGGCGGTCGACGGTCGAGATCTCCCCCCCCCCCCCCCCCCCGGCTGTGGCATAGCCAAAATCTCCCGGCCCTTTTAGGGTTAAGACACCAATATAATTATGTTATAACAACACCTATATCAATCAAGTAAACTGATTAAAGATAATGGCCCGTATTCTCGAAAGGCGCCTAACTTAAGCCCCTGCCTAAGTGTGTAGATTTAGGCCACCGAATTATGGAGAGCCAAATGTCACCCTCTTTTAATCCTACAAAATCACCATAGTTCTGGGATTAAATACAAATACAAAAACCGACAGAAAAGAATTGATTTATGATGCTCATTTCTTGCTAGAAAATAATTAAGTTTCTTTATTTTGTTACATAAATAAGTAATTTATACGGAACTTGGGGGTTGACGAATGGCCTTCCATAAATCAGTTAAGCCAGGCTTAACTTAGGTCACTTTCGAGAATACGGGCCAAAGATGCGAAGTTCTGTCATGCGATTACATTGTGAAAGAAACTGTCTAGGAGTAATTGGGAAATAATACATAACTGAATGGGTGTATACTGCGAGATTTGAGATTCATTCAAATGATATGGAATTGCTGTACACAGAAATGTGTGCATGGGACTACACACAATTATGTGGTATGTTTTGGTCCAAATTTATCAGCTCTTTCTCGTCATATTTCGAATCAGTGAGGGCATTTGAAGAGCCATCCTTTCTGGGCCATTTCTTTCATGATATAATCTTCCAAACTGATATAAAAGAATGAGAAAGCTCACAAATCATTTTTCACCGTTATTCAAAATTCTCTTTAAATGGTGAATGGGTGTATATATGGGAAGAGATAGAAAAGGGTCATAGAGGAAATAGGGAGAGTGGTGAATAATACTGAGCATAAATATCATGAGAGGTGTCTCATTTCTCTTTTCCGTTTATACACAAGGAAAAACAATCACTGCATATGAATATCTACCGGTATACCCTCATCATTTTCACATAGACGTCGACGGGGCAGACACTTTGGGAAACAAGTATATCTCGATTCATGCCAGGAAATGTGCATGGACTTCTGAGCAATCCACAGTTCTATAGGAATGATGGCCGAGCCATCAGTGGGATGAAAAGAGAAGAAGTTCAAGAACATCAGTATTATCACTGCTCTTCCTGAGGGCCATGCACTGTAAAAAATAACTGTAAAACTACAGGTCTTTTGGCCCTTGAAATTACAAGTTATTGCCGTTATTTCAATTTTACAGTCTTTTCCTGTAAAACAACAGCAAGTTTGTTGGTTTACCGGAAATCAGCATACAATCGCCAGACATAAAACACTAATAAAAAAAAAATTCTCATGTTTTACCAAGTTACCCTGTTAAATTACAAATTATTTCCAAGGTTCCGTTTTAATCTACATAGATTTTCCTGTTAGAAATTAAAGTTTCTACTATTAAAAAAAAAACGGGAATCTGTTATTTTACATGTACTGTGGGAAAACGGGCATTCCCGGCATCCTGATTGCCAGGAAATTTCCCGTGAAAAGTCTGCAAATTTTTTTACAGTGGGTAATCATTGTTGCCCCAGCAATGCCAGGTATCTATTCAATACACCTGGGTCGAGAGGGACAATGTGGGTAAAACACCCTATGTCCAAGGATGTAAGCACCGAGCGAGGATCGAACCCAGAACCTCTCGTATGAAAGTCAAGAGCCCTCAACAAGACAAGAAAGTGCTCCCAGAGATATAACGCATACCAAATGACATACGATATGGATTTTTAAATACAGTGTGAGTCAGTAATAAGGAAACCCATATTCAAGCCCAAATATTTAAAAAACCAAGTGAAATCGCTGAAATGTATTACATTGGTATGATAGTTGATAATATGTCTTCTTTAATTTGATAGGCTGTTCACCGAAATCCAATGATGGATGACTGAGCACTGGCCATTTATGAAAAGCAAGGTAAAATCGTTTTTGCCGAAGTTTGGGCTGACTGGTGTTCAGGAGTTTATCAGTGCATTCAACTGGAATGGAGACCAATCAACCAACCTGGGGTCAAATTTGACATGAATCAGAAAAAATTGCTACTGTTCAGCTATCCATTGTCGGATTTTATTGATCAAGGTGTTGAATTAAAGGAAACATGATATGATACAATGAGAGTGTCTTTGATTAAATCTATATGTACTGATTGCAACGATATTTAGAGATGAATCTGGGTTTCCTTTTTATTGACTCTTACTGTATAGTTTACGTAAAGCACAATTAATTCATCTCTGGTGGTCATAGAATCCAAGGAAACCTACGCTACGCCCTATACCAGAAAACCATGCAGCACCCGAACTAGTTCATCAATTTCAATACTAATGGATACACGGGAACAGTAATGATAACGCTGTAATCGTTATGAGGCAAGCAAAATTAATTGCATATAACAATTACTGTTATGAGTATTTTGGCTAATTGTTATAAATTGAATTAGGGTTTAATTGACATCAGCGAGAGAGAGAGAGAGAGAGAGTGTGTCATATTTCTGGCTCTTGCAACAAAGCAGTGGCCAATCTATAGACTGAGAGGCTCGTTTTCATTCAAAGTGTATGTTTACCATTTTTTATGGACAGTAATATCTGGGGGTACAAAATAATGTTAGACCCAGCTGCGTAGCGTATAGGTCCGGCCATTGAGGGGGCATTTGCATCATGGTGGGGGGGGGGGGGGGGGGGGATTACTTGTCTTATGCGGTAAATGAATTGCCAACTTCACTAATTCTCTAATACGGCTAAGTCAAATTGTTTCATAGTTTTCTCGTTTTTTATGAGGAGGGAGGGGTTCCATGTTATTTAATATTTGCTATTTTTCCTCTACGTCAAAATGCTATAGGGTTCGAATTTCGATCCCCAAACATTCCTTCGTTCAATTTTATTTATACATGCACTTCCAAGGTTCAAAACACGGTGAAATTAATTCACTTTAAAGGGCAATCCAACCTTGGTAATAAGATGATATGTGTGAAAGCAGAAAAATAAGAAAAACAGGATGGTGAAAGTTTGAAAGAAATCGGACAAGGACTAAGAAAGTTATGGATGTTTGAAAAATGAGATCACTACATGTATGCGAATCTCAAATTGGCAATTTGGTGAGTCGATTGTGACATTTTTGTGGACAACTCTCCCATTTGTCGTACATTAAAATATCATTAATTTGCGGTTTTCTTCGAGACGCTTTTACCCTCGGGGCAGTACTCAAAATATATCAGAGATATCATATTGTTATAGGTCCTCATGAAAGAAAAAGATCCTACTGAGTAATTCATTTTGAAAAAAGTGACATTTTAGTCATTTTATGTGTTGGAACGAATAGGGGAGTTGTCCACAGCTACATCACAGTGACATTACCTATTCGGCCAATTTGAAATTCCCATAAGTATAGTGATTACAACTTTCAAAAATTCATAACTTTCTTATTGCTTGTCCGATTTCGTTCAAACTTTCACCAATCTGCTACTCTGATTTTTCTCTTTCTTTCAAAGCAACTGGTTATTAGGGTTGGATTTCCCTTTAATGAATTATGTTACCTCATAAACTAGATGTCGTCAGATTCAGAACAAAAATCGAATAACAAAAAAATTGAGGCGGGCCGAAAAAAGGAAGGAGGATGGGACGAGAAACTAGGAATTATTTTTATTTGGCCAAAACGGGTGGTGCGTGAGCGGGGTTCTATCTTTTCTAGTCCTTTTCCCCTCCTCCCTATTTTCTCTCTCTCTCTCTCTCTCTCTCTCTCTCTTTCTTCTTTTTTTCCTTTTCCTCAGTTTTTCACCATTCGATTAGCTCCGTCACTAGTCAGACTATGTATCGACAGATCATACACTCAAATGATTTTCGTGAGCTCAAGGTGTCAATATTCATGGTTTTCTAGACACGCTTCATGCTTGAAGTCAATCGATCCGAAGCATGTTTACCCGTTTCATGTCTTTTGCTCCATGTTATTGAAAGGTGATTATTAGGGTGGAAGAGACAAGGTGCTGCACTGGCGGGGGTGATGGGGCCTACAAGGGGAACAGTTTTTGGAAGTATGTTTAGAAGCAAAACACCATTGTAAAATTGATGAAATGTAATAATAATATGCCGTTCTTGTATAGCGTCTATCACATTAAAGTGAGATGGCTTTGGATAGTATTCCCCGACTTAAGCTCCGGCAACCGTAGCACTCAGTGCATTCAAGAAATTAATCCTACCAGGTACCCACTTACTACACCTGGGTCGAGTGTGGCAAAGGCCGGGATAAATGTAGATTAATGTCTTGCCAAAGGACGTTAGTTCATTCTGCGGCATGGGATTCGAACCCCGTACCTTGTGCTTCACGGTCCGAAGATTTATCCACTAGACCACAACACATCTACATGTGTGACAGTAAGGACATCAAGAGTGAGGGTAGGGTGTGGGGAAGAGTCGTATCATCTTATTTTCAAGTTGCCTTCCTCTATCCCTTCCTTTCTATCTTTATCGCCATTCGTTAGGGGGAAAGTGTCCATGTGCCTACCCCCACTGTTTCTCACTGGCTCAACTAGTGGGTCGAATCCATAATAGCTCCTTGCAGTGGTCCCCCATTGGCGGATCCAGGGGGGCCCGGGGGCCCGGCCCCCTCCCCTGGGACCAAAAAGGGGCCCAAAAATGTTGAGGACCCTTTTTTATTATTTATTTTTCTTTCTTTTTCTTTTTTGTTTTTGTTTTTGTTTTTGCTTGTCAGAAAATTTTGTGAATATTGAGCTCCCTCCCTCAAGAAATCCTGGATCCGCCACTGGGTCCCCCCCCCCCCCTCCCCTCCCAAAAGGGCGCACCTTTTCCCTCCACCCCTCCCACTCCCCATCCTTCTTGCCGATCCGCCACCCGAATTCTACAGTCGGTCTTTACAGACTATCACTATCTCGTCTAGGAAACACTGAAAGTGAAATAACATTTTCAATTATAGCTGAGAGTTGTGGCCAGCGTATATCACGCTGTTTTTTAACTTCCTTGTTTGCGATGGACTGACACATGCATGGGTTGGTATAGATGAATAGAACACTAATTCATTACAGTCATGCATAACAACATGCATCAAGTCTACATCGCTTCCTCCATGGTAATCTCGAATTCCGTCCTACTGTATATATACGACACATGCTACTATACACTAAGCGTATATTATTACCCAAGTTAACCATGGACCAAACACTATACCTATAACCCCTTAGCCTTACCCTAAATCGGACCTAAAACCCATTTATCCATAACCCTAACCCTTTGACTTTGACGATATAAAACCCGCTGAGCAATTATTATCGCCGGAGTTTGATGTTGGAGCGCCTTACAATCATTATCGACTCAATTACCGATTGTATGTATACTTAATTGTCATGCCGTTTTTCTATGTAAGCTTGAACATTATCCTATTGAAAATACAATACGATTCCACACAATAATACAAAAGTCTGTATAGTGAAACACAATCACATACCCGTACACTTCTATTGATACAGACGAACTTAGCATACATATAACAATTAACCTAACAAACTGCAACAATGACGCTTCCCTGGCAGCGCTGTATATGCAACGAAAGTGACTTTCATGGCACTGAACGGTGAATATTTTCCCTACACTACTTACCTCATTGCCGTTCCGCATGCTAGATGCGGTGGATACCTCCTGGACAAGAGCGACCAGAAAGTGATGAAAAGTCCTGGCCAGAAGAAACACCCAACTGTGAAAAGTGTCCATAACGATGGGTAAAGAGGCACATCTACACCTAACTCATCCATGGTTGAAACTTTGCTTCAATCTGCAGTTACCGTCCTATGAGGCGACTCACACATGTACACAATCCACAAATCCCTGAATATGCTGTTCTTTTGGGAGGAAAACTGAAACGTATAAATTAGGATTCCTGAATCTAGTACAATGGCGATACGTTCTATATGGATACTCTATAATGATTTTCGTATAATTTATTGCTATGCTATGTAAGCACTAACAATGTCCATCGCCCCTAGATCGGCCCCTAAATTTGGTTGAGCATACAGCGAACAATAATCATGAAACAGTTCGGCTCCACAAGCTAAAATGTACACTTAGGTAGGTTCTCTAGTCTTGATGGTCATGGTGTGATAAAAGAAAAATAAATCGCTTCATGTAGTTGTTCTTTAGCAAAACTACCAGAATAAATAACTGTTGTGTATATTACCCAGGCGACATATTCTATGGAGACTCTACAGTGCGTATCAAAAAAAAAAGGTACACACTTTGAAAATATCTTCCGAAATCATAATTTCACAATATCGATTATCATTCTTTCTTATGCAATTATGGGTGAGGGTCTGTTTTATCGGATGACACTATGAGTATTGACAATATCTTAAGCTTGAGTGAGTCCTGGCTACTTTTGTAAAACTCGATGAAATTGGTTTTGCAAAAATGCCTAAGTCCTGAATTTGATAAAAGTGAGTAACGGCATGTTCTCTGTTAAGTATCAATAATTGTTTTGAACAATCATTTAATCCTTACCCCTATACCTAGGAGTACACCCCCACAGTGGTGTATCGAGAAATTGATAAAAGGGAGGGGGACGGGGGGGACGCGTTCCCCCCGGAAATTTTTAATTTTGTACAGCAACAAATGGCAAAGGCTGTTTCCCTGGCCGTGACAAGAAATCTCCGCACATGCTCCCAAGACATGGGTTAAATGTATCTGGACAGATTGTAGAAGCATCTGTAGGGTAGCAAGTTGTACTGATTTTTTTTCCTGGGCCTTCTAAAAGACGCTACACCAGCCTCACCCAATGGACGGATACGCCACTGCCCCCCCCCCCCCACAACCGCATCACCGTTGCAGGTGGCGTCTTTCCACCCCAAATCATCTGCATCAATACACATTTTTGCTTGAAGAGTGTTGAAAAGATTGGATGCAATAACGGGAGGAGAACCCTAACATTAGTACATATTTTTCTTCCTCAAATTTCATAAACGAATAAGAATTTAAAAGAGAAGAAAATCTATTGATTAAAATAATGTTTTAACATTATTTTCTTCAATTACACATGTACATGTGAAACATATCATCATAAAGTACAGTGCATCCTTTCGACATGCTCCAGACAGTAGCGCATCCTCAACTGGTTGGAAGAGATGGGGCAAAGAATGGAAGCAAACTAAATGTTCGAAACCAATTTTTTTCTCTCTCTCCCTCCCGTCTGGAAAATGGAACATTTTAGGTCCATCTTCCTGTAATCCATTACAATTTGCATCCATTCGACATGCTCCAGTCAAAAATGGAATCGTGTGCTGAAAGACAAGGGCGTTAACAGGTGGGGGACAGGGGGACATGCCCCCCCCCCCACACTTTTAAAAGGGGGCACATCATATCATTTGTCCTCCCCCCCCCCACTTTTGGGGTTCAAACCCATTACTAAAAACTTGAAAAGCACTTCCATCTTGTTCTTTTGCATCCCTTGAGTTTGAGAAATTCAAATATAAATGTTCAACCGCCCTTGTTGACATTTGTTGCCTTGTTGAAATCATCCCAATCCTCTTCCCTCCCCATGCAGCACTGCCATGGCGCGTCGCGGCGCGCCGTTCGATCGAGTTGCACATTTTATTCTAGATCTCGCCTATAGCCGGCCGTCGCGCCAGGCCTGAGGGGGGGGGGGGGGGGGGGGGGGGGGGGCCTGGGCCTAATTATAGGCCTTGCGCAGCGCTATCGGGTGCAGTCCTGCCTAGGCAGCATTTAAGCTTAGCCCAAGCTTAGCCTTACGGTAAGCTTGCGCTAAGCTATGCTGCGTGTGCTGCTTACGTACGTTACGTCGATGGCAAAACTTCAAAAAGTCCCTACCGTGGGAGGGAGGGAGGGCATCCCCCTTCCACACCTCCCTCGTTCAGTATCCCCCCCCCCCCCCACTTTTCAGAAGCTGTTGACGCCCTTGCTGAAAGACATAATCTGCAATGTTTTGTGTAGGGCGTTTGAGTGCGTGTGTGTGTGCGTGTGTGTGTGTGTGTGTGTGTGTCGGAGGGATTGGATTGTAGGCTAGGTACAGGATAACGGATTAAATGATTGTTCAAATCAATCATTGATATATACTTAACAGAGAACATGCAGTTACCATGGTTACTGCCTGATAGGCAGTGACAGAGCATATTCAAGACCTGAGGAATTTCTGCGCAAACCAATTTTTGCGAGTTTTACAAAAGTATAGCCAGCACTCACTCAAGCGTAAAATATCGTCCGTACTCATGGTGTCATCCGAAGAAACAGACCCTCACCCTTGATTGTATAAGAAAAAAATCATATCGATATTGGGAAATAGTGATTTTAGAGGATATTTTCAGAGTGTGTACCCTTTTTTTTGATACGCACTGTATAATTGTATGATCATTATATATGCTATTACTTTGTATGAGAACAGACAATGTCCACCTCCTCCGGATCGACTCTTGGATTTGGCTGAGTAAACAGCGAACAATAGCACTACACAGTTCAGCTCCAGAAAATAAAACATACACGTAGGTAGGTTCTCTAGTTTTGATTGTCATGGAAAAAGAAAAGAAAATAAATCCCTTGATTTCAGGCAGTGCCGAACGGTGCAATTAACCCAAGAATTCGCATTGATTTGACCTCGCTTTTCTGTTGAATGAACACGATGTTTCGGTGAAACCGCTGGGGAAGTGTCGAAGCAAAACTGCTATAACTTTAGCATATGACCATGAATCTGAATGATCTTAATGGTTTTGAAAATGGGAATCAGCCGATTAACTAGTCATCATATTTTTTTTTTTCAAAATCGATGGAAAAACGGGGACAAACGTACAAGAAACATTACATTAAAAATACAAAATAAAAGTCCAAAATATGCATTAAAATTACACATTTCTAATCGGAAAACAAAAGAGATATTGGAGTATGTCATTAATCAGATATTAAAGATACTTTGTGTGAAATATCATTTTCTAAAAACCATGCATCCGAAAATGTCTGTAAAAAATCAAATACAATGCATTTTCGTACCTTGAATCCGAACGCTGATCTACCGAGTCGCTTTCCGTGGCGATGACGTCATTCTCAATAATACAGTCCCACATTATGCTAATTCTTGTTGGGTTTGAAACATAAAACGGCTTTCATGTGATTTCGTGGGGAAAAATGTAATCTTTGGAAGATTTGAATAATCTTCCAAATGCCTCAGAAATTCATAGCAAATATATATTTACGGAAATAAACCTGAAATAAACTAATTATTGACCTCATGGCTTTACCGTTTACCATCGACACAGCACTGACATGTACTTAGTAAACTCTCATGTCGTCTGCTGCAGCAGCTGAACCAGTGCTGCTTGGCTGTGTGTGCCAGGTCAATGAGGTCATCGATCTGGTGTGGAACAGGAGGAAGGGGAGCTTCTACTTTGACACGATGATTCTATTTATAAAATCTACTACTACTTCTACTGCTGCTGCTGCTGCTACGACTTCATTGCTAGTCTACTGATTTTGATCAATCATGAAAATAAAATATGCAGTAGCAGTAGTAATAAGAGAAATGTTATATTAATAATCGGGGGGGGGGTACAATGTACATTTTTCTTTCAAGGGGGGTGGGGCACGGGCTGGATGTGCCCCCCTAAATCCACCACTGATAATAATAGTAAAAGAAATAATTATGATAATGATAATAATAATTACATGTATTCTGTCATTATTATTATTATTATTATTATTATTATTATTATTATCATCATAAAGAAGAGGAGGAGGAAGAAGAAGAAGAAGAAGAAGAAGAAGGGGAAGTGCGTATGCGCGCAGTCTGATTTCTAGCCATGACGTCATATTTTTTTTTCAGGTTACTGTTCCTACACAGTTTTCAGTTTGTGAAAATAACCCAATATATTTTCCATTATATCTCCGAAAGTAAGGCTTCGGCACGGCGAAAATTTCGTCACGAGGTCCGTAAAAGTCTCAAGAATATGTATTTGATAATGAATATTGAGCGAAACGTCAGGATTTGTCTGTAAATAATCTGAGGGTAGTTTTGAAGGACAACAAAACATGAAAGGTTTGATAAAATGAAAAGTAATTCATCATTTTATTTTTTATTTCATGTGCGCATTGATATGACTCTTTCAAATCATTCCTGAAATTCTGAGCGAAATCCGCCCACAAACGATGGAGAAACGAGAGGGGGAAATTTTGGTAAAAAGGTGAACTTCTGAACGTGAGTGCTTCGTTGACCGTTACAGATTCAAAACGATTTCGGTCTGAACGGCGAGTTAATTGATCTCCTCCTCTCCGACTGATTTAGTTCTCCTATATTGCAAAACTACCAGAATAAATAACCGTTGCTTACCCAGGCAACAGATTCTATGGAGACTCGAATGATTATTACATACTATTACTATGTAAAAACAGACGATTTCCGTCCCCCAAGGATGGGTCCATTCAATATTATTTAGTTGAGCAAACAATACTTTACACTTTGGAGTTCATGGTCCAATAATCATGAACAAAAAAAAAAGAGAAAAAGATTTTGATAATGACAATAATAGTAATTGTAAATAAGCAATAAATTTGGCGAATGATGTGCGTCATCTATCAAATATTATTTATGTATCATGCTCCATTAAACAGCGCACAAACACGTCGACACCCAAATACCGCAGTCACACCAACGAGAGCGATATCAGACCGACACAACAACGAACGAGAAATTGCATTACCTCTAATGGAAACGAATAGGTCAGTCTGGAATCGGTGTGAAGTCGTTTTTTGTTTTTTGTTTTGTTTGTTTTTGTTTTTTGTGACTAGTAACTCACCTATGCCCTGATAATAACGACTGCTGCATGGGGGTTATTATTGTAATCACTGATCAAAAGCGCTTTCATCATTTTTGTTATAAACCCAGTCACTGATTTTGAATTCTATCACATTTCAGCTCTTCAGTCATGTCAGTGTCAACCGAAAATCCTTTGGAGAGAGAGAGAGTTGGTTCATGCAGTTGCATAATGAAACAAACTGGCTATAAGTTATTGAAAAAAGGATGATTTTTTATGATATTGTTTCGTATTGTGAGGGTTATAGGAAATAGCCAAAATGATAACACAATAATGGACTCAATCTTCCTGAAAATCACATGTTGCGAGAATTCCCGCCCCCCCCCCCCCCACTCCGCTCCAAGTAATAAAAAAAAATGGAAAAAGAAAGAAATCGACTAAGCAGATTTCTAGTAGTTGACACTCCATACAAGCACAAACCCTTGTCCGTCGTAAAGCTTAACAGATGTCTGAAATGTGAGACTATGGAGACTGAACATAGTGCTTAGGTCCTTCTATGTGCCAGAGACTGACAAAATCAGGCTAACTTTGCTCAAGGATTCGGTGAATTGTGTTGAGTGTCAAAATAGGGTCTGTGCCTGCAGACTAACCCAGACTGCGCTACCGCAAAGATGACCTTATGTGAACTTTGGGTCGCGTGCGGCCTTGGGACTAATGATCGGGTGAGGTCAGAGTTACATGTAAGAAGTCCTCAGGCGGAGGTTGACCGTGTCCTTATTCGGAGGTCAACATGCCAGACAGCGATGGGTAAATATTTTCATTATTACTTGGCAAGAAGCTTAGATTTATAGACTTTCATTGAATTTGTGTAAAAAAAGACAAAAAAAAAAAAAAAAAAAAAAAAACCAGGCAGAATGTAAGATTTTTAAATGCTGCTTTCGCACCCCCCCCCCTCACCTTCTATCTTTCTCTCCCCCCCCCCTCCTCTCTCTCTCTCTCTCTCTCTCTCTCTCTCTCTCTCTGCCAGTATACCTTTTTCTGTCTTCTCTCTGTGACATTTCTTCTCTCTCTCTCTCTCTCTCTCTCTCTCTCTCTCTCTCCCATGACGCCGCTTTATGATAATAAACATGCAGACTAGTACCCTCTGATGTCCCTCTTTTTGAACAGCTCTCCATTTGTTTTGTACTGGGAAATATTATTTTCAAAAATATCTTTTTGCATGGCTGCTGATAAGGAAGAGTTAAGTCATAAAGATTATCCCCCAGTAGTTTAATGTAAACTACTTCTAGTTTTTTTTTATGTTTGTTTGTTTGTTTGTTTGTTGTTGTTTTTGTTTTTGTTTTTTTGGGGGGTTCTCTCTGATTTTTTTTTTCTTCTTCTTCTCGTTTCCATTACATTTATGATTCATTATAATTGTATTTTTGTAAGCGCTGTGGTGCTTTTAGTTTTTAGCGTCCCTAAATTTTTGATACGATGCGATTCACGAAGAGGAATGTGTAAAAGAATTTGTCAGTCAATAAACGCAGGGCACATGTCATTATCTTAATGAAAAAAGAAAGTTAAGACCTTTAAATAATCATCAAACAAAAAGAGGGCTGCTCAGGCCCAAAGGGAACTACAGAGTTGCCAGTTTTGTGTTTCATTAAAGGAGAATGAAACCCTGCATGGGGAAATATACATTTTAATGAAAAGAGAGGATAGAGAGAAGCAATTTAAAAAAAAGTTCCATCGAAATCGGTTACGAAATGAAAAAGTTATGAAAGTTTGAAAAGTCTCACTTCACTTTCTGTGGCGATCCTCTAATCGGCAAGGTTGCTTCAAAATGGCAGGTTAGGTAGTACAACTCTCAATATGTTTTGTACACAAAATTTCATATTTTCTCCATTATCTCTAAAGATGCTGCTTGTCTTTTTGTAAACTCAACATATGTTGTGTCAAATACATTTTCCCATGATATTTAGCTAAGAAGAAGACAAGCTGCACCTTGAGAGATAATGAGGAAAATATGAAATTTTGTGTACAAAACATATGGAGAGTTGTACTAGTAAACCTGTCACTTTGAAGTAACATTGCCAATTTGAGGATGGCCATAGAAAGTAAATTGAGACTTTTCACACTTTCATAACTTTCTCATTTCGTAACCGATTTGATTTCGATTTTTTTTAATTCCTTCTCTCTATCCTCTCTTTTCATTATAATTGATTTTATCCAGGGTTTCATTCTCCTTTAATCACAACTCTCACTTTCTTATCTTTCATTGATGTATCTTCACTTATAAACTTTCATTTCTATTTTCCCCCTTATAAGCTCCTTCACTTTCCTCACTTATAAACTTTCACTGATCAGTCCATCTCAGTATCCTTCTTTCATCAAAGCCAACTTAATCCCGAGTTGAGCTTCCGTTTTACCGAAGTGACAGAAGAGATGGAAACAACTGGTAGGTGTGCCAGTTATTGTTTTTATCACAGGTGTATATTTTTGTTTATTTAATGCAGTAATGCCATTATTTGTCTCAAATGTTTGATTCACAGTATAGGCCTACTCTTGTGGATACGCAGTTAAACAGCGTTTATTCCGTTTTTATCTTTTTTTGTATTACTGCTCAGTGAATTATCTTCGGATGCATCTAACTTCGGTAAACACAGAAGGTATTATCCAGAAAACATTTAGAACAGATAAATTTTAGGCTATCTCTTACTCACAGCAGCAATCACGTAAATTCTTTACGATCGTTATATTTCAGCAGAGTTTTGTTTGTCTTTTTTTCCTTTCTTTTCATCTTTACACTATACTATTGCCACTTTTATTATGGCCAACACAACTGAAAACGATCTCTTTTCGATTTGTGCAGCGCATGAAGAGCTTGGCCACCCCCATCCCTTAAACTCCCCTTCTTTTTCTCTACCATTACATTTGTGTATATAATTTGATTTAAAAAAAAAACTATTCCTATATCAATAGATCAATTGAGACGATTCCTCATTGGTCGATTTGTATCAAGGTCGATTAAAACACCTATGCATCCCTCTATGTCTTCTTTCTAGAGTCCCTCAGCGTCTAGAATGTATTTTCCCATCTCGTAGACGCCGAGTACGCTTTCTATGCCCGAGTCCAGGATCTGGTCCTCCGGAAGAAGGAACCCGTACTCGCCGGTGTCGCGGAGCTCAACTACGTAGGAGTAGGGCGCTCCCAAGCCGCCCTCCATCTTAGTGGTGTATGGTGCGTAACCCCAGTCGTTGCTAGCTCCAGCAGCCGCGTCTACAGAAGACAAACATCGTGTACGTTGAAGATTGGATAGAGAGTGGTGAACATAGGCATACTTGCATAATGTCGCCAGGTGGGCTGACGTATCTTGTTAGACTGTCAACTTTTTAATTACTAATTTTTGCGACAGACACAATGTCACATAATTTACTGTTGGGTGTTTGCATTGTTGGAGCATTAATTCGTAGCCTTAAGTTGAAATACTGAAGAAATTTTTTTTTTTTTTTTAAATTAAAAAAAGAGAGAGACTACCGCGCAGCCCATTTATGAGGCAGTTTTAAATTTCAAAATTTTCACCAAGGCTGAAGCCCCAAGCCAGTATCCCCCCCCCCCCCCCCTCCTTACCCAACCCCGGCCTCGTATATCTACGCTGAATGCCCCTCTGAACGGCTAATGGTATTCGGTTTTCTTTCCATTTATACCTTCGTCTTCTATAAGCCTGATATTGCTATCTGTTTACATCACCTTATGTTTCTCAAATACTGATGTTGAACATTATCATCATATATCATTTCTTTTCATAAAAACAGCTCTGTGTAAAATGATATCAGTTAACGCCCTTCTGGCTCCAAACAGACGATATGTGATAACAAAATCTATTCCGAAACAAATGATGTGGAAATGATCACTACTTTATTTTTACACGGAGATACATTTACTCATTATTATTATTTTTTCATTCTTATCATTGCTGTTGCTAATAAATATTGTTATCATTATTATTATTATTATTGGTATTATTGTTGTTGTTATTAGTATTATCATTATTATTATGATTATTATTATATTATTATTGTTGTTGTTGTTGTTATTATTATGTTCATAATTATTTTTGTTGTTATTGTTATTATTATTGTTATTATCATTATCAATATTATCATTGTTATCATTATTATTATCATTGTTATCATTATTATCATTATTGTTGTTATCATTATTGTTGTTATTATAATTATCATTATTATTATTACTACTACTACTACTACTACTACTACTACTATCGTCGTCGTCATTAGTATCATCAGCATCGTCATAACTTCTTTTATCTAATTCTTACAATCTATTTCGTATTTAAATGTTTCATCATATTAGAAGATGTAGTCATAATTTCTTTACCTTCTTTAAAAAAAAGGAGAAAAGAATATACATCTACTCACACAGTAGTTTAGCTGTTGGTCCAACCTCAAAGACCGTATTGGACGTGTGACTAACGATACCCGCTGCCATGGCTTCCCCAGCGGCTTGCTGATGAGTAGAGAGTGAGGAGGAGAGATGGAGGGGGGAAATAAAGGATGAATAAAATAAAAACATTATAGGTCCCGTCCATTTAAACATTTTTTCGTTCGATGTTCCCTTCAATTTCGTCCTAAGAATCCTGGAACATGCAAATGTCAGAGTTAATTCATTAGTCATTTAAGCTGGTCAATCAATGTCAATAACTGTCCATTCATTTTCGTTAGATTTCGTTTGAATTCGTTTCATCTGACGATCCGCTGCGTAATTGTGATGATTGCATTCGTATTTGTGCAATCAGTTTCGAAAGAGTTTCATTCAAATTCGAATAAGGCTTGGAGGGAAATTGATTGCAAAATGACGAAATTGATTCATGCAACTGTACGTTGGTAGTCGGGGATGACGATATTGATTCGGCTTTGACAAAATCGGATGCAAAATGATGAAACTGACGGGACAACGTCCGAAAAATGCATGACCAAAGACGAAATTAACCTTGATTTTTGTACAAGTTCACGAAGCTTCTGGACGAAACTGAATGAAAACTATATGAAAATGAGTGAAAAAAATGTTAAAATGGACGGAAAAACCTAGTATGTTCTGTATCAAGATAATTATCACTCAATAGTATAAAAGATGTTTATCTATGCAGCAGCGAACCAATTTGATTGGCCTATTCGCAGTGGCGTATCTACGGGGGGCAGGGGAGCACATGCCCCGGGGGCACTTAAATAGGGCGCAAAAAAAGCAAACGAAGAGAAAAGGGAGAAAAGGAAGAAAAATGATCCCTAATGATTATGTGTCCCCATTCCGCAGGGTGAAGTCCAATAGATTTTCTGAGGGTTCAAAGAGCGAAAGTTTTTTAAAGCTTGGTCACTTTACTCCCTCGCGCATATTTTGCTTTGGGATCTCGTAATTTCAGGGCCAAAAATAGGATATAGTTTGTAAATAACGTTTTAAAATGGTTCACGATTTGAAGGAGAACAATATAAGTGCGTTGCTCCCTATATACTTCGTACAACTACAATGTATAGTCACTAGCACATTTTGCAGATTTCCTTTTTCTTTTTTTATCTTTTAGATTTTTGCGTTATAATTGTTGTATAATATTATATATGTAAATACACAGCAAAAACTGTGGTGTTAATGGTGTACATAGAGGACCACACCATGCATTTTACACCGGTGTTAAATTTGTGGTGTTAGTTCAACACCCAGTTGTGTTATTCTAACACGTTTGGTTGTTATTTTAACACCCTTTGGTGTTATGTTCCAACTCTATATTTCATAGGGTGTAGTTCTAACACCTGAGGGTGTGGTCCTCTATTAACACCGACTGGTGTCAGTTTTAACACCCCAGTTTTTACAGTGTATGTATTGTAAAGGCGACCCCCACCACAAGCCATGTGCTTCCTGGGACCCTCACCTCCTTCCACCATGTTTTTTGTGAATGTACATTTTATTTTGTATCTATTTTAATTGTGAGAAAGAAATAAATGTATTTTGAATCTGAATCTGAATCTATTCGATACGTAGGCCTATAGTCAGCCTATATTGTTAGATATTACACACCAAATTTAGGACGAAATGCATAAAATAGCATTTGCAAAAGATTAAACACTTGAAAGAAAATTTATCTGAACTCTCGGTTGCCTCGCTCAATTCCTCGAATATTTCTCCATGTTATTTGTTATTTTTGCGCCCCATTAGGGTAAGGAGACAGTGTGTAGAAAACCGTTTATCAATGCTCAAAATTCGGAATTCTATCGTGTCTCGATTGCAATGATCCCTTGCTAATTTTCCTATCGGTAAATTGCGTCCTTTGAGTGTAAAAAAAATACACAGATAAGTTTGGGAGCGGGGGCGCAATTTTTTACTGTTTGCCCCTGGCGCCATAACCCCTAGATACACCACTGCCTATTTGGGACACCCCTCACAGTTGTCAGGCTGTCAACAAATTATTCACAATTGTCCAATAGTACATACCCCCCCCCCCCCCAACACACACACACACACACTCGCCCACACACACACACAAATACATATAGAATCCAGGATCCAGGATTTGGTGAAAAGGGGGTCCAATCGCCAAAGAGTCTGATAAGAAAACTTTATAAAACATATGAATATTTTTAAAAAGATAAATAATTATAATACTAGTAATGATTTTAAAATTAAATATTTTATTTTAAAAAACAATAAAAGGGGGTCAAATTCCAAATAATTCCGACAAACAAAAGGGAGTCCAGACCCCTGAGCCCCCCCCCCCCCCCCCTCCCCCTTAGACCCGTATCTTACCAAATCAACCAGGTTATCGGGATCGGGTACTGAGGCCGAGTATGACCAGGGGGAGATGACGAGCTGTGAGTAGCTATGCCAATCAATGAACCACACGAAGTCCTGACCGTTGTCCTTCTTCTCCCGCAGGAAATCGACCACGCCTTCGACCTCCTGTTCAGACAAAGGTGCGATGCCATGGTAGACGTTCGAGCAGGGGAAGGCACTCGTTCCTTCACCTACCAGATATGAATGAAATAAAGGATTATAAATCACAGGCTATGATAATGATACACCCCAACAAAACACAATCCTACCGTCATGACCATTCAGATTGCTTTAAGGGCTGGTCACATTTATCCGATAACGATAACAATATTTTCAATGAAAGGTACACCCTACTATATGGTGTGTATACGTTTGAGTATGCTCGTGTCAGCTCTTGGGTGCACCTTTAAAGGGGAATGAAACCCTGGGGGAAAATCTCTATTAATAAAAAGAGGGGATAGAGAGAAGTAATTCAAAAAAAGTTCCATCAAAATCGGTTAAGAAATGGGAAAGTTATGAAAGTTTGAAAAGTCTCAATTTACTTTCTATAGCGATCCTCAAATTGGCAATGTTGCTTCAAAGTGACAGGTAGAGTAGGACAACTCTCCATGTGTTTTCTACACAAAATTTCATATTTTCTCCATTATCTCTAAAAATGATGCTTGTCTGTTTGTGAACTCAACATATGTTGTGTCAAATACATTTCTCCATGATATATCTTGAGCTAAGGAGACAAGCTGCACATTGAGAGATAATGGGGAAAATATGAAATTTTGTGTACAAAACATATGGAGAGTTGTCCTACTAAACCTGTCACTTTGAAGCAACATTGCCAATTTGAGGATCGCCATAGAAAGTAAATTGAGACTTTTCAAACTTTCATAACTTTCTCATTTCTTAACCTATTTTGATGGAACTTTTTTTAAATTGCTTCTCTCTTTTCATTAAAAATCATTTTTTTTTCCCAGGGTTTCATTCTCCTTTAATGAAAAATCTTGTTATCATTATCGGACAAGTCTGACCAGCTCTTTAGAGACTTCGGAAGCGTTTCATCAAACCGTCATAGTATAGGTACAAGTTCATCCAACTAAAACATGTGTATTAAAATTGGCATGCGTTTCAATGGGATGTCTAAGAACTTCTACTTCTGACGGTTTGATGAAAATATCCCCTTGAGACTTAGTGTCCCTTTTCTTCTTCTTGTTGTTCTTGTTCTTGTTCTTATTCTTCTTGTTCTTCTTGTTCTTCTTCTTCTTGTTCTTCTTGTTGTTCTTCTTCTTCTACTTCTTGTTCTTCTTGTTGTTGTTGTTCTTCTTCTTCTTATTCTTCTTCTTCTTCTTCTTCTCCTCCTCCTCCTCCTCCTCCTCCTCCTCCTCCTCCTCCTTCCTCCTCCTCCTTCTTCTACACATCTCGTGTGCAATGGGTTTTACTCCTAAGCCTGGTTCACACGAAGCGTCATTTCGATTACGTCAGTACCTGCGCTAATCAAGCCTGTGAAGGCAATTAGCCAGTTCGCAATTACTACATTTACAAATGACCCTGAAATGACCCTGAAATGACCCTGAAATGACCCCGATTTCTACGCGCAGTTCGTAATTACGATTTGCCCATGTGCAGATAAAGGTCATTTGTACCAAGTACGATTGACCTTTATAAGATCCACCATAAAAAATAGTGAAATTTCACTATGATTTCACTCCCCGGGAGTCACGTCAGTGATCACTTGTTTAGGAGTGAATATCGAGTGACTATCGAGTGGTCTCTAAAATGAAAAGACTGGAGGATCACTCTCTTTTCACTCTATTTTCATTCCCCCGGGGAGTGACGCCAGTGATTACTCGATTTTTTTTTTTTTTTTTTTTTTTTTTTAGAGAGAGTATGATTTTATTATAGGAGCTCTATGCATCTTACTTGTTAAACAAGTAGCGCGTCCACTAAAACCGTAAATCTGTAATACGTCTATGACTAAAACCGTAAATCTGTTATACGTCCTTATACGTCTATGACTAAAACCAATTTGTCTATGACTAAAACATATGGGCGTGCGCGTACAAATTGGGGTCATTTCAGGGTCATTTGTAAGATGTACTTATACGAACTACATGGCTTATTAGCACATACGCCAGGGGTGCAAGACATGTGTTTGCAGTGCTAGTGTTCATTACTTTCTGTTTTTTACTTGCAATTACTTTTTGCAAGTCACTTTCACTGACGCAGTCCAACGTCAGGCAAATGACGGTTCTTGTTCAACAGGATTTTAAACAAAATAATTATATTATCATCATTTTAGATCTTACCTCCCCATTCAAATGGCCAGTTCCTATTGGGGTCGGTTCCTGTACATCCAGAAGTTGTCTCTTCCTCATTAGACGATCGGGTCTTGCGCCACAGACGATCCTAGATCACAGAATGAAAAGATGAAGAGAGAATGCTTGTATATGGTTAATTGCCATTTGGTCGAATGCAAATTCGCTATCACGTTGTCTACGATTGTTGACTGGTCTCATGTTATTTTGTCTACTCACAGTGGGTGATTTCAAGTTCGGTGTTGGTGTTGGTGTTGGTGTTGAGAGCGTGAATTGGGCTGATGATTCTAACCCCAACACCGAATTCGGGTTTATAAAAATAATACCAAACACATTATTGATAGCTCAACACCTAGTGAAGTCAATCCCAGCACCGGCCTCATTTCAGGTTCGGTGTTGTGGCTGGTGCTAGTTTTGCCCCAACACCAACACCAGGGGAGCGTTTCATCAAGCGATTTGTCAGTGATTTTTACCGACAAATTTGCTCTTAGCCAATCAGATGCAAGGATTTCAGTAGCTTATAACAGTTGTCGGTAAAAATCACTGACAAAATGCTTGATGAAACGCTCCCCTGCTTTCAACACCGAACTTGATTCACCCAGTGCGTCTCTTATCTTATTGATCAGTCTGTACAATATTCAGGTAGTATAATCTTTGATGTAATGAATAGCTGCGCTTCTCATCCTTTCGTCTACTGGCATGGGCGCAAATCCTGGGGGGGGGGGGCAGGGGGACATGTCTCCCCCCCCCCCCCCACCTTTTTGAAGATAGGCGGATAGGCGAATGTCCCCCCCCCCCCCCCACCTTTTTGAATAACCTTCTTTTTTTTTTTTTTTTGCTTGTCAGAGAATTTTGGAGGCGAATGTCCCCCCCCCCCCCCCACCTTTTTGAATAACTTTTTTTGTTTTTTTTTGTCAGAGAATTTTGGAGGCGAATGTCCCCCAAAAACTTCAAAATGGATTTGCACCTCTGTCTACTGGTATTGCAAATTTGGTCTAATATTCACCCCTCCCCCCCCCCCCCCCCCCCCCCACCCCCCAGGGCCTTCCCAGTCTTTCCGGCAGCAATAATATTGTACTGGATCAACTTTGTGAAGTAGCAAAAAGACCAAACGGGCCTTACAGCAACTGGTTATTGGACTAAATGGATAATGGCCCAATTAGACGAAGTGACATAGGGATAAAGTGTAAAAAACTGGCTTGGACAAAATGCGGTTAGATGTGTATAAGGGATTGCACGAAGTGGTATATTGGACTAACTGGCAGTCTGTCCTTTCTTTTAGGCTAGGGGAGGCTTAATGCAAGTGGCCATGGAAACGAGTATAGGCATTACTGTGGTCTATTGCTAAATTGATTCGACTGAATCACAGTGTTGTTAACACAAAGCAACGTAACGTCATTTTAAAAACTTTCGTTTATTTTAGTTAGAATTAATATGAATATAAAGTTTAAATTAATAAATGGATGAAAATGCTTTCAAGGATATAATACCCATGGTAGCCGTAGTATTGATATTGTTCTTCCTATAACGGCCCTATACGGTCATCTTAGCGCCCCAATTCTAGTCCGGCTATACCATGAAAAGGCGCGCAAACATTCAAGGAGTTTCTTACTACCGAATACCCAATATTACTTCACCTGGATAAAGAGTGGCAAATTTAGATTAATGTCTTGCCAAAGAACATTAATTAGTGCCGTGGCAGGGATTCGAACCATATAATGTAATTCACAGTCAGGTAACATGTCCACCAGACCGAAGGGCTTATAGTCCTAACAGATAATGACAACGACTCCCGGCAACGACTGAACAAAATGAACCACAATTTGCCGACATTTTCAAGGCAAATGTACCTTGGCTAAGACGAGTCCAATTCATTATCTATTGTATATATTATGAGGCCAGCTGCCCGAGGCGGGTGGGGGGGGGGGGGTCATTCTGAAAAAAAAAATACTAAAACTGCATGTCAGGACGAAACAAATTATGATGATTAGAGTCTAGGCACTCGCATCGAAAAGTCAACGCACTTTATAATGGAACATTCGGTGACACGAAGTGCAATGATAATGTCGATCATTTCTTACAGTACATTCCTACCTCAACCCAAGTATGGACGTAACCATCTGCGTTGAGAGAAGGCACGATGTACCAGTCTAACGTGTCGAAGAACCTTACAGCAGTCGCATCACCATCCGTGTAATCTTGAAGAAGCTTTGAAGGTAAAAGTAAAATAACATTGAGCTTATATAGCGCATTATTTATGTTGCCATCTCTATACGCTTAACAAAACAACAATAAATTTAATATACTTACATGACATAATAACATAAATTGATAAGCTAATTTAAGTAACAAATGACCATAGATTGAGAAAAGAAGAGAGAGAAAATAACATGACATCTAATACAATCTATGAATTGAATGTATAATGAATTAAGTAAACTTAACTATGTCAGGAAAGAAACATGTATCTCAAGCGGTCATAAAGACCGTCCTACCTTAGTGGTGGCGCTATACAGATGTGAGCAGAGCGCGTTGAAAGAGAGAGTTGTGACACGCGCATAATAAGCCTGCGCGTATGCGGTCTTAGCTTACAACATGGTGGATCATGGAGCTCCCAATAGTTCCCTCTCACGTACACTCTCTATGGGAGGGAACTATTTGAAGCTCCATGAAATGACTGACCAATCAGGAGCGACCTCCAGTGTCGCAACTCTCTGTATGTATAGCTCTGGATGTGAGAAGATAACCTTAAAAGAATAATAACACTCGATCAATCCTATCCGAGCTAATGAAATAAATATGCTGAAGCTGACGGCATATTTTAGGGATCTAAGTTTAGCAGAAACACAAAAACAAATGAATAAAATGTAAACTTTTTTGTAAAGTTGACCGATGGCATTATCTCTTTCTCTCTCTCTCTCTCTCTCTGTCGTTCTTCATGTCATATGAAAAGTCCTCTCAGTACAGACTTCTCCTTTGCTGACTGTTATACATGTACGATCATAATTATAGTAACCTAGAAATTTGCCTGACTTGCAAGCATAAAATTGTGTTTTGTTTTCGGGTTTGGGGGGGGGGGGATTATCTTCTGTCTTCCTTTCACTGCGCCATGAGCATCTACCCATGATGGATACCGGCGCATTACAAGTTTTCATATTATTATTATTATTATTATTACAGTCTTTATTTTATTATGCAACTTATCAATGATCGTTACAGTATAATTGTTAAGAAACCAATTTTCATGTCATTTTAAACTCACTTCTTTCGTGATATACATAACCGTAGCCGGAGAGATCCATTCCCTGGCATGGATACCGCCCTCAAAGTATACACCCTTTCTCGTTCCAGTAGAGCCTCCGGTTCCACGAATCTGTAGCCGGACAGATCATCAATGAAAGACTCAACAATACATAATGTAGTTTACACTATTCAACTAATCATGAATAATAATAAGTCGTCATGATTTAGAAGCCGTTGAATATAACTATGATCATGAATAACCTCCCTGCGGAAGGAACGAGTTACACATTCCAAAAATTCGGAAAATAAACATCTTTACTGATAATTATTGGGAAAAACGCATTATCATCTTCTAAAGCCCGCCCCGTCATTTCGATTGCGCCAGTACCTGCGCCAAGCGAGCCTGTGAAGTCAATGATTAAACCACACGCCAGTTATCAAAAATATTGTTTGCACAATTCATTTTAACGATATCAATCTTTCATGAGGCGCAAAAGACCTTACAAGTCACTGACGCGGTCCTTACGTCAGCATAATTATGACGGCTCGTGTGAGCCAGTCTCAATGTATTATTATAAGTGGATATCCATCGTTATGATAATAGATCGACACAAGAACCGTGGGGTTTTTCTGTTGTTTTTTTTTGGGGGGTGGTGTCCTTTCTTTTCTTTTCTTTTTCTTCACTTTACTCTCTCGACCCAGGGGTAGAAGGGCACTAGCTCGGTAGGAAGAAATTCTTTGAAACATTAGAGCATCATGATTTTCTCGAGATTGAGCTCGTGATATCTATAAAAAAAATCTGACCATGTGAAAACATTAAACATCTGTTTGACCCCCCCCCCCCTCTCTCTCTCTCTCCCTCTCTCTTTCTCTCTCATTCTATCTCTTAAATTTCTCAGCAATTTATTTACTACATAACATTTCTTTTTCTTTAAAATCTAACTTTTTCTTTCTTCTATTTCAAATGTTCTATATCTATATCATCTTTGACATTTAGCTTTCAATTCATCCCTTTCTCTTTTCCCTATGGCTCTCTCTCCCTCTAACTCTCCCCCCCCCCCCTCTCTCTCTCTCTCACTCACTCAACGCCCCCCCCCCCCCACCTCCACCGCTCCATTCTTTTTTCATCTCCCTCCACTATTGAGTGACTATAAAAACTAGAGTGTCAACACATCTGCACCCGAGAGACATAGGAAACTTGTTTCCGAGAAACCTTCGGACAAGACGGTGCCAATTTAGAACGGGTGGGAATCGGTAACCTTAAATGATACTATATATCTTTTTAAATATAATAATAATTACCCAAAACAAAGATAATTGAAAAATTAATTAGAGAAAAACAACTCATAATATGATGAAATTTTGTGATAATAGTCAAATTTGATTGATTGCCATTATAACACGTACCAACAACAACATCATTTCCAAGGGCTGAGGAGTGAAATCGTTTTCAAAATGTTGTATCTAATTAATGTAATGATGGATCCAACACTGCAGGCTGTATCCCGCACGTGGCATCAACCATTTTGAAGAAAAAAAAAACTCCTCGGCCCTTTTATTTGGTGAGTTAACACTTTAATTTTTGAGTGTACATCCACTCATCTATACGATAAGATCGATAGTCGATTTTGGTTTCAGAATCCCAGTAACATTTGGCCCTATAAATCTATCCTTTGATCCTTGAAATAAAATGAGTAAGGGTGCGTTTATACAGCTCCCTTTTCAGGCCAGAATCAGCGTTACGATACGTGTTTATTCACATCACGGTTGTGTCCGGAGCCTTTTTATTCATTTTTTCCCCCGCAGTAGCACGGTTTCAAAACACAGGTTCAAAACTTACTCAGTGCGGTGTGTGAGTCCAGCGGCAGAGCCTGGAGAAAAGAGCTATAAACAGGGTACCCTGAAACGGCGTTTCAAAACTGTGTTTCATAACTGATTTTGGCTTTGCAAATGAGCTCCGTAAGCACCCTGTAAGTCTACCCTGACATCACACTTACTTTGATACCGGAAATGGTTCTCCCTTCGTATGACATCTGAGGGAGTTCAAAGCGTTCTGTGATGGTGGGGTAAGCGTCAACGACATCTAGCACCCATTGCTGGATCTGTGTAAGTACACAAAACAAATAGAGATAGCAATGACAAGCATAAACTTGGGGGAGGGGGTAAAACGGCAGCGTCCGCCCTATTGGAAGAAAAAAATAACATGAAAGACAAGCGTTAAGGCTCCTTCTTACGCCGTATAACCTTTGAAGGTTAAAAAAACTTCTTTACCCCCCCCCCCCCCAGTGGCGGAGATTTGTTACGCAATTCTATTCATCAGGGGGGACGACCTATTGTTACGTCCCCCTCTGATGAAAAGAATTTCCTGCATATTTACGCCCATGCCCCCCCCCCCCCCCCCCCCCCCCGCATTGAGAGGGCCTGGAGCGAGCCGACACAGGGTTCCAGATATCATGTTCCTTTGAAAATTCACTGTCCGGACCGCCCCTTCCCCCATCAGAAAATCCTGATTACACCCCTGGATAAGCATAATACACCATGTAAAGTGCTGAGTTTTACTCTGTAATTATAGCAACTTAACCCAAAACAAAGTAAACTGGTAAAGGGGATATCGAAATTGCTTGATTTTCCGGACCTATAAGGCAATGAGTTACAGATCAAAGTCACCGTCGTGGACCGTCAGTTATTGTTATTATTATTAGTAGTAGTAGTAGTAGTATTACTATCATCATTATTAGTACTAGTAGTAATATTATTATTATTATCATTATTATTATTATTATTATTATTATCATTATTATTATTATATTATTATTATTATCATTATTATTATTATTATTATTATTATTATTATTATTATTATTACTATTATTATTATCATTACTACTACTACTATTATTATCATTGTTATTACTGTTTTCATTATTATTATTATCATCATCATTATTGTTATTATCATTATTATTATCATTATTTTAGAATCTTCTTTTTAATTATGTCCTCTCTCTTATTGGACATCAAAATATTTTATGTTGGTGTTAAGCATTAACAGGGGCGGATCCAGGATTTCGTATAAGGGGGGGGGCACACAAATGCAGGATTGTCAACTTTGGGAAACTGCTTGGAGGGAGACCCATATTTTTTTGGTCTCTCGCCAGCCCTCCAAAAGTCGCTCAGTGGGGGGGGGGGGGAAGGGGGGGATGGGGGGGGGGGTGGCGAGCAAAAAAAAAAATTTCGCCAGCCCTCCAAAAGTCGCTCAGTGGGGAGGGGGGGTTATGGGGTCCAGTTCCCCTCCATAATTCTCTGACAAGCAAAAAAAAAAAAAAAAAAGGTTTTCTGCTCGAAAAGGGGGGGGCACATTGCATTGTTTTCCCTCAAAAGGGGGGGGGGGGCACGGGCCGGGATTCCCCCCCCCCCTGAATCCGCCTCTAAGTATATGTATATTTCAAGGATACAAACTGACGCTTATCCTGTAAATCTTAGACGTAGTTTTATTCACATCAGCTAATCCCAAAAGAAATTCAACAACGAAAAATTTCAGAAAAGAACAGAAGCCTACCACGTGAGAGTTTTGAGGAGTTTGTCAGATCGTCCTGAAAATTCAGGTTGCTGGAGTCATATTGTTCCCTATTATTTTTCTTGTATATAAATGTATAGGAGGGTGTCTTTCTGCGGTAGACAATATTGGGAGATTGGTCATAACTGATCGCATGCACGCAAACTTAACTAATGGGAATTTGGAAATCAAACGTGTTAACTTATGAAACAGCGCCGTGATTTACTTCTTTAGTGCTACTGACTTTTGAATGATAATCTTCTCTCAATCTACATGAAGATTTGGAGAAAAAAAAATTAATTCAACCGATGACGACGAACCTAAAAATCACCCCACCCCCCCCCCCCCCAAAAAAAAAGGGGGGTGAAAGAAGAAGATCCACCAAAATCAATATTGTGTCACTGTTCAATTCGGTTCAACTCAACTCTCTACACGGCGGGGCCCTGACTTGTCACATCATCATCATCATCATCATCTGGTATGGGATGAAGGCGTTAGCCTCTCATTCCCGGTCTCTTTATCTGAAATCGTCTCTTGAAAGTTGTTACTTTGGGCGCTTGTGGGAGGAGTCATGGGAGCTCAAAGTGTTTCTTCCACCAAAATGTATCTATACATCTTTGAATTCATCTGTTGTGGTTATTTGCACTATAATTATCTTCAGGTAATCTATTCCAGTCGTCGGTGATGTACGCGGCTTTATAATTTTCTTCTTCCCCATTCACGTTCTTTCGTTTCCCCTTTCTATTTTTTTTTTAAATCCTACTTTTTAAGATTACATTTAAAATTACGTTTAAAAGATATTAATCTACCTCATCGTAAGTGTGGTATACTGAATAGTCAAACGAGCTCAGATCCTGCGTGGTCGCCCGTCGTTCAACCCTCTCCTTCTCCTGGTCACGAAGAAGTCTACCGACATCGCTGACCATGACGCTGGCCTGCATGTTCTTGATGGCGAAAATGTCGAGAAAGTTGGCCCGGAGTCGACCTGGCACCATGATGTCCACGGTGCTACCGGGGATGTTCTTAATATCGGACCAGAAGTCGATCTGCAAGAGGTAGAGATCTTGTTTAAAGGTTTTGTTTAAAGGGCTTGATTAACTTTGTAAAAAATTCAAAAATCAGCTCAAATACCAGTGAACTGTGTGCAATCCTCTAACTACATATATAATTAAGGATATGTGAAAGTATGAGAGAAAATGGAACCCGTTTACTATCCTAAAAAAGAGAAAATAGCGATCGATCGCTATAGCGCAAGTCGCTCTGCTTCTTCGCTGCGCTGCAGTCACAAAAACCAAGCACCAGCGCTTGGCGATTTCAGAGCGGGTTTCCAGCCCGTGAAGAAATAGGGATTCGTTCATTGTGCGGTATTCTGTGATAGAACCATAAGAATTCTTTAGGGTTCGGTGGTACTAGTATCCCGACATCAATATTCAATCGTAAATATCCTGATATATAAACGACCGATCAGGTTATAAAACTCCTGTCTGACCTAAAGATTTGCAATTATGATTACAGCATTAGCTGGAAAAGTGATTTTTTTTTTCAATCCTGGGCAAAGTTAATCAATCCCTTTAATTGTTTGTTTTCTTTATTTTCCGTTTCAGTATAAGCCCTAAAAACGATAGCGATTCCATCACATTATAGGAAGAAATTGAGAATTAAAAAAATAATGACGAGTTATATTAAGAACGAAAGGGCATGCTATAGAAACAGAGCTTGTATCATGACACATCATGCCCTAAAACTTAGTTACGTAATAGTATAAATTTGTTCCGACATATTGTCTGATAATGATAAATAATGGCCAAATATGCAAACATAATTATCATAATATGCCTACTTAGGTTTACAGGAAAGAGGGAGTCAGAGAGAGTTGGAGAATAAGAAAAAAAAGAGAAAGAAAATTAGAGGTAACTAGACCATGGAGGTTTGGAAGATAAAGTCGAAAATTTGTAATGCAAAAATGTCCATTGTGTAAAAAGCTGTCTATGGACATTATCTGGAGGGGTTGATTATGCTGTAACTAAGTACAATTGTATATTGTGGGAGTTCGGAATCATCGAAATTATAACGAATTGACAATTTCCGACCCCACACCAGAGACATTGAAACTCTATTTCGTAGTTTGAGTCTTATGTCCAAAACTTGATTTTCTTGATTATCTTTTTCCTTCTTCTCACTTTCAGGTTTTTTTTCCGTTATGAGGATAGTGTTCTCTGGCTCGTATTCAAAACCTTGATTTGGGGGGACTTATCGGATTATTCTTCACAATGCTATGGGGCACCCACCTGAGTTCTCTTATTATAATGAATTTAGATTCTGTGACTAACTTTAACTTTGTTTTGCTTACATAATATCTTGTCATATTCTGTAGCACTTGTTACAATTTAATTTTTTTCGAATTGAATTATAATAACAAGAATTATAAATAATTCAGTGCCCCTTTTAATGCTCACAAGAGAGCTCAAAAACTCGGTAAAACAGAGAGAGAGAGAGAGAGAGAGAGAGAGAGTGAGTGAGAGACAGAAAGGGTCATGCAGTCATAGAGGGAAGGGGAGGGGGAGAGAGAGAGAGAGAGAGACGGAGAGGGGGAGAAAGGATGAGAGAAAAAAGAGAGACAGAGAGAGGGAAGTGAAAAATAGAGAGAGATATAGAGGAGGAAAGAAAGAAAGAGAAAGAGAGATAGAGTGAAAGACAGATAGATATAATTGTAGGTTTGTGTGTATGTGTATATGTGTGTGTGAGGGAGAGAGAGAGATAGATAGGGGGGGGGGGGGGAGATAGAGAGCCTAACGAGAAAGGATCTTAATGGTACGCAAAATGAGAGATATTTATAATCGATCATTATGTCGTGATAAGAAATTGATTAGTCACCGTGAATTAGAATCTAATCTTCATATCTACCTCTTGGATAAACTTGTTTGATAATTCATTAGCATTATCTTGGGAAACAACAGATGGCGGTACATGTGCATGGTTCAACGAACTCGACTATACCAAGGAGTGTACAGTTTCCATGATTGTATAATACATGTAGATAAATATACATGTATATATAATGAATAATGGCGTATATCGAGCAGAGGATAGAGCTGGTTCACCCCCCCCCCCCCCCCACACACACACACACATACACTAATAAAGCTTGCAGCGGGTCTACGGTACGCGGGGCTTTGACAGTCCAGGTTTATATCCCACCTCACGTCTAGCCACCACCCCCCCCCCCCCCCACCCACCCTGTTAATCAACTCTGGACACGTCACTGATAAATAAGACGGCTGCCCCCCCCCCCCCTGCATGCATTATCCTTTACCAGTACAAATTTCTATCATTCACCCTTTATTCATTTTCATTTTCTTGCCTTTCAATGCTGAGAAAATACAAGCAACCCCCCCCCCCCCCCCGAAAAAGGGGTCTTTATTCAACAAAACTAGGAACGGACTGGGACTCAAATTCAGTGGCGAATTTCGGAGTGGCCGGCCCTTTCTTTTGTTGACCGGTCCCTTCCAAATTCCTCACAAGCAGTCCGCCCTATATCTCTCTTGATACTCAATAATTTCATTATAAAATAACGAGAAAAAAAAATCTACCGTGTTCCCCCCCCCCCCCCCCCCTCAAATCTACCATTGAGCCAGATTACAACATGGGAGACCAAGAACGAACCTCATCGGCCATGTTGATCTCAAGTTCCCTCAGCCATTGCCTGTGCTCATCCGTAGAGGGGGTCACACGAAGCACTTGGTACCTGCATACAGTTAGGGGGAGGGGGAGAGAGGGGGGAGGGAGGGAGAGTGGGGGAGGAAAGAGAGGTGGGTTGGTGATGAAATCAAATAAGTAGAAGGAAAATAAACCAAGACAATTATGAATGACAAATAATTTTTTTTTCCATCACAATAAAAAAGGGGAAAAAAGGAGCGGAAGAACCCCCCAAAATCCAACGTGGAAGAAGAAGCAGAAGAAAAGTTCCACAACTGAGAAAAGAAGTCAGCTATTGATCTGCGGCGTCGCAATGCCACTTTCTCTTGCTTGATAACAATGCTTTGTTTAAAAGGCGGATCGAGGTCCTAATGAATTTAGCATCACCCCCCCCCCCCCAACCGCTCTAAAAGAAAATTAAACTGGCTAATAATACATGTACTGAATTTCCTACATTTCATTTCATATACTGATCAGATATGATACCAAACTTCAGTGTGATGTTTTGAATAGATTTCCAACAATGAAACTTAAGCAAAGCGTTTAGATGTTTGATTATAGGTTAAAGGAGAATGAAACCCTGGGGAAATGTCCATTTTAATGAAAATAGAGGATAGAGAGAAGTAATTTTAAAACAAGTTCCATCAAAATCGGTTACGAGTTGAAAAAAAGTTATGAAAGTTTGAAAAGTCTCAATTTACTTTCTATGGCGATCCTCAAATTGGCAATGTTGCTTCAAAATGGCAGGTTTAGTAGTACAACTCTCAATATGTTTTGTACACAAAATTTCATATTTTCTCCATTATCTCTAAAGCTGCTGCTTCTTTTTGTGAACTCAACATATGTTGTGTCAAATACATTTTCCCATGATATATCTTGAGCTAAGTAGGAGACAAGCCGCACCTTGAGAGATAATGGGGAAAATATGAAATTTTGTGTATATGCAAAAAAAAAATGGAGAGTTGTACTACTAAACCTGTCACTTTGAAGTAACATTGCCAATTTGAGGATCGCCACAGAAAGTAAATTGAGACTTTTCAAACTTTCATAACTTTCTCATTTCGTAACCGATTTTGATAGAACTTTTTTTTGAATTGCTTCTCTCTATCCTCCCTTTTCATTAAAATTGATTTTCCCCCAGGGTTTCATTCTCCTTTAAAAGAGATATTGCTTAGTAGCAGACATCGTGATGTATTGCAATCGTTACTCAAAATACAACGGGCATATTTGCCTTTTCTCTCTATATTTCAATTGTAAGAATATCATTTTGTCTAATTAGGCCTGAATCTTATTTTTTGAGGGCAATGATTATGCCTTAGATGTGCATACACCAAATTTTGATTCGTCAAACAATGAAGGCACTTTACCTCAACATTATACAATATATTTAACAGTGTACTATAGGATCAGGGGCGGATCTAGCTTTTTTTCAAGGGGGGGTTTGAGGGGCTGAGCTGGGTATTGCGAGGGAGCGTAGCGACCGAGCCCGAGCGAGCGAAGCGAGCGAGGGGGGAGGGTGTAGGAGGGGGGATACCCCCCTCCCACAGTAGGAGATTTTTCATTTTTAGGGTTGCCAGCTTGCGATTTTAAGCATACTTGCATGCTCTATTTTTTCTCTTTTTTGTTTTCCTATGCACATTAAATGTTTACTTGGCAGCCCAAGGGGGGGGGGGGGTTAAACCCCCTAAACCCCCCCCCCCGTAGATCCGCCATTGAGGATGCACGGTTAAATCTGAAATTATTGGGGACCTGCCTGTCCTGTCTCCCCGATCGACCCCCAAACCCCCCCCCCCCAAACAACAACAACAACAGCAACAAACAAACAAACAAACAAACAAGGAGTTTGGAGTGGCTTTCGACGATCCAAGCAGATC
Source organism: Heliocidaris tuberculata (assembly GCA_025618425.1). Lineage (NCBI taxonomy): Eukaryota > Metazoa > Echinodermata > Echinoidea > Camarodonta > Echinometridae > Heliocidaris > Heliocidaris tuberculata. The sequence goes on from CM046840.1 coordinate 22,311,576, forward strand.
TGCAATTTGATGACTAATATGGAGAACGTAAAATGTTTACAAAGTTAATGTTTGTGTGTTTATCAGTGGTTATAAATAATGCGTTCGATTGCTTAACTCAATTAGCTGTTTACCGCTACAATTACTGTAAGCCTGTGATGCTATACCGACATTTAACTATTATTTTTTTAGGGGGGGGGAGGTGTTGATTTAGCATAAATAATGAAATCGAGCGGACGATTTTCGGGGTGTAATTCAAGTTCGTCGTCAGGCTATAATGGTTTTATTCTGTCTGGCATTAAACTTCGTATAAGACGATAAACAAGAAAGAGAGAGAGGGATAGGATGATAGAAAGAGAGAGAGATAGAGAGAGAGAGAGGGAGAGAGAGAGAGGGGAGAGAAAAGAGAGGGAAAGGGAGAGGCATCTGAAGCGAAGGCGGTGAAACATTTCAAGTTCAATGAAAAAAAATCAGCAACATTGGTGCAATCTTTTGTAAACGAAGAGAAGAGATGAAACAGAAAAAACGGATATAAACTGTATACATATAGTTAAATAGAGGGCATATTATAGGTTTTCCCGCCAAATTTCGTCAAAATAGCACCCAAATGGTCGATAATAGCATGCAATTTACAACGAATTTGAATGACGATCAGGATCATCATTCAATTAAAATAATTATAATTTCGTTCAATTTGATTTTTACATCGTGCGATCACTAACTTTTGTCAAAAGGCGAATTGAAATAACACCACTCAACTTAGAAAATCAGGTGAAGAGCATTCAATTCCGTCTACAGGCGAGCATCTACTTATGGAATTTGCGCAATCTTTGTTCATCCCAAGTATATCTCTTTATTTGTATTATGTATGTGTACCAAAGACTAAAACAAGTCTAAAAAAGACAAATGAAGAAAAATATGAACCAATAAAAGGCATGGATTAAGAAATGACCTGAAAAACCCCTGACTTATATAATATATGTTTAATACAAAGTCCAAGTGTTGGTAGAATATACATATTTTTTAAAAAGTTATTTCATGCTTTTATCCAACTTCTTTATTAATGTCTGTTAATATAATACGCTAAGAATTTGAGGGTGTTTTCTTTGGTTCGAACAGGCGTCTCCCCCTGGCTCTTTTGGCCCCCTCCTTTTGGTACCCACGGATGGGGAATGATCCCCAGATGGTTGGGAGGCACTTTTTAAGGGCCGCAGAGCCGTCCATATTTCATAAATTCATTTCTAAACTTTGATTTTCCGGAGGGAGAACTTTTTCACCCTGTTTACCGCTCAGCCCATTGTGAGGGGAGAAAGTTCGATTCATAGCACATTCCTATGTACAAACTTCTCTATCAGCTCGGTTAATTGTGTGCACGTGTGTGTGTGTACATATACTGCACGTCTTTGAGTGTTTTGATTAATCGGCCTTCTGATCGTGTTAAAACTTCATCACCACACAGTCATGTTCGATGTGTACTCATTGTTAAAAAATCAGATGTTGCGGTATTGGGGGGGGGGGGGGGGGTCTTTTGCATTCATGGAACACGGACGCAAACAAATTTTTGTGTTCCTTGGTTGGATGTTCATATTCTGATTCAGCGTGCCTTTTTTCACCTCTTAAATCCGCAAGAAACAAGATTTTCTAACCCCTCCCCCTCTCTCTCTCTCCCCCCCCCCCCCTCTCCCCCCGCTTTCCCCGGTCCCCCTCTATTTTTCTGTCTTTATTTTTCCTCCTCTCTATCTATGAATTCTACTCAGCCTCTCACTGGTGATTTACATTTCACCGTATTTTTATCCCCATTTCCCTCTATTGCCAAATTGATTGACATTTTGACCAACTTGAATACGTTGTCGTTCAAAAATGAATGCAATTTGACGAAGATGAATGTTCTGGAGTTTAATATTGAACCGTGGGAACAGCAGGTTTACAAAAATCACTCGATCTTCAATAACATAGTTTATATGTCCGCTATTTTGAGGTAGTTAGCCGGGGAAACCTATATTAGAGTCTGTAGGCAGGCATGTCTAGGTATGAGGAAAAGGCCACCTACAGAAAATCCGCACAATGATTTTTTTTTTTTTTTGTTGTTGAGATTTTACGAATAAAATTTAGTGTGGCACCAACCTTTTTCATAAAAAAAGAGCAGAACACAATATTTCAGTAATTTCATTAGCTTTGATTTAAGAAATTTAAGAGATCTTTTCCCCAAGCTGAAACAAAATGATACGACAAATTCCATGAGTGATTCCGTTACAGATATTCTCCTAATGTTGAGCCTGGTCATCCATGCGCACAAAATCATTTTTGGAAAAAAATCTATTTATACATAGGATACTTCAAGAATTTTCATTTATATGGGGAGAGATAGAGAGAGCTAAAAAAAATAGAGGGTGATACTTGATAAACAAAAATAGATAAGAAAGGAAGAAGTGAAGAGCGAATTGAAGAGGAAGGGGAGATAGAAAGTGAGAATTCGCAAGACGAGATGAGAGAGAAAAAAAAATTTAGAGAATATTAAAAGCAAACTCTTTGGAAGAAAGAAACTTTAAACTTACCCATTGTAGTCCCTGGCCGCGACGGCCGCGACGACACAAGCTAGAAAAACGAAAAGGTTCCTCATCTTCTTAACTCAAATTCTCAAATGAGGGAAAACATCGGCCCATCCTTGGTTTCTAGAACACAAGTCTGACTAGGCTTTCGCCAATGATGGGAGAGTTACCAGCTGCAGCAATTTAATATTACATGATTACGGGTCCTAGTCCCGTCTCGAGATAACTTATTTGCCTAAAACTTTTGAGATAAAACACACTTGGTGGAATTGGAAAATACTAGATAAATATTAGATAACCGTGAGTATAGGCCTGCTCTAAAACCTCATGTTATTATACATCCGACATTGTCGTGTGGGATAACGGCCACCGCGCGAGCCAAATATTAAACTGAAACAAACATGTCAATCAACGTTCTATAGATATAGTTGATAAAAAGCCATGTCATATGGTGGCGATTTTTGTTTGGAACTCTTGGCAATGAAGAATTCATTGTGTAAAAATGTACCAGCAGAAGCAACTCGGAAATAGATTATTTACTAACTCTCGCATCCAATTAAAACCTAATTAATTAGTTGGATACTTGGATATGTGACCTCCTATAAAAAAAATCCTACTGAAATAAATATATCAGTTAAAATTTGATTGTCACTTGATTATGTTACAACTTATGTTCAATTTATATTATATTCCAATTTACATATCGTTTGATATGTATTGATTTCATTATCCCCGAGAAATATACAAACTAAATTAGAACTTTCTTGCTTGCCCCTGGGAGATGGAATTACTACTACTAATACTACTATACTACTACTGCTGCTGCTGCTGCTGATACTACTACTACTACTACTACTACTACTACTACTACTACTACTACTACTACTACTACTACTACTACTATATACTACTACTACTACTATTACTACTACGACTACTACTACTTCTACTACTACTACTACTACTACTACTACTACTACTACTACTACTACTACTACTACTATCACTACTATTATAACTACTACTACTACTACAATACTACTACAATTAATATTCCTACTACTATTATTGCAACAACTATACTACCACTGCTGCTGCTGCTTCTGCGGCTAATACTGCTGCCGTTTCTGCTACTATATACTTCCATACTGCCGCTGTTGCTGCTTCTACTACTACTACTATTACTACTATCACTACTATTATAACTACTACTACTACAATACTACTACAATTAATATTCCCACTACTATTATTGCAACAACTATATACTACCACTGCTGCTGCTGCTTCTGCGGCTACTACTGCTGCCGTTTCTGCTACTATATACTTCCATACTGCCGCTGCTGCTGCTGCTGCTACTACTACTACTACTACTACTACTACTACTACTACTACTACTACTACTACTACTACTACTATACTTCTACTGCTACTTCTATATTATTCCTGCTGCTATTCCTGCTGCGACTGCTACTATATGCTGCTACTACAACTATTAATACTACTACTTTTACTACTGCTGCAGTTCTGCTGCTGTTTAAAACAAGGAACGTATAGCATGAAAATCAGGGATAAGGCCACACTATGTAGATTTCTTTCATCAAAATAATATATGGGACCTTTTCCTTTAGTATGTAGAATCTGAGTTTCATGCCATTAGTATTTGTGGTGATTATTGACATAAGTGCACTGCAAGTCAGGTCGTGATTTGTAACTCTTAGAGCAATGATTTGAATTTATTACCGTTTCCGAACCACATGAATATTGTTTACACCCATTCATGTTGTAAAGATAGATTTTTTTGAAGGAGTACCTCCAGTCAAAGAACATTCCGTCAAAGATCATTAATTCTATATATATATATATATATATATATATAGCGCTGTAATTACCGACGCCAGACCGACAAACCGAACAAAAAATTACATTGCCACCGATGGCCAAGAATCGATCGGTTAGGAGTCGGTGTGGGCCGGGTCGGTTTGGCGGTGTGACTGTGGTTTATAAGAAGGGGAAAGTATCACTTCAATACAATTTGAGAAACTGTCATTATTTCAGACGATTCAACCATAAATTCTGCGAAGATACTGAAAAAAAAAGGTGTATGCCATTGTGAGCATCATACAACACCAGGCTGTTGTATATGATGGAATGCACATTGAATGAAGTGTGAGTTATGTCGTTTTAGTCGGGTCCGCTCGCTATTCATAAGAACCGATATTCATAAAAAACGATTCTAGGACAACTACCCCCTAGACAACTACCCCCCCGGACAACTACCCCCCGGAAAACCACCCCCTGGACGACTACCCCCCTAGGACATCTACCCCCCAGGACAACTACCCCCCAGGACAACTACCCCCCAGGACAACTACCCCCCAGGACAATTACCCCCCAGGACAACTACCCCCCAGGACAACTACCCCCCAGGACAATTACCCCCAGGACAATTTTTCCGGGGGTAGCTGTCCAGGGGGTAGCTGTTCGGGGGGTAGTTGTCCGGGGGTAATTGTCCTGGGGGGGGGGGAGTTGTCCTGGGGGGTAATTGTCCTGGGGGTAGTTGTCCTAGGGGGTAGTTGTCCTAGGGGGTAGTTGTCCTGGGGGGTAGTTGTCCTAGGGGGTAGTCGTCCAGGGGGTGGTTTTCCGGGGGGTGGTTGTCCGGGGGGTAATTGTCCAGGGGGTAGTTGTCCGGATACGATAGAAAACCGCTATTCATTTAACACGCGCTATGAATAGCGGTCATTATGAGTAGTTATGAATAGTGGTCCTTATGAATGGATGTCCTTATAAATAGCGAGGAAATTTGCTCGCTATTCAGAAGGGACCGCTATTCAGAAGGGACCGCTATTCATTTAGTCACGCGTTATGGGTAGCGGTCCTTATGACTAGCGAGGTTACCCCGTTTTAGTCAGGTCATGAATATATTTTATCGCATGATTGCATGAGTGTATCACTGAAAGTCAGACACTTTATTTGCTTATAATGTTGAAACTTAAACTAAAGATTAGTCATGTTGGTGTGGAAACAGAAGCAAATCCCTAAATTCTATTCATCTTCAGACCTCAGTATGGCATTGGAGACAAATACTGTTAGACCAATTTCAGATGCACTTTAATTTCTGTTTTGGGAGACCGTGAATATACAATACTTGCAATTGGCATGCGTGTACATGTGAAAGGTTTCAAGAATGAGAATAATGTAGGATAAATGTTTGAGGAAAAAAATTTGAAATAAACTTTGCTATAGCAGACCTCTCAACCTTTCTGACTTTATAGAGTCTGAATTTTGACCTTTGCCAACCCACATTGCAAAAATGATGTTTTCTATTTTTCTTGGTGAACTTACTATTTTAAAGCAGAGAGTTTCAGAATTGTCTGTCAGATATGTTGTGAGGTCTGCTATTGGATTGTTGTAGTCCAAATTTCAAAGTAGTCTAAAGTCTGGAGCATTTGCTCAAATACTGCTTCAAGTAATAAGGTACATGTACACTGTAAAAAATAACTGTAAAACTACAGGTTTTCTGGCCATTGAAATTACAAGTTATTGCCGTTATTTCAATTTTACATTCTTTTTCCTGTACAACAACAGCATGTTTGTTGGTTTACAGGAAATCAGCATGATATATCGCCCGACATAAAACACTGTCATAAAACCATTTTCTCATATTTTAACAAGTTACCCTGTTAAATTACCAAATATTGGGGAAAACGCTTATATGAATATTCATGAATTTTTAGTAGCGTATGGTTTGGGGTTGCCCGATTGACTAACTGTCACCAAAGGCATAAAAAACTAAAAAGGGGTATATAAGAGATTGCACTAGATTGGACTAACTGGATAGGATAGATTAAGATAGAGAATATAAGTTAAAGCAGAATAGGTTACACTGTAAAAAAATAACTGTATAACTACAGACTTTCTGGCCCTTGAGACTGCAAATTATTGCCGTTATTTAAATTTTACAGTCTTTTTCCTGTAAAACAACGAGCAAGTTGGTTTACCGGAAATCAGCATATTATATTTTCAATCTCCCGACATAAAACGCTGTTAAAAAAAAATTTTTTTAACAAGTTACCCTGTTAAATTACAAATCGTTTCCATAATTTACATAGATTTTCCTATTATAAATTAAAGTTTCTACTATTTAACAAAAAAACCCAGAAATCTGTTATTTTACATGTACTGTGGAAAAACGGGCATTCCCAGCATCCTGACTGCCAGGAAATTTCCCGTGAAAAAACGGCAATTCTCTTTACAGTGTATATGGATTTTGAAACATTACGTTTTTATTAAATCTCAAGTCATTTACATTTAATGAGCATAATTTCACTACAATAATCACTACAATTTCACTACAGTAACATAATTTCGCTACTGTAAAAAAAAGTTATAACAAATTTAAACCTTGACAAAGAACCTTTTGTTACAATTTTAAGTTGTTCATCTGATCAATTAAACAAACTGACACGCTATTAACAATAAGAACATGTGCAAATAGACATTACAAGCCTGAACCACAAGGGCTGTTGACAGGCCTCTTAACGATAGTATTGTATTCAAAGACATTACATGAAGACCATTTTGTGTAGAAAACTCGCACTTGAAATAAATAAATGTGTACGTTTTTGATGATGGTGATAATGATTGTAAATGATAACAATGAATGATGATGATGAGAAGTGTGATCTTTAAGGTGATAATGATTTTATACATTGGATTTGTTTTTTCAAAGGTCAGAAAAAGAAAAAAAAATTACCTAAAGTGTGGATTTTAACCCCCCCCCCCCCCCCCCCCCCCGTTTTGCCGAAACTCTGGCTTTGCTAAAGACTTAACGAAAAAATGTGTAAGAAAAATATTCTGCTCTCGGCACCCCCACCCCCATTTAAAAAAATCGATCCCAGGGGCCTGTCTCTTGTCCTCTTTCGTCGGCGATCTTCCCTATAGAAAATATTTAAAATGTTTGAATTATTGCATTTAGAATTAGAAATGCACGTTTAGCATGCCTGTTTAGTCAGGTTCATGAACTAAATCTGTTTTATTGACTTTTATTCATTTAAAGTCAAATCTTACGAGTATATAATGCACCTACTTTATAAGGTCATAATTGCTGAACCATCCATCAATTTACACTTACGTTTTACGTTTTGATTCATGATTTTGGTATGATTTGAAAATTCAAAACTTTAATTATGTTTGATTCCCAAAAATGATTGTAGTGATTGAAATGATAATAGTACCTTCTCTCATCTGCACTGGCTGAATTTTCTTTTATAAGTTTCAGTGTTCCTTATCTCGTGACTTATTTATTGATTGTTTGATAACATTACTGTACTGTGTCCATATGTATTATGTTTTGTACATAATTATTCTTTATTTATTTTCTATGATGTAACGATACAAGACCATGTTATTACAAAAAGGTGCTCTAACCACTGGCGAGGATAGCCTGGTTAACTTTAAAGGAGAATGAAACCCTGGGGAAATATCCATTTTAATGAAAAGAGAGGATAGAGAGAAGCAATACGAAATTCAAAAGTTATGAAAAGTCTCAATTAATTATCTATGGCGATCCTCAAATTTGCCATGTTGCTTCAAAATGGCAGGTTTAGTAGAACAACTCTCCATAATTATGTTTCATACTCAAAATTTCATATTTCCTCCATTATCTCTAAAGATGCCGTTAGTCTTTTTGTGAAATCAACATATGTTGTGTTAAATACATTTTTCCATCGCATATCTTGAGCTAAGAAGGAGACAAGCTGCACCTTGAGAGATAATGGGTAAAATATGAAATTTTGTGTACAAAACATATGGAGAGTTGTACTACTAAACATGTCACTTCGAAGCAACATCGCCAATGTGAGGATGGCCATAGAAAGTAAATTGAGACTTTTCAAACGTTCATAACTTTCTCATTTCGAAACCGATTTTGATGGAACTTTTTAAAAATTACTTCTCTCTATCCTCTCTTTTCATCAAAATTGATTTTCCCCAGGGTTTCATTCTCCTTTAATTAAATGAGACTCAATAAACAACTATATCACCCTCTTCGCTCGTTTTCTTTCTTTCTCCCTCTCCCTCCCTCCCCTCCTCCCCCCCCCCCTCCCTCTTTCTTCCCCCTCTCTCTCCATCTCTCTCCCCTCTCCCCTTCTCTCTCTACTCTGTCTTCACTCTCCCTATACAGCGCGTCCCCAAAAAAATTAACAGTTGGAAAAAGTCTCCCAAAATAAATATTTCAAAATATTTGTAGGAAATTTTCATACCTGTGGATAGATTAGGGTCTGTTCTATCAAATATGTGGCAATATTTTGAGCTCGAGTGAGCAAAAGCGACTTTTGCGAAGGGGTGCAAAATCTCTACTTGACAAGAAGTGGTATTTTGTGCCGACTAGTGTTAACAAATTTGAGAACCATAAAAAGTTGACAGTTGGAAAAAGTCTCCCCAAATGAACATTTCAAAATATGTTCATGAAATTTTCATACCTATGGATAGCTTAGGGTCTCTCCTATCATATGACACCAAAACATCTAACGATATGTTACGCTTGAGTCAGCATAAGCCATTTTTGTGAAATGGTGCAAAATCTATGGTTGACAAAACTTTGTATTGGTTCTGTCTGGTATCAGCATCGTTTAGAGTTTTGAAAAGGCTTAGAAACTTTCATATTCTGATCATTAAAAGGCAATTTCTGAAAGAATAGGTTTTGTTTTCTGTATGTCTGGACACATCCCATCAAAGCTTTATGGTTGACTGAGAAAACCAGCTTGAATTAAAACCTTGCCAAAACTAATATTTCAAAACACTCAGTAAAGCAGTTAATTGCTCACTGAAACATGAAAATATTGATGAGGTACGTAAGGACATACGGAGAACAGAACCTCTTATTATTGTCTATTATTGATCAAATATGAATATTTGTAAGCCTTTCCATGACACTCACCTTTGCTGATATAATACCAGCCAGAGGAAAAACCAATTCTTGTAAAGTCTGGATTTTGCACCTTTTCACAAAAGTGATCTTTGCTCACTCGAGCGTAAAATATCGCCAAATCTTTAGGTGTCTTAGAAGAGATCCTAAGCTATCCACGGGTATGAAATTTCGCTTCAAATATTTTGAAATATTTATTTGGGGAGACTTTTCCTGTCTATTAACTTTTTTGGGGGGACGCAATGTATTTACCTCTCTGAATGGAAGTCGGGGGGGGGGGGGAATTGAACACTTGAACTAAATTTGCTGGTGAAATTCGTATATCCCCCCCCCCCCCCCCCCAATCAGGCGTTGTGGCGTGCGCCTGTAATCCAGCTAACAGTGGAAGTTATAAACTGATTCAGCGGACCCAGGTTCGAGACTGAGTCACGTCTTTCGGATGGTGACGTTAAAGGTCGGTCCCAGACGTAAATAATCATATCTGATTGATACACGTCTGTAAAAACCCAATTACACACATTACACACAGGCCTTCGCTTAAAGCTATCGCAGCAATTACTCAGCCATAAACAGAGAGCATAAATCACAAAGTTCTATCACATCATGATAATACATTCAATTTGGCGAGCACACGAGTTCTCATAAAGAGTAATTTGTTTGTATCCAGTGGCGTGGGGTGCATGGTTCACCCACTGTTCATGACTGTGGCACACTGCTGTTGGGAGGGGGGGGGGGGTGCCTTACTACTAGTAGTAGAAATCCACTAGTTTGAGGAGTCATCAGGGATCACTCCATTACATTATTACGCATTAGTGCATAGTAATGTAATGAATCCACTCCAAAGTAGTGGGTGACTTACTCTTTTGAGAGTGGATTTCACTCTTTTTAGACTGGATTCCACTCCTAACAAAATGATCCCTGAAATAACTATTAAAAAAAAGTATAGACTTCCACTCCTTTACATTTAGAGAGTATGTAGATTTTTTAAAATGCCATCGTAAAGCCCATCGAGTATTCGGAATGGGGGACCCTTAGGGTTTCGGTGATTCAGTTTGCCTGCCCCATTCCTGGCAACTTGTCAGTACACTAGGAGGATCGATTATATTATTTTCAACCTTCCTGTATTGTGCTGTGTTCTTCCTTGTAATTAAACATGTATATACTTTGATTTGCCGAATAAAATAATAATAATGATATTAAAAGGGTATGAGGGGGTCCTATCATACACTTTTCACGTTGCCTTTCCCTCTCCCGTTCTTTATCTCTTTTATCCCCCTTCCCTTTTTACCCTTTTCCACAATTTTATTGGGGACATGTGCCCTGTACCATTGTAGCTACGCCATTGTCCTACTCATGAAAATTTAAAAGACACACAATCGTGGGTTGTCATGCATGGGGAATTCGACACCATTTTGAGGGTTTACATGACAACCCGTGTTTTCAGTCACCGAGAATTTCCCCTCACCCCGAACGCTCTCCCAGAATCGGAGGCAAGCTTGAATAATTTCCAAGTGAGCCACCGGGTTTCGCTGCGTGTGTGCACACATAAACTGGTAATTCAACCAAGTGTATTAAGCAAATAGACTATTTTTTTCTGTTTACTAATTTTATGCATACACTTCTTGAACAAATTAAAATTTCTCTTGACGACTCAAAAGCTTGCCAGAGGCTTGCCCGACATAGCAAAAAAATAATGTATGCTATATAGAGATGTCATTATGCCATAAAATTAATAGTTGGTAACTAAGGATTCTGGAGAGAAACTTGCATAAATTGAATATATTAGTAAACAGGTCGATTATGACGCAATGCGCAAAAGTGTGTGTTTTTTTAAAGAGAAAGTTGAGTTCAAGTAAAGGTACAAAATAATTTGTGAACTTTCTTGTTCTCTTTATGTCAGTTTGGAAGAATTTCATAAAAGAATGTCCCATGAAAAGGATTGCTGTACAAATGCTCTCATGTTCGAGAAAAAAACTGAAGAGTGTGGACCAAACTTTTATGCCATTATGTGTGAGAGAGTGTATGTATGTGTGGGCGGGTGTGTGTGTGTGTGTGTTTGTGTGTAGTATCATACAGTGGTGGATATACTGGGCACATCCGACCCCTGCCCTCTTCCCTTTTTTTTAACTCAAGCACCCTACCTTAAGTACACAAAGTTGATATTTCACATATTGGCACTTTGCAAGTTGTAAGACTGCAACATAGTGTTATCCATTTCCATATTGTAAAGTATACTGAAAACTAACTGATAAAATTGCTGGACATATAACTGCAATAATGTCACTCACACTTCCGTCGGTGTGTCCTGTTTTACAAAACGTGTTTAATAGTTGGATTAAACATGTTCAAATCCGCCTCAATCGCATGTTAATGATCATTACGAAACAGACATGAAGTAAATTTAGTATTAGAACATGATAATGCACTACATGCATCTATATCTGTCTTTATTACGAAATCCATGAGTAGAAAATAAGAATCAGTAGGCCCACAGATCCCGGATGATAAATAGAGAGGGGGGCGGGAAATAGAGAAAGAGAGATAGTGCGTGTATGTGTGTGTGTGAGAGAGAGAGAGAGAGAGGGGGGGGGGGGAGAAAGAGAGAGAGTGTGATAGAAAGAGGGTATTAAAAGAGAGAGGGAGGGGTGAGTGAGAGAGACTGAGACATGCAGAGAGAGACACACACACAGAGAGACACAGAGAAAGACAGACAGAGAGAAAGAGGATGAGGGAGGGAGGAGGGAGGGAAGGAGAGAGAGACACACAGAGAGAGAGGGGGAGACAGAGTAGGGGTCAATACCGGTTTTAATCAGGGAACGACAACCTTCAGGTTTTTAAAGGTGTCGGGACACGATACTTTTTATTTAATTACACTAGTAATATCTACATTTTATAAGAATCTTATGATGCTTTGAAAATGGGTTTGCTTGCAATATCCAGGCAAATATGAGTTAAAGATAATTATGTTATCTTCGTTTACGTATAGAAACCACAAAGTCCTGACCCTGCAAACACAGTATTTCCTAATTAACATCTGGTACTTGCACACGAATATTATGCCAGACATGGTTCGATCTCGGGCACGGCGCGTATGACTGTACGCAAGGTATTTTATCTGCATTGCTTGTCTTCACCCAGATGTTAGGTTCACACTTCATGCACTTTGGTCTTTAAGCAAGACATTCTATATCTGCATTGCTTCTCACCAAGCAAGCGTTAAATTGGCACCCTTTTAGGCTTGTACGTCCTTAAGGAAGGCATTTTTTTTTTTGGGGGGGGGGGGATTGCATTTATCTACCCAGTTGTTGAAATGGGTACTCGGTATTGTAATGGCAATTGGCGCAGCTGGAATGCTCCCAGATGGAGTGAAGAGTGCGTTTGAATTATTGTGAGTGTGTGGAATTGTGAGTAAATCAAATGACCGAATTATAATAGAACGATGTTCAACGCTTTCATCAGTTACTTGAGACAGAAAAGAAGCATAAAAACAGCTATATAATAATTACTTTTATTCATCCTATAGTTTGTTAATTAAGACTACCGCACATATAACCTGACTATACTACTGGTATTTGAAAGATATTGATGGCATTAAATATTTATGTTTATAAATTTAAATTCTGCTTGACTAAAGGCCGAAACTCTCTTATTGATTGTAAGAAATTGCAAGATGTTGTCAGCCTTCAAAAAAGGGAAAAGGGCCTGATCGGTTACGAATCATAGTGATACCATACAATATTAAGTCATATACTCGCTTACGACTGGCAGCCGATTTGGCTTTTTCTCTGACTGGAAGTCTTAAAATACCAGGCAATTTCGAATTCAATAATAATTCTTATATCCACTCATGACCTGAGTACTTTTTGAAATTCTGTAAGGGATCTTGTGAAGTTTCTTTCGAAATTCAGTCGCAGTCGGGTCGTTAGGTGTGCGGCATAGCGGTGTCTCTTAGACCTCAGGTATTCATTTATCTTCCGTTATAAGTAAAAACACGATTTCATTTGTATCAGGCTGGAAAGCTTTGAAGCAAAGAAATCTGCTTAACGCCGACAAGCCCTACTTCATCGTTAGAATGAGGAATGTGTTGCTAAGGAGGTAAATAAGATAATAGTTCGATAAGATTTCATGAAATATTAACAGAATCATGCATGTCGCGTCATATTCCATCATTGAAATGAGCGAGTAACTAGGAACATGTAAGAACAAGAGTTGAACAAACTTTATTGTCTGTGATATTTACTCAAGAAATTAAGCTGCTATGAACTCTTAGGCTTCTGTATAGATTCATATCCATCAATGGGACGTCTTGCCTGGGTACGGAGTGGCAATTGCAGATTAGTAAGTTGTCAAGTGACGCAAGTGACATGCCAGGGCTCGAACCCAAGACCTTTACCTCTCCAATCAAGTACTCACACCACTTGACTTTTGCTACCAACGAGCATAATACGTCAGTTACACCGCCAATCCGACTCCAAACAGACTCCAAACCGATCAATTCGTGTTGTTTGGTCTATTATCGGTCTGGCGTCGGTCTCGTTTGTGTGACAGGGATTATCATGAGCCGACGGACGCTTTTACGGTTTAATGCCGGCGTGTTTATTACAACACGGCGTATCATTATTTTGTCTTCCAGTTATGCATTGGGTGAATACAAATTAATAAATTTGAAATTCATGTTCAAGCTCTAAAGAGAAAATAGAAGGATATATATTTTAACAAAATATCTAGTTATTGACACTCAGTGTCATTTTGATTCGAGCAACAACTACAAAAGTAAGCCAGAGAATGACAAGTACGAATAAATAAAATCTCTTTTCGGTAGGTCGAGCCAGAAAATCACTGCCGAACGCGAATCTAAATATTACAGGGTGCAGACTGCAGTCCTTCTCTCCTTGAACGTGTGTCCGGATCGACGTATGTAAACTTATCTGCGATGTTAGGTCCCTTCTTGGCGTGATTTCGACCATTCACGTGTTCAGGATCAGCACCCCCAGACACCTCAGAGGCCATACCAGTCGTCTCTGGGTTGAACGAACAATCAACGCCACGACACCTTAGCACGACGAAAAGGAACTTATGATACCCTTTCCTGAAGTTCTCGTTAGTCAGTCCATAAATGATGCTGTTGATGCTGCTATTGAAATGGGCGAGAAACGCCACAGACATGTAAACGGACCCCGGAACCACTTGATTCCTGTCGACCAATACCAGCAGTGCCTCGGGAAACCAGAAGATGGCGTAGGCCAGCACCAAGATGAATATCGAGCGAAGGAGTTTGGCGTCGGTCTGGCGGAGTTTCCTCTTGACCTGCGATTTTCCGCACGACGAATTCGCGAACTTTTTGAGCTCGTGGCTCGAAGCGTACGCGTAAATGTAGATCCCGATGTAGCTGTAAGATATGACAACGATCGGCACCCCGACCGCCATGACGGTCAGAAAAATGATGTAGCAGAGATCGCCGTGGATATCGTAAGTGCACATCATGAACTCCTCGATGAACGTGTGACTGTTCCATCCTGTCAGGTTAGGGATATCCAGAAGGACTCCTCCCAGCCATGGCACGAGCAGATGGATCCAGAGGTTGCCCTTGTTGTAGATCAGCCGGTAAGACAGCCGGTGGCGAATCGCGATGTATCTGTTGATGGCAATTGAGGCAATACTCCAGAGAGAACACACGCAGCTATGGAGAAAAAGAAAGAAGTGAACATGAATTTGACTTGTATAATTCCACTATATCTGACTATGACTGGACTTGAAAGAACGATGTCCCGATAGTCTTATGTGTAGGAATATGGAAACAGCTAGTTGAAGGCCTTCCTTTTGGAGAAAAATTCCCGATCTACCACAAATCGTATAATGACACACGTCGCATGACTGGCCACCGAATGATAATCGATTTGGCCTTTTCTCCGACGGCAATACTTAAAATAGCATGCAGTCACCGACGATATCAATGACCATTCTGGACCTAAGTCGGATAGAGTGTACATTTTCCAAAATCCATATCATTTTGGGAGTACCGTGGTACACTGGTGAAGGCTCTTAACTCCCTACTCTCATACGGGAGGTCCCGGGTTCTATCCTTACTCGGTGCTTACATCCATGGACCAAGGAGATACTAGGCTTGATTAGTACCTCATTGCTTGGACAAGGTGTTTTGCCAACACTGTCCCTTTCGATCCATGTTATTAGATTGGTACCTGGCAATGCTGCATGGGGGTTATAAACTTATAACGATTGCAGGGCCAGCAGGAAGAGCAGTATTAAATACTGACGTGGCTACCCTGCATGGGTAAATAAGGCCCAAATATTAATATTAATATCAATATTATCTATAGTGCGAATTATTTCGAAATCCAATCATAGTCGGGTCGGGAGATGCGGCGATGGCCTTAAACAATATATTTCTTTAGAAAGTTATCCAAAGCCAAGAGTGTAATTATCTATTCGGAGATTACAGTTGTCCTGTCACGTTCACTTCTTATTGCACGCGAAAAGAAAATGAAATAGGAGCGCAACGGCTATGATAAGAGTTTCCTGATATCCTAGGCAGGACCTGGGTTTGATTACCCTGAGAGCAGGCATTTTATTTACAATTATTTCTCCCGACCCAGGTGTAGCTAAGACTGAGGAGGGAAATGACTAACGAGATGCTATATGAAAGAGAAACTAGAGACAGAAGACGGCACGGAGAGAGGGGAAAGAGTGACGTGAGAGAAATGAGGGAGAAAGAGAAAAGGAGTTTAGAGAGAGGGAGAGAGAGGGGAGAGAGTAAAGAGGAGAGAGGGGAGGAGAGAAAAATATAAAGGAGAGAGAGAGAAAAAAGAGGTAGGAGGGAATGAGGTAATCCAATAATTATTTCAAGCATTAACATAACACGAGGTTTTATAGAGGAAACGGAGGGGAACATAATTGCAGATGTATAGTTCAGATCAAGGTCATGAAAATATCGATGAAAACATAAATGTACCAATTAGATTACATTATGTTACGGGGGCGACTTTGTAGTTATAACACGCCATCCAAGCTATTAAGGGTGCGTCTATACCTTCTTTGTGAAGGCAGAATGAGCGTTTTGAAACCCTCATCTGTCTTCTGCATGGATACACGCTACGCACATATATAGGTCACAAAAGTAATTTATAATGACAATTTGACGATGCATAATGCCACAGTTTCAGTTTTACAAGCTATTTTATTATCTCACACCATCACTGTATGTCGTAAATATTAGCTTCACCCCTTAAAGTTTGACAGTGAATTATTACACAGAAGGCCCGTCTTCATCAGCCCGAGTTTCCAAAATAGCCCGCTAATTCTGATCCGGGAAACTAACCCGATCAGAACTAGCTCGAGCTAGTTTGTAATGAAGACGCAATTAGCTGGCTATTTCGTGGGTTTCTAGCTCGAGCTAGAAGCCTAAGTCAACTCGGGTTTTTTTTTGTGAAATAGCGCGCTATTTGGCGAATTATCCCGCTAATTCGCAGGTGAAGACGCACTCGGGTTTTGACTCGGGTTAATTTATTCATGACACCAATCCTAGAAATGTTATTTTCCTTATGTATTTCTTGATTTTCTTCTCTCTTTCCACCTTTTCCTTATGTATTTCTCTGTTTTTCCTTCTTTCTTTTTCTCCTTATGTATTTCTTTGTTTTCACCATTCTTTATTCTTCTTTCTATTCTTATATGTATTTCTTTGTTCTTCTTGCTATCCTGTTTTCTTTATATATTTCTTGTTTTTCTTCTATTTGTCTTTTCCTTATGTATTTCTTTGTTTTTCCCATTTTCTGTTCTTTGATCTTGCTATCCTCTTTCCTTTGTTTATGTATTTCTTTGTTCTTTCTGTCCTCTTCTCTTTATATTTCCTTATGTATTTCTTTATTTTTCTTTCTATTCTATATTTTCCTCATGTATTTCTTTGTTTCTTATGTATTACTTTGTTTTTCCTTCTCTCTTTTTTCTCCTTATATATTTCTTTGTTTTCCCCATTATTTATTCCTTCTTTCTATTCTAATGTATTTCTTTGTTCTTCTTTCTCTCCTCTTCTCTTCATATGTATTTCTTTATTTTTCTTTCTATTTTATCTTTTTCCTTATGTATTTCTTTGTTTTCCCAATGTTTTATTCTTCTTTAATTTCTTATGTATTTCTTTGTTCTTCTTGTTATTCTCTTTTCTTTATGATTCTTTATGTATTTCTTTGTTTTCTGCTATCTTTTTATCCTTTCCTTTTGTATTTCTTTGTTTTCCTGTTGTCTACTCTTCTGTCTATGTATTTCTTTGTTCTTCTTTTTAACCCTATTCCCTTTATATTTCTTTGTTTTCCTTCTCTATTTTTATCTTTTCCTTATGTATTTCTTTGTTTTCCCCATTTTCTGTTCTTCGATCTTGCTATCCTCTTTTCTTTGTTTATGTATTTCTTTGTTCTTTCTGTCCTCTTCTCTTTATATTTCCTTATGTATTTCTTTGTTTTTCTTTCTATTTTATCTGTTTCCTTATGTATTTCTTTGTTTTTCTTTCTATTTTATATGTTTCCTTATGTATTTCTTTGTTTTTCTTTCTATTTTATCTGTTTCCTTATGTATTTCTTTGTGTCTTATGTATTACTTTGTTTTTCCTTCTATTTTTTTTCTCCTTATGTATTTCTTTGTTTTCCCCATTATTTATTCTTCTTTCTATTCTTATGTATTTCTTTGTTCCTCTTTCTATCCAGTTTTCTTCGCATTTCCTTATATATTTCTTTGTTTTTCTGTTTTGTTTTTCCTTATGTATTTCATTGTTTCTTATGTATTACTTTGTTTTTCCTTCTCTCCTTTTGCTCCTTATATATTTCTTTGTTATCCCAATTATCTATTCTTATTTCTTTTCTTATGTATTTCTTTGTTTTTCCTTCTCTCTTTTTATCTTTTCCTTATGTATTTCTTTGCTCTTTTCTCTTCATTTATCCTATATATTTTTTTTAATTTTCCATCTTCGAAGTGCGCATGCTCTGAAGCTCGAGTTTATTCCAAGAACGAGCGGGAATCGCTCAACTCGGGCTGATGGAGACGGGGTTTTTCAAACTCGGACTTTTTTCTCGAGAAGCGCTGATCGGGCTAGAATCTCGAGCTTGAGCAAACTCGGGCTGATGGAGACGCACCTAGAAAGGCCGAGGATGCCATCGTTGTCGTAATAAAGTATTTTTTGGGAAAGTCCAGACAGTAGGTGCGTCTCCATCAGCCCGAGTTTGCTCAAGCTCGAGATTCTAGCCCGATCAGCGCTTCTCGAGAAAAAAAGTCCGAGTTTGAAAAACCCCGTCTCCATCAGCCCGAGTCGAGCGATTCCCGCTCGTTCTTGGAATAAACTCGAGCTTCAGAGCATGCGCACTTCGAAGATGGAAAATTAAAAAAAATATATAGGATAAATGAAGAGAAAAAAGCAAAGAAATACATAAGGAAAAGATAAAAAGAGAGAAGGAAAAACAAAGAAATACATAAGAACAGAAATAAGAATAGATAATGGGGAAAACAAAGAAATATATAAGGAGAAAAAGGAGAGAAGGAAAAACAAAGTAATACATAAGAAACAAAGAAATGCATAAGGAAAAAAATAAAATGGAAAAACAAAGAAATATATAAGGAAATATGAAGGAAAGTGGATAGAAAGAGGAACAAAGAAATACATAAGAATAGAAAGAAGAATAAATAACGGGGAAAACAAAGAAATACATGAGGAGAAAAAAAAGAAGGAAAAACAAAGTAATACATAAGAAACAAAGAAATACATAAGGAAACAGATAAAATAGAAAGAAAAACAAAGAAATACATAAGGAGAAAAAAAGAAGGAAAAACAAAATAATACATAAGAAACAAATAAATACATATAAGGAAACAGATAAAATAGAAAGAAAAACAAAGAAATACATAAGGATATATTAGGAAAAGATAAAAAGAGAGAAGGAAAACAAAGAAATATAAAGGGAAGAGGACAAAAAAGTAAAAACAAAGAAATACATATGAATAGATAGAAGAGCATACAACGGGAAAACAAAGAAATACAAAAGGAAAGGATAAAAAGATAGAAGAAAACAAAGATATACATAAAGAAACATAAAGAAAAGAGGATAACAAGAAGAACATAGAAATACATAAGAAATGAAAGAAGAATAAAAAGTGGGGAAGACAAAGAAATACATAAGGAAAAGATAAAATAGAAAGAAAAATAAAGAAATACATATGAAGAGAAGAGGATAGAAAGAAGAACAAAGAAATACATTAGAATAGAAAAAAAGAAATGAATTATGGGGAAAACAAAGAATTATATAAGTAGGAAAAAGAGAGAAGGAAAAAACAAAGTAATACATAAGAAACAAAGAAATACATGAGGAAAAAGATAGAATAGAAAGAAAAACAAAGAAATACATAAGAAAATATAAAGAGAAGAGGACAGAAAGAACAAAGAAACACATAAACAAAGAAAAGAGAAGAGTAAGATCGAAGAACAGAAAATGGGAAAAACAAAGAAATACATAAGGAAAAGACAAAAAGAGAGAAGGAAAACAAAGAAATATATAAAGGAAAGAGGATAGCAAGAAGAACAAAGAAATACATAAGAATAGAAAGAAGAATAAAGAATGGAGAAAACAAAGAAATACATAAGGAGAAAAAAGAAAGAAGGAAAAACAAAGAAATACATAAGGAAAAGACAAAAAGAGAGAAGGAAAACAAAGAAATATATAAAGGAAAGAGGATAGCAAGAAGAACAAAGAAATACATAAGAATAGAAAGAAGAATAAAGAATGGAGAAAACAAAGAAATACATAAGGAAAAAAAAGAAGGAAAAACAAAGAAATACATAAGTAAAAGATAGAAAGAGAGAAGAAAATGAAGAAATACATAAGGAAAATAACATTTCTAGGATTGGTGTCATGAATAAATTAACCCGAGTCAAAACCCGAGTGCGTCTTCACCTGCGAATTAGCGGGCTAATTCGCCAAATAGCGCGCTATTTCACAAAAAAAACCCGAGTTGACTTAGGCTTCTAGCTCGAGCTAGAAACCCACGAAATAGCCAGCTAATTGCGTCTTCATTACAAACTAGCTTGAGCTAGTTCTGATCGGGTTAGTTTCCTGGATCAGAATTAGCGGGCTATTTTGGAAACTCGGGCTGATGAGGACGGGCCAGATAGTGTTAATTTTGCAAGGACATCGAGTAAAAAGTAGATGCGAGAAATGCCGAGCTTCATGACAAGTTAACATCCATACGGCTACCTAATGAAATAAAATTTAAAAAAAACGTTATGTCGTCTGCATGCCTTCTCAGCCAAGAAGAATCTTATTAACTTCAGTCTTATTTGTTTTAACTTTCATGTTATTGGTATAAAGATCCAATATGAGCCTGTTATCATACCTCCGTACTCTCGTGTTTAGTGTTACATCCTAGCACTGAATAGACATGATAGAAGGAAAAGGGTAAAACTTTGCAATACAGTGGACTCTCGTTTTCGAGAACAAACTCTCATTATAACAAGGTAATTTTTTCGGTCCTACCTCTTTGTATTCTACTGTTTTTAATCCTGTTATAACCAGTTATAAAGAGGTAATGTCCTTGATCCCAACTCTCATCATTACAAGGTAATTTTCCCGGCCCCACTTCTTTGTATTCTATTGTTTGTTTTAGCCCTGATATAACAAGTTTCCATGGAAAGAGGTAATTTCCTTGATCCCAATTTGTTATAACGAGGTACTAGTACCACTGTACAAAATTGCAACACCAAGAGCAAATTTATTGATTCAAAATATTCCATCCTTCGCAGTGACGTATATAGTGTAGTTCCATTCAAGATGGGGGAGGGGGTCACGGGAGTTCGGACCCGCTTGGTTTTTGTGTATTGGACCCACCATTTTTACCTGATTACTTTTTTTTTTCTTTTTGGCTTTTCAGATATATTTGGAGTTATGTCAACACACACACAAAAAAATGATGACCTGTTGTTTTTTGTTTTTTTTGGTACTTGTTAGAGATTTTTGGATTTAAGTCAAGATCCCAAAATTCTGATGACCATTTTTTTTTGGGGGGGGGGGTGTAGTCAGATTTTTTTGGTAATTGGAACCACCTTTTCTCAGAGTCCTGGGGCCGTCCCTGCATGGAAGCACATGTGCAGTATCACAGACAGATGCCGAATATGAATGGGTCATTTTCTTCTTCATGGTTGCCATCAAAATCAGAATTTGACGAATTCAGCTAAACCTTGCCCTTCCCATTTCCCATTATTTCTATCCGCCCGCCCCCCCCCCTAGTGTGGTGATGGTCTCATTCTTGCTCCCCACCCCTCCACCACTTCCAAGCTTAGTGGCACTGCATTTGCTAAATCCCCCTTATCAAAATTTAATTGCCATATTTGTTTCGTTTCCAACACTGTCTTCTTTTCGGGGACGAGGGGGCAGTGGCCATATCGTTGCTTAAAAGCGTTGTGAATTTAGGCAATATTGCAGAAGAGATGCAGTAGAGAGGGCTAGGGAGGAAGGGAATGTCTTAGCAGTCATACCACCACACCCACACACTCTAAAACACTTCTTTCAAGTGCCCTTCAAGTGCGAAAAGACTGCTGACAATAAGTTAGAGTTAATGGTCATATTTTCCTGCATTCTAAGAAGTAAAATGTTAAATCCCCATTTAAAAGACCGCTCGAGGAGTCACAGCCTTTCCAAAGTGGCAGATCAACTTTTAAAACGTGCTCAATACACGTTAGTGTGTTTTATCCAGCATGTTAAAAGTGTTAATTTACCAATTTGAAAACACTTTCACTCCTCGGTCCTTTTGAGAGGTGATATATTATTTTATCTTAAGAGTGTGCATACAAACAGTGATGGACCCAAGATTCGCTTCCGGGGGAAGAGACACAGGTCCGAAAAATCAATGAAAAGTATTAAACAACCCCCCCCCCCCCAAAAAAAAAAAAAAAAAAAAAACAACAACAACAACAACAACAACAACAACAAACAAACAAAAACAAAAACAAAACAAAAAACAAAAAACAAACCCAAAAAATGGCCATCACTTTTTCAGGGCGGTATAAAATTGCTGCGGGGACATTAATCAAGGGACACATATTTTTGTTATGTACCGAATTGGCTTTAACCGGGGGCCATATGCTCTCGTGTTTCCTTGGATCTCCAACTGACATGAAATTAAAATAATGAATGAAGGAAATGAAAGTATTTCTGGGCAAGTCCAATGTATGTCCTATATACTTTACCAAGTAGTATTGAGAGTCGTATGGAATCGTGCACAGAAATTGCCATAAATATCATTTTATTTGACATTTTGTCTGATCCAAGCTCTATTAAGGTGGGTTTTCACGGCCGGGGCACGCGAACGATTCGCGAAGGATGCGAATTTCGAAAAAATAGCAAACTCCAACATTCTGAGAAGTTTTTTCCCCCGAATGTATTGCAAAAATGGAGCCATTCTTGCGCAGTTTGTGCGTAGTTCTCACAACGTACGTGCGAATGTCGTGTGTAGCCTTGCAGAACTATGGCCAGTCCACATACAAGAAGAACACAAGACTAAAATGCGAACCTGAGTTGACAGCTGCCTTCAATTGATGGGTCTCTTCGTGAATAGTCCGCTGTCTAGTTGCAGAATGAAGTCAGAAAATGTGTGTGTGTAATTGGGTTTTACAGACGTGTATCAATCAGATACGATTATTTACGTCTGGAGACCGACCTTTAACGTTACCATCCGAACGAAGTGACTCAGTCTCGAACCTGGGTCCGCTGAATCAGTTTATAGTTTATGACTTCCACTGTTAGCTGGATTACAGGCGCACGCCACAACGCCCAGTTGTCAGAAACCTAGGCCATGCACTTCATGTAGGCCAGACGTCACGTGGTGCGGATTTGCCGCATGCGGCAAACGTGCGGAAAACGTGCGTGAGAACTTAACACGAACTCCGTGAGAATGTCGCGTGAGCAGAACCTTCGCAAAGCGTTTGTGAAAGCGTCGGTTTTAGTTCGTGTGTAGCTCACAAATAGTTCGGGAATACTTCGTGACATTCGCAAATTAATCGTCGTGAACGGTAGGCGAATTAACAGAGCGCCTCAACGTGAAAGGCTCGTGTTTGCTTCTTTGCCGAAGTCACCTGTTCTCAAGAAGTACCCGAACAGTTCGTGAATAGTTCGAGAAATGATCAGACGAACTTCGCTGCTTTCGCGAGACATGCGCGAGACTAGTCTGTCGGAATCTGTTTGGGGTTTCACGACGATTTTGCGAACATCACGCAAGTCGCGAATAGGTCTTGCGCATATGACGAAGCTTTTCAGACATTTTCAAGAGTAAATCACGAACAAATCACGACCCGGGATGCTGGAAATGTTCGCAAGAAATTTCAAAAAAAAAAAAAATTCTTCCGAACTAAAAACAACCCTCGCGCATGTCTGGCAAACTTTTGGAGCCTAAAATACGAATGTTGGACTTTGCCTTTTTTTCAACATTCGCATCCTTCTCGAATATGTATGTGATAAAATAGCTTGGACTTTCCCTTTTATGTGTATCAGTTCATTAATTTAACTATGATATTACTGAAAGTTTACTAACCAAATAATGCAAACTGCTCCGATGAAGTTGCAAAGAAGAGAATGGCGGCTAAAAAATGTTTCTCCCTGGAAAAGGCCAACGAGGGCGAAGGCGTTGATGAACGTCGATACGATAAGATCGGCCATAGCGAGGTTGACGATGAAGGCGTTGCTGAGAACACGGAGTCTCCTCTCGGCAAAGACCGCTCCGATAATGAGTACGTTGCCGACCAGGCCCATGACCATGGCAAAGATGGTGATGACCAGGAAGACCCATGTTTTTACCTCGTCGCCGTTGTTATTGCCGGCGTAATTATTCTCGTTTGAATGATTCAATCTGCTTCCATTCGTGCACAGGGTTGATAAGGTGTCCGCTAAGCTTGACGTGGCGTCGATTGAAATTGTTGAGGCCATCACGTGTGGTCAGCTTGTCATCTTTTCAGAAAAGTCCCAAATTCCCAAAATCTCTGAATACCTAATACATGATTTTGTTGCAGCTTACTCCTCATACGATGTCCGCTGAGTGACATCGAGCAGAGTGGAATTGTTGTCGCCTGAACGTTTTATTAGCTTGTCATTATTTCAAAATAGTTCCGAAATATTTTCAAATGTACTGGTTAACAATCTGTAGATATGACTTCTCCTGAAGAATATTTAAAGTTGTTGCAGTGCTTACTCCCTGGAAGAGTGAAATCGTTGTCGCCATAACGTGTTGCTAGCTTGTCATTATTCAAAAAAAAGTTCCACTTTCCAGAATATCTCAAGTTGTACCTGCTTAAAAATTTGTAAAGACTTCTCAGAAAGGCTAGGGTAACATTAACCTTTCACTTTTACTGCAGTCGTGCATGAGATAATTGAAACTATCCGGACTACGAATCATCCTCTCAAAAATAGTTCCAAAGTTCCAAAATCTCTCAAACTGTCATGAATGTACTGCTTAAATTTTGTAGATGCGATTTCTCCTCAAGAAGATAGGGAAACATTCAACTTTTTCATTCACTGCAGTACTGCATGAGATAGACGATGAAATATTATAACTATATGGGCAATTCACGTCATATGGCATGTAACAAATAGAGCTTGCTATCTCTGGAAGATAGCTTGAATAAACAGTATCCTTATAAACAAATCATTCTACTTCTGATTATCGTGGTATGGGTTACGATATCCACATCCAAGAGGTATGACTTTATGAGCAATATGTAGTCGAGTTATTGATGTCTGAGATCATATTCATGCAATTCGGCACCCACGTATCCAATTAAATGTTTCAATCGTGGTCATTGGTAATCCATGAGATTAGGCCAAAATTATAAATCTTGCTAAACATGTATGGATGTGTCGTCCACTGTTTGTAATCTTAAGCGTCTTAAAAACAGTACTCTCTCAATGTTAACCCTGCCTTGATGAATAGCAATGTCCACTTGAAGAAAAGCACCAATCTATTCACAGTTATGTGCCAGTAAAAAAAAAATCTCCTTAACTGATGTGCAAGATCGAAGACTGTCTAAAATATATCGGGAGGTTGCTGTGACGTAGTTATCCAGTTATAAGCCATGACGCGCGTGAAATCATTTGTTGAAATGTAAACGGAAAAAAATAAAACAATGTAAAACGGAGCAACCGATGAAACTCAAATGCAAACGAGATTCCTCTTGATCCAAGGCGCGAAAATAGAAACAACATAAGTAAATTGTGAAGCCTCTCTTGTCGCCTGCCGATTTGGGGATGCTTTAAATTGTAAGTGTATGGGAACGGCACGCGAAGATCGCATCTCTTTCCGATTTGTTTACAGAGACACGGTAAAAGGGAGAGTCTCGAGAAAAAGAGGAGGAGGAAGAAGAGGCAAAAAGAGGTTTGTTATCTAGTGTTACCAAGAATGTTATACCACTCGATTAATCCATTGATTTATTTCTTCATTTTCTGAGTAGTTAACTGGAACTTTCCATTACGGAAATTTGATAAATCAATTTTGTATAACAGGTCACAGTGTAGTGATCAGTTTTACCAAGAATGTTATACCACTCGATTAATTCATTAATTTGTTTAATCGTTTTCTGCGTAGTTAGTCGGAACTTTCCATTATGGAAATTGATAAATCCATTTTGTATAGCATACGTCACAGAGTAGAGATCAGTTTTACCAAGAATGTTATACCACTCGATTAATTCATTAACTTGTTTCATCGCTTTCTACGTATTTATAGTTGGAACTTTCCATAATAGAAATTTGATGACTCCGTTTTGTAGGCCTATACGTCACGGAGTAGAGATCATTTTTACCAAGAATGTTATAACACTCTATTGATTGTAGCTACTGGAAAAAATCAACAAAACAAAACATCTAGCAAAAAGAACGGAATTAGGCTCCACTAGCATTTGTGCTAACTTCTATATTAACAACTTCACCGCAGTATTAGTACATCTTTATCATGGGCCGCGGAACCGGGGCTGCAGCCCCTCCCCCCCCCCCCCACTTTTTTTTTTTTTTTTTTTGAGTAGACACGTTAAAAAAATCTCGGAAAAAAGGTTCGAAAATTGTAATTAATGAGTGAAATCAGATCAGCCCCCCCCCCCCATTTTCAAAAGCGCTCCGCGGCCCCTGTTTATTACATTTAGGGTGCGTTTAAACTTCCTTTGCGAAGGTACAATGAGCGTTTTGAAACGGTCATCTTAAACGCAGTTTCATGGGGTACTGTTAATACTGTACTTCATTTCTCTAGGCAAATTCGGGCTCTGCAGCTTGTTTCGGAAACCTCACTGTGCATGCTACTCGTTTATATGACATCATATAAACGCGTTTACAAATTGTGTGTTTATGCAGGGGCGGCGCCAGGGTATTTAAATAGGGGGGGGGGGGGCAAAATGACGCGTATAGCAACGTCGCACGTCGAGGGTCTTGAAATAACAAATAGGACTTATAACAGTTATGTCATAATTGCATGGCCTAGCCTTCTCTTCTCCATTTCCCCTTCTCTTTCTCCTTCCCCCCCCCCCCCCCCTTCTTCCTCTTTTTTTTTTTTTTTTTTTTTCTCGCTTGAAAAATGATAGGGGGCGGCCGCCCCCCTGCCCCCCCCCCCTGTAGCGCCGCCCCTGTGTTTATGCTTCCAAGAAACCGTGTTTTGGAGAAAATCCGATTCAAAACGCACATTTTGTGAGTTTTACATCTGCGTTTTAAATCGGCGATTATACGAAAATGACTGTGGACGCACCCTTAGTTAAGTGAATTGTCATGCACAATCGACTTTATGTTGATCTATGACTACAATCATATTTGTTCAGTTATATATTACTTTTTACTTTTTTATTTATATGTATTCATGTAAGATTATTACGCTTAGTACATTGTACGATTGTTCATATTATCATCATTATACTGTCATTAATGTTTGTGTGATGTGTTCAATCAATCAATCGGTCCATTTTGGGGTAAACGTCACAGAGTACAAAGCAGTTTTACCAAGAATGTTATACCAGTCTGTTAATTTATTATTTTTTTTGTTTTATGAGTAGCCGGATGAGTAGTCAGTCACTTGGAAATTTTTTGTTTACTCCATTGTGTAGTAAGATAGCGTGAGATCAGGGGGGGGGGGGAGGAGAGACATCCCATCCAAAGTTGATTCATTTATTTCCGCGAGAAAATCACTTTTCTGAACCCTAATTTGCATCAGGGTAGGGCGATGAAACACTTCTTTTTTCCATCCCTTCTTAATTTGTAATTTGTTAATTTTTTTTAATGATTATGATATCACAAATATTTGGGCCAAAATTAATTTTGAATTAGCTCTTGGACAGATGCATGGTTTGCGTGCGTAAGCTTTTGGTTTATGTTTGATGATATTTGAGATCGGTTTAAAATCATATCAATCTAATACATTTTTTTAAAATGTATATTATTACAGTGGCTCAGAGGGGCGGACTGGCCATGGAAAGTTTGTTGAGTTTTCCACGCTGGCCGCTTGATACCTCAATAGCCGGTCAGCTTGATCAACCGAACAAGAGGAAGATTTTTTGTGTCAAACTAATTAGAATCATTGAACATATAATTCGTCAAGCATTAGACCGCAATGTCTTTTTATTTCAATAGGCGTACCAGCTTGTGCGAAACTCGTTAGTCAGTAGTCGAGAGTTGTATTCAGCAGGAGAGCTAGAAGATATGCATTCACATTCCAACTCTCTTCAGTTTCTAAAATGAGCATTTTGGGTGACACCCTTCGTCCATCAAAAACCAGGGTGACAGGTGCCCCCTCCCTCATCGAACAACAATAAAGAGAGAGAGAAAAAAAAAACAAGAAAGAAAGAAAGAGAAGGGGGAGGAACGTGAAAGAAGATGATGCCCTAACATTCCCCATCGGAGGCCTTGTAAAATCATAACTATTTCATCCATTTATAGGAAGGCCGGTGCCGCCCCCTCCCCCAGTGCTCCTCAGTGACCCGCGCTACGCCCCACTCATTCTAGTCTGTCTCTGGTGTTTTTTTATTGACTGAAGTATTTCTTGACGATAAGAATAGCTCAGAAGGAATTGCATCATTAGCATAGGGGACCGTATCAGGCCAGAATGAGAATGACGACCGTGACAAACATATCGTAAATCTAATGGCATAAACACTTTCTACACGCTGTAAATTATACCGTCGAATTTGACGCCCGCGCCATGTTACCATCAAATTGGGTTGGATTTTAATATCTTAATGATGAAATTTATGCTAACATAGCCCTGCAACTGATAATGAAATATAGCGTAGGAATACCCCTTATAAAATATGGTATCATAATCACCAACATACGATTAGTAAAATTTATGGAAAGTAAAAGATTTTTTAAAAAGCCGTGTCCATTGCTCATGTTGTTGATGGGTTTTGTGCCTTGTAGGACTCAAAATGTCTGTCTAGCAACAAGGTGACGTAACGTGAAGTTCTTTTGCACGAAGTTCAAATTTTGCTGTTGGTGCATTGAAAGCGATTACATAAGAAAAACGATTTTCAGATTATAAAGATTTTATTTCATAAAGGTATATTTAAAGCATACGAATTTTTGATTAACAATCAATACATTAACCGCATTTATATATTAATGCATGCAGGGAGGAGGGGGGGGGGGGGTGACACCTGAGAAAACTTGGCAACCGAACGGGGAAGGGTTTCATTAAGTACACAACCCTCACCCTGAATAAGAGGATTATCTTTTTGAAGTATACCCTATAAGAAACATTAACCTACATTCTAGCCGCGCCCTTGGTAAACTATGGTTAATATTTTGTTAAATCATAACAGTCATTTTTTTTTCCAATTTTTGTTAATGACTCCAATTAAACATTTTCTATGGAAAGGTGTCCCCGCCCCCTTGAATCACGACCTTGCATATAAAACCCTAACATGATATTAGCGCTTGTAAACATAATTATAAAATGGAACATCTGCCTATATCTACGGATTACATCTTCTGCATGTATTGATTAAGTTTGAAGTATACAGTATTATGCTAGGTAGCATAGCAACCGAACGAGAATTTGTTTCTATATGTTAATGTATGAAAATAATCTGGGGGCACTTGTCCCATCCTTCCCTCCCGGTGTATACGCAACCCCTGCATGTATGTTCGGGGTAACCTCGCTAGTCATATGGACCGCTATTCATAAGGACCACTTATTCTTAAGGACC
Organism: Heliocidaris tuberculata; assembly: GCA_025618425.1. Classification (NCBI taxonomy): domain Eukaryota; kingdom Metazoa; phylum Echinodermata; class Echinoidea; order Camarodonta; family Echinometridae; genus Heliocidaris; species Heliocidaris tuberculata. Next base: position 22,341,244 of record CM046840.1, read on the forward strand.
GCTATCCATAACGCGTGACTAAATGAATAGCGGTTTTGTACCAATAGCGGTCCTTTTGAATAGCGAACAAACCATAGACAAATTACCTCGCTATTCGTAAGGACATCCATTCATAAGGACCACTATTCATATCTACACATAAGGACCGCTATTCATAACGCGTGTTAAATGAATAGCGGTTTTCTGTAGCGGCTCTTATGAATAGCGAGCGGACCCCGTATGTTCTAGATCTTTATCGGAAAAACAGAGGATTTGATTATAAGGGCGGCAGCGATTTCTTCGGAAGTGATATAAAAAGTAACTGAAGGGTGAGAATTGTGTATAATTATTATTTTTTGTACTTCCAGCTCCTGTCTGTTTTTTTTTTTTTTTTTTTTTTTGAGGGTGCATTTTGATATCAGGTACTTCTTTTTTTTTAAATATAGCGCACGAATTTCCCCGTGAATATGGGGTCCGCTCGCTATATTCATAAGAACCGCTATTCGTACAAAATCGCTATTCATTTAGTCACACGTTATGGATAGCGGTCCTTATGAATAAGTGGTCCTCATGAATAGCGGTCCTTATGCACTAGCGAGGTTACCCCGTGAACATGAACCCAGCAACCTACACACAAACAAGTCATTATTATTGTTCTATACTCATAATTATGTTCTACTTATTATACGTGACCTTTAACTAACTGTACTGCAATTGCGTTTGCATAACTCTCGGGTAAAGTTTTATCAATCTGTTAATGTCAGTGTAAGAAAGAAGGGAGTACACGTACTGTAAAAAAAAAATACTGTAGGTATTTACAGTAAATTACTGGCAACGCGCTGCACAGTAACTTACTGTGGGCCTATTTTTCACGGTATACTGTTTATTCTTATTTCTACAGTTAAACGGTTAAAACCGGTATATAACTGTAAAAATACAGTATTTAACTGTAAATGATACAGTATTTTACTGTGCAGCCAGGTTGCCTCTAATTTACTGTGTATTTTTTTTTTTTTTTTTACACTGTGTAGTGAAAGACTATATAAAGTTGTACTAGAAATATAGAGAGATATAAAGGAAGAGAGAAGCTAGGGGCGGGAGAGAGAGGGGGAGAGAGTTGGAGGAAGAGAGTATATAGAGATGGGCAGAAGAGAGAGAGAGAGAGAGAAAGAGAGAGAGAGAGAGAGAGAGAGAGAGAGAGAGAGAGAGAGGAGAGAGAGGGAGCAAAAGAGAGAAGGGCTGGAAACATCAAGATTGATAAATAGTTTACTAGGGACCACTTTAAAAATGTGGGTATTATTCAACGTTATGAGGATATTCCTAAAAACAACACTCAGCAAATCAAATGAAATAGCGGAAATTGAAGATCATGATAAATGACCAGTATTATATTGATTCAATTTCCGACATCAAAATAAATGGTGTTTCAGCTTTCATTAGTGCAAACTGCCTCTTGTAAAGTTAATAATTACCTGCTAAAGCAAGCTCGACTTGATGTCACTTTATCAACTGAATGGGATGCTGTTAAGTGCAAACAGATGCTACTCGTGTAAACATATAATCAGATGTTATTGCTTTTATTTGTCCAATGGACATTCATTGGAGCTATATATAAGGCGGCAAATATCTGATACTCAAGCCATAAACAGTGTAGAAAATAGACCTCGAGAGCCTTTAATACCGGGGTTGAAGAACATGAATGTTAAGAGCATGAGCTGTTATGCGGTTACTTGAGGGTGTTAATGTTACTCAACTGCAATTCATTTGGGTATAATGACTCTGTAGACATTGATGGCATATAGGCGTATCCAATGCAGGGGTACAGTTTTGGTAGGCCGGGGCTATGACGCTTGCCCGAATATCAACTCTTAAGTTTCTTTTCCAAAATAACAGAAAATAAATTTACAAAGACTTTCAGTTTACAGAAAATCATTATGAGCATGCATAGAAAAACCAATGTGGCACATAAATTCGGTTTTGCAACAAAATGAAGTGGTAAGTAAATAAATGCTAGCTGTATTGTGGAGGAAACCTTGGAAAGCAAATATTTGTAATTCAGGTTCCCTAACATAAAATGTATCAACTTTTAGAAACTTCAAAACAAAATTTAGAAAATTTTAAGTTTCTAATTTTTGGGAGCATATTGAGCGCAAAAACTGTAGACACTTTATATTATGATCATGTAATGTTGTTATCAAAATAAGTATTTAAAATTCAAATAGACTCGCCTCACTTCTTGGTGGTGGATGCGTTCCAAAATAACTACTAGATACATGTAATTTAAAAACTAAAGGCTCGGAGTATGGGAAACTTTTGAATGACCTTTAATTGCTTTTCAGTGTTTTAGGACGTCCTGCAGGCCTGTGGAATTTATTCAGACCTTTTGAAAAATGTATTCAGATGACTGGGAGGATGAATAACATGCAGCACTTCAGTCACCGTGACTGCTACCCGTTTTCGATGAAGTTGTTGAACCTGTGAATCAATGGTGAGTCATGGTGAAGGCACTTTTCTTCATAAAATTTGGTATACATAATTTATACCAATCACTTACAGATGAAGCTTAATTGTACCAAAATAAGATACCAGTTCATGTACATGTATCTTACGCTTGTTTTTATAATTGCTATATCTGGGCCTAATCAATGATTCAGTTTTGGTCTAGATCATCCTGTACCTATGCAGCTAGGAGCCGCTTGAGAAAGGCTTACCCGGTAACCCCCCCCCCCCCCCCCCCCCCCCCATACCATCACTTCCAATTCCATTTTCACTCGCTCTTCGTACGCCCCATGTGGTACGTAACCCGGCCCGCACCTATGCAAACTCGAATGATCATGTGAATTTGCTGAAATCACTGCACATGCACACTAGGATTCTGTTGACCCATGCAAGGAGTTATCACAGTACTGTACCGAATTCTAACTGACATGACTGGCTGGCGAGCACTGCTCCCGGGACTCTAACTGCCTCTATAAAGTGGAGTACATGTAAAGTAAGATAAAACAAATTGTTTATGTGTTCTTTGCTATCTTTTAAGACTCTTAAAATTTTATAAATTAACGTTGTACGGTACATGTAGGTACTCTTCAGATTTTTTGTTTTGTTTTTTGGTCTATCATATCAGTGATATACCAGTGCCTGCCGCTCCACGGAGTTTGGCCGTTCTGGGCCGGGAGTGGCGGCCCGTTTGAGGTTCGTTGTAGAGGTACGAGTAGCCTTCCTATTGATGGAGGGAGTTGGTAGAACTAAGAAGTTGTGCAAAATGATGTATGGAATATTACATGGTAGTTTTGAATTGATTCATCTATATTATCTCCAATAACGGGCATAATCGTGATATAGTCCCCACCATACCCCAACCCTAACCCTAATCCTAATCCTAAACCCTACCCTAACCCTAATCCTAATCCTAAACCCTAATCATAACCCTAAAACCTAACTCTAATCCTAAACCCTAACCCTAACCCTAATCCTGAAAAACTTAGAAATTTTTTGAAGCGGGGACTATATCACGATTATGCCCAATAACCTTGCATAAGTGTGAGTGATCTATTAAATAGTTTTTCTTTTAAACTATTTCCAGCAACATAACATCAAACAACAGTGATTTTGTGACAGTGTTGGTAAAAAATAACAAGAACAACAACCTCTGCCTTGGAATTGCTCAAAAGGACTATTAATTTCTGTTTAAGAACAATCAGCCTTAACTTTCTTAATATTTACTTATCTATTTATCAAAATTAAAGAAGTCATAATTTTATATGACTGCAGGTGTATGATTTTTAAGATTTCATACCTTTAATACAAAAATGTAGCTTTCAAATGTCAATTTCTTTGAATTATGACTTCTTTGGGTGTTTTTTAAAGAAAGTTTAATTTACATCATTTACTGATAAAAGTTGGGCCAAGCTTAGGCATCAGTAAAAACGGACAATATTATTGTAATATGTTATGTATAACAATTTGAGAAGGAGAATCCATGTCTAAATTGAATAAATTAATGAATTTAATCACAAGAATCCTTACTGATCATCTATTATGGTATACATGTAATTTTGCTAAAGTGATGGAAAACCATGTGCATCATTTTTTTGCACAGATCTAGGATGTAAGATGTAGCCCAAGATAATATACTACTTTTTGTAAAGTTTGACATGTGAAAATAAATGCAGTTTCATGAAAAGGACCTTTCATATTATGACATATATTTCTTGTGAATGTAGCTAAAACATAAAACAGTAGTTTCCATTTACAGCTCTCTAAACATTTTGTCAGTCTTGCTTTATGTTTTTGTTCTTCAATAATCTACATGTAAATCAAATTGTAGATGGATTTTTTAAAAAATAAATTCAGATTCAGATTCAGATTCATCTTTATTGGTCTATATGATTCAAATCATAGAAATTTAGTTTCCATTGGCTTGTTACACACAATATAGTACATAGTACAGTACAACAAACACAACATACAGTGTAATATCACAAACAGCATGACTTAAAGACAATGACTGAATGGACACGAATAACAGAAACATTTACAATATATGCCTATAAGAATGCTACTAGCTCATGTCATATGCAAAGCAGTTCTTGAATATATAATCATTTCATATTATCATGATAACAATAACAAAAAATTATTCTGTGATAAAGTACTCATAAAATGATATTTTTGGGTACTTTAACCGTAATATCTAGTAATCTAGTAATAACTAGTTAGCACATACATGTAATCATAGTCATGTTGAAACTTGAAAAACAAACAATCAGAGCAGTTATTAGTGGAGTGGAGGAGGGCACAAGTTGTGTGTGCTGTTATTTATTTATATATTCTTTCTTGTTTGGGGGAGTTGTGTTGTCAGTTGTTGTTGTTGGGGGGGGGGGGGTTGTTCAGATTTAGTTGGGCCGATAGCTGTGAACCACTCACCTTCTCTCCAGGTAAAATATTGCGGTATCCACTAGTGTGTTGAACTTTTGCATCCCTCTATAGTACAAAACAATACATCTTGATAAGTACAGGATGCAGGTTGCATGATAATATTTGCAATTGATAAATAGATAATGAGTTGTTTAATTCCCTCCGTTGTTTTCCAGATCAGGATGTACATGCCTGTACGAAGAGGTGTAGCAACTCAGTTTATACAGTCTTTTAGATGACCTCAGAGTCATCCTGTAGGTGCAGTTTGTCCCTGACTACCTCTCGATCCTCTGCGAAAAGAACAGCCACCTTGCTTGTTTTGCCACATCTGCAATGGATGGTTCCGAATGGAAAGTCCTAACCCTTTGCTCCATGTACGTGCTGAAGCTACTTTGAGAAACCTTAAGTAGGTCATCTGCAAACGGATGGAAAGTAACAACCTTTTACTAAATGCTGTTCAAAGTTTTTCAAAGGAATGTTTAGTAGGTAATCTGCATGTACACAAATGGAAAGTCACAACCCCTTGGGAAATGCAGAAGTTTTTTAAAGGAATCTTTAACAGATCATCTCAAGATTAGACCAAGTTAACAGCAGCTATGAAATTATTGACAAGGATATTGGTGACGCTGGTCTTCAGTTTTGCTGATGCCTTCTTCGGCTTTGCCTTCTACTTCCGCTGGAACAAGTACGATCTGTTCAGGAAAGACTTAACCAATTACTGCTTTGCGCACTCTTTGTTTGAATTGTGGCTGTTCTCGGCCATCAGAGTTGTCCTGCTCATGGGTGCCATTGTAGGACTCCTCAGCAGTTCGGAAGATGTCGTGAAGTGCATCGAGGTGGCCAGGTACCCTGTGGGATTCATCAGTATCTTCATGGTCATCTTCACACTGGTAAAGATTATGCTGTACACAGAGTTCCTGGATGGTAACCATGACGATGAAGCCTGGTTTTTGTCGCTAGGGGCATGGACGATGGTCGCCTCACTTGCCATTTACGGCCTTTGGGTGTATGTTCTACAAGATGCGGGATCTACAGTAACTTGTACCAGAGAGTTTCACAGAATGCGCTTGATCAATGGAGAAAAAATTAGAGAAAGTGAAAGAAGTGCCATTCAAAGAAGTGACCGCATCCATGATAATAACAACCACACTGATGGTAATGATGATGATGATGATGATGATGATGACAGACAGGAGAAGCAGAAGAAACCTGTACAGAGATACTCAACATTTTTCAGACTACTCTCGTACTCAGCACCAGACTGGCCTTTCTTGCTTGTTGCCTTCGCTGCTCTCATAGCTGCTGCAGCAGGTAGGTGTAGATTTTGTCTGTGCCAGTTCTGCATGCATGCATTACCTGACCTTTTCTGTGCTTGTGGGCAGCAGATCTCACCCAAGAATGGGAGTGATATACAATTTATACATTTGGACTACCAATGTCTACTGATGGGGTTTTATTCTTGAAAGAGAAACCGCTGGAACCCTCCTTGCAAATTGTTGTTTCTTCCACAAAAGAGATATTTGGGGTCCAGTTTTACATTGAAATTAATATAAATCCAAATTTCACTCCTGATGATTGTTCAAAAAAATTTATTGGCTCAGAAGAGGTTACAGTGTAAGGGTAAAACTGAATTTCTGACTGGGCCTTATTTCATAAAACTTTTTATCAATAACAACGACAATAACTGTTATAAGCTACTGAAATAGTTGATTTTGATTGGCTGAGAGCAAATTTATCATAGATTTGTGTTATTTATTATTTGTAGCAACTTACATGTATATGAAACAGAGCCCTGGTATAGAAATTGTATTTTGAAGAAAAAAAAAACTGTCAACATGTAGAAATCATTCTGAATTGTCTATTATGTCGTATTTGAGATGGTTTGACCAGTAAAGTGTCCAAAACTTGCTAAAAATCAAATTACATGTAGGTCTATACTGCAAGCCACAAACACAGATAAGCACATATTCTAATCGATGGCCATGCAGATTCATTTCTGATTTAATACTCCTTCCTATGCTTTGTCAACTAATGTATTTTCAAATGATCGTGGTGCACTGGAACATCATTAATTTTTGCAATTTTTGAAATGCTTTGCAAAGTTTAACTGAGTTATGTGAAAATCTCAGCATTCAATATTACCTTTAAGGTTGTTTTTGCCTGTTAGAAAAAAAAAATGCCTTCCCCACATCCTTTGTAGGCAGTCAGCATTGTTCAGTTCACTTTCTCTGAATAGTGAATAAAGTCTAAATAGCCATGCCTGCTATTCAAAATACCAGATTTGGATTTGGATATTCAGGTAATCAGAGGGGGCCCTTGAAGTGGGATGAGGGGAGGGGAGGTTAACTGCGTGGTTTTTTAAATCCTACCAAAATCTAGCTTCAGCATGCGGACCAGAATTCATCACATTATAAAAGAAAGAAATGTTTCTCAAAATCTCTGCCCGAAGTAAAGGAGAATTTCTCCCTAATATCAAGTTAATTGCAATAATTTAGCCTAAAGATTTAAAGGAAGAGGTCAGTAAAATTGTGAAAAAATGAGATTGAGAGACAGAGTTCTCCATGTATGACATCACACTTGACGACGGCTTTGCCAATGGGGGATTCCCAGTATCATCAGTGATCTCAATGTTCAAAAATAATAAATTTTGTATTTTTCATGAAATTTTCCTAACCTTTCAGTTTCACTAATCTGTTTGTATGAATTTATGCTTTCACTCTAGCCAACTTTTAATTCATTTTGACATTCTATCATTAATGTAAAATTTGTTCCTTTACAGGTAAAGTGTTCTTGCCAAAGTTGACAGGACACTTGCTTGATGGGGTGGTGATAAAAGACTCAAAGGACAAGCCTGAATTAGAACAAGCCATCATCCTCATGACTTCTTTATCAGTTGTCGTGTAAGTGTGATTTGAAAGTATATCTATCAATTCAACATATGGTAAATTATATATATATATATATATATTAGTGCTGGTATCGGCATGGAAAATCTATGTCGCCATGTCGCAATAAAATTAACGCCGATGTCGACATGTGTCGACATCTGGACATGAGTCAAACAAGTCTAAACTCGGGTCGCTCCCGTAGTGACCGTACACTATTAAACCCGAGTTGCCCGACACAAATTCACAAGAGCTTTACATGGAATACATGCACTATGTCCTCACGGGCTCACACTCGCAGTCATACTCACTTACAGTTCTCAATCTATGCACACTGTCAACTATTTGCCCCCACATTTGTTTTGTATGATCCAATTTATCAAGCATTAATGAAAGTCATGCGGTGCGAGTCAGCTAGTGTCACATATCTAGCTAGGCATGTACATGTACGTAATGTATGTACCGGTCGTCACAGCTAGATATGCAGCGATCGTGTCGCGCGCGCGCGTTGCTAATGCGTATGTGAAACAAATCACGTACGCGCGCACGACGCCATGGCGAGGTACATGTAAAAAGACCCATTTTATGTCGCCATCGGAGCATGCGTGTCGACATGTCGGCAAAGTCCAAAACCAGTACTTTTGTCGCCATAGTGGCGACATCAGGCGTGTCGATACCAGCACTAATATATATATATATATATATATATATATATATAATTGCGAGAAATGAAAATGAGAGAATAGTGGTTGCGTAGCTTAAATCAAAGTTCCCCAGAGCTGTCCTCCCTTTTTCAATTTTCAATTTTGAATTCAAAAAGGGAGGACAGCTCCGGGGAACTTTGATTTAAGCTACACAACCATTATTCTCTCATTTTCATTTCTCACAATTATAATTATTTCCACGAGAGTTGCCAAAGCTGTTGTATATGTTATTTCCTTACAATTATATATATATATATATATATATATATATATATATATTTAACAAGATTTTTAAAAATCTTCATTTGAATGACTAAAAGATTTAGTGTTATTGAATTTTTGTGTTTTATTCTGAAAGTGGACTTAGATTAAATTTTGTTCGACCGCATGTCACAAGGGGAAAAAATAGTTATAGTGACAGTTTAACTAGAATGATTATTTCTTAAAATTATTATTATCATCATTGTTATTATATTGATCATAATTATTGTTATTGTTGTTGTTGTTGTCATCATTATTTCTGTCATCATTGTCATCGTCATTATAAGAGTTAAAATACAGGCAAAATAAATTTGAATACTACTGATGGAATGTGGACCCAACTTTCACTTTCACGGTCCATCTCATGATTAAGCATTCTCTTTCTGACACCCACCCAATGGAATTACTCAAGCAAAGGTTATCTCTTCAATTCTTTAGACTCTTCTTAAAAGATCAAAGAGGGAACAGGATAATGTAGCTTTTGAGTTTGCTGATTTAATGGGCCGAGTAACTTGAGTGTGTAGATTCAAATTTCAAAAGGCTGTTTGCAAGTTGGGTAGCCAGTGCACTCAGCTTGGATATAAAAAGTCAAATAATCCATGCGATTTACCCATGCACAGCTTACAAGTACTTTTTGTAGGTCTACATGTATATATCCTTGTCTTCATTACTTTCATATTAGAAATTTCACAAATTGATTTTCGCTTTTCTTCGAAGGAATTCGTATATTGGTTGGGGTATTGTTCTTACACACCTCTCCATGAAATAGATCTATTTCTTTGTAAATAATCAAGAAGAATATTATTTTTAGCACTCTCAGTACAAAAAAGGAGAGCTGCTTGCAAGGTACTAAAGGTAGACAGAAAAATCTACCTGTTTGGAGGAGTTTTATATAATATACACTGTATAACATTTTTTCACTGTTGAGGCTCTCCTCCAAGACAGGGTTTCTGTGAAGCATATAGTTTCAGCGTAGCATATAATTATATCCATATAGTTTCAGCGTAGCATATAATTATATCCCTGAACAAAATAGACTGATACCGGTAATCCTTACGGAAGCAATGCCAATTTGTGGCTCATCGATTACAACTTTAAACCTTTCTTATTCTTTTTCTAGATGTATTTTCCTCAAATGTCAACTTGTCTTTCTCTCATTTACTGCTTTACTTAGTAAACAAATTGATATCAGTGTGAACTTCGTCTTTTTCTTACAATATATATAGATATACAATATATATATATATATATTATATATATATATATATATATATATATATACATATATATATATATATATATATATATATATATATATATATATATATATATGTATATATATATATACCTGTACTTCATGTAATAATCAGTACCGTAAAAAAGTCCTGAATCACTGATGCGTTTTAGTTCCATTAGAATAAATTCATTTTTAAGATTATTATGCAGCTCTCAAGGCTCATTGAAATATGTTGCAATATACTGCTCCAAAAACACACATGGTTTTTTTTTAAGCATCATGCACTTCACATTATTTTCTGTATATAACATACAGGTAAAGTGAGTAAGCATAGGAATTTTGTTGTACATGCCGATTTGTAATTCATTCAATACACAAATGAAAATTGCTGCATTTTTTGTTTTGTTTTGCTTTTTGTTTTGTTTTGCTTTTTGTTTTTTGTTTTTTTTTTGTATTCTGCTCCAAATTGACTTTGAGTGATAGTGTGTCTGAGTAGGGGTGTTGGAACACACAGGTACATGTTTCTCAGACTTCCTGGCAGAAAATTGTTCACCCTTGGTCCAAATTGAGTCAAATACATTTATGGTCTGGAGGCATCCCAGGTGATGATTTGGGAAGATCTGGGCCCTGTTTCATAAAACTTGTCCTCAATGACAAGTTGCAATAACTGTTATAAGCTACTGAAATCCATGCATCTGATTGGCTGAGAGCAAATTTGTCGGTAAAAATCACTGACAAGACACTTGATGAAACGCCCCCCAGAGCAGATGCAAGGTTGAAAGTACATTGACATTGTACTTTGGAATTGTACTTTGTACATTATAATTCATTACCTTTGTCGGTACCCTTGTCTGTACTGTTGTCAGTAAACTCTGTCAATAACTTTGTAAGGGAAAAGTTACTTCCGCCCCCCCCCCCCCCCCCCCCCGTTCATCCGCTAAAAAAAAGTCATCCACAGCAGAACTTGGAGGTCAAGAGTCTCAAGACCTTAAGTCTCTTAACCTACCCCATCTGCACCCCCCCTCCATTCAACAAGGCTGGCTATATCATTATTGACTTCTCCGATCTTCCTGAAACAGTGCTTTAACAAGTGGAATACAAAGTGGATTCTTCACACTAACGACTGCCAGACTCAGCCGCCGCATCACAAAGCATCTCTTTGACTCCATCCTCAAACAAGAATTGGGCTTCTTTGACAAGACCACAACAGGTGAGTGTTTCACGTGGGTTTAGCACTAAGTTTCTGGCTATTATACTTATATCAACTAAAATCAGAGATAATTTTATGGCACATGCTGTGGTGAAAAATTGCTTTGCAGTCATTTTCCTACCTTACATTATCAAATTCTTCACTTTAACCCTAACCTACATTTAGCCCTAACTTAATACCTATAATCCTAACCGAAAACCCAATTGTAACCATAACCCAAGCCTTATCTTTTTGTTGAAATAAAGCCTTGAGCAGATGTTTGGTCATCTTGAGATGTGCAGTCATGAGAAATTGATTTTGGGAGATTATAGCAATACTGTACATTGGATTTGAAGGCCAGTATACCATTAACTACTGAAAATGCACAAAGAAAGTGTGTGTGATAGGGGATGCTTAAATCAGAATCACTCAATTGTGAAACGTGATGAATGCGAATGACTTAAATGTATCTGTATATGTTGTCTGTATTTTAGGGAGAATTGGGGTCAAAGATTATGTCCTTGAAGTTGTGTGCTAAAAATTTCTTGTCCATAGCACAGACTTGCCTTGTTTAACCCTTTCATGACAGGAATAATTCAAAGGCTAAATTGATCACATTTTGTTCTTCAAATTGGCAACAATAATATTTTTCTTTTAGTGCTACATGGTTGTAACAAAATGCAATGTCTTTGAAAACAATATACATCATTAGAAACTTAGTCGAAAAGTTGAAAAAATTGCCAATTTTGATAAAAAAATAGTGATTTTGAACCTCTCAATATGTTGCCAATTTAAGGATTATGAAGCTTATTCTCCTTTTTGAAATTCCTGGCATCAAACGCAATATGGTCATGCAACAAAAATGGACACAATGTGTATAGAAATTTTTGCTCTTTCTACTCCTGCATCTGGTATATTTTTTAGAGCTCTGAATCAAAAGTTATTGAGCCAAACCACAAAATGTGGTCAGTTGTCTTGAAAGGGTTAAAGGAGAACGAAATCCTGGGGAAAAATCAATTTCAATGAAAAGAGAGGATAGAGAGAAGCAATTTAAAAAAAGTTCCATCAAAATCGGTTACGAAATGAGAAAGTTATGAAAGTTCAAAAAGTCTCAAGTTACTTTCTATGGCGATCCTCAAATTGGCAATGTTGCTTCAAAGTGACAGGTTCAGTAGTACAACTCTCCATATGCTTCGTACACAAAATTTCATATTTTCCCCATTATTTCTCAAGGTGCGGCTTGTCTCCATCTTAGCTCAAGGTATATGATGGGGAAATGTATTTAACACAACATATGTTGAGTTCGCAAAAAGACAAGCAGTATCTTTAAAGATAATGGAGAAAATATGAAATTTTGTGTACAAAAAATATGGAGAGATATACATGTACTACTGAACCTGTCACTTTGAAGCAACATTGCCAATTTGAGGATTGCCACAGAAAGTAAATTGAGACTTTTCAAACATTCATAACTTTTTCATTTCGTAACCGATTTTGATGGAACTTTTTTTAAATTGCTTCTCTCTATCCTCTCTTTTCATTGAAATGGATATTTAACCAGGGTTTGATTCTCTTTTAACTTTGTTTAACCATGGTTTAAATTGAGTGAAATATGTATGGCTTTGTGGCATATCCCAGGGGGATGGTCTGTGAATACCCAAAACACTTGCGCTTTGGTTTTACAGTGAAACCTGAATATAAAGACCGCTCAGGGGAGACAAGAAAATTAAGCAGTCTTTATATAAAGGTTCCTATAATTCATGCTCCAATGTGAACCACTTTTGAAACAAAAAAAAAATTGTGGTCTTTATAGACAGGTAGTCTTTCTATACAGGCGGTCACTTAAGCAGGTTTGACTGTATTACGTTTGTGGCTACCCCTGTTAGGTGAATTTGCCTGTTGTATTATTTTTCTCTTAAGCCCCCCTCCCCCACCCCCTCCCATTTGTTATTAGGAACATGGTCATTTTGTACTGATAAAACCGTGCTTGTGCATGAGAATGATTGGATGATGGCAAGTCATTCAACTGGTTACTTCAACTGATCCATTTAAAATCCCGAGTGCACACTTCTTCTTTGCATTTCTCCTGCGACTTCAACAGGAGCCATAACATCTTGTCTGATATCGGACATAGCCACCATGAGTGACACGTTGGGTGTCAATATCAAGAATTGTCTTCAAAACCTCTTTGAGCTCATCGGCAACTTAGTCTTCATGGTGATCATCTCCTGGAGACTAACTATCATCACCATCATCTCTTTTCCTCTGCTCACTATCATCACTGATGTCTTTGGGAGCTACTACCAGGTAAGATCTAAAGACACTTTTCTCCGGTTTCCTGTCCTTTCAGATGTCTTTGGTAGATATTAAAACATGAGATCGAAGGGCTACTTCATCTGTTAACTGTCATCAAAGATTTATTTGGAAGCTATTACCAGGCAAGATCTAAAAGATTGCTTCCTCTTCTGGAATTAGCTACTGTTATTTCCAGCTAAGATCTAATGACTCCTTCCTCTGTTCACTGTCATCACCGATATCTTTTGAAGTATTACTAGGTAAAATCTGAAGACTTCTTCCTCTCCTGGAAGCTGCTGCTATACTACCAGGTAAGATCTTAAGACCCCTTCCTCTGTTCACTGCATCACTAATGCCTTAGGAAGATATTAACAAGTAAGATCTAAAGACTCCTTCCTCTTTTGTTATCATCACTGATGCCTTTGGAAGCTAGCCTATTACTGCATAAGATCTACAGACTCCATACTTCTCTAATTTGCTATTGTTTTCAATGTCTTTGGAAGCTATTACCACGTAAGATCTAAAGACTCCTTCCTCTGTTCACTGCCACCTAAGATATATGTATCTTTGGAAGCTATTACCAGGTAAGTGGGTAATTGCCTAGATGGACTCGTCCAAAGGAATGTTTAACAAGATGACCCTATAAGAATCTATCACTGTTTGCACGAAAGTTTTACCACTGTTTATGTTTCATTATTTCAACAGAACCTCTCTAGGACCACCCAGAGCATCCTGGCCACTGCCAGCACCGTGGCTGGAGAGGCCATCTCCACCATGAAAACTGTCCGCAGCTTTGCCAATGAGGAAGGGGAGAAGAGAAGTTACAGGCTCAAACTCAATGTGACCTATCTGTTGCGGAGGAAGGGGGCAGCAGCCAATGGAGTCACCAAAGTCTTCAGCTCGGTAAGGTTCATGCAAAGGCAGATCCAGGATTCTGTAAAGAAAAAAGAGGGGGGGGGGGGTTCACAGTTTCTGAAAATTCACTGACAAGCAGATCAATAAAAGGAGGTTACATATTTTCCAGGGGCAAATTCCCTCAAAAATTCTGATAGATAGATAGATAGATAAATGGATTTTATTGAAATCTTCACGTATGGCAGTTTTACAACTGAAGTAAACATGAATTACAATCAAATCATACCTAGGGACATTAAAATAATAACATAAGAAATCAGTTACGTGAGATTACACTAAACAGATACTGACACAAAGAGGCAAGAACACTTTATGTAACATTTGATTAAAAACATTAAAAATATCAATTCATCTTTAAAGAGTCTTAAAACTGTCAATCCCATCAAAACAACTTTAATCCCATGCTACCCACTAATCTGTTTGTATTGCTCGAAAATACCAGGAAAGAAGGCATTATACTACAGTCCCCAATACTACACCAAAATTTGCATTCTAAGATAAACAGAGAATTACACACAACAAACTTCAAAATGTAGAGTATGGATATTCAATAGCAAGAATGCAGCTCATGCTGAAATCCTTGTCAAATTGATTATATCACATGGTTCAAAGTTATGCATTGAAAGAAGTCACTTGTCACAGTTAATTTCATATACTCGGTTCATAGCCCATATTCATTCAGCAGTCTATTAAAATATGGGACAGGACTGTTTCTAAATCTGTTGGTTCTGCATCTTGGTTCAACACACACACGATGTTTCCTGAGGTCTCTACGTTGCTCAGCTGGTGTGAACCATTCATGCAATGTGTTCGACTTAAAAGCATCATCCATTTAGCAGTCTATTAAAATATGGGATAAATATTCTTCAGTCCCATGTGTTTGTATTGCATGCCAATACAATTTCTTATCAATAAAACCCCCCAATACTTCACCAAAAATTGCATTCTAGAATAAACAACTGTTATAAGCTACTGAAATCTGATTGGCTGAGAGCAAATTTGTCATGGAAACTGGGCAGTTGTTACTGATAACAAGTTTTATGAAATAGGACCCAGAACCATTGTGAAGGGTAGAATGAATTCTGTCCATTCTCTTTGTCCGTCATGTTCATAGTGTATACAATACCACACCCTGTTATGTATCAGACTTGATTGTAGACTATCATTATGAAGCATTCTATGTAACACACGTGTTGTGTGATGAGATGTGTTCTAAAAAGGAAGACAGACGACCGACCCATAGAATATAAGTTGAGTTACACTTTTACTTCGTTGTGTTCGTGCCATTTATTTGAGTGAGACTCGGCTTAAGTTTAAATAAAGAACATAACAAAATCTGGCGACGAGGATGGGATCTGCTGAGTAGCTGCCCGTTTTGATTTAACGACGCAAAAGGACAGAAATTCGAATTTTCAGTGGCGTATGTGCACGGCCATAAGCAGGTCTATACCCACTGTTATTGTGATCAGCCCCAGCCATATGTTTTTGTGTATGGTTACGAACGCTCAGCAGAATAGCTACCGCCTGCCATAGCAGTAGTGATTGGATCCCATGCATTGATTGCAACCCTTCGTATAGTTCACGGTGTGTGCCGAGCTGAAGTTTCTTCAACGGATACCCGCACTGTATGCTGCCCGAGTTGCCGCCACAGTTTTTCGTTCAGGGGTAGGTCTACCGTGCATGAACTGTGCCTTGCCCTCACCGAGCCCAGCCACCTGTGGTCGTGTTGAGTCTCCGTCCACCGAGCCAGCCCCGTGCCAGGACATCACCGCCCGATGCCTGCACCAGCCGATTAAGCCAGCCAGTGTCGTCAGCCACAGAGACACTCAAGGCAAGTCAGTCCACCAATGCCAAGCCAAAGTGTTTATGCCAGCAAATGAAATCCAAGATGCCCATGGATTGATGCCAGTGTCCAGTGATGAATAAAAAAGTGATTGAACCTGTAGTTGTAGATTGAACTTTCTTCAACTCTCAAGGAACTTGAAAGACAATCGTCTTATCATTGGTTTGCTTATGAAGATAACTATCAATGTACTGATAATTATCAGCATGTTAATTACTTTATTTGGTATGCAATACAGTCAGTTGTGGGATGATTATGAATACTATTACTAGAACGTGTGAGTTGATCATACAGTCACATAAGTTTTCTCGTTAGATCTACTGAGTTTATGATGAATGTTGGCACATTCAGACTCAGAGCCAGTTTAATAATAATTTGAGTATTACAACCACAAGTATCAAGCTAATTCTGGTAAAAAGTTAAACCAGTACTTCAAAAGCAGGACTAACAGTTTGTGCATATTATTAGCCAAGGCCTAGATCACATTTAATTAGCCCTTGTTTACATGTCTGACCCTAGGTCACATTTTTACATTAAGTCTGCTCATATTAAGGGTTTTTTTACATTTTGGTATTGTGACTTAATAATCAGTGCAAGTTGAATAGTGATTTTAACTGTCTGTAGACTGATGCAAAGTTTACACCCACACGTAGCCTGAGTTCAAGTCAGTTTAGACTTTTAGTTCATGAATAGGAATATAAGCCTATTGAAATTATCGGTTGATGATTTAGGTTTTTTTTAACCTGAGCATTAATTAGATTTAAAAGTGAAGTTAAATACGATTTGACTAAATTAAGGTTACATAGTTATACATTTGACGAATTTAGTAGTTGTACTTCGGCAAATCTAAAGCGTGCTATTAATAATATACCGCATATTATTTAGTATTGCACAAATTTATGAGGTAGCCTCAGAGTAGAGATGGCAACTAATTATTTAAGCCCAGTGCCCCAGCTTGATTCAGGGTATAGCTTTGAAGAGTGGGTAGAAGTATTGGATACATGGATGATTTCCAATGGTATCCAAGAAGATAGCAAGAAGAGAGCAATTTTCCTAACCAACCTAGGAAGTAAAGCATACCATACCCTCAGATCTTTACTACAGCCCCAAAAGCCAGTGGAAAAAACATTCAAAGAATGTGTTGATGCATTAACAAACCACTATGCACCCAAGCCCACAGAAATTGTGCAAAGGTACAAATTTTACACATGCTCACAAACCCCCACAGAAACTATCCCACAATTTGTAGCCAAACTAAGGCAGAGTAGTGAGGGATGTAATTTCAAAGACTTGAATACTATGTTGAGGGATCGCCTAGTGGTAGGTTGTAGAGATCATGCAATCCAGCGCAAGTTGCTCAGTGAACAGAATTTGACTTATGAGAAAGCACTGAGTATTGCCACAGCTATGGAAGTTGCCAATAAAGATTTGGAACAAATCAAAACCATTGGCAAATCAGCTGGCCAGGAAAACATGAATGCATGTAGTCCTGAATTGAATAAAGTACATGCTCAATCAAATGCACAAGCAAAAGGTGGTAAGCCAAGTAAGCCCCGCTTCCAACCAAGTAAGCCTAAGGCTAGGGCAAACATTCCCAACAAGCCAAAAGGTCAACAAGGTAAAAAATGTTGGCGTTGTGGTGCAACCAGTCATTCACCACATGAATGTAGATTTAGGAATGAAACTTGCCATAAATGCTCAGAAGCTGGGCACACTCAGAGTCAATGTGCCAGTGTGCAAGCTTATAGGAAAGCCAGAAAGCAAAAGGCCTCACATTTCCTGGAAGGAAATGACAGGGACACTCCTGAAGAATTACCCAATTCAGAATACATGAGCCATATCAAGGATAACACTGTGAATAAACTTTCTAAAAATACACCATATTATGCTTCAATCCAAGTAAATGGAAAGCCCATTAGCATGGAGGTTGATACAGGCAGTCCATGGACAATCGTTTCAGCAGAGACATTTCGTCAGATGAACAGTGATCAGTTGAAACCGACTAATGTTAGTCTAAGCACTTACACTAGACATAACGTTCCCATAATAGGAGAAGCCATAGTGGAGGTCAGTTTCAGCCCTGATCCAGCCTCAGGAGGCCAGACGTACAAGTTGCCTCTACTTGTTGTCAAAGAGGGTGTAAGCCTTCTTGGTCGTGAGTGGTTCGAAGCCTCACCAATCCCACTGGTACCTGTGCCTGCCCAGAACCAAACCATCCTGAAGGAAGAGACTGCAGTCCACAAGATACAAAGCCTTGAAGACATACTCGAACGAAACCGAGATGTTTTTGATTGTTCTACCGTAGGGAAACTGAAGGACTTCAAAGCTGAAGTACATCCCAGGGAAATAGTGAATGAGAAATTGTTCTACAAGGCCGCTCCAGTGCCCTATATGAGTCGTTATAAAGTGGACAAAGCTCTTGATGAACTGATTGCACAGGATGTAATCGAGCCTGTCAAAACAAGTAGAATTGCATGCCCAATTGTTGTTGTAGACAAACCAGATGGATCAGTCAGGATATGCGGAAATTATAAAGTAACTGCAAACAAGTTCTTGGACTTAGAACAATATCCGATTCCATCATTGGAGGATCTACTCCAGGATTTGGAGGGTGGACAGTTGTTCTCCAAATTGGATTTGTCGCATGCCTATCTCCAAATTGAATTGGATGAAGAAGCCAGGCAGTATACTACTGTAAACACTCACAGAGGTTTATATCAGTACAAGAGACTTCCATTTGGAATCGCAAGTGCCCCCGCAATATTCCAAAGAACAATGGAATCACTATTGGGAGAAATTCCAATGTGCCGCCCCTACTTAGATGATGTAATCATCAGTGGAAAAACACAAGAGGAGCATCTAGCCAATTTGGAGGCAGTTCTGAAATGTCTGGGAGATAATGGACTTAAACTGAAAAAACAGAAATGTGCTTTCATGCAGCCAACCATCCAGTACCTTGGTCACAAGATAGACAGGTGTGGTATTAGTCCATTACTAGAGAAGCTGGATGCGATCAGAGATGCACCAAGGCCAGTAAATCAAACACAGCTACAAGCGTACTTGGGACTTCTCGGTTATTACCGAAGATTCATTCCAGATCTCACCACAGAGATCGCCCCCCTGACAGAGCTATTGAGAGCTGAATACGCCTCCAAGGGGACCTCACGGAAAGGCAACCGGAAGAGGAGTAACCCTGTGGAACCTGATCCAATGTTTCGTTGGGGACCACAGCAGGAAAAGGCGTTCATCAATTCCAAAAGACTTCTGCAAAGTCAAAGTGTGCTAACACACTACAGTACCAACAAGCCGCTGTTGCTTCAAACGGACGCCAGCCCCTATGGCCTTGGGGCAGTGATAAGCCATCGTGATGAACATGGCAGAGAGCAGCCCATAGCCTTTGCATCTAGAACTCTAACATGCAGTGAAAGAAACTATGCACAATTCGAAAAGGAGGCCCTATCAATCATCTTTGGCTTGAAGAAATTCCACAAATACCTTTATGGAAGGCACTTCAGTATCATCACAGACCACAAGCCCCTTCTTGGGATATTCGGTGACAGACCAGCCAGTCCCATGGCCTCAGCTAGGATTGCCAGGTGGCATGTGATAATGTCAGCCTATGAATACGACATCGTATACAAAGAAGGAAAAAAGCATCAAAATGCTGATGGACTGTCGAGGTTGCCCATGCCTACAATGTCACCCGAGGAATGGTCCAATGAAAACTTCGCCGAGTTCAATGACCAGCCTCCGAACCGAGCAAATTTGCTCACTGATGTGGACACCAGACCAGTAGATGCTGAAGAGATCAGAACTAAGACCAGGAAAGATCCTGTGTTGTCTAGAGTGGTGCATTACACTCAGCAAGGATGGACACAGAGTAACCTGAGTGATGAATTCAAGCCATTCATCTGTAAGAAGGATGAGCTTACAGTAGAAGATGGAGTACTTCTCTGGGGACCTAGAGTAGTAATACCATCAGACCAAGACATGCGCACCAAGTTGATGGATGAACTGCACTGTACACACCCTGGTATAGTCAAAATGAAAAGCCTCGCCCGTTCATACATGTGGTGGCCAGGGATTGACAGAGATCTAGAAAGGAAAGTCAGAACATGTCCTATCTGTCAAGCTGAACAGCGTAGCCCACAAGCGACGCCTATCCATCCGTGGGAATTTCCCAACAAACCATGGATGAGATTGCACATTGATTATGCGCAAATCGAGAATCAAGATGTCTTGATAATCGTGGACGCACACAGCAAGTGGATCGATGCAGTGCGTGTCAGTAAAGCTACAGCAAACGCAACTGTTGTTGTCCTTCGCAGACTATTTGCCACTCATGGTTTGCCGGAAACCATTGTCAGCGACAATGGCAGCCAATTCTTGTCAGAGGAATTCACAAAATTCCTTACTAACAACAACATACATCATGTACAAACTGCTCCAAAGCATCCGTCAAGCAATGGACTTGCAGAAAGGGCAGTTCAGACAGTGAAAAAGGGAGTGAGGAAGACATCAGGTGACAACCTTGAAATGAGACTCCAGAAGTTCCTGTTGATGTACAGACTCACCCCTCAGGAGACTACCGGCAATAGTCCTAGTGAACTGTTGCTGAAGAGAAGGCTTCGCAGCAAATTGGATCAGATTCGGCCCGATCTAAACAAGAATGTGAAGCGGAAGCAAACATCCATGAAAAGGCGAACAGACAGAAGGAGAGATAGAAGGTTCGCTGTACATGATGATGTACAAGTCAAGAACTTCTCGTCCGGTCCTACTTGGTTGTACGGAAAGGTGATAGACATCATCGCAGAATCCATGTACTTGATAGAACTGGATGATGGTCGTCGTGTGAGGCGTCATGTAGATCACATGATACATTATATGCCAGCAGGTACAGGTGACCACACAACTCATGAAATTCTAAACCCTGCCAGGTCAACTCCTGACAACCAAACCCAAAATCCACCAGAGCAGGATGCAAGACCGTCAAACAGCCAACCAATTGATGAAAATGCAACGTCTGCTCAAGAGGATGTAGGACATAGGTCAGAAACTGTTGGAATTCAGTCAGAATCAAACACTAAAACTGTACCAGAAGTGTCTACACCAAACATTTACACAACACCAAAACAAAACAGGTCTTCACAAAGACAGAGAAAATTGCC
Source organism: Heliocidaris tuberculata (assembly GCA_025618425.1). Taxonomy (NCBI): domain Eukaryota; kingdom Metazoa; phylum Echinodermata; class Echinoidea; order Camarodonta; family Echinometridae; genus Heliocidaris; species Heliocidaris tuberculata. Next base: position 22,362,637 of record CM046840.1, read on the forward strand.
TAGCAAATTCCAAGAATATGTTGTGTACAAATAAACTCAATACATATGCATCATCAAACAGACAAATCAACACCTACACACAATTGTGATACATTACCACCATATGCACCTCAATCAACATTTTGATATTTTATACACATACACACCGGTTGTTAGTGGTTTGTTTGTGTTTCAGAATTGGTTTGAAATTGATTCAGTCAAGCAGTTAATGTTTAATATATATAGCAGGGATGTGATAGTTTGATGACATATTTGTGTACATGTAAAGCGAGAAGTTAGCGCTGACAATTTGTTGTCTGAGACAAAACCTTGTAGATTTAATTTGACTATGAGTATATAGTAATGTATTATGTTAGAAGTTAATTTAACATGATGTTAACTATTCAAACTATGATTTTGATGGAAAAGTTATTTTTTCACATGTATATTTTTTTAATTTAAATGGTTTAAATCAGCATGGAGTAAACTATCAACAGCATGTGTTTGTTATAGTTTAATGGGAAAGTGAAATTTAGCAAAATGTTGACTGAAGTTAAAGTCAATAGGTCTTATGTTGATATGATTGAAGGTAAAAGGTTACCAGATATATAATGACATTTACTGTCAGTTTAAAGGAGTATAATATTTGTGTTTTTGTTGCTGCCAAGAAGTTGCAACATGGTGGTAAAGATGTGTTTTGTGCTAAGTTATAATTTTGCACAAGTAAGCAATTCTTATATGTGTAAATTCTTTGGACAGTTATATTGATAATAATGGAAGAGTTTTGAACATTTATTTTGTGGTTATAATTTGGTTTTGGGAATACAGTTATACCATACAAACAAACAAAAAAGCACTAGTAGCAGACTAGTAAGATGTTTATTTTCAGCATTTAATAAATTGCATCAAAATCATTCACAGTTATAGTTATTGAGCAGTCACAATAACACATGGTTTGATATATATGCTAATGATTTTATGGAAGTCAGATAAAGGGAATAAGTTGTTTTAACTGTTAAAAATGGTTATTCATCAACACCCTACACTGCATGTATTCTTAAGCCTTCCATTTATCTAAAAGGGGAGGGATGTTATGTATCAGACTTGATTGTAGACTATCATTATGAAGCATTCTATGTAACACACGTGTTGTGTGATGAGATGTGTTCTAAAAAGGAAGACAGACGACCGACCCATAGAATATAAGTTGAGTTACACTTTTACTTCGTTGTGTTCGTGCCATTTATTTGAGTGAGACTCGGCTTAAGTTTAAATAAAGAACATAACACACCCCTAACTCGAACCTAACCGAAAGCCCAATTACAATCAAGCCTAACCCTTATCTTCTATCTTCGTGAAATGAAGGTGTTGTGGTCTAGTGGATAAGGCACTGACTGCAGATCACAAGGTACAGGGTTCGAATCCCTGCCACGGCACTAATGTCCTTTGGCAAGACATTAATTACATTTGCCACACTCGTCCCAGGTGAAGTAAATGGTTTCGAGGTAGGAAGAAATTCCTTGAATGCTTGAGCGACTTCTCATGATCGCTCAGCTAAAGCCGGGGTAATAATATGATTGTAGGGCCCTCAGGGAGAACACTATATAATACTGATGAGGCTACCCTGGGTAAACAAGACAGGTTATTATTATTATTATTATCATTATTATTATTATTATCAAGCCCTGAGCAATTGTCTCCAAAGCACTGTTGGAGCACTTTTTCTACCAAAGCTTTTCCATACCCCCCTTTTTGTATGCAGATGTTTACATTGATGATGTTTGTGGGGACCCTCTTCTATGGCGGCCATCTTGTCGAATGGGGGATGTTGAGCGGAGGGATGTTGCTCTCTTACATTCTCTATCAACAGCAATTTGGATCATGCCTTGAGGTACTGTTAAGATGAACACAGATTCTATAGGCCCATTTATACTACATTGTATATACAAATAGTGCTGTTGTAACATCGTAATGATTTGACAATAATGTGAATGTATCAATAGAATCAGAATAGAATATTGTCCGAGCGGAGATGTTGAGTAGAGGAATGTTGGTCTCTTATATTCTCCATCACCAGGAACTTGGATCATGCCTGGAGATTCTATGTTTCAAACACAGATCTTATAGGCTCATTTACACTACTAGGTTACAAAAATTGCGATTTAACTAAAATCCAAATATCCAAATATCACAATTTTACTAACATCGCAATGTTTTGACCATAAAGGCCCTTATGTTGACATTTTAATCCATATTATTAGGACATGGAGTCTTAAATGCTATTCCAGTTACCTTTGATTTGTTTCAAATTAGCAATGCTGGTATTTTACTTTTAATGTTTCATTTTGGTGCCAATTTCTCTGCACTAAAATATAAGTACAGTTTGAAAATGACAATTTTTTTTATCAGAATGCAGACAATTTATTGGTTATTGGTTAGTTTGAACTAGGGATATATGAGGACTGCTTATCTGTTCATTATATATACCCATTAATCAAGACCAATCAAATGAAAAATTAAAGTGTAATTGCAAGTTTGGTTGATGTTTGAGATTAATGTAGAAGTGCTGAATTTATGAGCCAAGGTATTTGCAGGAATGAATTTGTTTGTCTCAGCTGTGATGTAATTTTGTTTGTAATTCCTGGCCATAATATCTTCAGAATATTATAGGAGACTACAGTGAACTCATGAAGGCAACAGGAGCGTCCAGGAAGGTGTTTGAGTTGATCGATCGAACTCCAAAGTTTAGGAATGAAGGCAGGCTTGCTCCAAGGAAGTTTGAGGGGCATGTGGAGTTCAAGAATGTCAGCTTTGCCTATCCGACTGAGCCATCTATTCCCGTGCTGAAAGTATGAAAACAGTATTGTTGCTTAATATGGTGGTAATGATGATGATGATGATGATTAATGATGCTGGTGATGATGATGCATATGATGAAAATGATGCTTATGATGAAAATGATGGTGATGAATGTGATGATCATGGTGGCAATAGTGATGGTGATAATGATAGTGATGATGATGATGGTGAGAATAATAATGATGATGATGATTGTGATGGTGATAATGATAATGATAGTGATGATGATGATTGTGATGATGGTGATAATAATAGTGATGATGATGATGATTGTGATGTTGATGATAGTGATGTTGATAGTTATGGTGATGCAGAAGATGATGATGGTACAAACAGTGATGACGATGATGCTGATGATCATGATGGCAGTGATAGAAATGAAGATGATGATGATGATGCTGCTGCTACTAATGACAAAAATTGTGATGATGGTTATGATGATGTTAATGACGTTTATGATCATGATGATCATCATCATTATTTTCTTTGATCGCTATGAGGTTTGTGAAGATCTTATCGTTATCATTATTATTTTGTAAAAGTGGTGAATAAAATATTCTTCTCTCTGTGTGTCTCTCGTTTCATGTGTATAGGATGTGAGCTTTCAAGCAAAGCCTGGTGAAGTACTAGCCTTAGTGGGGCCCAGCGGGGGAGGCAAGAGCTCCTGTATCAGTCTCGTAGAGCACTTCTATGAGCCTACATCAGGACAAGTTCTGATAGATGGAAAGAATGTGAAGGATTATGACCACGCCTACCTCCATGAAAAGGTAAGTGATTTCGCTGTAAAAACTGACAGAAACTTTTGTGAATTTTGAATGCAGTTCAGGTTAAGCTTTACATAACAGAATAACTTAATCATTATTATGTAAGTTGTCAAAAAGTGGGTATATTGTTTTAACACTGCAAAAAGTTTTCTTGTTCCACCTCCATCTCTCTCTCTCTCTCTCTCTTTCTATATCTCTCTTGCTGCCTCTCGCCCTCTGTCACACTCTCTTTCCCATCTCTTTTCTCTCTGTCTCTCTTCCTCTCCCTCTCTTTTACCCTCTCTTGCCCTCTCTTGCCCTCTCTCCCCCTCTCTTTGTATTCTTTTTCTCTCTCTCTCTCTTTTTCTCTATTTATCCATCTCTCTCTTGATCTCATTCCCTTTTTACATACATACATGTACATGTATAACACATATAGTTATAGCCCCCGCCATACGAAGTTTGAAGGGGGTATATAGAAATCGGTGTACAGTCGGGCGGTCGGTCGGGTGGTAGGTCGGTCCGCAGCAAACTACTTCCTTTATTTTTCGAGGAATTAAATGATCATGAAATTCGCCACACACATTGGTCTTGGGATGATGTGCAAGACCTATTTTTTTAATGTGTCGGAAACTGCGTTGCCCTGGTAATATGGCACTAAATCAGGTTGAAATCTTGCGAATCAAACTACTTCCTCATTTTTTTAGCACTGCTCATGAAATTTGGCACACACATTTGTCTTGGGATGGAGATGTGCAAGACATATTTTTTTAATGTATCTGAAACAGCGTTGCCATGGTAACGAAATATTGCAGATCAAACCACTTCCTCATTTTTGGAGCAATGCTCAGGAAATTTGGCACACACATTGGGCCGGGGGTATTAACCCTTTCAGGACAGGAATTATTTCAGGGCTGAATTGATCACATTTTTTTCTTCAAATTGGCAACAATAATATTTTTCTTTTAGTACTACAAGATTGTAATAAGGGGTAATGTCTTTGAAAACAATATACATGGTTAAAAGCATTGGCGAAAAGTTGAAAAAGTTGCCAATTTTGATAAAAAACAATGATTTTGAACCTCTCAATGTGTTGCCAATTTAAGGATTTTAAATCTTATTCTCTTTTTAAAATTCCTGGGATCAAACGCAATATTGTCATGTAACAAAAATGGACACAGTGTGTGCAGAAATTTTTGCTCTTTCTACTCATGTATCTGGTATATTTTTCAGGGCTCTGAATCAAAAGTTATTGAGCCCAACCACAAAATGTGGTCAATTGTCTCGAAAGGGTTAATCACCTTCAGTGATATTCTAGTTTATATTATCATTGACTGTTTCTGCCACATGTAGGATGCCTGTTCTGTATGCTACATGTAGATCCATCCATGACAAAATATCCTATAGCCTGTATAGAAAGACCATCTGTCTATAAACATTGCATACTTTTCTTGCCTCCCTTAAGTAGTCTTTATATACAGGTTTCACTGTATATAGTCATCAACCAATTCTTATATGTCATCTAGGTTGCCCTTGTTGGTCAAGAGCCTGTTCTCTACGCTAGATCCATACATGAAAACATATCTTACAGTCTCAATGACTGCAGCAAGGAACGTATACAGCACGCAGCCAAGCAAGCCAACGCACACAACTTCATCACACAACTCAAGAACGGTTATCAGACTGAGGCAGGAGAGAAGGGCCTGCAATTATCAGGTATCACAAATGCTCACATTTTTAAAAGGAAGAATCAGGCAATTCTGTAAAAAAAAACACAATTAATTTAAGTTTCTAAATTTGTAACATGGAGTGGAATTCATAATCCCAATTTTCATGTACAAATTAGTCATTTTTTGTTTGCATTCTGCAATTTTCATTCAACTTTGGTTCAACTTTGGTTCACTGATCATACATTGTGTCTTAAAGGGAAAGTCCACCCTGATTACAAGTTGATTTTAAAAGAAGTAGAAAAAAATAAAGAAACACATCAGAGATGGTTTGAGCAAAATAGGATAGGAAATATGAAAGTTATGAATTTTTGAAGATGTACAAATTGGCAACTCTGTGACGTATCTTGCGAGCTCCTCTCCCATTTGCCCTGTACCCCGAAAATCATTGATTTCCATTTTCTCTAAAGAAAATATCCAATCATACATGCACCTTAGATATAATCATTGCTCATATGTTTTTATACAAAACCTGTATGAGTCAAAACTATTCCTTTATCAAAAACTAAGAAAATGAAAAATTATGAGATTTTTCTGTACTGAGCAAATGGGAGATCGAGAGGAGCTCGCAAGATACGTCATGGAGTTGCCAAGTTGTGTTTTTAGGATTTTGCTCATACTTTCGCTAATCCTTTTCTTGCATTTTTCTTCTTGTATTCAAATCAACCTAATTCCAGGGTGGACTTTCCCTTTAAAGATAAGATTAACTGTTGACAATTCAAGGAGACAAAGCGGATTCATTTAAACTTCATGACGAATCTGAACTGCTATGGGTTGATGTGGATGGATATACATGTATACTTTTAATTGCCCTTTCTTCATTTCACTTTGCAGGTGGTCAGAAGCAGAGAGTAGCTATAGCCAGAGGGTTGGTGAGGAACCCTCAGGTATTACTCTTAGATGAAGCCACCAGTGCTTTAGATGCTCAGAGTGAACACCTGGTAAATCTCTCTCTCTCTCTTCCTCTCTCTGCCTTTCTTCCCCTATCTGTTTCTCACTCTCTTTATCTCTTTCCCCATCTGTTTCTCTCTCTCCCTCTCTCTCTCTCTCTTATTCCTCTCTTCACCCTTTCCATATTTCTCTCTCTCTTCCCCTCTCCCCTTCTCTTTCTCTATTTCTCTCCCTCTTCCTCTCTTCCCTCTTTCCCTATTTCTCTCTCTTCCTATCTCTTTTTCTCTCTCTCTTTCTCAGTCCCTCTCTCCCCTCTCTTTCTCTCATCCTCTCTCCCTCTCTTTCTCTCATCCTCTCTCCCCCTCTTTCTCTGTTTTTCTCTCTTCCTCTCTCCCTATCTATTTTTCTCCCTCCCTCTCTTTCCCGATCACTTTCTCTCTCTCTTTTCCTCTCTCCCCCTCTCTTTTATTATCTGTCTCTCTCCCTCTTCCTCTCTCCCTCTCTTTTCCTATATTTCTCTTTCTCTCTCTCTCTTCCTCTAGCTCTCCCCTTCACTTGCCTTCTCATTCTCTTTCTTTCACTCTCTTACCATCTCTCCCCTTCCCCTCTCTCTTTCTCTCTCCCTTTCTCCAACTTTCTCCCTCGATCTCCCTTCTCTTTTTTGCTCCTTTTCTCTCTCTCTCTCACTCTCTCTCTAAAGTTCAAATTCATATATTTACAATATTCAATTTTCAATACGACAATCATTTCATATCATATCATATACATGATGTGCCTTGATGATATTTTTTTGTGTTTCACAATGAAATTTCTTGAATTGTTCATTAGTTTTTGCATTGGAATCCTTCCAGTGGTTCCAACCAGGTCCGTAGAATCCAATAAGAAAAAAGTGTCTCCGAGACACCTTTTGACTAAAGTAGATTTTGGAAGAAATTGAAATAAGATTAGATTTGGAATTTCATTACTGTAAATTCCTCCTTCCTGACTTGTTATATGAATAGTGATATTGAAAGTGCGGGGTGTTGTGTGCCTCAGAGAAAGAGTAAAAGGCTGATCAGCCAGTTGTAAGACTTGACCTCCAACTGGTAACTGATTTGGCCTTTCTCTCCGACTGGAAGGTTTAAAATACCATGCAATGTAATTGCCTGTTAGAAGTGAAAAATTATGTTCTTCTCTTTAACCTTTGTGGCTCCACCAAGTGTACAAAAATTTATCACAGATACCGATAAACTCTGTGAGACAAGTTTTAATTGGAATGTCTTATTCCATTGGTTCATCGAGATACAGACAGTGTTCCATGATATCTAACTTCATAATTTATTAACTAGGTTTGAATGTCAAGAAAATAACCTTTATTTTGTCCATAAATGTCAAGATTTGGTCAGTTCAAAGATCAACTTTTTGTCTAGTTCCATTAAAATGATAATTGTAAATTTATATTATAGTAACATCTATTACTGAACCATCCATTTTGACAGGTTCAAAAAGCGCTCACGAGGAACTTTGGCAGTCGCACTGTGATCATCGTTGCTCATCGTCTCAGCACCATTGAGAAGGCTGATCGTATCGTGGTCATCGACCAAGGGACAGTGGTTGAACAAGGTAAACATCCGGACCTTATCAGATCTGATGGCCTTTATGCTGCACTTGTTCGACGTCAAGTCCAAGGTTATGAGACGGATGAGGAGAGTGATGTCATTGAGGGGGATATTGAGAGAAAATAGGAATACCCTTCTGAGGAGGGAGAAGAAGAAGAGATAATGATATTAATAATATTCTGAATAATACTGATAATGTTCTGTTCTTGTATAACATATTATGATATAATGTCTCTATGTGCTTCTAGAGGACTTTGGATATTATTACCGTCGGCTGGCTTTAGCTCCGGCAACTGTAGTGCTCAGTGCACTCAAGGTGCTAGGTACCCACTTACTACACCTTGGTCAAGAGTGGCAAATGTAAATTAATATATCTTGCCAGCTGACGTTAGTGCTGTGGCAGGGATTTGAACCCCTTACCTAGTGCTTCACAGTCCGTAGACTTGTCCACTAGACCACAACACCTCTGTGAAGAAAACAACTTTAAACTTGTCATGGTCGAGTGACTTAAACTCTTGACTGGAGATGCAAAGGTCGTGGGATCATTCCCCTGGCACGTACAGCACTTATGTCCTTGAGCAAGGTATGTTACTTACATTGCTCTTCTCCACCCAAATGGGTAGGATGCAAAAGTCATTGTGGTTTGTTCAACAAAGTGAGTGTCTGTAAAAAGGCACCTGGCTGGAATGCTCCCCAGGGAGTGGAGAAGGTGCATACATTGTATGTGGGCAAGCCTGAATCTGAAGACCAGGGCCCTGTTTCATAAAACTTGTCATGAATGACAAGTTGTAATAACTGTTATAAGCTACTGAAATCCTTGCATCTGATTGGCTGAGAGCAAATGTGTTGGTAAAAATCACTGACAAGACACTTGATGAAACGCTTCCCAGGGTAATGATATACACATGCATCTCTAAAATGCGTATAGTCATTGTAGATGTATATAAATCCAGAATATTATTTTTATAACTTTACTCTTGATTTCAAAATAGTGACAGTAATGTGAAGGTGACCTGACATTTGCTCTAGTGACATTTTCTCTGGGTTTTATTTCTTGTTACTTTGTAAATTACGGCGTATCCCAAACTCTGCTGCTAGACTCATAGTAGTCAAAGGGAAGTGTGAACATCTCCTAACCTATCTGAACTTCACTGGTTACCTACATGTATAAGATCTAGGATTAAATACAAATTTCTTGTATTGGTATTCAAATGTATACATGGCATCGCCCCTGATTATCTGAGTGATCTCATTCAAGTGTATGCATACCCAAACCCGATCTTCGTTCAGATTTTTAAAATCTGCTTTCTCGAATGACTGTGCAGACCAAGTCATATGGGAATAAGGCATTTCAAAAGATAGCACTAGAACTTCAGAATAAACTCTTAAAGGGCAATCCAACCTTGGTAATGAGATGATTTGTGTGGAAGCAGAAAAATAAGGAAAACAGGATGTGGAAAGTTTGAAAGAAATCGGACAAAGACTAAGAAAGTTATGGATGTTTGAGAAAAGAGATCACTACATCTGTGTGAATCTCAAATTGGAAATTTGGTGATTTGATTGTGACATTTCTGTGGACAACTCTCCCATTTGTTGTACACAAAAATATCATGAATTGTGGTTTTCGTCGAGGCGCTTTTACCCTCGGGGCAGTACTCAAAATATATTGGAGATAGCATATTGTTATAGGTCCTAGGTCCTCATGAAAGAAAAAGGTCCTATAAGTAATAGATTTTGAAAAAAAGTGACATTTTAGTCATTTTGTGTGTTAGAGCGAATGGGGTAGTTGTCCACAGCTACATCACAGTGACATACCTATTCGGCCAATTTGAAATTCCCATGAGCATAGTGATTACAACTTTCAAAAATTCATAACTTTCTTATTGCTTGTCCGATTTCGTTCAATCTTTTACCAATCTGCTTCTCTGATTTTTCCTCTTTCTTTCAAAGTAACTTGCTATTAAGGTTCGATTTCCCTTTAAAAGCTTTGAGAACTGTTGTGAGGTCTTAGTACACATTAATCACCTACATAGAAACCACTTAAAGCAGGAGTGAGAATTAAGTTACAGTATTTATGGCAAGCAGATCATTTAGTTTCATTTGGGAAAGATCTCACATTAAAGGTTTCTCCGATTTCGTTCAAACTTTCGCCAATCTGCTTCTCTGATTTTTCCTCTTTCTTTCAAAGCAACTTGCTATTAAATTTGGATTTCCCTTTAAGGAATGTCAGGAATATCACTCAGTTTGGATCAATTTTAAATATGAGCGGAAAACAGAATTGTTTTGAATGTGTAACTAAGTTTTGGTAACATTATTACAGTGATGTTAAACATGCATAGAGACCATGTGGTATAATGCGTTTACTATAAAGCAATGTAGTAGTAGTATTCTCATTATTAAAGACATGTAGGGTTATGGGTTTAATTGGGTTTTAGGTTAGGGTAATTGTGCATATTCAGAGAGAAACTAAATGCATTTTTAAAATTTAATGGTTATGTAGTGAATAAGAATAATACAGGGTTGTGTTGAGGAGGAAAGTGTTAATATTTTCATTGATTCAAGGCGACGGGTAAATTTGTGCAATGAAACATTCAGTTAATGTAGGTACAAAAGAGAAAGATTTTTCTTTGCTTTGCTCTGTGCGATACATGAAGAACTCTCCCATTTTAATAGCATTTAGATTTCACTGAAATTTCGTACCACTAACACCTATGAAATCTTGCTTCCCATAATGGATTTGGATTATTTTTCAACATGTATTTTGGAAAGTTGAATATTACCTTAAAATACTTACTTTACTTTACTTCAGCCGAGTCCTTGCGGTTCCTCTTGACATGATGGCCCAGTATTTTTTTATCTAGCATGGCTTTCCCTAGTTCTTCACCTCCAGTCCCGTGTCCTCTTTCAACACATCTATATATGTTCTTGCTGGTTTTCCTCTGCCTCTTCGTCCATGTGATGGTGTTCACAGCAAGAGTTTGGAGACAAGTTCGTCTTTTCTCCTGCAGCAGTGGCCAGCCACTTTCAGTCTTTTCTGTCTAATTTTATCTGAGATTTTTTGGTAGATGGCTTTATAGCTCTGCATTGCTTATTGACATTCAGGGCTGCTCTGAGCAGTTGTGTGTAAAAAACCATCCAATTGCCTGGCCTCTTTATTGGTGATTGTCCATGATTCACACTCATATAGTAGTACTGCTTTCACAGTTGCTTGAGAGAGATTGATTTTTCTCTCTTTGCTCATTTCAGACTTCCATAACTTTTTCATCTTGTCTAGAGCTCTTGACGCCTTAAAGTGACAGTAAATTGAAGCTCCTAATGGCGCCATCTTTCAACAAGATTTGAAAATTGTCTGTGCCTCTAATTTTCCCATCATGCCCCATTCTAGTTTGTAGAAGCTTAGAATGTATCTGTGGGCAATTTTTCACATGTGCAACGTCAAAAATAATGGTTTTAAAAATATAAAATGTGCCTATTTTCCAAACATCTGTTTGTCAAAATTTAAAATAAAATGCAATTAATTTTCAAATTATGATCTCAATTTAGCCGTTACTGTAAGATGGCGCTGTTCAAGTTTTGCCAGTTTAATGCCATTTTAAAATCCAGTATTAAACCAAAAGGTTTATTTGAAATGCTTGCCATTTTTTTTTAAATACATGTATGCTTCTTCTCCCACTGTACTGTCAATTTATTATCTATCACCTTGATGTTTACTTTATAATGCAATATATTTTACCAAAAATTGTCTTCCACTGCTGTATAATCTAAGGAATTTATGTGATTCATCTATAGTACTTTGGTGACTTGTAGTACTTTTTTTTCATCATTTCTTATTAATGCCAATTGTATTGATTATTTTGATATTTCATATTAATTCCAAAGACTGATTTTATATATATTGTACCTTTATATACTAACAGTATTCTTTAATATATGTCAAGTTCAAATCAGTATTTCTATGTTATGTGTGTGCTTGTGTATGTTGAAAGCAGGCAGTATGCCCAGCGTTTACATTTTTAGTATATACATGTAGTGTGGAGAAAGGGTCATTATTGTTATTTATTAAAAATCTGCAATAAATACTTCCAATTTCCTATGCTTTATACTGAAATTGTTCCGTTTTTTTATACATTAGTTTTGTACTAGATATTTGTAGAAGTAATGTGATGCATGGTTTGTATGTTGCATTGATCTCCAAAATAGCTCTTGTTTGCTTGTTGTTTGGATATTTTATTTGATTATACTATTACCACTTATTTTGTAATAGTTCCAAGAAACTACTAGACAAGTTGCATGCCTGCCTGGATGAACCTGAACATCTGGGTCACATCAGGCAATCACCATCATCAAATAGTTATAAATCAAAACTGAAAGCACATTTTTTCATTTAACTGTTTATTCATGTATTAACAGCTCTAAGCACATCAGGAGCTCTTGCAGCGCAGTAGCACATATATATATATTTACATAGTTTCTGCACTTTATACATTTGCATATGCATTTGTCTAGTAAAACTGATTACTAGTTTCTTGTTTCCTCTTTCATGTTTTTATCTTCAGCCCACCTCCTTGTTTTTTTTAATTGGATTTTATTTGTTTGGACAAAAGAAAGGCAAATTTGAAGAAATTTAATCAGGGAGGTAATGAAAATCATTTAATATACGGTGCAATTTTAATATCACTTTTGTTTTCTGCCACTGTAGGACAAATTAGATTTTAATTCAAGAAAATTTGTGTTGCTGATGTGGATATCTCTCTATCCCCCTTCTTTCTCTCTTCCACCTCTCTTCTATACATCTGTTTAACAGGGGAGAAAAAAGTAAGAAAGAGAAGAGCCAAAGACACATAATGCTGTTATTCTTGTTTCATCACGACTACAAACCATGTGACACGCTTTTAATGATCTGATTGGTCACAGTGCCGCACATTCACTTAAGAGTCAACAGAAGTTGAATAATAATTTGACAAAATCACATCAATATGCATAAACTAGAGGCTCGTTGTGTAGTACAGATAGACAAAAACAGACATTCAAAGTTAACGATCGAAACGATAAAGTATACTCTACTCGATAAAAATGTTTCCAAAAACAGAGCATCGGTATCTACAGGTACATACCATGTTTCCGAACAGTTTGACACAGACACCAAAGAGGGACAAACCTATATCACCCCCCAGGGCTGAAGTCCTCCAATCCCGTAGCACTGCATTCATTTTAGTATAAAAAAATAGATTATGCATGTAGTGCTCCCGCCACTATCAAAACAAAGTTGTAACATAACACAAAAACGCAGTAATGTTCACATAAAATAATACTCCTTGCTTTTAAGATGACCAAGGTTTCCACATCACCTTATGCAAGTACATGTACATCTACACGACAGAAGCAGAAGGGCCTTAATCCAAATCAACGTCTAATAGAGATTACATTGTTATCAACAGGTCGATCTACATTAATCCATTATGAGACTGGTATTTAATACATTCATCTCATCTTGTGTAAATGTTGACCAAAAATACTGACTGAAAATTACTTCCCTGAAAACACACATTATTTATTCAGTACCTATTTTTCCACTAAAATTTTGATTCATTAAACCCTCCTCCCTAACCAAACAGTTTGGCAAAAGTTCTGACCGTTAGCATGGAATTCACCCTCCATTAAATCTTAAAATTGGCACAAAAGCAGCATACACATATCTTGAAGAAAGAACATGAATTGATCATTATAGCACTATCCTTTCTTTCCATAAATTCATATTTTTATAAACAATCTTTATTAATATGCACAAATTACATACATGAATTATCTCTTAAAGTTCTTGATATAACATTTTCAAACGCTCACTCATATCATTTTCCTAAACCAATTCACTGTTCAGATGGAAATCGGAAATACTGAATGATCAAAACAGACATTAAATAATATTTATGGAAAAATACTTATTTTTCCACAAAGCCCACGTACACGTATGTTCGATCAGTCTTTGTGTTGGGGTTGTCAGAGGTAGAAAATTATACAATAGGTCAAGAATAATGGCAGGCTTTATTCAAAACTTCAAATTTCTTTTGTCATAGCAGAGTATGTAGATTGCATAAAGGAGAAAATATCTCAACAATACAGAAAATGAATGATAATGAGGTGTATACATGTGGCTGTGATGCAATGTGTGTGTGTGTATATATATATATATATATATGTATAGATATATACACCCAAAAGGTATGTAAAAATTTTCAGTGTATTGGCAGCAATTGCAGACTTTTCAAACTGCACAATTTGTGAAGTTCTTCAAAAGGCAAGCTATTTCGATACAGTTACAAACAAAATAGTACATGTGAACCTATAAATCTTGTTATATTTATCAGTACTGGGCCCCCATATCACAAAGCTTAGCGATGTTTGAGACTGATTACTATGTGCAGTTAATTGCAAAAGTGGTGCACTTGACTCGATATATTGTAATTGTTTAAATGCAAATGCTTTTCATTACGAATCACCAATTAACAAAACGACGATACATGTCAACAAAATTAGGTATACCTAGATGCACAGCATTTCTACATCAAAGTTGGTTTTCATCAAATACCAACCAGATACGAGATGAATATTTTTGCAAAACGCTACATGTAAGTAAAAAAATTCTCAACCCACTGTGACTTGTAAATGAACAAGAATTCATCCCAAGATTTTAGGTTAACAGAAATAGTACTGATTTTCACAGGTTGTAATATCACTAATATACTGAACAATATCTTGACAAACATGACCTAAAGATGTCACCCGTTTGAGATATCAGTTGACAAATAACGTACCTCACACTGATATTCATTGCAAAATAATTAGATAGGTCATCTTAATTGTCCAAATTTGTGGCAAAAATTGTACACTGGGAAGGTTGATTTTAAAGGTATAGTTGAGTTCTGGTCATGCGATTACATTGTGAAAGAAACTGTCTCCAAGCAATTGGGAAAGGATTATAAATTACATAAGAATTTGTGTATGCTGTAAGGTTTTGGAATCACCAAAATGAGAAGAAATTGACTCAATCCTGCTGAGAGTGACATGCACTGCACACAGAAGTGTGTATATGGGACTGCACACACATGTTCGGCCCAAAACATCTCAGCTGTTTCTTGTAATATTTTGAACATGAGGGCATTTGAAGAGGAATCCTTTTCAGGGGACATTTCTACTATAATAATCTTCCAAACTGTAATAAAGAGAATGAGAAAGCTCACAAATTATCGTTTACCTTTCCCAGAACTCAACCTTCTCTTTAAATTGTCGTCAAAATTGGTAATGCATTATATATGGTTTTGTGACCACCATGTGTAGGACGATTTATACATGAACTGTGAAGAGCAACTACATGTACATGTAGATAATGACACTCGTATACTTCTACTGTATTAAAGACTTACCAACCTGGATTCGCATGTTTCTTTCGTCAGTAATCTTTTTATGAATTTTATACCAATTTTTGGTTACTTTTTTTACATTACATATGTTGTACTATCTTTGAGTATTTATGTGGCCTTAGCTAAAGACATACATATCAAACTGATATCAATATAACTATCAGGTTTTAATTAATTTTGTGACTGTTCTCACTTAAGAAATGAGGATTTTTTTTTTTGTTTCTACTTAAACAAGCTTTTTTGTTCCTACTCCTACTTCAAAATACACTTTATGCATTCAATTTGCTCTATCAAAATTTATAGCCTTTCTTTTTCTCCATTCAGTTTATTTGAGCCTTTAGAGGGCACCATCCTATTACGGATTTAATCTTTGATAGGATTTTTAATCCACATTTCCTACAGGACACCATACATCTGTTTTAAAATTTGATACAGCCTGCACTTATTAATAGTAATAAACTGGATCCTAAACATGAAAGCTGGGAAGAGTAATTTATTTTTAGGATACAAGCTTTCTGATAGTCAGCAACTATATTTAATATTTTGGAGACGAGAAGGAAATCAATTTGACAGTAACATCAAGAATTTCTAGTCCATCTTCTAGACTTCGATCCTGTCTTGTTGCAGTTAATGACTCATATATTCCACAAAGAGACTCCATCGAACAGAGAAAAAAAAGACGCAAACATGTATTTATACACAAAGAGATTTCACAGGACAAAAGACACATGTACAATATTGATCTATATCACAAACAGGTTGTCCAATGCTATATGCTCATTCAAAAATATCAAATAAATACTTCTGTTTTCAAACATACAGCATTTCTTTTTTTCAGAATTAAAATACATGTACATGATTGCACCTCATAATCGCAGTCAGGTTTAAATAGAATTCATAAAAAGGCTAATTCTAGTTGTTTTGTTAATATTCTTTTTCTTCTTTAATATACAATTGAAATAACATTCAATATGATCAACATAGAATTGTACCATAAAACTCTCAGTAGTTAGCTGTGCAGATAGATAATATTTGAAGATGTGTACAATATTTACAATATATCAACAATTGTACAATAGCATTTGTAATTATCTCCCTCTCTCGCTTTCTCTGGCTATCCCTCTTTCTCACTTCTTGCAAAAACGCTTTGCTCAAATATATGTAATGCCTCATTTTTTTAAAAACATCGTTTAAAGCATTCTTTTCATAAAATCATGTTCATAAAAAAAAAACACCAGCATTAAATACTTTATCATCATTTCAATGCATCATGCAATACAAAATACCAACAAACAACATAAACAAAACATTAATTTCAAATTTTGTGTATGTTCATAATCATTGCAATGCAACCAACAGAATTCCAACAATATATATCCCAATCAAAGCCAAATTGTATACAATGATTCAATTTCTTTATTCAAACATACAATTCTCCTACGATTTGTAATACATGTACATGACCATTTGGGAATACCTAATTTATTGTGCATACATTACTAATGGTGCATTGGATGCAAGAAATTATCAACATTAGGAAGTAGTGAAAGAAACTGATGTGAGTAGACCCTCAGTGCTCTTAAAGGCATTGATTAACTTTGTCCAGGATTGAAAAAAAAAATCACTGTTCCAGCTAATGCTGTAATCATAATTGCAAACCTTTAGCTCAGACAGGAATCGCCTGAGTTTTATAAGCTGATCGGTCGTTTATATATCAAGATATTTACGATTGAACATTGATGTCGGGATAGAGTACCACCGAACCCTAAAGAACTCTTACGGTTGGCATACCTCGCTCTATCACAGAATACCGTACGGGCTGGAAACCCGCTCTGAAATCGCCAAGCGCTGGTGCTTGATTTTTGTGACTGCAGCGCAGCGAAGAAGCCGAGCGACTTGCGCTAGCGATTGATCGCGATTTTCTCTTTTTTAGGATAGTAAACTGGTTCCATTTTCTCTCATACTTTCACATATCCTTAATTATATATGTAGTTAGAGGACTGCACACAATTCACTGGCATTTGAGCTGATTTTACAATTTTTCACAAAGTTAATCAATCACTTTAAGGCACAAGAGATTTAATGTCACAAGCGTTCGAATGCGTTCAGAACGCTCCTATTGTTCTGCTAACCCCATGACAAACGCGTTCGAACGGCCTCGAACACACCCGAACGCAGAGATTAACTCCTGACAAAGGGTCTATAGAAATTGCTTTAAGTACTGCGTTCGGAATGCGCTCGAATGGGGTGCGTTCGAACGCTTGGATTATCTCCCTGACTGTACTTGCGTACAGGCTCGACTCGGCCGCCGCCCAGAAAGGAATACTACCATTTTTTCCCGTTCGATCGCGATTGCCCGGTGCGTACGTCTCGGGGCCGCCAAAATCGGAGTTCTGGGGGCATTTCATCAAATATCTCGTCAGTGATTTTTACCGACAAACTGCTATAAGCTACTGAAATCCATGCATCTGATTGGATGAGAGCAAATTGTCGGTAAAAATCACTGACAAAACACTTGATGAAACGCTCCCCAGGTCAAGATCAAATACTAGTAGCCCGCCAGTTCAGCCTGGCCTGCAACTCCGCTAGAGCGCTAGAGCGGCGTGCCGTTAGTGAGCAGTAGCGCTAGCGCGTTGTGATTTTCTGAAGATTGAAGAACCATGATTGTGTAATTTGCCCATAAAAATAATTCCCCCAAAAGATTAAAATTAGGTATCGTTATTTCTATGCCAGTCGTAATATTTATTGTTGTTGCATTTGTATATCTGCCCTATTCAATTTAAAACAAAGGAAATCTGTATAATTTAATCTTATAATTTGAAAAAATTCAAAGAAAAACAATACAGAGCAACAACAAAAAACAAAAAAATCTAATAAATCCAGTAAATTATTAATACTGTAAAGTTAAAATTTAGTTTGACGGCGCGAGCACGTAAATTCAAGTAGTCGGACGAGATTGTCATCGAGAAGCAAAATCACCGGTGGGCAAGGAGAGAATAAGTTCGCGGGCTTCGCTGAGTCCAAGCACAATAACAATATATATTTATTGATCAAGCATGCATGAAAGTGTGACTCTAGTTGCTCTATGACATGATGATTGATATGATTGATAATGATCAATGATGATAGCGCAGGTGTCCACCTGTGCTGGGCGCTCATGGCGCTCGCTCTAGAATGTCTCTAGACCGAAAATTCTGTCTCTCGTTCATTAGCCTCTTAATATTATTTTGACAGGGTCGGCCATCTAAGTGAATGGCCGATCCTGTCAAAATAATATTAAGAGGCTAATGAACCAGAGACAGAATTTTCGGTCTAGAATGTCTCACAACATTCAACATTCTTGTGTGTTGAAGTGAAGTCCAAAAGTCTAGGCTTTCTTCTAGTCCGCATTTAATAAATGGCTTGAATTTGGCTAATAATTCAAAGTCAATCCAAATGATCAATATCAATTAACCAATACAGGTAAACACCGAGTGAAATTTGAGAGTATACATCTGCCTTGGCCTAACTTTAGGGCTACTATTTTCTGATAATTGCGGACATGACAATGCGTCCCGTAATGTAACTCGTTTAGGCTTGTAAAAAGAAGAGTTCCGTTTTTATTTTAACAGGAAACTTGGAAACTTAGCAGTACTTATTAAACTATTAACTACTTACATGTATTGGAAATTGCAAAATTAATACAAGTTCGGCTCGTCGGACATAATTCGAAAACGTTAGAATCTGAGAACGAAAGGATATATAAGGACTTCATATGCCACCACCGAATCACATGTGCTAGACGGATTATTACTCACGAATCGTACTTGTATTTGTTTGAGATCGGTAAATGGAATTTAAAAACAAAAAACACAGATCCAAACCGATCCAAACACAACGTTACGGTGAACCGTCCGTATGGATCTCGTGAACCAAACCCGCCGGCCGCCGCCCGAAGATCTACCAATATATACCACGCATGTCAATTGTGCTTATAAGTTTATAACTAGGGGCCACAGAGCGTTTTTGAAAGAGGTGTTTCTAAGAAAAACTGAACATTATTGTGCTATTTTTGTCTTCTCATTATCAGAAATATGCATATCGCCACAAATGCTTGGCCTAGTTTTGGGGGGATCAGGGGATCAGGCCAAATAAAAATTATTCCTAGTTTCTCGCCCCCGTCCGCATCCTTCCTTTTTCTTTCTTTTCTTTCTTTTCTTTTCTTTTTTTTTCTTTTTTTCTTTTTTTTTTTGTTGTTGCGCCTTTTTGTGCCTTCTGAGGTCCAAAGGGACTCTAGAAAAATAGAAATATAACGGGAATCAATTTTAATAGGCCTCACAGGAACAGGGGCATATCCAGGGTTTCGTACAAGGGGAGTAGCATAAGTCTGGAAATGTTTAGACAAGCACTGTTAACTAATCAATAAATAGGTTGTCATATATATTCAAGTCCCTTGTTTGGTCGGGAAAAATTGTACTTTTTTAAGTTGTGTAAAACACACTTGGCACTTAATAGAATGGCCGAAAAGTAGGAGAAATAGAGAGGGGGGGGGGGGGAGAAGTGGTAGATGCAAAAGGCAATTGAAAGAAAGACTATTCTCCACCCTCCCCTCATATCCATTTTCTCTCGTATTTCATCTACCTCGTAGACCCCCCCCCCCCCCCCAACACACTGGGAGCACTGAGGGCACTGGTGTCAAAGAAGAACGAATGAAATGCAATGAACATGAACCGCGTTCACTATGAAAAGAAAACATCGATGAAGAAAACATGATGTACCCATGGAGATACAAACACTTGTATAAACACCCAGATATAGCTGGCAATTAAACTTCATATTCATATTCGTTGTTCATGACTTAAAAACAATGAACATTGTGAAATTTTGAGCATGTGGTGAAGGTTTGTGTTAATGAGCCGGAATTTTTGAAAATTTCAGTTCAATGGTTCATGCTCGTAAAGAAATTGCGGGGTCTGAAAATTGCGACTAGTGTTAGTAGTATTGCGTAACATGTAACGACATGGTCATGGCCTGCTTCTTGTCTGTCATCGCTCACTGGCCTCGCCGCACTCGCGGTGCCTTTCATCTACGTGAATTTATCAACACGCAATCTACATGAGGCAAGCGCGCATTCTTTTTCTCTATTTTCGACCTGTTTGTTTCCAAACATTTACATGTATACTGCGATCAATTACATGAGCCTGACAAAGGTGGAATTTTCATTTTATTCATTTTACCGTAACTTTCCATTCATTCATAACTAATTTATGTTATTCGATTTCTCTATACCACCACACTGAATCTCTATAATATTCTATGATACTTGCCTTTTTTCATGTGATTCTTCCGTATGATTTTGATATTGATTCAATATATTTTTTTTTCATAAATTACCTTTTTATCCAAGAAATGTTTTTTCCCCTCTATCAAACCAATGAGATGTTCGTCCTAAATATGTACTTGCCCCATTTGACATCGAAACTAAATGAGACTCTTAAGAGTGAATAATATACATCTTCAAAAGAAATAACAGAGTTGCTGGTTTATTGATCTTCGAACTTATTCGGATTTTCTCAATGTTAATTCTAAAGGTAATACACTTTCAATGGCCCGATTCAGTGATTTCGTGATTTCTGTTTATATATTAACTATAAAAACTGATGGCTTTTACTTGTCAAAGTTGACTTTGACTTATGGTCCATCATAATAATAGCCGCCGTTCTAACACCCCCCCCCCCCCCAATATCAATAGGCCTATACTCTGATCCTGGGCAGCGGAGCCGGGGGGGGGGGGCTGCAGTCCCCCCACTTTTTTTGAGTAGACACGTTTAAAAAAAAATCGGAAAAGAGGCTCGAAAATTGTCATTAATGGGTGATATCAGATCAGCCCCCCCCCCCACACTTTCAAAAACGCTCCGCGGCCCCTGCTGATTACGTAACCAAAAAGGCCTACAATGTTAGTGAAAGAACATTGTGTAACCAAGAAGAAGGCTTTGTAAGCGTGCACCCCATCGACCCCTACCCCCCCCCCCCTCCCCAAAACACACTTCTTCCATTACATTATATATAGACATTAAACAAATATGAACGTCAGCTCCACAACAGACGTCTTTTATCTCTACGGACAAATATAGGGGACAAAATAAGAACTCGTCTTTCTACACTTTACAATGGTTCTGGTAGACAAAAGACATGTATTCACTGCTATTATGTAAAATAAGTAGAACAGCTGAACATGCACGTGACACCTGTTCTACATACTTTTACATAAAAGCAGTGAAGGGTATTCTTTTGACTCCCGGAACCACTGTGAAGGGTACAATAAGAATTTAAGAATTTGTTGCTTTGTCCACTCTCTTTGTCCACTCTCTTTGTCCACTCTCTTTGTCCGTCATGTTCAGTGACTCTTAGTTTATCAATGGCCTACTGATTACGTAACCAAGTACATGTACAGCGTTGAGGAAAAGAAACTTGAACCTTCAACGTTGATATTGTACGTTGTCCCCGCGATTTGGACATTCAAGAGGCATTCGTAAATACGTGACACAGGAGCGGGATGGATTGTGATTATGTGAATCCAAGTGGTTAAAAATAATCTCCAGTAGATCGATGTGGGAGGGCAGATGCACAGGCGACATTGTAGTCTTTTCGAAACCTGTTCCGTATTCACACGTGCAGAATGAGGGGGGGGGGGGGATTAAAAGTGGTTAGAGAAGGCACTAAACCCGAGAGGGAAGGCATGGGGGCAGTTGGGGGCAGGTCGTAGGTTTTAATCAAAAGAAAGACTCGTGTTTGTTTGAAACCTTAGAATCATATTTAAAGTGTAATTATAACGTATATTCTGAAACAAGATATAATAACTGTATCACCATGAAGATTAACGAAATAGCACAGGTGTCGCGGAGCGTTGAAAGTGGGGGAAGGGGGATGATCTTATTTCACTCATTAATGACAATTTTCGAGCGTTTTTCAGAGATTTTTTTTAAAACGTGTCTACTCAAAAATGGGGGGGGGGGGGGGAGGGGCAGCAGGCCCCCGGATCCGCGGCCCATGTAGCAAACTATGTTAGCTCATCAAGACGACAAAATCGTTGTTCCAAACTTATCTTCAGTTTGTTATAAATGAAGTATACGGAAATGTGTCAGATTCTCTGGAGAAGGAATTGGGAGATTTAGAGAAATAAAATCAATCAATTAAAAAAAAAAAAAAAGGGAGTTGATTATCATAACCATAGCATAATAATGTGTAACTAAAAATAGGAGGTTGGACAATTCAGACAGCTGAAAAATATGTCGGGTCTACGATCGAAGGGTGGGCAAAATGCTTTACTACTCAGACGGGCACACTACAGAACGTAGCTTGTGCAGTGTTACCGGCAGCGGCGTCGCAAGAGGGGATGTGGGGGTGTCACACCCCCACCCCCCCCCCCCTAAAAAAAATGCTGTCGGCAAAGAAAGTGGAAAAGTGGAGAGGGCTATATGGAATAGGAAATAGAAAGGAAAAAGAGAAAACAGAAAGGAGAAAAAAAAGGGGAAAAGATAAGGACATGAAAACAAAAACAGAAAGAAAAAGAAGGAAAAACTGGCCAAAATTTTTGCCCGTTTCGCTTGCTCATGAACTCTGGAATAAAATGGGACCGTAATGATCAAGATTTCTACATAATTATCTATCTGCGATTTTAATTCTTACATTATTATTGGGGAGGAGATTAGGGTGCAGCATTTTTGTCGGCCGATTTGGGTGTCTCACCCTAAAAATTTGTCTGCAAATTTGGGTGTCACACCCCCAATTCAAAATGTTCTAGCGACGCACTTGGTAACCGGGGGGGGGGGGGGGGGGGGGGGGGGGGGGGGCAAGGGGCTGTTTCCCTCACATGATTATCATTCATTTACAAGCGAGCGACAAAGTGCAAAACCGTGCGGCATGAGGATTTTGGGGTATAAAGTTAGCTTGGGAAAGCACAGGGGATAAGGGAGATGATTTAATAATTTTTTTTTGTTAAAGATCGACATAAAAGAATTTCAGAAGGAAAAAAGTGACAAGTACGGTATTCCGTAATTTTTTTTTTTTTTACTCGATCACATGATTGCATGAAAGGGTTATTGACCTCTCTCGCTCTCTCTTTCTCTCCCCTTCCATTGGCGAAACAATTTACAGGGCCGGGGTGTACGTTTCACATTCATTTCTTATCAATGAATAAGGAATTTGTCGCCGTCGACCCAGCCCAAACCGCAAATACAAAACAAAACGGAAAAGCATTTCGTTGCACATGTTAATCGATCCAGACTTCTAAAAATTGGATTACTTTAGGAATCCACCAATAAAAACAAACCTTGGGAAAAGTAAGTTCCGAAACATTTTACAAGCAAGTATTTGCTCTAATTGTGTACATGAATTTGCAGAAAAATTGAAACATAATGATAGGCGGGTGAAATTTTAATCAAATTCTAATTTTGGCATTACCCAACTGAGCATGCATGGGGGTATTACATATACATTGTATTATTATAATGTAGTTATATTATTGTTACTACGTACAACGCGACGTAAACATGCAAGAAAAGTTGATTTCAAGATATTTCGTTCTATTTTAAGAACATTGCGATGATCGAGACGGGCAAGCCAGTGCCATCAGAGAAAAAAGAACTCGCTTACAAGTACTACTACCCCTTATTGATTTATATTTTGTAGCTAATTGGTGTATAGTCAACCTCACCTTTATTTATGGACCTCGCATATTCGAGGTTCTAAGCAGGTCCTGATCACCCCCCCCCCCCCTTTTTTTTTTCTTTTCTTCCTTTTTTACAAGTATTTGCTCAAACAGCTATATATTTCACAAGGCAGCTAGGTCAAAGGTACCACCGAATCTGATTCACTCGACGTGCACATACACTTTTTCATTCGCGCGCTCGTAATTCCCACATCTCTTCTACACTCTCATGCACACCTACATGCACGTCATAGAGTATAGGCAGGGCCAGGGCCGCCAGGCCCTGTGTACCCTATAACTCGTGGGTGGAAGTCAGCTGGTTTTCCGTCTTAACATGCTGTACAACACACACGGATACACACATCATCGCTATGTACAAACGTGCACATTGAAGCGGTCACAGAAGTGTTCGAACATCCTGCTTTGGGGATGAAGACTTTGAATTGAAAATAATTTTTATGTAACATACATCCATTCAATGTGAGGAACGTTACGGTAAATTCCCATCGGATATTCTTCTTTTTAAATAGTGTGTTGTTCATTCCAAGCCATTTTCTGTAAAGAAAAAAACAAACCAACCAACCATAAAACAGAACATCGGGTCCGAAAGCACAACGAAAGTCGCATCGTATTTTAGAAATAAGTCTTAAAATGGCGAAGCAAATAAAATACCTTGGACTTCTTCTCTTTTTAAAAAATCTGTTTGCAATAATGTTTCATTTTCCTTAAAAATTAAGCATCTACTTGTTTACTTGGCGTTCATAATTATTACTAAAACGCGGCTATTTTCCTTTTCATCTGCGAATTTTGTACTGGCTCTGTCACCATAATACAAGACGGAAAAAAGAAAAGAAGAAAAAAGGAATAACTACTTTAGATTCGCTCCGCGGAGAGCCCCAAACATCCGACGCTGACCCACCGGGACCGATTCGGGGAGTTTAGGGATTTTCGTAGACAAATGTCATGTCAAGTTGCGCCTTTCAAATCAGAGGCACATCTCTAATCCGGCCGTTCGCACGCATTCACCAATCGTTAATCCGGCCGTTCGCATTCGTTCACTGATTGTTAATCGGGCCGTTCGCAGGACCGTTCTCGAACGCACCTCTATTGTTCGAGAGAACAATGAAAGTTGGGGCTCTCCCATGGCTCGCTTAACGGACTGCGTTCGGAACCCGTTCGAGCGGGTTCGAACGCTTCTTTTGTTCTCATTTTTTAATCTGCGTTCTGAACGCGTGCGAACGCTTGTGACATTAAATCTCTTGCGCCTAATCATCTACTGTACTACAGACCCAGTGCTCCATAAAGTGTTTTACAGCACTAGATCAGGTTACCAGTAAGAACAGCTCCTATATTTTGAATAGGATCACACCTAAAATTGAACTTTGAACTCTTTATTCACCATGGATCGAAACCCTGGACTGCCACATCATCTAGAGCATTATCATATATGCGCACTGTACGTGTGACAAAAGTAGACTGTGGAAGTCCCGTTTGTTCCACTTGTCGACCAAAGCCAGTAAAGATTTACCTAATGGACATTGGCTTTGAAGGTATACTAGCAACGTTTGAAAATTCTTAAAGAAAATGTTTGATAGGAAATGCCCTAATTAGAATCACACAAGCATAAAATACTATTCTGGCAAATGACTTACATGTAAATGGATTTAAATACGTTGTATTTGTTTTGGCAGAAATTAGGTCCACAGGTTATGACCATTGCATGGTGGTAAGGGTTGTTCATTCAACAATATAACAACATTTGGGAAAGGTGTATAAAAAAAAGTATAAATAACACAGGACTATCTCTACAACAGCCATTTCAGAAACATCTTAATTAAACAAGGGAAAAATACTGTAAATCATGACAGACCCAACTTCCTCTGTGCTTCTTACTCTGAAACCAGAAACTTTTGCAAGCATGAAATGTTTCGCGAATTTGCGAATTTCGCGAGTGGTTCAGTTTCGCGAAAGTTTCATATCACAACAGTTTCTGGCTTTATAGTACTCATTCTACATTTTAATAAAGCAGATGTCATTCTTATGATTTTTTTTTTTTAATTCAGCATGAATCTTATGTAATGGGGGAAGGGGGCTGTGAGAATTTCAGTTTTCATTTTGCCATTACACACAAAGTTTTGCTACAGCATTTTTTAAAAGAGGTTTACTGCGCCACGTATGAACAGGATATTTTTTTTTTCTCTCTCTCTCTCTCTGAACAGTATACAAAGCTGTTCTAGAACCATGCACATACAGTTACACATGAATCAGACATTCAACGCGAATAGAAACCCTGCTTCAGTGATCATAAGACATACGGTAATATAGCGCTTTGGACGATGCTATTTCTCCCGATCCTACCGAAAGGCCCATATTTGCTTGCAGATATTTACATCACTCTGAGAAATACATTTATATACAATTATTCCACATCTCTTCTCTTATTCATGGAGAAATATAAGACAGACCCCACTCTAGCTTGCAAAATTAGTCCCAAAGTAAACTAGCTTTCTTTCATGTGTTTTTTTAGTAATTGTTTCACATTTTCTTGATTAATTTTTTTTACAATGTTTGACCCAGTGCAAGGGGCTGTTTCAGTCAAACAAATGGGTATTCCCAGTGTAAAGTACTATGTATTGAGTTTAGAAAGTTTGTGACACGTATATACATGCATGCACAATCCCAAATTATAATTCCAAATACATCATAACTTTTAAAAGTCTTTCAAATGCAGTATTCAGGTATTAATAATATCAATAAAGTGTAATTACTTTGATAGCAAAATCTGTTCATGTACCGTACATGTACATACTTTCATAGATTTATTGTAAGGACCTCTAAGTATTGCGCTAAAATTATCATTCTTTTTTGCTTTTCTAGTTTAAGGAAGAGAAACATCATACATTAATTCCAATGATCGACAAAATTTAAACTTTAATTCTGGTGAGTGGGAATAACAGGCCTTTCTATGCAAGGTAACCACTTCATACAGAACATCAGCTGTGCCCCAAACAGTCACATAACTGTAACAAATTTGCTCTAGGAAACCAAATGCAGGGTTTTCAGGGGCTTATATGCAACATTGTAACTTGTTATCAAGAATAAGGTTTATAAAATAGGGCAAAGATTTGACAGCACCACTAGTGAATATTGGTTATTTGCAGAAGAATAATAAAGAGTACGATGATGAGCTGCAGCACGGACAGACTAGGTAGTTTCAAGGCATAAAAATTCGCTGCAAAGGTTTTCATACATAATAC
Source organism: Heliocidaris tuberculata (assembly GCA_025618425.1). Lineage (NCBI taxonomy): Eukaryota > Metazoa > Echinodermata > Echinoidea > Camarodonta > Echinometridae > Heliocidaris > Heliocidaris tuberculata. The sequence continues at coordinate 22,389,798 of CM046840.1, forward strand.
AATTTAATAATAATAATAATAGTGGGTTCTTGTATGGCGCAAACGTCTGTCAAACTTAAAACTCCTGGTGCTCCACAATTATTACCCCGGCTTTAGCATGGCTGCTCTTATTTCGCACTCTAGCATTTCAAGGAATGAATTCCTGCCAGGTACCCATTTACCTAACCTGGGTCAAGTGTGGCAAATGTAGATTAATGTCTTGCCAAAAGACACTAGTGCTGGGCCAGGAATTCGAACCCTGTACCTTGTGGTTCACAGTCCGGGGACTTATCCACTAGACCACAGCACCTCTATAATTTTAGACAGAAATACAAACTACAGACAACAGCCACAAACATTACATAATAATTTCATTTAAAAATTTCCCCCAAAAATATGATTCACTGGTAAATTTTACCAACCAATGACATTTGCATTAGACTGATCAAATACTTCAATGATTCAAATAGCAGACAAATGTCATGGCCTATTTTCTTTGAAATATTAATCAAAGCAGTAAGGCTGAGAATCAACAGCACATGTGGTTGTGTAGAACTATTGCACACAACTGAAATGTGTTTTAAGGGGACAAGAACGTGCTAGAAATAACCCTGATTAATTATCAGGATCTTAAAGAATCATGACACTTCACCAACTAACCCACTTCACAAATAACACCCTGGAAACTGATAAAAACCTTAGTTAACAACGTAATAAAAACTTGTTGACATTAAAAAGACAATACAAAGGAGCATAGATAATGTTCATGATCTGTTTTTTTTAACAATACTCTGATGATGTAGGAAACTGGCAACTCTTGGCTTGAATACAAAAAAGAGAGGAAACGAAAAAAGTACAAAACATCCTTAACAGAGAAGTAAACTTTCCTATATGACCTTTGTGGATCAGTATATATGAATCAGTAAAATAATCTGTAGTCGTATCCAATTTTCTTTTCTTAAAATCATATCAAATACATGCTTGGTACTGAAATTGAATTCGCTTGAAACAGACTCATCTCTGAATTTATATGCTTGTTTAAACTGTTCTATAATCAAATGATAAGCACTTAATTGTAAAATATATTATTTTGATAAACAAAAGCAGTATATTAAGTATAAAGCATAATACGCAATAATTATTCAATTCTTTTCACATAAGGGAAAACATTAAACTATGTGAATAACTTACTGAATGATCATCAAATCTTAAGTTAAAAATATATTCTAAAAAATCAATATGGCTGTTACCTTGATGTACTTATTACATTGTGCAAACATAGAATTTAAAAAAGATATCACTTACTGTTGACAGAGTAGAAGGGAGAAAAGAATGTTTTGTTCAAATTCACAATACACATATAATCACACAGCCTACTTGCAATCATTACATGTTTCCCTTCAGAACATCGACTAGTAATTACGTACATTGGAATGCATTCGATTCAGTCGGATTTTGAAGATAACTTTCCAAAATTTGGTTCATCATAACAATGATTTTGCAAAGATATATATATTTATATATATATATATGATAGAGCAACTTTGTAGCTGATAGTGTGTTCTTTCAGTGAGTGTACAGCAAGTTTCTCTGACTCACAAATGGGCACACGTAGTTGATAGCCCTTGGCGACTTTTGTTGACGAGCGAACAACGTAAAGCACGGTAGCTTGAAATTGACAATCCCCTGGTCGTAAACAGTGAAGTGAAGTGCCTTCACATTGTGTTGCCGATTTGTCCACCATGCTGCCTCGTATGCGCTGAGCCAATCAACTAGAGAAGTGTGGAGATTCGTTTTATTTCATTTTGTTTTCTTCGGTGCAGCAAAACACTGTGCTTCAGCTAAGCATGCAGGACTCCATGCAAGCACTTCATTGCACATTGATCCTTCTGTTAAGAGTTTTCAGCTCTTCAAACCCACGTGCTGATTAATCAAAACCAAGTATAATCTGCACACAGGTTCCTCCATCCATCTCCAATACTTCATTTTGACTGCATTCTATAAGATGGAGCCATAATATGAATAACATCCACCATCAATGTCTCCCATCAAAAGCATCCATACTTTCCCCAATCTGAGGTCCTGGTACTTCACACCTCAAACTTGACGGAACCCTGCGTCGCTCGACTCAAGGTGCGCGTCATCCCACTGCTGGTCCCGCTCCCTCCTGATCCGGACGCAATCCCAGTCGGGCCTGAAGCGCTCATGCCGTGGTAGGATGCAGTTCTAGTAGCCGGTTGTTTAGCTGGTCTGACGGGCTTAGACTGACCCGGCAGACTAAAGCAGCCTTTCCTGAGGGCCAGACGGGCATTGCCCACAGCGGGGCGGGAACATCGACTGACTCCGTCTAGGTGAGCTGCATACCCGTCACTCAGGATCTAGAAAAAAAGTTAACGGATGTGAAAAGAACCACTCAGAGACACTTGCAACAAATCTTGCCTTAAAAGTTAAACCCAACTCAAAAAAATTAAACGCAACTTGATTTTCAACCAATCAGGTTCGCGTATTTGGGACCTAAGTTTATAATTTGCATTGCAATTGAACACAACTTTCAGACAAGAGGGCCCAGGACAAATAACACCTAGATGATTACTCCCCACCCTCTCCCTGTCTGCTACTGGTCATAGAGGGTTATTGTTGGGATGGTATACATGTATGTAATTTTCTTTAGCCGATGGCTACACCCTGGACTATCACCCCAAGACAGCCATCCCCACAGGACAAGTACTCCTCTGTCAACTATCTAGGGGGTAACAAGTCTTAGGGGTGTCTTAGCTGCTCAAAGGAGGGGAGTAGTCATCAGAGGGTGCCAGTCCAGAGGGTAGTTTTGTAATTCCCTAGTACATACATGTATATAGTTGTCTGAAAGGAGTAATCGTTCAGAAGGTAGTGTATAGGGGTGATAACTATAGAGGAGAAATTGTTCAGGTGGTAGTCTAGTGGTTGGTCATCTTGACATGTAAAATATCATGATAAACAGAAGACCAAGCAGTGATAGTACGGGTTTTACCACATCCTGTGACTGGTATTGCTTGGAGACATTGAGGGAAAGTTGAGGGAGGGGAAGTGGGAGTCGGTGGGGGGAGGTAGTTCACTTTGTAGTCATCCTAACATTTATATATAACATCATGTTACAAAGAAAACAGAGTGGTTATAGACTTACCACAGCTTGTGACTGGTATTTCTTGGAGACCTTGCCAACGATGTAGATTTGGCTTGGCTTGAGACCAATGCTGGAGTAGATTGGAATGTCCTTACTTGATCCATAGGCGGCATGGATCACAAGTTTGCTCTGTACATCGAGATAGATCATGAAATAAAGGAATTAGGTAGAAAATAAATGCATAATATACAATTGGAACATATACAGAATGACCAGTTTGCTCTGGATATCAAGATAAAGCAATGATATAGGCAAAAAATATTTAATCCAATTTTGTCTAGTCCAGTTTGTCTACTTTATCTACAGTGTACACCCAGTTCATCTAATATCCATGTGATACATGTATAACCATGAGTTTGTCCAATTTTTATATAGTCTAATTATCACTTGGTCTAATGACAAGTTGAGCGACTAAACATTTCATCTTCTGCATATTTGGTCAATGGTCAGTTCCTGCGACAAAGCCCCCTTTGTCCCTTGCCAGCATATCATTATTTGAGCAAATGAATAGCAGACCAAGTAGAAGAGACCAAATAGGCATTAGATGAACTGACATGTGGACGAAGTGAAAAGAAGACAAAATGATGATTAGACCTCATGGAATATAAACAAACTGGGTCTAGATGAATTCCAATGACAGGAATAGGGGGATAAGATAACTGGCATTTGACCAAACGGTAATAAAGCCAATACATGTACACGTTAACACTAACCTGATCTATAAGTCCCTTGAGATAGTTAGCTTTCTGGCGTAGTGGATCAGTGGTGATGCCGTCACAGAACGAGACCACACCATGGGGGAAGTTGTGCTGGGCCAGCCATGAGACCACCTTCTGTTTCTGCATACTGGGTCGAGCAGTAACGTAGATGATCAGGTAGTTCAGCTCCTGCCAATGCCTGTAGAATCAAATCAAAGGCACATGGTCATAGGTTCTCACAGGGAATGTGACACCACTCGGCTACTTCTCAATCACCGACAGTGGACTTCACTTTGATGACCGATAGGCCGTAAGTAATGAATGCACACTCCTTCCACTATCAAAAGAACCGCCCATAAGGAAAAGTCTTTGTCATAAATTCCATATCCGAAAGATTGCCAAAACACTTGTAAGTATCTTACAGCAAGTTCTTGGTGCTGATTCCTGGAGGTGAGATTTTTTTCACACATAACAACTAGTAATTCCCTGGTACTTTCACCAGTCTGGTGTATGCGAACTATGATGTAATGCACATGGAAACAGACAAGGGTAATGGTTTTTCAGTCATGTCAGATTACTTCAAAGATCTTTTACATTTACTTCAAATCATTTATATTCTTTGTGATTTGAGTGCTCTTATTGAATTCATCCTTCAGTTCTATGCTGCCATCTCAATTGAAGTGGGTATAGTTTTGTTTTTCCCACAAAAATTAGAATTCAAATTTATGTTGAATCAAGTCAAGAAATTTAATTTTCAGTGCAAAGAAAAATTTACTCTCAAAGTTTTGTTTGCAATCGAATGGCATCAATATATCTCTTTTCAGTATGCTGTACATGAGAATACATGCTTCTGTTCATATAAATCAAATCAAATCAAAACATAATTTTAGTCCTGCTTCAGACAATTAAAACTAGTTAATGTGATATTAATTGTAACTATTAGCTTAAGGGGTCAGTTTTTACACAAACAAAAATGAATGAGATTTTGGTAAATACTTAAGAGAGCAACTGAGATGTGCTCTCCATTTTCTGATAATTAATTAATAATGACAGGACAAGAGGATTTTTCTCTGAGAGAGTCTTTTTCTGAAAGAGCTCTTCAGACAGACCATCCATGATGGCACAAGCCTTACCTGACAACATCAACTGCCCCAGCTCAAACCTTGGGGTCATGACCCATAGTGGGAAACACTAGCGGTCTCTATATATACAGATCTGACTCTACAAGATAAGAGGGGTATTTCTAAAGGGGCTCTTTATCCAGCCCATGACTCCACAAGCCTTACCTGACAACATCAACGGCCCCTGCCCTGACCTTGGGGTCACGACCCATGATGGAGACGCTAGCCGTGAATGACCCATCTATGCTGAATACGACACCCTCAGTCTTGGGTGGAACAACCGTCAGGTAGGCATCCGCTGATGTGTGGTCACCCCTGGTTGAAAGATGGAATTAAAAGGGAAAAAAGTTATTTCAAAGGACCAAACAAATCAACGATCCTTTATATTTCTCTTTTACATTCTAGCGACAAAACATCAGGAACCTGAAACAGCATGAAAATGTAGCATATTCTGTAGCAAAAAAGAAAGAAAAATTTTCAAACTGATGCAAAGAATGTTCAATTTGACTTAATGTTGCTGTTTTTTTAAATTTTGAATGAGTACTTTCCTTAAAGGCATTGATTAACTTTGCCCAGGATTGAAAAAAAAAATCACTGTTCCAGCTAATGCTGTAATCATAATTGCAAACCTTTAGCTCAGACAGGAATCGCCTGAGTTTCATAAGCTGATCGGTCGTTTATATATCAAGATATTTACGATTGAACATTGATGTCGGGATAGAGTACCACCGAACCATAAAGAACTCTTACGGTTGGCATACCTCGCTCTATCACAGAATACCGTACGGGCTGGAAACCTGCTCTGAAATCGCCAAGCGCTGGTGCTTGGTTTTTGTGACTGCAGCGCAGCGAAGAAGCCGAGCGACTTGCGCTAGCGATTGATCGTGATTTTCTCTTTTTTAGGATAGTAAACGGGTTCCATTTTCTCTCATACTTTCACATATCCTTAATTATATATGTAGTTAGAGGACTGCACACAATTCACTGGCATTTGAGCTGATTTTACAATTTTTCACAAAGTTAATCAATCACTTTAAAATATTAAAAAGATGTTTCTCTAATATTCATTCTCAAGATTATGATAAAAAAAAATCCACTTAAAACTTGGTTGCAAAGTAAGATTATGACATGGCCAGATTGGTTTAGTAATATGACGCAGGATGAATATGACACCCAATTCCTTTGACAGCAAGAAAATATCAAAAGAATATAACCCTATGTTGCTGTCTAATGAAACCAATTTGGCTTAACTCTCTACATAGATGGATCTGTATTCAGAACAATCAAAGCATCCTTACCTGACGACCATCTTGACTGGATAAATACCCTGCCCCAGCCTTCTTGCTTCTGGAATGGTATAAGAGACCCTGCCGTTGCTACTGGTTACCTCCGTCGCAAAATGGACCCATTCCCCAGAGGGCGGTTGGGTCATGATGTGAATGTCCACCTGCGACCAATCAAGGAGAAGGACATGCATTTGTTTTTTTGTTATTACCTGCATGGATCAATTTGATTCAATATCATTTCTTTTACGTTGATTCTCGCTAAGTATTTGCAACGTCACATCAAGTGAAAGGTGAACATCGCTTATCTTGTTAAGAACTTCAACTTCACACTTTCAAAAAGGAACTCTAAAATAAAACTTAAAAACATGCCCAGCTCTAAAGACGAACACAACAACAACAAAAATTGATGGGGCAAATTTTTTTTTTTTATTTTTTTTTTTTTTAGTTCGTCCTCATTACCAAACTGTGTAAGAAAAATGTTGTATTTGTGAAGACCTATGGAAGGACAAGTACATGTAGCAAACATGATACTAAGGCCAATATGTATGACACAGTGACACAGCCATAGTCCTACATGTAACTTTCAACTGGGTGGTTACTTAATAGATAATTTATTCATTTTGCAAATATTTTTCTGCTGGGCTGTTATACCAGGATGAAGAACCAAGGGTCATTGTGATTAAGTTTGCTTTTCCCCTCCCAGGCACAGGTAACACACCGAATAAATTAATAAAATAATCAAACAACAATAACTCTTTCCCCATTTAAAGTTACATATGCACATAGGACGCAATGAGATAATAGTTTGGCTACGATAATGGACAATCATTACTTTGCACTAGTACATGTGAATTATATTTCTGGATTGTCTCGACTGAACTGAATTGATTTGAATTTGATATTGCTGATGAGTTGCTTGTACATACCTTTTCCCCAGTCAGAGTAACCATGTCCAGCGTACTGTACATGAACCTCCCAACTAAGGTCTGTGGAGCGCCCTCAACCACCACCACGTCCTTAGCTCGGTGATTTGGATTTACACTTTGCTGTGGGATAAGAGAAAGACAAATTGTAAGTAAGATAGTAGTAAACATGTCATTACCGGACAATTTCTCTTCTACACTGATTTACAAATAATGCACAATAATGCACACGGTGCATAATAATGAAATATCAACACTAATAATGCACAGCCTGATCAGTTAGTCACGGACGGACATTTGACAAATTTTGAAAACTTGAAGGCCTGAAGAAAATAAGTATTTAATCGAAGGGGAGCTATTTTATGTTTCATTGTGAAAGGCATCACTGGAGGAGTTGAAATTTGATCAAATTTGGTTGCCATGGTCGCCTAAAAATTACAATTCATAAAGTATTCAAATGTCATGGACGGACAAAATGCCACTCTTAACCGATCAGGGGGGTGTTTCACAAAGAGTGAAGTTTGACTTAAAGTTGCACTTAAATTCCTAGTTGCGTGTGTGGTCAGATCATGCTCAGGCGAAGCACGCTATTGGGTAATCTACCAATGAGATTACGCGCTTAATACTGTATGCGCATTGGCACTTACGAATGACTTTAAGTCAAACTTAACGCTTTGTGAAACACCCCCAGGCTCTGTAACGAACATTACAACAATTGACTGATTATTGTGCTTACATTCCTGGAGCCATTTTGCAAGATTATTGATGAAACTCTCTTCTCACCTTCATTTTTACGGAGGTCCTTTTCCGCTGCCACTTTTCTCTGGGCTGCGCAGGAATGAAGTTTGCAACGGCCGTCCCGTCGCCAGCATGCACACTCACACTGTCGTTGTGAAATACCTGAAACATCCAGCAATTAACATAATACAGTGAAACCTGTATACAAAGACCGCTCAAAGGACACAAGAAAAGCGGCCGTTTTATGTACAGGTTCCTTTCATAATACACGTTTCAATGGTCTTTATAGACGGGTGGTCTTTCGATACAGGTGGTCGCTAAAGCAGGTTTGACTGTACATATCACATGAGATTATCAATTAAACATATTTTGGATTAGAAATATTATTTCATCTTCTGTCACCCATGAAAATAACAATATTTTAAGAGTTACAGTTGGGTTCTTTAACATGTCTGTAACAATATGATGCTCCTGGATTTCAAATAATATCATTACCTCTATTTCAGCACGGTTGGCAATACAACTTTGTAGCATTCCTAAGTTTAATTTCTGACCAGGTATCCATGCACTACACTTGGGTCAAAACTCAAATGTAGCAGATATTGATTTCTTGCCAAAAGATCACAGTGCCATGCTGAGATTTCGACCCTTGACCTCTTGATCACATGGTAAGAGAATGAACCCCTACACCATATCATGCCTACAAATATCACCTGAAAGAATTGACCATGCTTTCGTATCTCACAAGGCAATGATAAAAACTGAAAAAGCTTTTTCTCTCTACTTTTCTTCCTGTCATTCTCTCCCTCCCTCTTTATCTTTCACTCATTCTTTCTCTTTAACTATCTTTTTTTATTACTGTCTCTTCTTTAACTTTCACTCTTTCATTTACAACTTCCATACTCTCTCTCTCTCTCTTTCTCTTTCTTCTGATTTCATTCAGTATATCATTCTGTTTTTACATCTTTTCTCTTTCTCTCTCTCTCTCTCTCTCTTTCTGTCTCTCCCTTTCTCTCCTTACCTGTCTTAGAATGAAAGCTATGGTATCTGTTGACTCCCAGTAACTGGCATGGAATAGATGAGGGAGGGCGCCAGTCGGGAATGCCTGCAGTGCCTCGGGACAATAGAGGGCGAAGTCCAGCCTCTTGCTGCCCCACCATTTGGATGTGATAGCATTAACAGCTGGAAAAAAATGGATGATATTTCTTGTGAAAAATGATTCGCAATGAAAGCTGTCATTCCATTAACGACAAGCTACAGACAAAATTCATGATAAACAAGATATTAAAGGTACTCCATCCCTATCGCAGCCCTAAATTTTGAAGTTGTGTGAGCATACAATAAATCACAAAAGAATTATAACTGCAAAACTTGTGCGGATGTGATAATGATTATAATTTGCTTTTAAGTAAAGTAATATCAACAATTTGGTAACAATTTGGTAGCACTTTATTTTTTTCGACTAAAAAAAAATTGTGTAATTTAAAAAAAAATTTTTTTTACCATTAATAGTACATGTACTTGCATTGAATTTCTGACTAGCTCCCTCTGCGACAAAAGCAAGATTTTTCATTTCTTTCAAGGAGTTATAGGAATTGTGACCTTGAAATTCCATGGGCAGTATCTACAAGGTGTCTACCTGTGCAAAGTTTTGCGGAATTTTGGGTAAGTCTGCAAAAGTAATGAAGAACCTTTAATCTGAGATATTTCCCAAATGAAACTAAATGATCTGCTTGCCATAAATCCTGTAACTTAATTCTCACTACTGCTTTAAGTGGTTTCTACATGTATGTAGGTGATTAATGTGTACTAAGACCTCACAACAGTTCTCAAAGCTTTTAAAGACACACTGAAGCATCAGATGACTAAAAATAGGCCATACAGATACAACATTTTGTCTGCAACAATTACATGGCAAACAAGCTCTTATGAACAACTAATTTCACATGGATCTTGGGTATTTGATTCCAGTTCATCGTGACTTGGCCGTGAACCAGAATAGCCTGGTGGTTGAGTCGCTGCTCTGACTTGTGATTTTCATTACAGATCGAGCATACAATCTTTAACACTGGGAGTAATGCCTAAAAATTTGTTTACAAGTTCTTCAGTTACTATAATTTCACGTGTTTATTCAATGTATTTGTTCCTCATACAGAACTGACAAATATTGTTATCTGCATAGAGTACACAAAGAAAAAAAAGGTGCCAATTCATTTATTTATGGACCATGAACATGTGACGTCAATCAAATGATCAGATAATCACAAATACTCGCAATGGACATAAATTAGACAACAGAGGATTGATATTATTGCAGATCGAGTGTTCATAGTCATAAAATGAAGCAGAGTGGGTGGATCTTCCAAATCAAGAAAGCTATATACACTGGCCACTGTAGAAAGGTTCCACAGCATATCTTTTCAACATGGGCAAAAAGCTCAAGTGGCTATCGGCTTTTGAAATATATATTCGTCTCCTGGGATGACGACTATACGCAGATTGCAACTACACAATCTATTTATCCTTTTTATTTTCAAATCCAATTCAGATAATTTATATATGCACAATTTGGGGCAGTCCCTTTCAAGTATCTTTCACATGTCCTATGGTATCTCAATCAAGAGTCACTTTTCAATTTTATTTTCCTTTATCATATCTAGATATATTTTTTATCTGTATTTTTACGAATTATACATTGCATCTGTGGAAATAAAAGAAGATCAAATTGAAATCAAAATGTGTAATGGCATCCCAATCAGGTGTGTGTATGTGTGTATGTGTGTGTGTGTGTGGGGGGGGGGGGGGAGGGGGAGGTGTCAGGATGGGGGTAGCAGGTACTCACTGTGTAAAGCTGGTCCTGACAGGACCCCTTCAGTCTCCCCCGCCTCACTGGCTGAGCTGGCTACACTGGGATGTCTCCTCCCATAACCCTCTGCTCTCCCCTCGGAGAACAGCAGCATGTTGGCAGTGATAGCATCAACTGAAAAAGAAAAAAAAAACAATGGTCAAAGGTCAAAGATCAGTGTCATTCCATTCTTCTTATATTGTTGTTCAATGTATACAATACTCAGTATTAAAGCGACAAACAAAATTTTCAATAGAGGTTTTTTACAAAATTTGTTTCTCTGAAATATTCTTGAAAGGGCTATTTGATACTTGAAAAGAACATTTTATAATTGGGTTCACTAAATTCATGAAACCATACTACTTTTAGATTTGATATTACATACATGAAGTGGGAAATTCCATCATTACATATTAAGTCACTTTTTGCATGTGAGCTACTGCACATGTACCTAAAAAAATTTCTTCAGGTTAACAGTTTTATTTGATTTTAATTTCGTGTCATTCTTGTAAATTTTTCTTCAACTAGATCCCTTTGCTCTCTCTGCTCCTGACAAGTCCTTTAACAGGCACTACTGCAACTTGCGGTTTTGTTCATGGTTTTGAACTACACAATAGGTGATTAATCATAATCGTCACGCTTCAGCATGTGTTTTATGTCAAAAATGACAGGAATTTAACGTAATGACCAATTTGTCATTTGATTTTTCTGTACTACAAAAAGGCATGCTAGATACAAGTAGGTGCATGACTTTACCCTTTCAAGACAATTGACCACATTTTGGGGTTTGGCTCCAGAACTTCTGATTCAGAGCCCTAAAAAATATACCAGATGCATGAGTAGAAAGAGCAAAAATTTCTGCATGCACTGTGTCCATTTTTGTTGCATGACCATACTGCGTTTTATGTCAGGAATTAAAAAAAAGGAGAATAAGCCCTATAATCCTTATAATCCTTAAATTGGCAACACATTAAGAGGTTCAAAATCATTGTTTTTTGTCAACTCTTCAACAAAATTCCTAACCATGTATATTGTTTTCAAAGATATTACACCTTATAAGAAACCATGTAGCTCTAAAAGAAAAATATTATGGTTGCCAGTTTGCAGAACAAAATGTGATGAATTTAGCCCTTAAATAATTCTTGACCTGAAAGGGTTAATAATATGAGGAGAGAAACAAGAACCTACTTAGCCCACCAGACCTGCCATCTCCACGGGGATACTTCTGGTACCTCTCTACAGAGAAGGGGGTCACTACGGAGAACTTGCTGTGGAGAAGGGGTTCTAGACGGGCCGCTGACGGGTCCGTCCGGTGGAACAGGTTGTAAAGTTGACTACAAGCTGGCTTCAGAGGCAGGGCTGAAGGTGCAAAGGGGGGAGGGGACAAAAGAGTTGATGTTTGATCTAAATAACATGCTAATAATATACAAAGGAGGAACATAAGGCAGCTTTAATGGAGAAATGGAGTGGGGAACAATGACGCATCCATATCGTAAATTGCATAACTATTGAAAATCCTATTTGAATTTCTAAGGCACTGAGGTAGAACCATACCAGTAGGACAAGGAACTAGTAAATATTTCTACCTTGGTTAGGCTTAATTTTACCCCCAAAATAACATTCAGATACATGTCAAATTGCAACTTTTTATTCACCAATGTCACCAACTGTTATAGCTTTTGCGTTCTGGATGCATCTTTTTGTGCCACTGTATTAACTATTTTGCTAAGCTATCTAATAGAACACTATCATTATTAAAAAGACCTTCATGTCAATATCATTAAACATGATTTGTTGGAACAGGATTTACTCTGTGGCTTATTCCTAAATTGTTTTTACCTTTTGCGAACAGGAACCGACTGGTTTCTGTATTAAGCCTAGTGAGACAAACTTTTTAAAAATTAATGCCAGATGTATCAGCTTTTTCATTGAAACCCACTAGCATTAAACATACTGTAACAAATATGACACACTTAAAGGTCTGGGCCCTGTTTCATAAAACTTATTATCAATAACAAGTTACAATAATTGATATAAGCTACTGAAATCCTTGAATGTGATTGGCTGAGAGCAAATTTGTCATAGAAATGGGGCAGTTCTGGTAACACATTTTATGAAACAGGGCCCTGGAATTTCTTTGATTGGGATTTGATTTTTTGATTGGGATTTGATTTTCCTCTAAGATTTTCATAGGGGAGGCACATCTAGGTACTTTCCTGACGACTATGTTTTTTTTTAAGTATTAAAAATGCTGCATTGATTTTTGTAAAGGAATAAAAATCATTTAAAACAACTGTAAGGCAAGAAATTAACAATAATGGCAAGAAATTAACAATGATTTCCTCTTACCCAATATACTTTGGATAATTTAATAATTGTCTCAGTAAAAATTGATTTTGAAATGAAAATTTTGTCCTTACTTGGTCTGAAATCCTGCAGTGACCTCCTGTAGGCCAGCACCATTCCCAGCGGAGACCCGAACATGAAAAAATGCGTGACCTCAAACTCGACCTTTGGCAGCATCATGTCAGAGGTCATGCTGACCTGGGAGCAGAGGCTAATCCGTCTGCCGTCAGGGCCGATGTCGGAGCTGTAGCTCTGCACCGAGTCACGGTTGGAGAAGGTTGGGTTGGAGAAGCGCTTGACCCTTTCATGGGGTGCACCAACATACCTGGAGGGATGGAGATAAATCGATAGTTTAAGGAATGGACAGCCCTTTGAGGTTCAAAAGTGAATCATAAAAAGCAACAGCTTCTTGTTGCTTTAGCCTTTTCAGGATAGGAATTATTTAAGGGCTTAACTGATCACATTTCGTTCTTCGAATTGGCAACAATAAAATTTTTCCTTTAGTTCTAATGGTTCCCATAAGCTGTAATGTCTTTGAAAAAATATGTATGGTTAGGAATTTTGTCGAAAAGTTGACAAAATTGTCAATTCGGATAAAAACAATGATTTTGAACCTCTAAATGTGTTTCCAATTGAAGGATTCTAAAGCATATTCTCCTTTTCAAAATTCCTGGCATCAAACACAATATGGTCGTGCAAAAAAAATGGACACAGTGTGTGGAGACATTTTTGCTCTTTTCTACTCACGCATCTGGTATATTTTTTTAGGGCTCTGAATAAAAGATTATTGAGCCAAACCACAAAATGTGGTCAATTGTCTCGAAAGGGTTAAATAGAAGCAACTAGTGTGACTGCTTAATTGAGGAGAAGATGATAAGGAGTTGGGGGGGGGGATCATCCAGATGAAAATGTACAAATTCCCCCATTCACTCAATCTCCTTCTTCCTCTCATGCATTCTAATTTGTATATTAAATAAAATCAAATTTGACATTTTGGAAGGTTTCATTGATCATAGAAGACTCTGTTTTAGAGTTTTGTGGCAACGGTATTTCTTGGGGCTTTCAATGGACCATAGAGATTCACCATCATCTCCACAAAAAAGTCTAAAACTGATCCATGACAATGAAGAAAAAATTCTCCAATAAACCTTGCATACCTTGTACTATCATGCAATCCTTGCAGGTTGTTTGTGCTCATGGCGGTAGCCTTCCGCGGTCCTTCAAAGGCGTCTGTTGACCTCAGCATCTCGATGGTACTGTTGCTGGGACATTTGTGGGTGAGGAACGTGGATTGCAGGGGGGAGGCAGTGAGCTGGGTGGTGGTCCCGGGAGGGGTGGCAGGGGAGGTGTTGTTTGAAGGGGGTGTGGGGGAGCCGGAAGGAGGAGTAGACGTGGCCGTAGGGGAGATGGGGGCGTCGTAGAAGGTGCAGTTGCTCATGGTGCTGATGGACGGGGAGAGATACTGCTGGGGGGTGATCAATGTCCCCCTGGCTAAGGCATCATACCCTAAGATGGCACCCATACAGTCCCCTACTACACAAACCTGGGAATAAGATATAGGCACATATGGTATTGAGTGCATGACATTGTGAATTTTAAAACATATACAATTATTGCCTCCTTCAAGGGCATGGTCAAAACTATTGCCTCAAGAAAATCTCAAAACTGTACTATGCCTAAAGATAAATTTCTGAGGCAGAGTATACAGTAAGATCACAGAGGGGTCATTTAAACCAAGACCTTTCAAAATAGCATTCGACATTTGTTATATAACACATTCATAGATTAAATTCATAGAATTAGAATATTTACTTCACATACATGTCATGTGGCATTAATTCACATCAGTTTGTAATGCACATCTTTCTGTGAATATCTAATGTCTCATACTGTGTGAAAAAGACTACAGCTGGGGCATAATTTCTGCTGAGACAATGTTGTTATATGGTTGTTTTCTTGTGACATATGAAGCAAAATCACATGATGGACAGTTCTATCTTGAAGATAAAGTTGAGTTCTGGTCATGAGATTACATTGTGAAAGAAACTGTCTCAAAGCAATTGGGAAAGGTTGATCATGCCAACATAGGAATTGCTGCTTTATACTGTGAAATGGGTATATGGGACTGCACACACACACACACTTGTGGCATGAAT
This sequence comes from Heliocidaris tuberculata, assembly GCA_025618425.1. Classification (NCBI taxonomy): domain Eukaryota; kingdom Metazoa; phylum Echinodermata; class Echinoidea; order Camarodonta; family Echinometridae; genus Heliocidaris; species Heliocidaris tuberculata. Next base: position 22,405,053 of record CM046840.1, read on the forward strand.
GTTCAGCCTGAACACTTCAGCTAGTTCTCGTCACATTTCGAATATGAGGGCATTTAAAGAGCAATCCTTTCCAGGGGACATTTCTACTATGATGTTCTTCCAAACTGACATAAAAGGAATGAGAAAGCTCATAAATTATATTTCACCTTTCCCTAGAGTCAACCTTCTCTTTCAGTCTGAACATATCTTTGTATCCTAGTCACAACGATGACGAACACATCGATAATAGGCCAAACCTCAAATGGCCAAAATTTTGTCACTCTGAAATGGGTTTGACGGTGTGATTGACCCACTGTACTTTACCTGTCCTTGAAATCCATGGCCTTCCTGAGACTTGACAAACTCATGGTAGGCAGCGTTCATCTTGTTGACGGTAGCGGTTACAGATTCCAGGTAGTCAGGGTTTGAAGTGGCCATGATGGACAGGGCTCCGATGGGGACGAAGTCTCCTGTGTTGGTCTGGAGCTTGTTGTCAAAGGCCGATGATGAAGCATCAACACCACATGGTCCGAGGCTACGGTGGACAAACAAAGACCAGGAAAGAATGGATCAAGAATAACCTACACACACATACATGTAGATGGCTAGATGCAATAAGGATCAAAGTGCCCAATGTTGACATGGAGCTTGTTGTCAAATGCATGTGATGAAGCATCAACACAGCATGGTCTATAGCTAGAGAGGACAAGCAAAAATTAGTGATGAATTTATCAAGAATAACTTACACACATACACACACACCCACGCACACAGACACAAACACCAATTGCTAGAAGCAACTAGAGGGGCCGTCAAAGGCGGCAGACCCACGCCTTGGCGGTGCTACAGAGTAGTTGCAATACTATACTATGGGGTCAAAACTGAAATCTACATTGGGTGATTTCACGCTCGGTGTTGGTGTTTGTGGTTAGTGTTTATTTTGCCGCGAAATCATGATCTAACACCGACTATGAAATGAGAAAAAAATCAGTCGGTGTTAGGTATTGACCTCTGATTTTCTGACGTAGTTCCGGTTGCCGGTGTTTAATTTTTGTCAGATGTTGTCTGCTGAACCGAGCTCGGCAGCCGGTGTTTAATTTCATGTACAAAATTCCGTTCACTATCACTATACCCTAGGGATTAAGAAATTTTCATTTCACGTTCGGTGTTGGTGCTAGTGTTGCTACTTTTATGCTAGATACGGGAAATTTGGGGGATTAGCCGTGAGAAATAAAGTCAGTAGGCATCATTCGAAGTGTAATTTTACAGGTGTTATGAGGTAGTATGTTCATATAGGTCTGAAATTAAATCTAGGCCAACATTTAGTCCAACGTTCGATCTAGAGCACACGGAAAGGAACTAGATCTACCTTTGCTTTTTAAAGGGGCGGAATGAGTGAATAAAAAATCCTACCTAGTTTTTTTTTCCAGATAGATTTGATAAATATGATGTTCGATATTCCGTAGTAAAAGACCCAGAGAATCCACATTATTAACTAGGATGAGTTCTAAATCAACAATCACAATGCAAAAGTAATGAAACTTCACGGCTTAATCTGAGCCGATGCCCGAAATTTGGCCGTTTGCCATGTACGCGCTGGGCCGTCCGACCCGGCGTCTAGCTGCATTAGCTACCGCAGCATTTTCTGCTGCAAGTGAGAAACTCGAGAGAAATTAAATCTAAACTTACTGTTCCTATCAATACTATCAATTTCTGTGAAGTTTCTTACCGGTCTCTAGATCAAATAAGGATTGCTTTTAGAATCACCGGACTACTCGGGCAATTTTACGATATTCTAGACTAATAATTCAGTAGTTAAAAACATTTTTTTCTTCTTCGTTGAGAATGGTGCTGACGCCATTACCAGTGTTAAGCTATCGATGCGCTTTGTTGGGATATCGGTATCGGCTCCTTAAATCTGAACAGCTGTGTTGGAGCTCGATTTTAGGAGAATCTTTGCTCTAAACACCAACACCAAACACCAACACCGAGCGTGAAATCACCCATTATGTGTACTAACCCCTGATGATTTTGTCTTAACACATGGCTTTACCTAACTCAAAATTTATGTACCAAAAAAACATGACCCCTGTGTCCGACTGAGGCATTGTACAATGGCTGCTAAAACCGCTTCGTACTTATACGTGCGAAACGGTGATCTTTACATATACTATACTATAGAGTCAAAACTAGAAGGTCACACAGAATTTGCAGGGATCAACCAATCATCACCAAAATCTAATCGATTCTTTCCTGTCACTATCCAAACAATCCCTGAAAATTTGGTGCAAATCTGTTCGCCCGTTCTCTAGTTATCTTGTACACAAACAAACAAACAAACAAACAAACAAACATAGAAACATACGGAACCCTTTACATAACCCTGCCGATTTTATCGGCGTGGGTAATAAGGAGTAAAGGGTCGGATGTTGGTATGGCACTTGTTATCAAAGGCACACAGTGAAGCACCAACATCCCATGGTCCAAGAATAGAGCCAACAAACTAAAAACCACTGAGAGAATAAGAGAACTGCCCATGAAACAGAATCAACAAATTTTCCTTACCTTGTGATCAAGCTGACCGCTTCATGACATGTGGGTGGGCAAGACACCAGCTTGACCGCTATGTGACCCTGTGCAACAGGAAAGTGCGCCCTGACCACTGCATCAAAGGCAGTCTTGAAGGTGTTGATATCGCTGCTCTTGGCCCCGGTCTCCTGCATGCCATCCAGGACATTGCCACCGTGAAGCACCAGGAAGAGCACTGTGATGTCTGACTGCATGTTACCAGCAAACTGTGAGCCTCCTGCTTCATCTGACAGGGGAAATACAAAGTATCAGTTGGTAAATAACCTTCACTGAGCCATAATCTTTTTAAAAATGCTTTATTTTACATTTGCCACTTTCCACTTTGGTGTATTTGGTACCCGATATGCTAGAGCGCTACATATTTGGTGGCTCGGTTGTGACCAGGGTAACAACAATGGAGTACCAGGAGAGTGACAGTGTGACAAACATGAGCATTATACAAGAAGCCAGCATTATAAATAAGACTTCACAAGACTAGTACTTAAACAATGTCTTGTGGGAGTTCTGATGCTTAACATTTCACTCATAAAAAAAATAGATGTAATCTTCACTTTTTTTTAAATAACAGATCTACAAATCTTGCACACTCTTTGAGGCCACTGCTGCGACACCATCCCATTTGGGATTGCATGGAGAGAATATATTTTGGGGAGGATTTACCGTCTACAGCACTTGAGGGTTAAGCATCCATTATGCAGACTTCTGTTGTTTTACACAAAGTATAAATACATCTACATGTATATGGGACTTTAATAGCAAAAATTATAGCAACGCACACCCTTTCTTGATGTGAGAACGATTCAGAAAAAATTTTAAAGTTTGATTTCTGAACATTTGAAAATACAATTCAGTCAGTGACCCACGGACTGCTAAATAATTTTATTCCCATAGGCTACAAAAGTGGGACCATCAAACTCCTCTAATCAATGGGTTGATGTAATGGATATTATCCTTATCAGACATCTGAGCTGTGGTTTTACAAAATTGTATTCTCGTCTTTGAGGCAAACCGGGCCAAAGAGGGTAATATTTCTTGTATCACCCTCTTTTACGAGAGCCTACGGACTTGATGTGTTATAAAACCGGGCAATATAGCCTTGTATTTTCCCTGGTCTAACATTCAGGCAACATTGAAGTGCGCGATTACAGCGTGCAGTTGCCCACAGTTGCGCTTGCTGGCTCAGTGTGCAGTGGGAAACTTGGAATTGCAAAGTTTGACGAAAAGCCGGGATTAGATGACGACTTTGGAATCCACTTTAGAATCCATTTTACGTCTTGCTTGCTCTAGATGTATGATGTGGATATTGATAACAATATTGACTGGCTCCTACATGTACTTTCGGGAGATACGACATGTATCTCCCTGACTGGATCCATATAATATGAATCTAGTTCGGGGAATATATGTTGTATCTCCCTCACGGCCAGACAATACTATATAAATATCACTGACCTTCTAATGATACTGGACTAAGGACATCTTCTGAGCTCCAATGTGATAGCAGCGGTCCATCATCCTCTTGGTCTTCCTGCCAATCTATGCAAGGAAACAAGTTGTAAAAAATATGCCAGTAAAAACACCAGTCAACAATATTAATCAGACATTTACTGGGGTAACATTTCTTCCACTTATTTTGTCAAAAATTCTGGCTTTAACCCTTTCATGACAGGAACAATTTAAGGGCTAAATTGATCATAGTTTGTTCTTCAAATTGGTAACAATAATATTTTCCATTTAATGCTACATGGTTGTAATCAAATGTAATGTCTTTGAATACAATATACAAGTTGACGAAGTGGCCAATTTTGATTAAAAAACAATGACTTTGAACCTCTCAATGTGTTGCCAATTTAAGGATCTTAAAGCTTACTCTCGTTTTAAAAAATTCCTGGCATCAAACGCAACACAAGGCATCATGCAACAAAAATAGACACAGTGAGTGCAGAAATTTTTGCTCTTCCTACTCATCCATCCGGTATATTTTGGGGGGCTCTGAATCAAAAGTTGTTGAGTCAAACCACAAAATGTGGATTGATGTCACGAAAGGGTTAAAAGGGCTTGGGCTTGGGTTAGGGGTAGAGGTAAGTATGGTGTCAGGTCCAGAGTCAAAGATGGGAATTCTGATAGTGTTAAGAAATGAACAGACAATTATTGTTGGACTATACTTATATGTCTTACAATCGGTAATAACAGTAAACAATTACTGACATCACATGTCATTCTATAATATACTACATAATTATACATATATGTACGTGATGAAAGTGAAAAAAATAAACATTACATTTATTTTGTTTGCATTTTGTTTATCCCAGCAGGATCAAAATTTATTAGAATAAGCGATGCAGTCTTGAAGAGTGAATTTGATTAAACATGTGCTTCTTAATAAACCTTTCGGTCCCTCGACCCTACTTGGTAATCCTTATCAGTGCCTTTTCCTAAAAACGCATTTCTCTGTCAGAAGCATTAACCCTTTTGATACAATTGTACATAGATTTAACTGAGGTTTGTTTCAATAATGACCAAGTCATTACCCCTAGAAAATACCCCTACCCCCTCTCTCTCTCTCTCTCTCTCTCCCTCACTCTCGCCTTCTTCCTTCATCTCCTCTGTTTTTCCTCTATCTTCCTCTCTTTCCAAATCTCCTTTTCATACTTCCTACCTCCCATTCTGTAATCTGCAGCTCCTCTTCCTCTGTCCTACCATTTAAGGTTCAAAATATCGAAAGTTCGTTTTTCCGAAAGTTCGTATTTCCGAAAATGAAATAGGGTTCATAATTCCGAAGGTTCATAAGTCAGAAGGATTATGTAGGGCTCTATTGCATTTTCGGAATTACGAACGTTTGGAATTATGAACCCTTTTTCATTTTTGAAATTACGAACCCTATTTCACTTTCAGAATTATGAACCTTCGGAATAACGAACCTACAGAGTAATGTATCAAATATTCCAAATTATGAACCCTATTTCATTTTCGGAATTATGAACCTTTGGTATTATGAACCTTCAGAAAAACGAATCTTCGGAAAAACGAGTACTCTCCTTTTCTCTGTTGTCTCCCCCTCCCCCTTCCCCCTCCTCCCCCTTCCCCCTCCCTCCCCCTTCCCCCTCCCTCCCCCTTCCCCCTCCCTCCCCCTTCCCCCTCCCTCCCCCTTCCCCCTCCCTCCCCTTCCCCCTCCCTCCCCCTTCCCCCTCCCTCCCCCTTCCCCCTCCCTCCCCCTTCCTCTCCCTCCCCCTTCCCCCTCCCCCCTCCCTCCCCCTCCCCCCTCCCTCCCCCTTCCCCCTCCCTCCCCTTCCCCCTCCCTCCCCTCCCTCCCCCTTCCCCTCCCTCCCCCTTCCCCCTCCTTCCCCTCCCTCCCCCTTTCCCCTCCCTCCCCCTTCCTCCCTCCTTCTTCCTCCCTCCCCCTCCCTCCCCCTCTCTTCCTCTCTTCCTCTTCCTCCTTCCTTCTCTCCCTCCCCCTCTTCCTCCCTGTATACATTTCTTCAAGCTGCAAAACATGATAAAAGTACAGCAGACAGAAAGGTCATGATAGTTCATTATTGATCTAGACACCTACACACTGTTTGTACAGTTGCACATTGTGGGCTTCAGAGATTTACAGACTGCTAGACCTATCAAAACAACATTTTTTACCAATCTGCAGCGCCAATTTTCCACATTATGCATTCATACCAAATGGGTAGATTGGCAAGATGGGTAAGGAAATGTACAAAATAATACAAATATGTACACTAACAGGTACATTGTATTAACATTTTATTTCTTTACTTTCCCTGTTCTTTCTACTTTGCCTTCCTTCTCTCTTTCAACTAATATGGCATTAGCTCTGGCACAGTGGCGTACCCAGGATTTTTCAAGGGGGGGGGGTGTGTCTTTTTACTCCCAAATTCTCTGGCATGCAAAAAAAAAAGAAAAAAAAGAAGAAAGGTTATCACCACTTTTGGGGTGTCTTTTTATTTAAAAAAAAAAAAAAAAAAATTCTATGACGGGCAAAAAAAAAAAAGGTTATCAGCATTTTTGGCATAAAAAATAAGCTTTCTGTTCATTTCTAAAGGGGGTTGTTTTAACACCTAAAGGAGGGTGTTTCAACACCAAAAGGGGGTGTTTTAATACCAAAGGGGGGGGTGTTTGAACACCCAAACCACACCCCCCCCCCCCTGGTACGTGCATACTCTTGTGTCACTTACTCCTGGCTTTGTTTTGTTTTTGTTTTATTTTTAGATTACATGGTTTATAAAACACATAATGAAGTTAAGGACTGTAGAACAAAAAAAAAAAGACTTCTGAATATTATGTAAATCAAGTACCACATTTCTCACAATTGCCACAAATATCAATTCCTGACAGACCATTAAGGCACATTACATTAGCTCCCTATTATTGTCATTATTATTTTACTTAAAGTACTACGCCTAGGAATTAGAAAATGGAAAATGAATTCAAGAAAATCTCCTACATGTATAAAGCTAATAAAGAAAATGAAGCAACTGCTAACAATTATTGTAAAAATGTAATCAGTAAATAAAGGAGATCAGAAATGCCTATTTTACTACATAAAAACGCTGGGGACTAAAAATGTAACCTGTTGTTCATTTAGCCTACATGTATGTACAAACTTTTTGTTTGATCAGTAGATAAATTACCACATAAAATCTCAAATTAAGAACTAACACAGGAACAAAATAGTATTTGAAACGTAATTGTTTTGTTTAAAAAAAATTAACAAAATCTGTGGTTACTTCACTGAATTGTGTGAATTTGTAAAGGTCAACAAACAATCAGTACTAACAATACATGTACATGTACAGTGTACTTATCAAATGAAACAAAGTCATAATTTAAAAAATATATATAACTACATTAGTTGGATATGAAGCAAAATTCAGGATGATTTACAATTTCTGAAAATATCATCCGATCAAAGTAAAACCTTGATGAAAGACAAGATGAAAATAAAAATCAAGACATGGCTAATGAAATGATGGTTCCATGTGATATTTGAATAGACTCTCCTTACAGATACATGTACATGTACCGGTATACTAAACAGACAAAGACAATCACAATAACAATAATACTTTTCTTGGATGGCTCCTCTTAACTGCTGGTTCAAGGGTGGAGAGTCCTAAAGGAATATCCTGCTATCATTCCTACTCTCCGTAACCCCCACCGACCATTTACCCTTCCGCATTTTATTACACCCCCATACCACCCTTGCTTGCCTTCCAGGTGCATCACAAATCCCATCCCCCATCCCCACACCACACCTGCAAGACCCACCAAGAAATTCACCGGGGGCCACGACACCCAATTAACTCACTCTCACGTGAAGCCAAGATAAGGAGAGGAGAAATTACTCCCTCATTTTAATACAATTATCAGCATCCTCCTACGACTCATTACGCCCAGTATTGCACACCCTCTAAATGCCATGTCGACCAACGTGAACGGAGCCGAAGCGTCAAGTCATTACACTGCGCCACGTCGCTATCACCTATGTCTCAAGGACCCGTCCAACCGCTTCAAGTTATTTCCTACATCTTTAAGTTCGTTATTTATGGTGTAATTCGGCAGATTTTTTTTCTCAAATTTTTCATTACGTTCTACTTAGTACTCTGGCTTGTACTAGGTGTTAAAAAAAAACAGTGGACACTTTTGATCGTTAATAACTCATAATTTTCACCTCATATTAGACTGAGGTTTTTACATTGTAAAGTTGAAGGATACATGTAAATTTTATTCGGAGCAAGTTTCATGACATTTCTCTGAATACTTTTCTTAAAATATTGCTCTAAATATTTGATTAGATTTTTCACTTTTTGAAAAATCAAGGCCACAAAATCTGTGTTTATCAGTATTTCCCATAAATCACTATAGATGTTAATAAGGAAAATGTGTTTCCAAACATTTTAATTCTATATAAAAAGAAAGCAATGAACATTGTTCACTAATTTATTTGTTACATGCAAAGTATACATGCAATAACTGCAATAGTTTTCACATGAATTACATGTACATGTACTATAGATATTAAAAAGGACAATGTGCTTCCAAACATTTTAATTCTATATGTACAAAGAAAGCAATTTAACCTACTGGAACCTTGTTCATTGTCTTATTTCTTACATGTTCAGTATATGCCATAAATGCAAATGGTTTAATTTTTTAATGAAGGTCAATGATCCACCGTCAATTACACATTCCTCCTTGTTTACAAATTTTAGCCAAAAAAATTACTCCTTGTTGATTTCTTGTAGATTTCATCATTCCAGCATTGTACATATCACTAAGCTTGCAATTTTTCACACCTGTTTGTGTATATTTCATACCTGATCATGTAAATTTCACACAAGCATGTCCTGTGTAATATACAACCTGTCAATCAAAGACACCTCATATGCTATGTGCATTATTTCTTGCTCAAATTCAGTGATGATGTAATGTAATTCATAAATTTCCATTTTCATCCAAAGGAAACATTTCTTAATAAATGAGCCTGAAATAAACACTGCAATAGTAGACATGTCCCTATAGGTCAAATTTATGAAATGAGTATTCCTTCAAAAACAATCACTGAAACAGATATTTGTTGTTATTTTTCTGTAGAAAACCAGGGAGGACTTCCCCTTCAACAAGTTCAGATCTACAGTAGATAACTCATGTACTAAGCAGGGTATCACTTGAAAACCATTCTTGGACGAGGTTACTCGTTTTCCAAAGGTTCATTTTTCTAAGGTTCGTTTTTCTGAAGGTTCGTAGTTCATAATTCCAAAACACAACATTCCCATACAAGGGAGTTCCTAATTACAAAAATGAAATAGGGATCATAATTTTGAACATTTCCTGCATTACTCCAAAGGTTCATATTTCTGAACGTTTGTAATTCAGAAGGTTCTGAAAATGAAATAGGTTCATTTCAAAGGTTAGTAATTTTGAAAATGAAAGAGGTCTATTTTATTTTCAAAGTTACGAAACTTTGGAACAACAAATCTTCTGGTTAATGAACCTTCGGCTTAGCTCACCTTCGGAAATACACGTATGAACCTTCAGAAAACGACACATAAACATAGAATACAAACAGACTCTTATTTTTCTCTATTTCTTAATTTTCCCTCCATCTTTCTCTCTTTCTCTCTCTCTCTTAATGGCATTGGGCATTGCACACAAGAGGTGCAGTGCTATGAACCACACATTAGCACAAAATTAACAAGTACAAATCTGCAGTAGATATCCTATGCTGATCAGGGAAGGGATTTTTACATGTAACATAAGCAAATACAAACATCATTAACCCAACTCTGAACATTTATTACTAATTCTTTGAATGATAAATTTAAACATGCTGCTTTCCAACTGCAATAACTATGATATACAAATCCTGAGAAGTTTACATGTGGTTTCATCACCTTTTTTTTCATTGTCAAATTCATTTGCTGATAAAATCAACCAATATCAATGAATAATGAAACTGATACATAGACGTAGATCATGAAACCATATTACTAATGAATATACAATATTATCAAGAATGAGAGCATATGAAGCTTTAAAAAGTCACAGCTCTCTTCAACATGTCAAATTCTTTACAGAAGATTGTACAATAGGGATTAAAGAAAGGATTGAGTAATTACCTTTTGCATCAAAGAATTCTTCGTCAGAGCTGTCTGAGTCCTGCTGTATGCTATCCATATGCCAGTGAGCTAGCATGTGACTATTGGATTCTCTGGAACCTAAGGGTGACAAAGCAATGAGACAAGATTAGTTTCATCGCATAGATTTGAAATTGAGATGGTGCTAATAGTATTGATGACGATGATGACGACGAAGATGGCGGTGGCAGTGGCGGTGGTGGTGGAGGTGGTAGTGGTGATAGTAATAATAGTGATGATGGTGATGATGATGATGAAAATAATGATGATGATGATGATGATGATGATGATGATTATAGATAATGATACTGGTGACGATTGAAGATGATGAGTTGGTGAAATATTTGATTTCATGTGATTTAATTCATTTGTTTCTATATCTTTTCAAACATACATTTTCATTTGCAAGAAAATGATGACAATAATAATTATTATGAAGATGATGAAATTGATGATTAAAAATGATAATGACAATGATGATGATTATGATGATGATGATGAGGATGATAATGCTAACAGTTTAAGGTGATGTTGTTGTTGATGATGATAATGATGATGATGATGATGATGATGATGACTATAACAGATGATACAATCAGAGTAAGCAAAACTAAAATCATCCCACGTGAAAACTATGTCAGGTCCTGAAGGCAAATCGTTTCATCAACTACAACTTCCAAAAGACAAGCTCAAAACCATACGCATCATAAACAAGCTCACCCAGATGCATTTCTCTGAAACCAAACTTATCTCCTCTTTATTCCATCGACATGACAGAAGGTAAAGATCTCACTACATAAGAACTTCTTGTAGACAATTAAGATCACCCAAAGACGCAACAGCGTTGCTCATAAAAGATGCTGACAAGGGTTGCACGTCACTCTGAATACTGGTATAAACAAGCGTAACTGCGTTTATACATGTACCTCCACACAGCAAATAGCATCTTTTCCTCCTCCTCCTCTTCACTGTAAAGATTGTCAAATATCTCAAATCTGGGCCACTTTTCTGCCACCGTCAACCTCAGGTTTCACCCATTTTTAATGCTCCACGCGCAGTGCTTGATTCCCATGCAACTGGATACGTCGACCACTGCTTGCACCTGGCACTAGCTTGCATCTGGTGTGCAAAATGCATTGGTCGTCATACCAGGACTGCGTTCATACATGGAGCAATATTGTAATGAATTCCAAATCAACCCTATCAACGATGCAAATTAGGCTCTACATCGGGCGTGCAAACATGTTGTTTTGCTGCATTCACACGTGTAGCAATACCGTAATGAATTCCGGATCAACTCAATCAACGATGCCCATTAGGCTGTTAATCATATTTGGCAAACGCACAAACCTACATTCCGTTATGATGAAAGTCATAGCCGACAAGGAATTCAACATGTCGCCAGAGTACAACTATTGCTATTAAAGCTAGATTACTAATTTTAAAACAGGAGTGCAAACACGTCATGGCTTATTATACTCTCAGAATCAGTTCTGTTTGAAACTAGTTTGAATATATGCATGCCAGCAGATCTATTTCTCATATAAATGCAAATTGCTTATCATTTCCACACAAAAAAAATCTAAAACAAATCTAAATCTAATGTACGTGATGAATATGGGAGTCAGCAAAGGGGACTCTACCAGGTCTGTCACTCTCTCTCTCTCTCTCTCTCCAAGCATCGATTTCAATTATCTATTGAAATTGAACTTGACACGATAAAAAAATATACTCCACACTGCCAGTACCTTGGTAGCTACATTCACATTTGAAACATTTACAGAACATAAAATAATACATATCTACATTCAACCTTACTGTGTGAACACATAAATTCATGTTAAATCGGGTTACAATTCATTGATTTTGCAACCACTTTTCAAAATCTAGATTACACTCCACTCTGCAAAATATCCCCACAGATATGAATATCAATTCGACTTGTTCCCCCATCAGGGCGTTAACCTCGTAACACTGACGTCGATTGCATGGATTTGTATCCGAGGGCAAAATACTGCAATTCTGTTATCCCTGTACCACAGATTTTTGCACGGAATGACAGTGAATTTGAAATTGATTTGGCTGCACTCAACACATGATGAAAATATTTTACCTCACTTTTATCTCAATTTTGTTTGTTAGGGATCACACAACATTTCAATCTATGATCTACCATGATGTTCCTACTATAATTATGACAAACATAGCTTTGAACCCGTTCTCATTTTGAACCACAGATTTGTTTGTAATGTCATTTAGTGTTATACAAGAACACTTTCTATACAAACTCTGACTTTCTGAGTAAAAAAAATATATATATTGCAACCTTTTTTAAATGATCCTCCTTTCAGATTGAAAGTTTTTCTTAGTACATCTAATATGCATGCAGATTATGATAACCTACCACAAGCTTTGGCTTGCATGAAATTTTCGCAAATTTCGCTATCAGATTCACAAAATTTTCATGCCGCCACATATTAAAATCGCAACTTTGAGAACATTGCATTTTGCAATTTGATCCGTGAACATGTACGTATGTATGTATTTATTCACTGAACTTCATTGACATATATCCATCAATATTTTGTTCGAATATAACAGCAATAATCAGAACAATAATAATGATAATAACAATATTAAGAGTAACACAGTTATGACAAAAACAGAACAATATATAAAAAAAACAAAAATAAAATACTCATAATTGATCAACTAGACATGCCTTTCATGAAATATAAATTACCAGATTATTTAAAAGTACCGTAATGACACCAGTCATGGCACACCCTTGTAATACAGCTTCATTGCTGTAACGCCCTGTGTCAACTGCCCTAGTCTCACCGAGCGAAATGAACGGATGCGATTGACTAGCAGATATTTCACCAAAATAAATAAGGAACAACTATGCGGCGTTTCGCTTGCTGCTGATCGCGCAAAAAATGATGGCAGGAAAAGTTTGTTTCCAAAGAGAATTATCCAAGGGGCTTTTTTATGTTCTGCTACATCTTTTGTAAAACAAGAACTTCCTCTTTAGCAGACTGAAACAAAACAAATGATATGTACCATATTTTCTGTTTTCAATGTAACAGAGCTTAAGTTCCATAGATGTTGGCCAGACAATTTTTTGCATGATACTTTGGAAATAGATTATCTTTCTTCGAAGTTAGCTGTCTTGCCGAGAATGCCTATGCTCCAGTCTTGATGCGCCATTCCTACAACACACAAATCATGACGTTGGCAGCCCGACTAGCGTATTATACTAGTGCGCATGCACAATCCCCCAAAGACAACGCGATAGCCAGATAGCTTCGTGCGTATGGTTTAAGTAGCGCGCCGTGTACTGAGTGAATATTTTTACAACAGAGTGATTTATCTTAGATTAATCCTTCCTTCGCAATATCATTTGCGAAGGGTGAGGCGCCACTGGTGCAAAGTGCGGCGACACTGGAGCAGCAGAAGCCCCGCAGAAGATGCAATACTTTGGGTGGATTTTATTCACAAGCATTTTCGGCATCGAATGGTGGGTGATTCCTCAACAACCGTGGTATTTCCTGAAAATTATCAATCTAAAACTGTCAAACCCCTCCACGACCGGTGCCATTATGGTAGTGTAAGGTGATGAGAAAAAGAGCCATTAAAAGAATTATATACATACACTATATATAGATATGCCTAATAACAAACAATTTAATGGTTACCTCGTTGATCAATAATTTAATGGTTACCATGTTAATCAATATTATATCGCAAAAAATTGGCAAATTCTTTTATGAGAGCATGTGTGTTGATAAATAATACACGCATTTCAAGAGGATATCAGCAAACTTGTACTTATGAGATGCTGCCGAGTGTGATCAGTTTGCGTCACGGACGGACATTTCACAATTTTCCAAGTTGGGAAACCTGTAAAAATAAGTGATTAGATGTGATGGATTGCTTTAGGATTTATTTTGGAGGGTATCACAATGTGTACTGAAAAATGATAAAATTTGGTTGTCATGGTTACTTATATAAATGAGAAACAATAAAATGCTCCATTTCTCAGAGAGGGAGACAGAAATTTTGTGTTGACTTCTCATTACTCTTTTTCTATTAATATCAGAACAACATGATCTTGTCTAATACTTTCACTTGCAAATGTCAGCCAGATAAATTGGCTTCCTTATCAGACATTTGGAATTTCAAAACAAGCTTTAGATTCCACAAGAGATGTGAAATATGTGCATCACAGATGGAAATTTTGCTAAAAGTTTAATTTTTTGACAACACCCCTGCTCAAAAATAGTTTGGTCCAAGAACTCCTTGGAACCCTTTGAAGAACCAAATTTCTAGTAACTTTCGATATATCTTATGGCAAGGACAGCCTTTCAATTAATTTTATGATAAAATATATTTTGTGTCACGGACGGACAAAATGCTCACTCTCTAACTGATCATGCTCTGCCCTGCTTTTTTTTCTTAGCCTGCATTGGCATTGAGATACGGACTGAAGGAAGTTCTGTAGCAATGACGATGAATATGTACATGTACATTAATGAATATTTACAATGTATAAAATTATATCTGTAGCTGCCTCCATGAAAAACAATACTCTTTTGTCAAACATTCACCTCAAAAGTATTTAACTGGTAACTGGATGTTAAATAACATTTCCTTTGAGTAATTTCTAGTACATGCACAATACTGCTGTATGTATCCAAAGCCTGAAGTAGTAGTTATTGAGATATAAAATTGAAGCTCTACAAAATCTGTAAAGTTGTTTGTTAATTAACCTTCATATACATATAATACATTGAAGATGTACATTTTGTAGCAACTTCCACTAAAACTATCTTTCTTTATACATCCACATCACCATGTACAGCTCTACACGTACACAAGCATTTACTATTTTGAGAAAGGTTTCCTTGCACATGTATGTATGTAATATACTGTACATGTACATGCTCTGTTCAAAGCCACTGGGTTACATAGAGAACCCACAATCATTGATTTGTATTTCAATGAGACCTTCATAGTCACAATTCATGACAAGGTGTATATCTTCTTACCACTTCACATTAAAAACTGAGTTTTTCTCATATAGTTGTAAACATCATCATGTACTTATATACAAAAGCATGATATGGTGCATACATGTAGTACAGCTTCACGTAAGACATACACCGGAGATGCGCAATGCGTGATCTTTGTGTACAATACATCCCCCATTGGTTGTAGTTGTTACGATATATGGTCGGGTTTTAATATGACTACGATAGTGTGTTGACTTGAGGGGGTGGAAGATAGATTCTCGATAATATGGACAGGAAAAAGAGTCCTTTAGCTGAATGTCAGGTTTCCATGGCGATCACAAAGCCAGTGACGTCAAACACAATTATCCCAGGGTGACGAAAACAGAGAAAAGAGATAGAAGGGGGGGGGGGAAAGGAGAGCAAAAGAGAAGGGGGCAGAAAGAGAGAGAGAGAGAGTGTGAGAGGAAGACAGAGAGAGAAAAGAATGTATATTTGTGAATGTATATAAAATTAAGAGATAAACAGAGAGACAGAGAGGCAGAGATGAAAAAAAAGAAAGATAATGATTGAGAATGAAGGGAAAGAGATCAAAAAGAAATAATGAAGATGAGATGTAGAAACACAATGAAATCCAAATGTTACATGTTGCCTTCGTACACATATGTACCCAGCTGAGAGAGGCAACATGAAAGAGAGAACAAGATATAGGAAGGGAATTTTAAAAATTTGAATAAAGAGGAGAAATGAGAGCAAGGTAAATATGAGAAGATAATGTGGTTTGTAAATAAACATGGGTGATTAGCTAGATATTCTGACGAAAGAAGAAAATAAAAGAAATTGAACGTAGAAAAGGAGATAAAAGGCAAAATAAGTACAACACATACTACATGTAGCAACTTACTACAGAAAGGTTTTTTCTCATCTATTGTGAAGGAAAACTTGACATCATTGTGGAAAAGATTTATAAGCAAATGAAGGAGAAGGAAGAATAAGAGAAAACGAAGTGGTTGCATCATCCAACAAACATCTCAACACAGAAGAACTTCAAGTCGCCCCTTGTCACTTGGCACAATGAATTGGACCTTGTCCCTTCTTAATCTTATTCATCATGTAGGAGGAAGAGGAGAAGGAGGAGGATCACATCACCAACCACACATCTCATCAAAGAAGAACTTGACATCAACGTGGTCACCCCTTGTCAGATAGCACATCGGCTTGAACCTTGTCCCTTCTTAACTTTTATTTCTCATATAGGAGGGAGGAATTAAGAGGGGGAGGGACTGTGTCACCAACCATACATCTCTTCACAGCTAGGAGATTTTACATCAACGCAATTAAACCCCTTGTCAGTTCGCACGGTGAACTGAACCTTGTTCCTTCTTAATCTCATCTTCCATGCAGGAAGGAAAATTAAGGAGGAAGAGGAAGAGGAAGAGGAAGAGGAGGAGAAGAAGGAGGAAGAGCACAAAGAGGAGCTTCACATCATGCAGTCACCTCTTGTCAGATGGCGCAATGAAGTAAGAATCGTCTCTTCTTAATCTCATCTTTCATGCAGGAAAGAGGAGGAAGAGAAGAAGAAGGAGCAGGAGGAGAAAGAGGAGGGACCATGTCACCAACCAAACTCATTAAAGAAGAACTTGCCATCACAGCGGTCACCCCTTGTCATGTAGCATGATGGATAGGATGTTGTCCTTTCTTAATCTTATTTCTCATGAAGTAATGTGAAGGAGGAGGAATAGAAGGAGAAGAAGGAGGAGGAAGTGCATCACCAACTATCATCACAGATGAACTTCACATCAATACTATCAACCCTTGTCATAAAGGACAATGAATTAGATTATTAGACCTTGCCTTAGTTACATGTATATATAATCTTATCTCATGTAGGAAAGAGGGGGAGGAAGAGGAAGAGGAAGAGGAGGAGAAGGGATCGCATCACCAACCACACATCTCATCTCAGAAGAGCTTGACATCAAAGCGGTCACCCCCTGTCAGGTGGGAAGACGGATGGGACCTTGTCATTTCCCTCTGAATATTTCATCTGTGTCACATGTCGCAATTACTTGCTTGGTTACTCAAGGAGATATCGAGCAATATCTCCGAACATCCATTATTCCTTCATCAGACTGTCTAGCCACTGAGGTTGATGGGGTGGCTGTTAGAGGAGGGATGAGTTACAACACTTGATGACGAAATAGCAAGTGACTCATGGAGCTGAGATTTGTCAAGATGCTAACTCCAGTACCCCCAATATTGGAATATGGAGATTGTCTAGGATGCGCATAGAGTAATATTATTAGGAGTACTCTACTCTGCCAACAAAGTGACAGAACCAACAACAACAAAAAAATCAGCACTTCAAAATCATTACTTTTCTTTTGATTGTCATTTTGAATGTATTAGTGGTTGACAGGTTGGAAAAACCTCCAGACAAGCTCACAATTATCAAGAGCAACATTATCAAGAGCAACATCTGTCCATCATCTTCAAACTCTGAAGGTTTAGTAAAGGAAATTTTAAGTTCTGGTAATAATAGAAAATAAATTCTTCAAGAATCAAACAATACTTTAATACACACAATGTTCAAAACTACAAATACAATGTAATTGATACCTGCAAACCATTAGCTGAGTCATGTGCAAGGAGAATTGTAAAAAGGAAAAAACAAGTTTATCTTCTTGGCACTAATGCATAACATGCGGTTTCACATGTGCACTCTTGACAAGCAGTGTTTTCCAGTGAATGTGATGTCCAGAAAGGTTTTGTTAATTTGCTTATAAATATTTGCTGGTCCAAACAACCCACCTACTGCACGATAAACAATCTGAGTCACTTTCTCTGAAAATGGAATTCCAATACCTCAACTCAAAATTATCTTGAAGAAAGAGGTGTTTAATCTTCATCCTTTGTATGCATAAACCACAACCACTAAGTGTTGAGGCCGACTCTCCATTTGCGGTGGAATTTGTGATAAAGAGATCCAGAGAGTTTTCTTAAAATATATATTCCCTGCAAAAGCTTAACAATAGTTTTCAAATGACAAGACGTGCTCAGTGAAAAAGATATTGTCCGCTGAGAGCGAGAAAAATGTTACCTCCATGTAAGTAACGCCCTTCTGGCTCTCATGACACAATATGCTAAAGCACAGAGCAATTCAGCTCTGGAAAGCTTTCAAAAAAAGGAAGAAAATGTGAAAATTGCACCCAAGTAAATCACACACTCTTGTATACATAAAAACATGACAACTCAACAACAAAAATCACATTCTTCTTAAAGGTACAATCTAACAATGTGACATGGTCGTAAAAGTGGTTGGATATTTCATCTATTTGGTTAAGAATGGAAGAAAAAGTTCCCTGAATGTTTTAAAGGCATTGATTAACTTTGCCCAGGATTGAAAAAAAAAAATCACTGTTCCAGCTAATGCTGTAATCAAAATTGCAAACCTTTAGCTCAGACAGGAATCGCCTGAGTTTTATAAGCTGATCGGTCGTTTATATATCAAGATATTTACTATTGAACATTGATGTCGGGATAGAGTACCACCGAACCCTAAAGAACTCTTACGGTTGGCATACCTCGCTCTATCACAGAATACCGTACGGGCTGGAAACCCGCTCTGAAATCGCCAAGCGCTGATGCTTGGTTTTTGTGACTGCAGCGCAGCGAAGAAGCCGAGCGACTTGCGCTAGCGATTGATCGCGATTTTCTCTTTTTTAGGATAGTAAACGGGTTCCATTTTCTCTCATACTTTCACATATCCTTAATTATATATGTAGTTAGAGGACTGCACACAATTCACTGGCATTTGAGCTGATTTTACAATTTTTCACAAAGTTAATCAATCACTTTAAGGAAAATTTCCCATGTAGAAGGAAGTGATGTTCATTTTCAAGAAGAAAACCTTCAAAATCAAACATATCATCATAACTAAAGTCGTAACGGTAATCTAAAAAATTCTGTACCATTAATGCCGCCCATATATTCTTGCTTATAAGTTTTCAACATTTTAATACAGTAAAATCAACAAATAGTATAAAAAGACAACCTATCCATTAAAGACACCACAATTTTTTTAATTTCCTGAACAGTGTTTTGCATTGAAACCTGCCCTAAAGAAACCTAATCCTAAATACCACAAGTTTATTAAGATATTTCTTGTCTCTTTTAAGCAGTGTTAACATACAGCTTTCACAGTAGTGTCTTTATAAACAAGACAAATTCAGTTTTATGCTGGAAATCTGTAGAAATAGGAAAGCAAACTCACCCCTACTTTCTGATGATAGTCTACTTGATAATCTCCTCTTGGCCTTGGCGGCAGCACTCTTTACCGAGCCCTCCGAATGTTTTGATGAGAATACTGCTTCCTCCAGTCCAAAATCGCTACCGACAGAGTCTAATCTACCATCGTCTAGTCTGCTTTCCGATTCCGATTCTGACGCGGTGGTCGCGGAACCATTGCTGTGCTCAAACCGCTTTCTCGATGCCATGCTATCAATTCTGCGAAAGTGAGATAATCGAGGAGAATAAACTAGAATTTCAAGTAAGTTTCAGGGGAAAATCACAGAGTGTCCAAGAGTGCCTTACGGTGTCCCATCGATATTCCCCAATTATATTTTCTTTACATTAGAATGGGAAGCAGGAGATGCTACAGAAATAAAACAGTTCAGAAGGGCATACACTGCAGTCCATGTATTTTGTTTCTGGTTGGAGAACGCATATCAAGACATGAATAAAACAGTTTAGAAGTGCACGATACCACGTAAACGTGACGTCAGCGGGAGGAATTCAAACATCAACCTCTTCACTTATGGAATTTCAATGGCAGCCAAAGCATAATAATGTGGATCTGATGACTCCTCATATCTAGTAAGTCTGTCAGGTTCAAAAATTTGGGAATTCACCCCTGCATGCTTTCTTAGCTCTGAATACATAAGCGACAAAAAGCTTTTGACTTCAAACAAATACCATGATTTACCTTCAAAAGTACATTCACACATTTTGGAAATCTTCTCCTGGTTTCAATTGCATATAAATGTATTTTACAACATGGAGAAAAAGCACTTTAGAAATATAATTACTCGACTCATCAGGGCCCCGTCTTATAAAGAGTTGCAATTGATTGCAAATACTTTGCAATTGATATCAATCGCAACTCTCTACTTAAGAGATAGGAGATTGGAAATTTGCAATTGATTGGAGGACTTGCGATCGATTCTCATTGCTAAGAATGTGTGCACTATCTAAACTCACTGGGGAGTATTCCTACTAAATAGTCATTGTGAAGGCATATGACAATTATGATCACAATTTGGTATTTGCCACTGTAGTAGGTTTCCAATTCTCTATTGAGTATGCAAAGGCAAATGTAGACTAATACCTTGCACATAAATGTTAGCTCCATGCAAGGGATCAAACGAACTTCGCATCCAAGTCACATGTTTTCGTTTGATACAGCATACACTGTACATAATTTTTTTTTCTTCTGGCAAATCATACAAATGGAAAATTGCAGCAGTTATCTTCTTCTTCTTCCTTTTTTTTTGGAGAAATGTATTGCCCAGTATCTGTTTTACACCTTGCTGCTCATCACTGTAATACCTTCAATGGCTTTAAAAATGGAAAAATGTTCAAGAATGCAAATCGTTGTGTCTTGAGCGTGCATCGAATTGACCTTGAAGAATACTCCCAATGGATTTCCCATTTCAACAATACTTCCAAATTGCTCCTGATCCTAAAGTTTCCAATATGGTACTATTTTTTTCACATACAAGATAAATATATGAAGGTTTTTTGTAATGGGTACAGCTATAAAATGCCTGAAAATACTTTTTTTTTAAAAACATGAACTTCCTACCTGTTGAGGACGTTTTGTACAGGGATCTCCTCATCCATGTGTGCTTCAGCCATCCTCTCCTGAAGCTCCTGCGCTGCTTCTCTCTCAAGCTCTCTGATGTCGTCTATACACAGACCATACCACTCATCCTGCCAGCACCATGCCTGTCTATGGGCTAGGAACATTGTCTTCTTCAAAGCTGTGAGACAGAGAGAGAGAGAGAGAAATAGAGAGTGGCAGACAGGGAGGGAGACACAGGGAAAGAGACACAGGGAAAGAGACACAGAGGGAGAGATACAGAGAGACAGAGAGAGACAGAGGGAGAGAGAGACAGAGAGAGACAGAGAGAGAAAGAGATAGGGAGAGAGACAGAGAGATAGGGAGAGAGACAGAGGGACAGAGCAAGAGAGACAGAGTAAGATTGTGTGTGTGAGAGAGAGAGAGAGAGAGAGAGAGAGAGGAGAAAGACAGAGAGAGCAAGAAGTTTTAATATTATCGTAATTTGAGCACTGTAATGAAGTTTTCTGGTCACTTTTTCCACAGGCAAATGTTCAAAGGGACAAATGAATATTAGCTATCATAAATTGCAAATTGCCCAGTGCCTCATTCACATAGTAAAAATTATTTATTTTGATTGATTACTGCCCAATATTGTTTCATAAGATTTATCAGTGTAATGGCTGAAACCTTTTGTACTTGATAATTTTGAAAGCTGATATTTCAAAAGTTTGGTCAGGATGATTAAAAAAAAAAATTCCTACTCATTTTTTTTTTTTTTTTTTTTTGGGGGGGGAGGGGAAAATATGATTTTTCAGTTTACGCCAGACATGTCTTTTATTCGATGTATTTGCCAACCGAATACTCTATAGAGGGGGTTTATTTGGGGAGCAATTTATCAAGATTATGTGAATCCACTTGGTGAGCTGGAAGGGGGACAGACATATTAATGTGAAATTTCCTTAGAGGTATTAATTGTATTATCACTCTCCCTGAGGTAATTGGTCTACATGTGAACATGGCAATGTGTTTTGCAACTGAGAGAGTGAAAATTAAACAGCTGGAGCAAACTTTGTTCCTTTTCTAAAGCCAATTCAGCATCCCAAACAACATAGATAAAATTGAAATATTTGGTCTCAAATTCCCCAGGCCCCTTTTCCCTTTTCTATCAAGGTAAACATAAACAACAGATAAGAAGAAAAAGAAGAAATTATTTTCAGTTAATTTTGTTATGCTTGTGGGATATCATTTCAGGAGAGAATACACCTACTTCAATGCTAGGAAAACAAGTATATACTTGAAAGTAAGGAACAAAAAAATACAGCTCTCAGGCCTATCTGTCTCTAGGATAGTAGTAGCAGTAGTAGTAACATTAGTCGTAGCAGTAGCAGTAGCAGTAGTAGTAACAGTATAGCAGCAGCAGCAGCAGCAGCAGTAGTAGTAGCAGTAGTAGTAGTAGAAGTAGTAGTAGAAGTAGTAGTAGTAGTAGTAGTAGTAGTAGTAGTAGTAGTAGTAGTAGTAGTAGTACTAGTAGTAGTAGTAGTAGTAGTAGCAGTAGAAGTACATTGTAGTAGTAGCGGTAGTAGTAGAAAGAACACTTTTCTAACAAACTCTCGTTAGAACAATGTAATTCTGTCCCACTTCTTGTTATTCTATTGTTTCCTAAAACAAGGTTTCAATATAAAGAGGTAATTTCCTTGATACCAAGGAGTTCGTTATAACGAGGTTCCACTGTATTATATTTCATAACTATATTTTAAAAGACTATAAAAATGTGTAAGAGCAGATAAAATCCATTTCAACTATGCTAAAAAATATTAAAATATGTTAACCTATACATCAATCCATATAGATGATTGTGAGCAAATTCATTAATACACATTCCTACATGTAGATCTTAGATTTAGATTCATTCTTTATATCTACAAAATTGGCTTTAGTAATGTCCACATATAATAACTTTATCCTCACAGGCTATACGTATTCACTGTATCAGACACACCAAAGAGGATCATATATCGTCTGTTAAGAGCCAGAAGAGCGTTAACTCTGTGTAAAAGTATATGAATTAACACCCTTCTGACTCTGAGCAGAGGATATTAGCTGGTACAAAGAAGGGTTTTGAAAGAGGAAAGCGTGAAGAGGTAGATACATGTAGGGGTAAAGAGATACAGAGAGAGAAAGAGGGAGAGGAGGAGAGAGGGGGAGAGAGGAGAGAGGGAGAGAGAAAGAGAGAGAGCGGGAGGAACTCCTCTTCGCAAGTTCAATTCTCGACTTTGTATGGAGGTCCTTCTAGCTCTGAACATGATATTAGCAGGTATAAAGAAGGGTTTTAATGAGGGTGACATGGAGAGAGAGAGGGGGGGGGGGGCTCTTTTTCACAAGTTCAAATCTCGACAGTTTAATCATGTTAGTCTGATGTGCCTGCAGCCAACTGTCTGATAGACGTCAACAGGCAATGAAGAAGGTCTTTGAACGCCTCAGCGATTGCCTAAGGATTGGAAAGCAGGAGAGAAAGAAGGTGAGAAGGGGATAGAATGATGGACAGAAAGGTAGAAAAAGAGAGAGGCACAGAAGAGAGATAGAAAGCAAGAGAGAGGGAGATAGAGAGCACGAGAGAAGTTGAGAAAAAGAAAGGAAGATAAAACAAGAAAAAGTAAGAGAAAAAGAGACAAAAGACAAGTAAAAGCAATAAAGCAAAAGAAGATGACAGCAACATAGATATGGCAGAAAAGGCAAGAGAAAGAGAGAGAGAGAGAGAGAGAGAAGACAAAGAAAGGAAGAAAAAAAGAATTTAAAAGAAAATATGGGGCAAGAGAATCAGAGAGGAAGCAAGGAAGAGATAGAGAATGATATATGAAGAGAGAGGGAGGAAGAGAAAGAAAGAGAAAAATGAGAGGATGAGAGAGAGAATGACAGGAAGGGAGATAGAGAGGAAAGTGTGAAAAAGAAAATGTGTCTGTGAGAGAGAGAAAGAGAGAGGGGGAGAGAGAGAGAGAGTAGAAGAGAGAAAGAGAGGGGGGAAGACATTTACTCCAGCAATAATTGCTCCGGTCTTTACTTTGTCAAAGATATAGGGTTAGGATTGCACTTGCGTTTTAGTTTTTGGTCTGGTTTATGACTTGGGTTAGGGTTGGGGTTAGGTACAGTGCTTGGTCCAGTCTTAAAGTTAGGAATTTGGTTAGTGCAATTAGTGGAACATACGCCATACAACCGAAGAGAAGATGGAGAGCTCGAGATAGGGGTGGAAAGGGAATGAGTAAAATATGACCTAGCCTAGATTCCTGTCGCAGTTCGTGAACCTGAATAGTGTAAAGCTAACAAACAAAATTCCAAACAATGAAAATTGAAAATAAGGAAAAGTCAAAGAGGGAGAGGTTGGGGCAGGGATAAGGGTCTGGAGGGAAGGAGTGATAAAACAGGGACAGACCATTAAATTATTTTATGCTCCACTTTCTGCTTATTCGAATGCCCCTGGCTTTAAATTATGTGCACATAAGTGGGTGAGAACAAGAAAGGCATCCAGTCTACAAGCAGTGCAAAGACCTTCTACTATACAGGGTATCCCAGAAAGAATGCAACACTTGAGATCTGCAAATTCAATCACATCATTGACACAATATCATCAGTTTTTGTTTTATTTGGTAGGCAATTCTTTTCAGAGTAAAATGACACCAAGATGATCAATTCTTGGTGCTATTTTTGTGAGGCAATGTCATTAATTCATAGTTTGATACTTTTACAGCCGTAGTCATGTTTGAAGCAGCGAGAAATTTATGTAAGACAGCTTTCCATAGAGTCGGCTTTGTTGAAAAATGCACGAATGCTCTCACTTTGAAAACGAAAAACAACAGGAATGAAACAGAGATTGTATGGGCTGCCATCACTCGCAAATTTCTCACTGCTTCAAGCGTAACTATGGTTGTAAAAGTAGCAAATTTTTTAAATGACACTGCCTCACAAAAATAGTCGTAGAATCAAAACGCCTCACCAAAAATTGATGACCTTGGTGTCATTTTACAGGGAAAAGAATTTTCTACCCAATGAAATAAAAACAAAAAATAATAATATTGCATCAAAGTAGTTGGAATTGCAGATATCAGGTGTTGCATTCTTTCGGAGCCCCCTGTATATTCAGCTTTACCATGTGCAAAAGGACATTTACCACTGTAACCTTGGCAGAAAACCCTTATGAAAGATAGAAAGGAATGAACTCAATTTTTTACTTAATTTATATTTGAATCAAATATTTCATTCTGCTCTGTGATAGTAATAATAATCATACTTCGAATTGCGTGTACTTGACAAAAAATATCAATAATATGAAAAAAAGGGGAAAACACTTTTGTCTCATTTAATGTTAGAGTGCGCGAAAAAGGAATCAAGTCAGTTCATTTTGAAACCAAATGGCATAATGAAACACAACTCAATTAATCCCTGTTTAGTTGTATACATTTTCATATAAATCCCCTAAAATGATATACATATAATGCTCTTTTAGTAGTCCATAGCAGACAATAGCTATGTTCATACGGGACTTGTAGTTTTGAAACTTTAAGTTAGCGAAACTTAAAGTTAACGAAAAAACGGCTCACTAACAACGATGAGGGCCTGAAACAACAACGCTCGTTGTTCAAGACTACAAGTCGAGTGATCATAGTTTAACATGAGCAGAGAGGTCATCCTTAACAACGAGATTGCTGAACTTAAAGTTTATTTTGTCCACACAGTCCGTAGCTGCAACGAGGACCCCCTGTGGCTTGTGGTTTCAGCAATAACCACAAGCTCAGTTCTGGAACTGCAAGTAAACTTAAAGTTTCAAAACTATGAATCCATTCATATGGTCTGAAACTACAAGATAACTACAAGATAACCTAAAGTTTTGAAACTACATGTACAAGCGAAACTTAACATTTAGCTCCCTTCGTGTAAACGTGACTAATGAACATTATGATAATACATCATAAGGCTGAATATAATAAAGGGAGGAGAGAAGATGGAAATTTAAAGGGGAAGGCCACTCTGAAAATTACTTGTTTTTAATTGAAGCAGAAAAATCAGAACTACAGATAGCAAAAAAAGTTTGAGGAAAATTGGACAACTAATAAGAAAGTTATGAATTTTTTAAAAGTGGCATGAAAAACTAGGGAAAACAATGAAAATCACTAGACAAATTGGCAACTCAGTCATGAGTTTGTGACATCACTGCTCTTTCTCTTGTCTTTACTTAGGTAGCTTAGCGAAACGTGATGGTACGTAAAAACACGGCAAAGAACTCATATGACAAAATTATTCAAAATCAATATTTTATTCTATAGAGGCAGAACCAAAATATATGGATGTAGAATTAGTATTCAACTCTAGGAACATTTTTAAGCAAAATAAAAAGAAAACTTTTAATCAGATAAGTCTGACTGAAATTTTAGATGCACAGAAAAAACTAGCAATTTCCTGCGTCTTTACACGTCATTGCATTTCGCTAAGCTACCTTAGATGACATTCTTATATTGAAAGGTTATGGGGGTAGACTTCTCAAAGACCGAAGTGCAATGAAGGTTAAGACCGAGATCATTAATGCGCCATTTCCGCTGTGCGATATCTAATTAGCTTCTGATTGAAGGCAACGAACTGTCCTGCTCTCATCCATATCTCTCTCTCTCTCTCTTTCCCTCACTACATCTCTCTCTCCTCTCTCTTTCTCTCTCTCCCTCAATCTTCTCCTTCTAATTATCCTCAATTTCCTTCTTATCTTCTCACTAATGACAAAGTTGATCTCACTATATATATTTTCATTTATAAACTTTTCAAAGCTTACTTCTATTTACTCCATTCATGGAAATGTCCTGATAAAGTGGTTTCATTCATTTAACTTTCAATCAAAAGCTTACCTCTGCTATTTTATACTCCATCTGCAAAAGTGTCATAGTGTTCTTTCACTTAATTTTCAATACAAAAGGCTGAGGGTTCTAAACTCCTTTAATTCCCCTATTGTGCTGCTATTGCGCGCACTTGGGGGTTGGGGGTTTATGAAAGGGTATACGAATGCACACTCTTACTGAGCATGCGCCATGCTGATACATATATATTTCATCTATGTTATACGCAAGACTGTATGACATATATACTCTGCCAACCATTACTTCTCGGTCCATTTCAAACATAAAATTTGCATTCGTGACTTCATCTTTGGACCAAAAACTATAGCTAACCCTATCCCTTTAATACCTTAAAGGGAGCCACTGCTCGATATCCACGTACGTTCAAATTTCATTTGCTTGCCCCTATTGCAAGGCCGTTCATAACAACATCGAGGGTGGGGTAGTTTGTCAGTTGGGTTGTTCAGTTCATCTTTCTTCGGTCAAATGCGTATCACTGCAATTGCGTGCTCGTTTACCGAAGATGTTCGGAGATTCCTGAATATTACCCGAGCTGGGTCAAGCTCCAAAACACCACAATTGGCAACTTTTCGGTCCCTTTAAACCTAACCTACAACAGAATTTAACCCAAGGCCTAACATACATCTGTGACAAAATAAAGCCATGAGCAAATGTCACCACAGCAAATGTCCGATTACCTCAGAACACCACATGCATCCTGAAGAAAGAATATTTCCCAAGATCAGGTGACTTGTGTCCCGATTTCAGCTAGAGCTCACGGTACCAAGAGCCAAGGTGACCGACAATGTTGGTCTGGCGGGCCTTTTGAAAAGTTCTCTGAGGGTTCACAAGACGAAGAGCCCAGGAAACCAACATGTTAATCTTGCTGGCCTTTGGAAAAAAATCTTTGAGTATTCACAAGACCATAATGTATTTTAATTGTCGACCTAGTGGGCTGTCGGTCTACTGGGCTGTCGGTCTACTGGGACGTCCTGCAAATTTGAACTTTTCAAAATGGAAGATATAAAACAGAGGGCTGGCTCGGACTTACCAACATCGTGAATGAACTTCTCGATCCTGTTCTGCATGCCCCAGTACCTAAACTCCACCCTGCACAGCTTGTAGGCGCACATGATATCTGTGCAGCCGTACTTGGGTAGGAACTCCCCATCCTCGTTCACCTCCCTCCAGTCCTCGCTCATAGGGCCCCGCCCAGTTTTCTTGGACTGGAAGGTGCGAGGGTCGTCCTCCTTGACGTAGTCCCCGCTGCCGATGGGGTCGTTTACAAAGTCAATTAAATCTGGAGATTTAAAGGAGAGAAACCGTGTCAGAGCAAGTAGTTACAGATTCTAGAAAGTTTCTGGTTTCCAAGTAGCTGACATGACACTGAATTTTTGCAATATGTGAAAATGGCTGTTGTTTAGAAGTCATGAAAGTTTGTGTTGCAGAAGTTTCTGGTTTTACACCGGTATTTTCTAGTGATATCTAGCACATACATATACAGCATATATACTTCATAATAGTGCATCAAATTAGCTAATTAGGGATATCTAAATGTGAAACATATTCGCAGCATAACTCTTTTTTTTTGGTCAAATACCTTATAAAATCAATCAAAACAACAAAATGAACAACAGTCAGGTTTAACAAATTATGACGATGACTCGTACAGGAACTCATAACACATTTTTTTCTCATTTTCAACAAAGCTGCTGTTCTTTACAAATAAAATAAATTTTTAGCAAATACACAATCATCTTTCAGTAGTTAGAGTCACATTGGTCAATATATATATCATACCAGCATACATCATATTTCTCCCTAGAGATTTTTATGAGGTGGGCACGTTCAAGCTCTTTACTTTGTCCCATACTCTACCGACCACACTGAAGTTTTTAGCATATCTGGGCCCCGTTTCCTAAAACTTGTTATCAATAACAACTGTCACATTTCTATGACAAATTTGCTCTTAGCCAATCAGATTCAAGGATTTCAGTAGCTTATAACAGTTATTGTAGCTTGTCACCGATAACAAGTTTTATGAAACGGGGCCCTGATGATCGTAATAACTTGCAAGCCCGGCTGGAGCTGAGATTAGACTAAATTTCAAGTAAAACGATACTCCTGGGCTCTGTTTCATAAGACTTGTTATCAATAACAAGTTATAATAACTGTTTAAAGCTACCGAAATCCTTGCATCTGATTGGCTGAGAGCAAATTTGTCATAGAAAAGTGGCAGTTGTTACTGATAAAAAGTTTTATGAAACGAGGGCCCTGATGTCAATTTCTGTTCATAATATCATCAATACTTGGTAAAGGATGGAACACCAAATGACCAAGAGAGTGGACTTTATGACACCACATTCCATTACTACATGTTTACATCTGGTGTACCTGGACTTGCCCTGGTATAAATCATTCTAAGATGTTAAAAAGAATTTGTTTTTAAAGGAGAATGAAACCCTGGGGAAATATCTATTTTAATGAAAAGAGGATAGAGAGAAGCAATTTTTAAAAAGTTCCATCAAAATCAGATACAAAATGAAAAAGTTATGAAAGTTTGAAAAGTCTCTATTTACTTTCTATGGTGATCCTCAAATTGGCAATGTTGCTTCAAAATGACAGGTTTAGTAGTACAACTCTCAATATGTTTTGTACAAAAAATCTCATATTTTCTCCATTATCTCTAAAGATGCTGCTTGTCTTTTTGTGAACTCAACATATGTTGTGTCAAATATATTTTCCCATGATATATCTTGAGCTAAGGAGGAGACAAGCTCCACCTTCAGAGATAATGGGGAAAATATGAAATTTTGTGTACAAAACATATGGAGAGTTATACTACTAAACCCGTCACTTTGAAGCAACATTGCCAATTTGAGGATTGCCATAGAAAGTAAATTGAGACTTTTCAAACTTTCATAACTTTCTCATTACTCAACTGATTTTGATGGAACTTTTTAAAAATCGCTTCTCTCTATCCTCTCTTTTCATTAAAATTGATTTTTCTCCAGGGTTTCATTCTCCTTTAAGTCTCATAGGTGTGGCACCAATTTGAGGAGACACTACACAAAGAGGATTATTGATGCTAAGAAATCATATGAAAATGGATTTATTCTACTGCATTTTGCCATGAAATAAAGAGAACGGTATCAACTTACCTATATATCTACTCTTAGCTTCTGCGCTGGACAAATTAAAAACATTTTCCTGATGGCCCGCATCTGGTAAGTACTTCGTTTCTACTTCTAAGGAAAATTTCTCGATGAACGGACACGTGTAGCGTGTCTTCGTATAAGGGTAAGCATTCCACGACTCCTCTTCCACCCGTAATGCTGTTTTCGGTAATATTGCACGAAACCAACCTGAAAAATAGGAACAAAAAGCAGAATAAGTCAAAAATGAAAAACAAGACCAACTTCCCTATAATTTGAAATGTTTCATAAAATTGACCTTGAAATTGATGTAAACCAAAAGAAAAAAACTAATTAATTGAAAGTGCAAAAAATACATCAAGTTTCATACAAATTTGATACATGCACATATTACCCAGTTGAAGATTTCAATTTCGTGCCAATTGACTCCACAAATTCAAATGTGTAAATGATTTTTAAGAAATAAATCTTCTTTTGCAAAAAAAAAATATATAATACTTTTATCATCCAATAATTAGCTGATTGGTCAGTCAAACATAAATCATGTCTTTACAATCCATGTCAAACGTTAGTTTGGTGCAATTGAAGAAAAATTATATAAATATAATACACATGTACACATATCATACAATATGAAATAATAGCATGATAACACAATATAACAAAAACACAACACAAATTTCTCACATTTCTTTTGGCCTGTTATGAATACTGTACTTTGCCTTTAAAGCAATCCTGCGGTTTAAGAGGACCATGGAGCAACTTTATGACATCACATTCCATTACTACATGTTTACGTATGATGTCATCATAACATAAATCTCTTTTGCGCCCCGTTTCACATCTGCCATTAAGCAGCATAGTATTAGTAATTCAACCTGACGGATTATCTTGAGAAATGTAAAAAGACTTGTGGGGTGTTTCAAATTTGAGAAAAATAAATGGGGACATTTAAGATTAGAAAAAATATTTAGTAATACTGTTCAAAGCCATATCAATTGAACAACTTCCAGTACATATGGGATAAAAGGCACTAATAGCTGATAAATCTAACATACATCTATTTGCATATCCTCCATTTGTTATGTTCTTAAATTGTAGGCCTATGAGAGATGGTCAAAACACACACACACACACACGCTCTCTCTCTCTCCCTCTCTCACTCTCTCACTCTCTCTCTCTCTCTCTTTCATTCCCTCTCTTTATCTGTCTCCCTCTCTATCTCCCTATTTCTCTTTCTTTCTCACATCCATTTGCTCATCACAACCTTATCCTTATTTCGTAATGTGAAGAAATTCAGAGCTTCTAGCTCTTCAGAAAAGGTCAGGCTTGGCAAATTTGTTTGAACAGATGAGCCTATCGTCGGCCTCTAAAGTGCTCTACATGACTGTTCCCCAGGCTCTGTGTCAGTAAAAACTAAAAAGTCTCCAAATTTGTGACAGGGTGGGGGCACCATCTTCATCAGTGTGCACAACTCCCAGGCCGCCCTACACAAAATCAACTAAAAGTTCAATTATGTTGTATACGGCATAAGGGTGCAAACAGATACAGTATGACCAGTGGATATACACTTCTTGAAACATACACATATATTTCAAATTTTCTTTTCTACATGTACATCTACACAACACATTTCCATCTCATACAACTCCTAAATTGTTTACAGACAAAGGTTACAACTCCTCTATAACCTTTCCTTTATCCTCTCAATGCAAATTATGTGAAAATAGTGACCAAAACTGTTCCCACCCTGTTAGACACATGATGATATTGTTGGCGAGAGTTGGAAACAGGGCGTTAACTCTGTGTTAAAACATGTAAGTAACGCCCTTCTGGCTCTCTTCCGACGATATATAATCAAGCTCTCTACATGTACAAATATTCTCCAAATGTTAATTCTAGGGCAACAACGTCATGGACTAACACCCCTTGAAAACAGATACCCACCCCCTAATAAAAATACCATCTCAGGACATCTACAAGGACAACTACCAAGTCAACTACTGTAAATCCAGACATTTTCGCGTTCATGTAAATTTTCACGAAGTTCACGAGTGGTCGAGATTCGCGAAAGTTTCATGCCGTAAAATAATCAAATCCCCATTTGAAACGACAACGAATGATTGCAATTCTCGAAAGTTTCTTGGAGTAAAGTTGGCGGTCATTAACGATTCGAGAAAGTTTTATGTGACGAAAGTTTCTGGGTTGACAGTACCCTTTCTGGGTTGACAGTACCCTCTAGAACAAATAATCAACCCTCTTTTAGTTTCTTACCTCGTAAATGCCTACCTATGTGATAAACTTTGGAAGTATGTACTGCCCATTACTTCCTGGGCCATCTTCATAAGGCTGCTTGATAAGTATCTCTACGTTTGCATGAAGGTTTGATTCTCCTTCAAAATCCTTACTGCCCCAACCCACCCCCACCCCCATCACAATCCCCAACCCGCTTTTAGTTTCTTACCTATTAAACGACTGATAAACTTTGTGAGTATATACTGCCTGGTACCTCCCAGCCATCTTCATAGGGTTGGTTGATGACCAAGTTTGTATTATCAAAAGGTTTGCTTCCTTATTAACCCTTTCAGGACAGGAATTATTTAAGGGATAAATTGATGACATTTTTTCTTCAAATTGGCAATAATGATATTTTTCTTTTAGTTCTACATGGTTCTAATAAGTGTAATGTCTTTGAAAACAATATATATGGTTAAGAATTTTGTTGAAAAGTTGAAAAAAATGCAAATTTTGATGAAAAATAATGATTTTGAACCTCTCATTGTGTTGCCAATTTAAGGACTTTAAAGCTTATTCTTGTTTTTAAAATTCCTGGCATCAAATGCAATATGGTCATGCAACAAAAATGGACATAGTATGTGCAGAAATTTTTGCTCTTTCTACTCGTGCATCTGGTATATTTTTTAGAGCTCTGAATCAAAAGTTATTGAGCCAAACCACAAAATGTGGACAATTGTCTCGAAAGGGTTAAAACTCACTGCTTCCCTGCCCCTGACACATCCAAATCCCAATGTGAAACCCTCTTATAGTTCCTTACCTGGTAAATGACTACCTATGTGATAAACTTTGTGAGTATACTGCCCAGTACCTCCCGGGCCATCTTCATAGGGCTGGTTGATGAGTATCTCTACCCCACTCCCAGCTCCTTTGCTCTCTTGCCGAGACTTTTTCTGCATGGAAAAGAAAATCGACTGGTTGGTCACTTTCTCAACTAATAATGCTTTTACTGCTGTATATCTTCAACACACAAATATATGAATGAAACATTAATGATATAATCATAATCTTGAAAATACAAATATGAATAGAATCAAATATTATTTTGATTTGTAAAACTGCTAAATAAATACATGTCCAGAGAAGTGCATCTCTGACATCACAAAGTATGGTCAATTTCTGGACCCAAGGAGTAAGAATCACACATATGTACACTCACTTTAATCATGCATGGTACATGTATTTTCACAATAAAACAATGAAGTATCAAACTAGTTATTAAAAAAAAAACATATTGGCAAGCCCTTAAAATCAAAGGGTCACATTTCTTAAGATTTTCATTGATGGATAAGAAAAAAAAATTAAAACATTTTAGAAAGGAAAGTTGAATCCAATATAATTTTTAACAAGGTGGAAAATACAAATAGGATTTAATAGACATTTAAAATCATCCCTTGCTCTCCTCAGTTTTTATGACTCCTATTTAATATTAACACAGAAGATGTCAAGTTAAATGGGTTTTAAAAATCGTCAACATGTATGAGATGACGCGGCAAACACTTATTTGGCGACACTCTTTTATCACAGTGACTGTATACTGCCTTTAAAGATGGAGTTGAAGACCAGTCATGTGATTATACTGTATAATATTGTGTAAGTTATTGGAAAATTTCGATTTTGTAATACAAGAATAATTTAGTGAAGTATCAGGGATACTTTTCATGGTAAAGAAACTGAATTGTAGGTAAAGTTTTCAGGGTTACACCATGTACTCTTTCAAATGAATACGAGCCCTGAAAAGGCTTATTCGTTTGGAAGCATAAATGGTGTAACCCTGAAAACTTTACCTACAACAAGAATAATTGTTTTAAATAATTATTTCCTGTCATATTCAGAGTATGAGGGCATTCCAATAGTAATCTTTTACATGTGACATTGCTACTATGGTATTTTGAAAACAGGACTACAAAAAAATCTCACAAATTACTTTTTTACATCTCAGAACTCAACCTTGTCTTTAAAGACTGCAGAGACAGAGACAGACAGAGAGAAATAAACAGCCTTTTACACAACACACACCAACCAACCGCACCGTGTCTGGAGATCACCCACAACTATAAATAAACTCAAATTATAATTCCATGATCGGGAGAGCAGCTCCAATGCAGAAATTATGCACACAATAGACACCGGCTCGTGCCACCAACAAAACAGACGCTGCCGATTCAATAGACGGATCGCTACATACTCACACAGATATCAATTTATCAGAGGATGGAACCAATAGCAAATGGAGAGGGGCGATACTTTGATCATGGGTTCTCGTTTGATCAAAGTTTCTATTCAGAAACCATTAGACATACATGTTTTTACTCAAAAGAGTTCTGAATAGGTCTAAATGAATGCAAATGAATGCCAATATTGTAATGCATTTAATTGATTGAAAACATGCACAGAACTACCGGTATATTTAATGGTATAAACAAAATAAGGTTGAACATTGTCAACCAAGAAGTAGGCGGGCATTATCTCAACTTCAAACACCCACTTAACTCTCTTTAAAAAGATATATTGAGGCATCGTTATTACAGCAAATGGCAAGATGTTAAGGGGGACAACTCTGGAATCTTGGAATATAGACTAAATATTACATTTTTAAAGAAGACGGAGTGAAATAAAAAAAAAAAATTTAATGTTTAGGAGCTACTTGTATTTTGAATGTTTAGTTTTAAGATAAAATATATCTAAAATTAAATTCCATGTACATGTACATAGTGTAAAAATGCATTTCTATGCTCACAGGAGCTGTTCTTGTATTTTTCTTTAGTGGCATTTCCTCAGACACAGTTTTGATCTCTTATTTTTTCCTTCATTTTTCTAGCTCTTTTTTCAGTTTTTAAGGCTCTATTACGAATCTTTTCGACACTGAAAGAATCTCTTATATGAAATCATCATGCTGCTAATTTAAAGAGTATATAATCTATTAAAGAAAATAGTATCTGTTACAGACTCTTGTCTTTTGTTTTAGATAACCATACCTTTAAAAACTAAAGTCTTGTTTGTTTTAAATATTATACTAAAATTTCTTTAAAAACTCATGTCCTTTTACAGATTGTGTTATGATATGCTCCAAAAATTCCTGTCTGTGTTATAGATTGTCTCCTTTTGTAGATTTAAATTGGATATCATTAAAACTGAATGAATAAAGATTCATCAAAATTAACTATCCCTTTAAACATTGCAATCTGTTAATACATATCTCAGAAAACTATGAGGAAGGCAATCTTACAGGGCTTCCTTTAACAACCAAATGTTCATTACTGAAAGCACATGTGCGTGAGCATGCGAAGTGTTTCATTGGAAACCCCAGTCACGAATGTTTAATGTTATCGCGTATTCGTGGTCACGGTTTCCACATCTCGGATTACTCTACCATATGCAGTACCACTATAGCGTGATTGGTAAGCCAAGAAAAAAAAAATGAAACTCTGATATCAATATATATATAATCACTGCTAGTGGATGCCACTAACTGCATTATGATTTTTTCCCCGGCAATAATAATAATGTTATGAATATGTACAATAATGCTTTACAAAATATGTAACAGGAAATAAAACAAAGTTCTAATTTTCTTCTGGGATGTACCCTCTATCACAAGAATGTGTGGGCATGAAAATAGATAAAAGTCTTTATATAATTTTTTTTTTCAATGTGAAAATATGACAAATCCTATTGTGATTGTCATCCCATGGTATTTTTTCTAACAAAAAATGTAAATACATATTACATTTTCGAAAGAGAAGTACGAAGATGATGCATTTGCATGCATATTCTAATATTTCTGTATTAAATCTACTCCTCCATCTCATAAGTTTTATGCATGAAAAAAAAAAAATCTCGCATGAAATTCAAAGTATGTGTAAATATGACAATTCCTATCCTGATCATCGCAGCAGGGCCCAATTTCATAAAACTTATTACAAAATTATATAATATTTTATATCAATTTTATATTATATTTCATAAAACTGAATAATGAATATGAATATTGAATCATTAGATGTACAATGGATGGACATGTACATTGAATGCAGAAATCAATTCAATCATTAACTACAATTATATTCTGTTTTCAGAGTAGAACTATAATTCCAGTCTGCTTTTTAAAAGTCGAAACTACAATTCTGTTCTGGTTTTTGAAGTAGAACTACAATTATATTCTGTTTTCAAAGAAGAACTACAATTCTATTCTGTTTTTCAAAGTAGAACTACTATACTATCCAGTCTTATAATAAAATTGTTGTTCAAATCATTGAACTGAGTTTACTAAACTTAGTGAAATCTAATATAAACTGAACTAAAGCATATTGAAAGAAACAAAATTAAACTGATTTCACTTTAGCAACCTGACATGCATTAGAAAGATTTAATCTTTAAAACACAAAAAATTCTATGTTTCATGTACCAGCTTCTGTTTAATTCTTATATTCCATTGCATTATAAATTCATACCCACCTTTTTCAAATGCTATATTGGATTTAAAGAATATTATACAAAATATTCGAGACCACTTATGCTCATTAACACCTCCACATAGCTACCTGGTTATTATCTCATGCCAGCTAGACGGACTTATCTTACACAAAATTGAATCTCCTTTCCACCCCCACAAAAAAAATCATGAAGAAATACAGTGACTTGTTCAAAACATTTCAACATCTATTTGATTTTGAAAAATAAGAAGTGTATAAATAAAACCGTTCATGTCAATCAATCAAAATGTTATATTGTTTATTTACTTTAAAGAGCCAATTTTTCAAATATATAATTTCAACTTATCATTTTAATTCAATTGATATGACTAAGATAAATATTGCTAATAAATAGGTACAAAATGGCTAAAACTTATGACCTGAGGAGTTATAAAATATACAATGTCACTTTACAAGTCTGGGAGAAAATATACAGAGAAAATTCCCCATAAGCAAATCAAATTTTTCAAGATATAAATTGAATACATGTACATGAAAAGAAAAATGATCAAACAAATAGCATTATGAAACTACTAACCTTTTCTAGCCAAGCATTTAAGAAAAAGGATTTTCAATTTTAAACCATTCAAAAGAGCTCATAGGATGATAACCACTCAAAAACTACTCAAAAGTTCTAGCCGAGCATTTGATGAAGGACAATTTTCATTTCAAATCATGTAAGAAAGCTCCAATGAATGCAAAGTTGGATCTGACTTTCATATTTTTTGTGAAAAGCCCATGCACTGCGACCCTACGCTTGTCCCACCATTTCTGAGAAATACTGTAAAAAGGATCTCTGAGGAAAACACGGAAGTCACAACTAGAATTGCTTTTGCAGATGAACATCCTCTCAATTCTGCTGTAAAAACACCTTTCAACTGCCTTGGTCCTGAAGCAAATAAACAATAGCTGCAATAAGGAAGTTATAGCTCCATGTATTTTCAATGGCAGTAATGGCCTTTCTGCGGGGGAGCGACAATAACATCTTTGAAGTCCAGAATCAATGGATAGTCTCTTTTTACATGAATACAGCCTGATTCGGGCCTCAATTTCCCAGAAATATTTATTC
This sequence comes from Heliocidaris tuberculata, assembly GCA_025618425.1. NCBI lineage: Eukaryota > Metazoa > Echinodermata > Echinoidea > Camarodonta > Echinometridae > Heliocidaris > Heliocidaris tuberculata. The sequence goes on from CM046840.1 coordinate 22,442,988, forward strand.
TTAGACACCTCTAAAAAGCTCGCATGTGGGCCAAAGAGACCCTTTCTCTACACTATTGATTCGGTGGGTCACCAATTCCAGGAAAGAGACACAAACATCAAAGATACTCATCCCTTTTCTTAAAATTGGGTAGCAAACACTCTTCATTTGCCTGAATTTGAAGAAATCTATTCTTAATGTCCCCACTGAAGAAAAATCAATACTACCTTGATGTACCTCACAAAATAAAAAAAGGCTAAACATAGCAGATGCTAAGACCTAATAAGTTCCCTCTTTGATCTATGAATATAAGCATTCATCCTATGACATAGTCACTGGGCAAACAGAATCAATTTCAGATTGCTTATTTCAGGTGCAGTAGCTTGCATTTGCACTACTATACAATTCCAAGAACTTGATCTCCTTATCTAAGAGTAGTAATCTTAATGCTATTTGAGAATGAGGTCTGGAAAGATCTTTTAAACAGAGTATTGAATAATTCAACCATTCCAAAGAAAATGCATTAGATATCACTGTCAAAGACTTATATTTCCATTAAATAAATCATTTTTTATATTTCATCTATATTCTTTATAAATCAATTCACATGTGATAGACAAATTCCAAGACATCACTAACACATTTAAAAAAAGCAAGTCAAAATGTAAGATATCCCACGTATGTACAGTAGTTTTAAGCCCATGCACATGAACTTTGGCAAAATGTCCCAAAATGCCATTTTTGTCAGAGTTCTTTGATCTTAGTCGATAAATACATGCGTAACAAGATATTCACACTTCTATGAAGCTATGGCAAAGTTTTTATTTCCTCCTAAAATAATGAGCAAATGTGAGGTGAAAAATAATGAGCAAATGTGAGGTGAAAAATAATTTAGATCCCTGTAGGCCGTGGGCCGAGCGAGAATTCAGGGCTTAATTTTCACTTTTTGGACTGACTTTGTGGTACATATTTTATGGTAGCCATAAATTAGCGTAAAAATACACAAATCCCAAATCAGCTTGTTCCCGGGTAAAAGGGTTGTCCGTTTTTTGAAAATCTGCAAAAATCATGGCATAATTATGTCTCTCAGCTCAAAGAAAAAAACGAAAGAGGCTGACGTGAATTGACCAATGAGCGATCGAGTATGACTGAGCAAACATGGCGTCGTCCACTGACCAACTGACTGCGGTGACAGTGATGATCACCAGCAAAAAAGTGCAAACTCTTCGTGTTTTATACACAATGCTAAGTTGTCCGCGAAATCTTCATCTTTTACCAAGCATAGTTGGTCAACCTTTTTGAAATTCACTTCACAATGGTGGAAATATTATTGCTGGCAAGGTGAAATAGCCCGGGATTTTCTACGAAGTCAAGACATTGCTCTACCGCCGGCGTCGACGCCTGGCATGGCGAGTACACGGATCCGTCCGATCAGCTTCTCGCTGAACTGCCACTCCCACCACAGGCCATTTATCATCGGTGAGATTTGATAAGTTTTTACAGAATTTTTGTATATTTGGGTGCTCTTGCGGAGCGAGAATCGGGTATTATTAGCAGGCCTACGCCTTCTTCGTTTGGTACAGAGAAAAAGGCAAAACAAAAAAAAAGTTGCTTCTACCAAGTACCAACTAGACCTACCATGTCTACCACTCACCAGCATGACCAGCATGACATTGACAAGTAAAAAATAGAGAGATCTAGGCCTGCAAACAAAAGTTTTTAAAAAAAGTAAACGTAAAAGATAAATTCAATAAGCAGATAAAATTTGGACTGTCTACGTAAATACGTACATAAATTAAGCCGCGATTTTTCAGCGTAATGCCAGAAGATAAACAAGTTGGTTCATATTATTAAATACTAATAGGACAAAATGTGAGGTGGTACTGAGAGAATGGAGGTCAGACGTTGATTTGGTAAACCATCAACATTTGGTCAGGCTACTTTTTACACACATGTGCAGTAAACAATTTCAACAGCAAGGTTCAGTGAGTTTAAACAAACATAAAGGGGGAGTCCATATCCAGCCAATCACCAATGTCAAGTTGGGTGTAATCAGAGCAGGTAAATGAGCATGATGAGAGAGGCATAAGGTTGGAGAAAATTCATCTAAGAATAGTAATCGAAAACTATGGATTTTTATAGTTTTGATTTTATGATGTCACATGCGAGCACACCAAGCAGCATATGTCATGTAATATTCCATGCTAGTGGCGTTTTTTTTTTTGGGGGGGGGGGGGGGGGGCTTGTCAAAAAAAATTCTGATGGGATAGTTGGAAATGGTGGTGACTTTTGACCATTTTTTCCTTGTCAAAAAAATTTCTGACAGGATAGTTGGAAATGTTGGTGACCTTTAACCTTTTTTTTTTTTTTTGCTTGTCAGAAAATTTTTGAAGAAAAAGTGGGCCCCCCTTCTGGAAAATCCTGGATCCGCCACTGTTCCATGCCACTTTGTCAGAAAAATTGTAAGTGATTTACTCCGTGCGTACAGAATATATGCTTCTATTATCTATGAAAGAAAGAAAAAATTATTGTGAACCATTTAAAATGTCAATTTATGGAAATTGTATTTGATTCATGACATATATGTATGGGGGAGCTGCTCGCATGTGACATCACAAAATCATAACTTGAAAACTTATGCACTGTACAGTAACTGTTATACGTTGATGGATTTGCACCAAGCCTTTATTAATATGTTTCGTTTTTCTGCTTTTATTAAACCTAGTTAACGTCAGGGTGGACTTCCCCTTTTCACAGCAGATTATTTTTTTAAAATTTTATTTTCTTTTTTCTTTTTTTCTCCCTCAAGCTCATGCTACAGTCAGTATACCGACGTGTCAAAGGTCAGGAGAGCTGATGCGGCTAAGGAGTTGCGAGACAAAGAAGCAGGTACACTACATGTACTTGTATTGACAGAATAAGACAGGCCTGAAATAGAGAGAAAGAGAGAGAGAGATAAGAAAAGTATAAGAAAAAGCAAACAGAGAAATGACAAAAAATTACTTAAGATTGTATCACATGTTTTACAACTACACATTAAAGAAAAGTATAGATACATGTATACAATGCTTTGCTATGCATATGTTATTCTTAGATTGTGAATTCTACAAGACCAAGTCGAAACAATATAATCCATCTAATTTACTATTTTAAATAATAAAATGGCTAATAATTCATATCAAAACTTTAAAATTACTAAATATATAACAATTAACATTTTTTCTTTTGTTTCTTTGTTTCTTTTATTGTAGGGAATGACAATGGAGATGGAGACCCACTAGCATCCAACCCAGCTGCTCAAGGTCTGGCATCAGAAGCTCCTCAGAAGACACTGCGGTCATCAGTTAGATCCCAGGGCCTCCCTCCTGCACGATCAAAGGACATATTACCACCTGTATGTGTGCTTTGTAAACAATCCAAGTTCATTAAATGTAGCGTATCAAGAAAGAGGAAGTTGGAGCAGTTAACAACTTGCACAGCAATTGTTGCTGATCGCCTGATCAAAGCTGCTGAAAAAAATGACAACACCGAACTGCTTAGAGAGATAAAGGGAAGGGATTGTGTAGCAATAGAATTGAAGTACCACCGTTCTTGTTACCGTACATATACTAGGTTCCTTACTCGTAAGCCCACTGAGAAAGGTGAAGGGTGTTACACCCATTCATTTAATAACTTCTGTGAAATTGTGAGGGAAAGAATTGTCCATAAGAGAGAAGTCATGAGACTAAACAAACTAACATCAATGTTTGTAGAAATTGTGAGAAAAACAGATGGTGTAGATATTCAAGGTTATAGGTCAAGTAATTTAAAGTCTCGTCTCTGTAGTGTTTTTCCACAGCTCTGTTTCTTGAAGCCTTCACAACGTAATCAAGGTGAAATAGTCTATGTAGTAGACATTCCAACACAGGAGCTAATAGAACAGAAAACTCTAATGAAAAAAACGCTATTCCCTTCATCATCAGCTGCTGAGGACTCCTCAGAAGAAGAAACTGCTGAATCCCAGCACAGACAGAGTCACTTCTCTTTGAGAGACCTGTACAGCTTGGTACAATCATTGAGAGCTTCAATCGAGAACATAAGTGAATCACTGCCCTTTTTTTACTGGTTATTTTTCTTGTAAGATTGTTGCAAAAATTAATTTTGTTACTTGAAAATTGTTCAAAAAATGAGTTAGGAAATAGCATTCTGAAGATCTCAAAGTTAAAGACAGTATCTATGGGAAGTATATTCAAGTATTGTAATTCTCAGTCAATGTTTGAAAACGATAGCTAACTATCTAATGATTAGTTTTTGTGACAGCCATTTTAAATTCCTCTCATGGTCAGAATATAATTCAAAATTCATAATATCTTGAAACTATCTAATACATTTCATTCATTCATATTTTTTTTTTTGGGGGGGGGGTTTATTTCAGATTTTTTTGAATAGTTATAAAACTAACCATATACATATCTCATCTGGACTTTTTATTTTTAATTGTACGCTCAATGTGTCATGTCTCGAAGTGTGATTTATATACTATGATTGAGAAGTGAAATACAGAGATTTAAGAGCACATTTTCTGTTTTTTTCTTTTTAATGTTTTGATGAACTGAGTCAGTGGCGAATCCAGGATTTTCCAGGATAGGGGGCCCTAAAAGGGGCCCACATTTTCTCCCAAAACTTTCTGACAACCAAAAAAAAATAAAAAAATAGAATAAAAAAAAAAGGTCATCTCTCCAATCACCCCCCCCCCCCCCCCTTGAGGCCAGTGGGAGGGGGCCCCCCCAAAAAATGTACATACTTTTCTATTGTCTTTTTCTGGATCTGCCACTGAACTGAGTGTCCATCTGTATGCACAGAACCATCAGAATGTAAAATGTAATATAAATTTCAGTTTTACATAAGCTGAACCACTTAACCCCCAAAAGATACACCTTTATAATTGTGAGATTTATATCAAGAAGGTGGGGGGATGGTCCAAAGGGGCATGGCAGGATAGATTTTTGACACACCTAAATAAGCCTGGGACCTTTATTGTCATCCTTATCCCTGATTTTTTAATGCCTTTACCCCTCCCCTTTTTGAAAATGCCCAGTGTGTTTGTATGTGGTTGATTGATATGTGTGCAGTATGCTGAAATCCCCACCCAAAGTGTTTCTGATTATGTTTGTGCGTGTGTGCATAGTTTTGTGAATAATCTAATATTGTGCTTGAAAACAAAATGAAAATTTTGTATTTATATGAAATTATTCACATTATTTATGCAACGATTTTTACTCTGATAATTTATATTTTGTGGGGAAAAGGTGTGTATGTGTTAACAAACAGTGGCAGATCCAGGGGTGAATTGGCCACCCCCGCCCCCGCCCCCCGCATGTTTTCCCTTTACAGCGGTACATCACCATGTACCTTATGTGATTACCCCCCCCCCCCCCCCCAAAAAAAAAAAAAAAAAAAAAATCCAATTCACTCCAACACCTGACAAAATGCAACAACTACTACAGGAATTGAAATAAAAATATAATTGTTTTCTTCTTCTTCTTCTTCTTCTTCTTCTTCTCCTTCTATAATGGAAGTTATACTGAGGAGAGTCTGATTTTGACGTTGATCTCTTATACCTAAACTATAAATTTCATTTCAAATGCGAGACATATTTTTACTGAGAGGCCGGAGGAGAGGAGTTCGGATAATCAGTACACGTACGTACGTACGGACATGAATACAAAAGAATTGCATGCGATCCTTACAATAATATCAAATTGGCAACACGTTTATTCTCGTCTGTTGATGGTCGCTCCGGACTCCCGTTTCTTGAATAATTCTCACCCTGTCGATGTTTCGCCTACATTTTCAGTGTTTGTTTGCAAAATTATATCACTTAAATTATCAGATTTCATTATCATTGGGAAATATTCGAATATATAACAGAATTTCTTCAAAGGTAGGAGACGGCGAATGCGTTGTTTCTCGCACGTCGCACGGTGAGTTAATACACGTGTACGTGTATATAGGTGTACCTGTCTCGTTCACGCTCAGCTCTCTTCATCAATTTGTTAATTAAAATTATCTTTTATACTAACGTACAAGATTTAATCGCGGGAACAACCATTTTCGTAACAAGTGTATTTTTAAATGTTTATTAAGGTAATCAAAGTCTTGTACCAGTAATCTATGCCACGAACTTGAAGAAAAAGATCGCTCGGCCCACGGCCTACTGGTCATGATCTATTTTGTTACCTTTTATTTCCCTTTGGTTTTGATGGAGGGGCACTCGTTTTTCCAGAGGTTCATTTTGCCGAAGGTTCATAATTCCAAAACACAAATTTCCCGTATCAGGGGGTTCATAATTCTGAAGCATCGTTATTCCGAAGGTTCGTTTATCAGAAGGTTCATAGTTCGGAAAATGAAATAGCGTTCATAATTCTGAAAATTTAATAAGGTTCATATTTCAGAAAAAATTTTCATTATTCTAGAGGTTCATGTTTCCGAAAAAATGATACAGGGTTCTATTACATTTTCGGAATTATGAACCCCATTTCATTTTTGGAATTTCGAAATTACGAACTTTCAGAATTATGAACCTTCAGAGTAAAGGCCAAGTCCACACTAATATCAAGTTGATTTGAATACTTAAAATCAAACAAGCATAACAGTGAAAATTTTATTGAAATCAGATGTAGAGGTGTCGTAGTCGAGTGGTTGAAACACTTAACTGGAGATGGGAAGGTCGTGGGTTCGAACCCCGGCCGCGGCACTACTGTTCTTTAGCAAGACATTAATCTACATTTGCCACTCTCCACCCAGGTGTTAAATGAGTACCGGCAGGAATGAATTCCTTGAATGCTGTGAGCGCCGAAATCGGTAGCCTAGCTAGAGCCGGGGTAATATTGGAGAGCCGGGGTAATATTGGAGAGCCGGGGTAATATTGGAGCGCCTTGAGCACCATTCATGTGGATATGAGCGCTATGTAAATATTCATTATTATTATTATTATTATTATTATTATTATTATGTAAAATAAGAAAGTTACAGCATTTTGTAGTTTTGCATTATTTCATGAAACAGTGATATGCATAACATGGGCGGTATGCAAATGAGTCAACGATGATGTCACACACTCACTTTTCCTTATGTATTTTATTATATTAAATTTCAAATATTTCAATTTTTATGAATGTGATAATAAAGAATCTCTCCCTTGTATCAAAATAAGTTATAATAATGATGATTTTACATGTTCCATAAGGAGTCGAACCATGTTTTACATTATTGAAGCAAAAAATTTAAATATATGATATTTCATATAATGAAATACATAAGGAAAAGTGTGCGTGTGACATCATTGGTTCACTCATTTGCATACTGCCCATGTTATGCATATTACTGTTTCAAGAAATAATGCAAAACTTCAAAATGCTGTAACTTTCATATTTTACATCTGATTTCAATAAAAATTTCATTGTTGTGCTTGTTTAATTTTACTCTATTTATTCAAATCACGCCAGATTGGTCTCTGGTCCCATATACTCGTTTCTGTGTGCAGTGCAAGAACCTTTTGAGGAAAGTTAGTGAATTTCTTATCAATTTGATAACCCCAAATCTCACACATGTATGTGCAACTAATCTAACTTTCCCTATTGCTTTGGAACAGTTTCTTTCCCATTATAAATGCTTGACCAGAACTCAAGATTACCTTTAAGAAGGGCACACTTCCCTTGTTTATTAACGTGAGCTATGATTAATATCAAATGCTAAATGGCAAATATAATGATCAGTATGGAATTAATTTTACTTTCAACTGCAATAAGGAACTTGTACTAATGACCTAAGTACATGTAAGTTGTTTAATATTTCACACGGAAATAAACTGACATTTGAAGAAATACCCTTGTAAGAACAAAACTTTTGGATATTTGTAAACATCCACTTTAGGAAAAAGAACATTTAGTTACATGAACCATGATTAAAATAAATTGCTAAAGAGCATCACGGGGTCAATTTCACTTGAAAATGACAAGAAACCAGAAGTACCTGTAATAACTTTTAGAAGCTGTTTAATATTTCCTCCAAAACTAAACTGACATTTGAAAGCACTAGATCATACTCGTGTAAAAACAAACACTGACAATATGTGAATGTACATACAGTACATACTTCAAGAAAAAAAAAGCCACTTGTTTTATTACCTGATGTACAATTAATATCAACTATACTAAATAGAAAAGCAAATGATCATCACAGAAATAATTTCACTTTCAACTATAATAAGAATTGATGACCGATGCAAGTTGTTTAATATTTCCTCCACAACTATAAACTGACATTTGAAAGGGATTGATCATACTTATATAATAATAAAACATTAGGATAATTTGTAAAGATATACTTTAAGCAAAGAACACTTGTTTAATGACCTATATCAATAGGAATATCAACATCTACCAGAGCAAAGGAAATGATAATATTCAAGGAATCCATTTCATTTAATTTAATACAATTTTAAACTAAATTACGAAACCTGAAGCTGTTCATATTTCCAATAATACTAAACTGACATTTAAACACAAAGGTCATACAATAAAGCAAATACCATGATAAATAATTTTTCCCCGAATCTAAATCAAAGATGAACAATGACAAATAAAACATGAAGAAAACCATAATACATATTATATCTTAAGGCTCTACATAAAGCATGGATCTTTCTTTGAAAAACCTAGAATTTTCATCTGCTTTGTTTAGAGCTATATGTAGTAGTGAGATTTCAAGCTTCCAGCTTCAAAAGAATGAACCAGTCCAGGCATTAACATTGAATATGTGAAGCTTTATAGTTTTAAGTGAAAAAAGTTGTAAAAGTTTAGTAAATCACCTCAACCCATGTCCCATTCTTCTTGTGATACAAAAAAGAAACACTGCAAGCACAAAATCCCGATGAGATGGACCTTTCCCAGTAAAGTAACCCGATTCTAAGAAAATTCTAAGAAATACTTCTCTTAACTGAGTAAACACTACACATCTTGTGCCCTTTATAAAGAGTAAGGACTGAGGCCCTTCCACTGAATATTGATTTGGCGTGTAATAAAGGCTACATCAATGATACTGCATGCTAAAAGCTACAAGGAAATTAACTCCATGTTAAAAGATATAGGTTACTGCCCTGGCTCTATAAGAACCTCTTATGTTGGAAAACATCCCAAGTTTTGTTGATTTTTTTCAGTTTGATTCCGTAATCTGTTCCAGTTTCTTGGAAATGAGTTCAGGCCTTCTTGAATGAAAATCGGTAGCCATCACCTGTTGTAGTCACAGCAAAAAGGGAATTATCTCTATGTTAGGTAGCTTAGCGAAACACTGTGGCACTTAAAAACGCGGGAAAGACGCATGTGACAAAATGATTCGAATTCAAAATCAAAATTTCATTTTATAGAGGCAGAACCAAAATATTAGGATGTAGAATTAGCATTTACCTCTCTGAACACCTTTAAGCAAAATATTATGAAAACTTTTACTCAGATATGTCTGATTCTAATTTTAGAAACACAGACAAAACTAGCAATTTTCCTTCTCTGTGTCTTTCCAGCATCTTTACAATGTATGCCCCAGTGCGTTTCGCTAAGCTACCTTAAAGGGATTCGGTAACTCTGTGGAGGCTTGATTTAATAAATTGTTGAATTTTGATATCTGTCTTGTATTATGATTTTCAGAAGGATAAATAAATAGCGAGGCATAGAAAGGTTTTCAAATATATAATGCTATTATTAGGATATCTACAGTATGACTGAATACTCCAATTTACGAAAGCGTATGGCCATACACTTTAGTCTAACACTGAGTCTATGGGGGAAAATGAGTCTGGTATTTCTGATCACTTGCATATGTTTACTTTTGTGAAGCACATGATGATTTTGAAGTGCTTTTCTTTTCCTGGGCTTCATTTTATACACCATATTACATATACTGATAGCATGTAAGGCCAGGCAGCTCAGATTTTATCAAGCCTCGAAGTTACCAAATCACTTTAAGGAATACAAGTTACTGCCCTTCTGGCTCTAAGCAGTCACTATATATTCATAAAAACCCCAAGTTTTGCTGATTTTTCTCAGTTTGATTCCTTGCTCTGTTCCAGTTTTTTTTTAATAACAGCCTTCTTGAATGAAATTTGTAGCCCTTAACCTGTTGTAGTTTCAGCCAAAAAAGGGAATCAACTACATACTGAATATGTTAAAGGTACTTACAGTTTTGCTAAGCCCTCAAATAATTTTTGTCAAATTTCTGGGATTTTTGTTGATAAATAGCAAGATAATAGTAGTACTACATGTAATATGCTATGAAGACTTCACCGCCTAGGGTGGAATAATAAACAAATGAGAGAGGCAAACAGAAATTTAGATACCAGCCCATTATGTGAGAGTGAGGGTAAAACATAAAACCTCAAATGGTTTGCAATGGAATATATCTGATTTTTTTTCTTTTTTTTATTTTTCAGGGATGTTTTGGGAGGTCACCAATCAATTATTTATAATTTGCCAGATTTCCTCATTTATGAATATCTCAAGAATGAAATTGATTCTGAATATACTATCTACAGATAAAGTTTTATTTATGATAATAAATCTACACTGTAAAAAATTACTGTAGGTATGTACAGTAAATTACTGGCAAAATGCTGCACAGTAAATTACTGTATTTTTCACGGTATTGTACTGTTTATTCTACAATTAAACGGTAAACGGCGGCATATAACTGTAAAAATACAGTATTTAATTGTAAATGATACATTATTTTACTGTGCAGCCTGGTTCCCAGTAATTTATTGTGAATACCTACAGTAATTTTTTACAGTGTACATATAACAAAATATGCATGAATCTCTGTGAAAACAGACCCCAAGCATACAAATGCTTGCTTAATGTATAGTACTTAATGGCTTGACACACAGAACCCCTTCACACAGCAAACGTAATGACACAAGATTACAATGATACTTCTCCATCTCCTCAAAAATAAAAAGCACCGCCATGCACATAGAAATACACACACAACAGCCAAAGTGGTTTTGCCCCACAGTTCCAAGAAATGCTATTTTGAATATCTCGCAACCAAGCCCCTTCCCATGATCTCATCGACTTTGTCACGCTTGAAATGTCAGAGATCAACTGTAGTTCAATCCCATGAAGACCAATTGATATTACGCCATAAGAATTTCAATGTTTGCACTTTTTTTTTTTTATGGTGATACCGTAATCCACTCATATCGATCGAGAATCATAAATGGCTGGTTTCTGGGAAATCATGGTCAAAACATCTTCAAGGATTGGAAAAGGAACTCTTCTTTTCATAGGCGACCATAGATTACTTGTGATCCGCTATGAGCTCCATTGGAATTTGATTCAGGCTCTACATAGTCAACAATATCAGGCTGGGGTAATGGTTAGGGTTGCTTACAATCGGGTTTTAGATTAGGTTTAGGGTTAGGAATTCAATGACCGGTCACTGATATCCATCTTCACATTTTCCCATAAATCCTACAAGTATTATAAATTGTTATGTTGAGCACCTCCGTGACTGGGTATCCTTTGGAGTTTGGGTTGTGAGAAAGGGCCTCAAATCAGCAAGATTATCACCTAAAATCATATCCAAATCCTATTTTTCTACGGTATATACTGATTGTTATTAGTGCTGTAATAAAAAAAAAAATTCATGAGCTAAAAAAATTATTTTATTTGGTGGCAGATGAAGCATTCCATTAGACTCGGCTACCATTTTGCTAAATTGAAACTGAATTGAAATAGAATTGCTACATCTTTCCCCTCATGAAATAGTTTAACTACCTTACTCATAACCATTAAATATTGATATACTATACTGCATTGTTCACTTACCTGTATCATATAGAGCTGAGCAATCTTGTACTCCTCCACGCTCAGTGGTAGAGGGATTCGATACTCCTTGATCAGCATGGTGATCACTTCTCTCCTCTCCCTCCTACATCAGATCAATGGCATTTCTGTACAAAGAAGAGATGAAGATTGGTAAAGCTGTAATGTTTGCTGCAAGTCATGTACCATATAGAGATTCAAGGCTGAATACCTTACATGTGACATATTGCAGATATCGCCATAACAATCAACAGCAGACTTTTTTCTTTTATGACTCTGAAGAATGATCTGCCTTGGATAAAATATATGAATTTAGAGTTTAAAAAATGTTACTCTCACCATTTCACATAATACATGTAACTTATTTAATTTTCTTTAATAGTAGACAAACTGAAATCGAAACTGTTCAAATATGCAAACAACTAAAAGGCCATACGATTACATTTTCATAACTGTTTTTTACAATATATTACGACATTGACATTTATATACCGGTAGCTCTCTTACATTATATAAATCACTGTACTTTCACTATTTCTGAAGATATCTCATGCCGAAATATATTTCTAAATCACTCAACTTTAAATTTAAACCAAACATCTAAGACTCCATTTTCCAGCACAGATTCAGTACGGAAGGGATAAATAAAGCAAAGGGTCGCCACAGGCCACAAACATTCCCCTCGCAAGACAAATGTTTGATGTCAAATTGGCAGCCTTTTACCCACGACAGTCAATCACCGTGGCTGTCAGCTTGGAGTATGACGTCACACACCATAAACACAAACACACAAACCGGGAGGGGAGCGACGCATGCGGTGCACAAATGCAACAATAAAATTGGCAACCCTTTAAGAGCGGCAGTCAATCAGTTAAGACAGGCGGAGAATGACATGTGACGTCATGGGAGCTGTGATGTGCCAGGGCATGAAAGAGGAGGGACGTTTAGGGTCAGATTATTTAGTCTGCAAAAATAAATATCCCACACAGCAGGCGGGCGGGTGCTCAGAGGTGAATAGGACAGTGCCAAAGTCACTTCAAATTTTGTCCTGGGAAGCAGATCCAAGCAGATACATCCAAAAGAGAAGTTTCCAACCTAGAACAATACAAAATGTTTGACTTGTCTAAATGTTTGACTTGTCTAGATGCAAGTCATTTTTATACCTCATAATTTCGGACTAAAGCATCCAGTAATGAAAAGATACTAACAATTTAATACATATTTACTACAGGTAGATATCACCACATATTTTCGATGCCATCATATAAATTGTGAAAAATTAAACAATCTATCAAAATATTTCCCATAATATAATGCTTAATCACAAACACCCTTGGAGGGAAAAAAGTAAAAATGATATACAGTGAAGTGAATGACACAACAAGAAAGCAATTGAAATTAGTCCTTGTACACATGTACATGTACATGTATAATGGGTTAACTCTGAATTTCCAGACATGTTTCAACCCAAAGTCAGTATCTGCCACAAAGTTGACAACCCACGGAGCCACTTTAGCCACTATTTGGTTTGGAGTTGGGCACTACAGATAACGGTGCTGAATGTTGCAAGATCAGCCGGTCACTTGTTTGTTTTGTGTACATGGCCGGTTAGCTGATTTGGCTGTGGTGCCTTGAATATGTGGTGCCAAATCGAATTTCATTGGGAATGCATTGAAAATGAAAAATAATAACGTTTAGCTGATATTGAATGTTTAAGAAGTTAATGCTGAATTATAAACTGACAGACTGTCAAATTGGGAAAGAGAACATTTTTTGTTAATAATTGTGGCTATTAACTTGGTCTTTACTGGACTGCAAAAAAACAAGAACATTTTGCATAATAAAAGCCTATCAACTTGCATTATACAATGTACATACATGTACATGTACTGTAAAAATAATTACCGGCAACACTTTTTGGTAAAAAAAATTAATTAATTAAACAAAATGGCAGATTTTTAGCTCGTACCCCAGGGTACCATTTATGTCATAAAATTGACCTTGTCGTGACCTGTACTGGCAGCTGGGTTGGAACAGCCTGTATACAAATTTACATGTAGGTGATGATGGAATGGGTGATAACTACATGTATGCATACCCACAAACAAGGATACGAAATTCCATTCACAAAATGACAGTGACATATTGGTTCTGATGAAATGACTGGCACCATAAAAGCAAGAAAGAAGAGAGGTTCGATAGCAATGGAATAATGAGATAGCTCATTACCGGCATTACATTTTATGACCAATTAAAATGATTCTTTGTACATGGTGACACAAAAATATTATAATGCAAAGAGAATAGCTCTAATTAAAATATAATGATGAGACAACGCATTGCAATTACCTGTATGCATTTTACGATTAATTAGTATTAAACTTACATGTAATGATGTACATGCAACATAAGTGTTATATTTTCTCCATGGTGATTCAAAATATTATGACACAACAGGAAATAGCTTTAATAGAAATATGTTACTCCAAGGCAACCGATTGCAATTTTCTAAGATTATATTTTATAATCAATCAGTAACTTAATGAGTTGCGACTCCTAATTGATATAATTCTTTCTACAGGGCGGCACAAAATATTATAACACACAAGAAAATAGCTTTTTAAGAGAAATGTAATGACAAGACAACCCACTGCAATCATCTCACATTTCATTTTAAGATTAAGCAATAAAATAATGTAGTCATCCTACGTGATAAGATTCTATACAGGGTGACACAAAATATTATAACACACAAGAAAATAGCTTCAAGAGAAATATAATGACAAGACAGCCCACTGCAATTATCTAAAATTTAATTTTAAGACCAAACAATAAAATAATGTTGTCATCCTAAGTGATAAGATTCTTTCTACAGGGTGACACAAAATATTATAACACACAAGAAAATAGCTTTTTAAGAGAAATGTAATGACAAGACAACCCACTGCAATCATCTTACATTTCATTTTAAGACCAAGCAATAAAATAATGTGGTCATCCTAAGTGATAAGATTCCTTCTACAGGGTGACACAAAATATTATAACACACAAGAAAACAGCTTTAAGAGAAATGTAATGACAAGACAACCCACTGCAATCATCTCACATTTCATTTCAAGACCAAGCAATAAAATAACGTGGTCATCCGAAGTGGTAAGATTCCTTCTACAGGGTGACACAGCAGATATCAAAATATTATAACACATGAGAAAATGGCATCAATAAAATGCAATGGCTGGACAAATTAATGCAATTACCATGTATTGCATGTACATTTTCTGATAAATCTATAAAATAATGTGGTGGTCCTAAGTGACATGATTTTTTTTTTCCTTGAGGGAGGGTGTCACAAAATTATTACTCTATGTGCTACATACATGGAATTAAGACTCAGAATAATCAATCAAGTGATATACCCATTTCAATTCAGAGTTTAAATTCAAACTAACACAGATAAATACCATCTCAAAGAGATTTCCTTTTACATGTGTTCTTTTCTCCTATCAGCTTCAGTATTTTAATATCTACTGTAGATTCATGTTAGATGATGTGGAAATCCTTTTGAGGCTATAGATGTAAATAAAAAAAAAACACCTTCAATATTTGAATTTCAAGATATACATATAATTTACAAATTGAATAAAATTGCAAATAATTGGTATTGTCTCTTGAAAGCCGGAAGGGCATTAAATCACATCATCAGCAGATGTAATTTGGTGTTTCTTAAGACCCCAAATTAATAGAATAATGTCATTTTACATGTATAAAGATTTATCCCCATTTCTTACATTTGCTTCACTATTTAAACATCTACTATAGATGTATCTTAGACAATGGAGTGAAAAATTCCTTTTTGGCAACATGTCCAACAAAAACATTTTTATTTAAATTGTATATAACAAATCATAAATCTGAATACATTGTTAGCACAATTACATTGCCATGTTTTGTTTTCTTAATCACCAATTTAAATCAAAAACAAAAAATATCACACAAAAATAAATGTTTGATTTTATTGATTTGGGGGCTAAAAAATTCATCCAAGTAAGAGTTTTTGTACTCTACATAATGTCTGATATTAGGTCTACTAAAACAATCTGTTACTTTTCTATAGGAGCAACATTAAGCGCTATAACTTTTTTTAAAAAATGAAATAAATCCTACTTTAAAATTTTTTTTCTCAAAAAATCATGATTTTTTCCCCAACCCTGTTCTCAAATGACACATATTATATGTTGAGAGCCAGTGGAGATCAATCATATTTAAATTAGAATTTTTCACCACATAGAGTAAAAACACACTTCTGGTGATCAATGATTAGAAAATATTGACATTTCCAAGGGTAATACATGTACATGTATGTTACAGTATATCTCCATTACTGATAGTAGCTTCAGTATTTCAACATCTCATGAAGATATTCTATACAATAGCATGAAAGCCCCTTTTTAGGCATAAGGGATATAAACGATATTTACATTTATATTCAAATAATTTATATTTTATATATCTAAGTATATTTGCTAAGAATAGATACATGTATTTGTTCCTTACGACTCAGAACTCATAAAATAATCACCTTAGAAAGAGATAACATGTTATGGTTTCTCTCCATTTCTGACAAGTTTCAATATCTTAACATCTACTGTAGATGTGTTAGACAATAGCATGAAAATCCCTTTACCCCAAAAGTTTTGTAGGAAAGGCTACAGCCAAGTAGCCCATGAGACAGAAGGCCCATGAGACCGACAATGTCAGTCTCGTGGGCCTTCAAAAGACTGTCACAAGGCCCACGAGACTGACATGCTGGTCCAGAGGGGCTGTTGGTCTCATGGCCTTTCCAACAACTTTTCTGAAGGTTCACAAGACCGACATTGTCAGTCTCATCAGCCTTTATTCTATTGTGAAAACACCTTTCTATTTGAATCATTTGATATCATCAGCTCACAGCTAGAAGGATATTAGCTCATACAGTGTATGCCTTAATACACAGTCAATGTCCTTCTGGCTCTCAAGGGAGAATATGTATTCAAAGTTTAATATAAAAATCATTGAAGTCATTTTCTAGGCTGATGACACTGTGTATGTAACAAAATAAAAAGAATTACAGCTCGTTCAGGTGGAAATGTAGCTGTGTGCAACAAAGGACTTAGATGTACATGTACATGTATACTTACTCCCTTATCTGTGTGTTACAGGCTGCTGAAAGGTGAAGCGCATTACACTTATGTCATAAAAGACCGCCACGGTTTACTATTTTATATAGAAGGAGCCTTTAGAAATTAATATATTCTGATGTTTTCAAATCCTAATACTTTTGCACACTGTAAAATATCTGGAGACCAGAATTCACAGAACATTAAGAAAGAGATATTCATATCAAACCGCTAAAATGATCTTTTCTTATAAACGTTACCTTCAGTATGTCAACATCTACTATAGATGTACCCCAATCAATAGCATAAGATTCCCCATTAGAAATGAATGAAATGGATCCTATTCTCACAGAAGGACATTCACTCATCATTTTGGTTGCAGTACACAGACATATTACAAGGACAGTGTTAGTGATAGTATTTCAGAAAGTTTCTATTGAAATCTTTATTAACATACATCATCCTCCCTACTACAATTCAAACGATTGAATGGCATTGTGCAACCCTAACTATAATTATGATGTATCAAGACAATAGAAATATGCAACAATGTTTTCTTTTTAAAAAAAAATTATTACATGGAAATCTAATAATTGCTATATATATTCATGATGTTATTTACTTTTTTATGAGTTTATATTCATTTTTCTGAATTGACTATTATTGTTCTCAGGGCCTCATGGAAGACCAGCACTTTTGGTGATAATGAGTCACCCTGTTTAAATATCAGAAATAAATAAATAAATAAATATGCTGTAGCATCACCCTCACCATCATTCTACCACAGTCCCACATCTACAAGTGTATGTAATGCAAATGGGCAGCCAAGAACCGTCTACTATACCATCATCACATTTGGAACGTGTCCCAGGTTTATTGATTAAGGGACTGCATCGATGTGGGGCAGCGGGGAAGCGCCAATGCTGCAATGGCACGAGCGGGTCGGCCATTAACCGTAGTGACACCGTTTGACTGCAGGCTTTAACAGGTCATTGACACGCACAGGGTTGGTCCCTGGACAGCCAATTTATAAACTTTCATTGCTAACTGCACTGTGTATCCTTATTCTACATGTACTTGTATGCATAACGAACACTGTACACATACAGGCACTCTCTCTCTCTCTTAAAAGAAGGATGAAAAAAGGAAACCCGATTTCATCGCAGACATTTTCTGTCATAAAGAACAATTTCCTCGACGACATATGTATGAAAAGCTCTGCTTCTCTTCTTTTATGATGCACAACGTATAATTCACACATGATTGAATTAAAACAATTTAAAGTGGTGCTGCCAAAATTTCATTTGCACGTGCACAAATTGCAACTTTGAGTGAGTTTTTAGGGTATTAAACGTCATTATTTTGAAAAAGGACAAATATCATATGAAAATTAATAATTTTCTTTTTTATATGACACCTCATGCTTAAAAAAATGAACGATGTATGCCAGAGAACAGGTAATATGAAAAATGCTTGATTTCTGCCCAAATGAGTGGATAGTTGAGTAAGAAGCCATTCATCTTTCCTTAAGCAACATGTATGGTCACAACCAAAAAAATTATCCTGCTCGACGGCCAGGCAGCGAGGTTTTAGCTAATTTCGCCCGGGCACCGCTGGTTTTTAGGGCATCGTTCGGTCGCCGCTGAAGTTTTAGCACAGAGTTAAAATTCTGGTGGTGCCTGCCCACTTTTCACTCGCCGCCTAAAATACGCGTGGTCGCCCGGGCACCGACCAAATCGAGCGGTCGCTGCCTTTCTTTCTTAAAAATTGGCAGGTGGCTGGTGGGAGACCGCCCGAGAATCGGTGGGTCATCAGTTACTGCCTGAACACCGCGCTCCCCGATTTCACCCAGTTTTTACCTAAAATCGACTGGCAACCGACGGGAAATCGACAGGGCTTTACAGCCCGCTCGACTTCTCTGAAAATCGTTGGGTGATGCCTAAATTCCAGCCGCGCCCAGGCAGGCTACAAATCGGTCAGTCGCCGCTCTGATTTGTGACCAAAGCATAACCTAGCAGCTGGCAATGGACTTAACGCTAGGGTGAATTTGCACAGACATGGGGAATGAAAAAGTACATTAAAACATTGAATAAACCGTGGTCTAAACCATGGTTTAAACCTCCACAGTGGACTAAAATGAGCGTAAATGAGGGTGTGTAAGCGTATTACTGCTGGCCTATTGGACACAGGGATGCACACACGTACTATACTTACATTGTATGGAGGTTTAAACCATGGGTTAAAATAACTTTTGTGAATTCGGGCCTTTGAGTGTCATCCACTGAAATGTGATTGCTTCAACAAATACATTTGAATCCTCATACAGATAGTATGTAAATGTACATATAACAAGACTTTCAAGAAATCAGTTCAAGAGCAACCTCAATAGCCTATTGCATATCCCATAGAAATTATGTTCTTTGCGATCATTAAAATGTTTGTAAAACAATTTACTTTATATTATCTGAACAAGTAATACTATCTTTGAATACATGTACTTCAGAGTAATTGTCTCTTTGTAAGACAATTCTAACCAGTAATTTTTTCAAAAGAGATAAATCAGACAACTCGTGAAACAAGATCATCCATTCTGAAATCCTATACATTAGCACAGATCAAATAACGAATAGGACTAGAGTAATAAAAACATATTTAGAGGGAAGTACAGAAAATGGGATTGACACAGTATTATAAATCTATCCTATGCTTGTGGGTGTATATATGGCATAAAACCATAATGGCACATGTGCAAAGAAGGGTGCTTTCGGTAGATATCTGCCAGTAGCTTTTCCTGAAATGAAGCATCATTTGCAAGGATGGTACATCTAGGTCACTTTACATGGTTTCCTTATAAATTGACAAAGAAATATCAGTTCCTTGCGATATGCCTAAAAATATTTCTTATTTCTTCCATTACAATTTTGATACTTCGTATTCTTCAAAAGTCACGAGACTACATGTATATATTTATACAGTACCTAACAAATCTTGTCAAAAAAGCCGGATGATCATGAAAGTGTCTTTTTAGAATTTTTTCTTGCAAAGGTATGCCCAATAATTTAACAAAGCCATTATGGTTTGAATTCATGCTCAACAAACAAGCATACACACACATGTACACAAACAGTACTACATGTACATGACATCAATACTTCAAACGAACATAAAACTAAATAATTTACAACAGTACAATCGACTGGAAAAACTCACTTCATCAAACATCATAAAAATATGAATTTAATTAAGTCAATTCCCTTTTTTCACTTGGAATGAATCGAATGGGCATACATTTGAAGGATATTTATAAGTGAAATTCTTGATTTCTTTGAGATAGAGCAAGAGGCATATGTTTCCTTCTGACAGCGCATGTATGTGTAGAAGAGACAGTAGACATACACATCGAGGGATGCTGCAACCAGATCGTGTGACGCCATCCACCCACGCATCTATGCAAATCACCCTAGCCTCATACAGAGGATTGCCTAGATAGTGGAGTAGATTATTGGTACAGCACAAGGTTTTTTACATGTAGGCAAGAGCAACCTGGAAAGAAAATGTCTTTTTCATCTTGTTTTCCTTATGGTTCTCTCTCTTCTCTCCCCCCCCCCCCTCTCTCTTTTCTCAATCTCTCTCTCTCTTTCCCTTGCACTTCATGACCTCTATCCTTTTCAATCTTCAATTTTGTCTTTGACCTCTTTCACACTATGAACAAAGTATGCCATATTTTATAATACTGAATCAACAACATAAATCACAAGATTTTCTCCCTACATGGACCTTTACTTCCTTTCTTGCATTTCTTCTCATTCTCATTCTTCTCCTCCTTCTTCTCCTTCTTCTCCTTCTTCTCAATCTTCTCATTCCCCTTCTCCTTCTCATTCTCCCTATTCTCCTTCTTGTCAATTCTTCCCATTTTCTAATTTTTTCTTTCTTTTCCTTCTCCTTCTCATTTCTCCTCCTTTCATCTTCATTCTTCATTCCTCCCCCTCCCCAACTCTCTCTCTCTCTCTCTCTCTCTCTCTCTCTCTCTCTCTCTCTCTCTCTCTCTCTCTCTCTCTCTCTCTCTCTCTCTCTCTCTCTCTCTCTCTCTCTCTCTCTCTCTCTCTCTCTCTCTCTCTCTCTCTCTCTCTCTCTCTCTCTCTCTCTCTCTCTCTCTCTCTCTCTCTCTCTCTCTCTCTCTCTCTCTCTCTCTCTCTCTCTCTCTCTCTCTCTCTCTCTCTTCTCTCTCTCTCTCTCTCTCTCTCTCTCTTCTCTCTCTCTCTCTCTCTCTCTCTCTCTCTCTCTCTCTCTCTCTCTCTCTCTCTCTCTCTCTCTCTCTCTCTCTCTCTCTCTCTCTCTCTCTCTCTCTCTCTCTCTCTCTCTCTCTCTCTCTCTCTCTCTCTCTCTCTCTCTCTCTCTCTCTCTCTCTCTCTCTCTCTCTCTCTCTCTCTCTCTCTCTCTCTCTCTCTCTCTCTCTCTCTCTCTCTCTCTCTCTCTCTCTCTCTCTCTCTCTCATTTACACATTATCTGTAACCAACCTCGGCACTGCCAGCCAGCCAGCCAACCATCCAGCGAACCAAACGTCTACCCCAGACTGTGTTTTGGCATTCCCGCGAACTCCAAACACCCGTCTATTTGCTGACTGGCCCCCTTTAAAAGGCTGGGCAAACAATACCTGTGAATATCCATGCCTTTATGACAACATACCACACGCACACTAAACAAGAAAAACATGGTGGTACACGTAGTATAGAGCAATGCTAGCAATGAGAGGAATGTAAATACATACCCGCCTACAACTGCGTTTATGAAAGATCATATTTTGGGACAGAGATGACACCATGTTAAGTGAGAATCAGTAAATGTCACTTCCATTAATACTGAACACATCGTGAGCGGAGACCAACATTACATGCAGCACCGTCTGTGTCAGTTAGACACCTCAAATCACGGTTCATACGATTTCTCCACTTCTATGAAATTTCCCATCACTCTGGTTTTCAAATATCTTGTATTCTGTTTCTTTCATCATACCACATTATACTACATGTATATTCTCTGCATTCTTATATTTACATTAGAAAGTTTCATCAAGTTAAACTGAATAAATTAGTATTCCCTATATTTTCATACTATATACATTGTACTACCTAATGTATTATCTACTTTATTCTTAAAAATTGACATAATAAATTTCTCATCACTCTGATAATGTCAAATATATTGTAACATTTTCACCTTGTAAAACACAAAAAATGCTTTTCTTTTGATTTTGAATTTCTAATGCAATCTACAGTTACAAGAATTTGTTTATGAAAGATCATATTTTGGTAAAGAGATTACACCGTGTTAAGTGATAATCAGTAAATGTCACTTCCATTAGATGCCGAACAAATCGTGAGTGGGACCAACATTAGCACCATCTGTGTTGGTGAGACACCTACACATGTACAAAAAAATGTCCACAGCAGAAAACTCTTATTGCTCGTATAATTTTTTGTGCTTCATACTTCCGTATCCTACATTCAAAGTATCAAATTTACATGTACATATTAATTCTGTATCTCCAGGACTCTTTCAAGGTTTGTAATGAGATATCAAAAGTTTCAATACCACAATTGCACTCTATATCTAGAGTTAAAGAGACTTGAGAGAAGACTATTCGATCCATAGGCATAAAATCTGCAAGTCACTTTGTGTAGGCATTGATATACTGTAAAATCATTCTCAGGGTTCTCCACTGGTCTGTACTTTGTCCGGAGGCTCTTGTGTTCGTCGGCCTCCGAAGTCAAATTTGCGACGCACGTGCACCGCGGATCCACAGACAGAACTCGTTGCGATCGATCCAGAGAAGGTGGCCGTGATCGCAATGAGAATTCGACGTGGTTCATGCAAAGAGATAATGCGTTCGTGCGGGTTTCCAACATGATCATGCGAGTAAAGTTTTTATTTTAAGTCGATGCTTGATTGCGCAATGCCGCGCGGTCTTGATGCTGTCTTGTCTGTGCGTGAAAATATGTCAATTTTCATATCCGGGCGCGTCAAGTTTTTGTCCGGGCGGGGAAATTTTGTCCGGGCGCTAAACTGGTTTTTCAAATTTTACCCGGGCGGAGCCCCCGGGTAAAACCGCTAGTGGAGAACCCTGCATTCTTTTACCCTTCATGCTCTTTAATCCTTAATGAATTGAATTTTGCAATAGTAGTATAGGAGGAATTTTATGTCTTCTATTAGTATATAAATCATCATTTTTCTGTGATTGGTCCAGAAAGGTTTGAAATCACTGTTCAGTATATTAATCTACACCTTTACCTTCTTTTATGTCTTTGCAATGTTCGTTGAAATCCAATAAACCTATAATGGTACTTAAAGGTAAAATCTCTGTGCTTGCCCTTGTAATATCTTCTAGTGCTGGTATCGACGTGCTTGATGTCGACACTGCTGTCGACATACGAAGAGTTATTAACATTGCCGACATGTCGACATGCATGCTCTGATGTCGACATAAAAGGGGTCTTATTCATACGTCACGGTCACACACTAGAAAAGTGAAGCTTACTTGAAAAGTTATAAATACAATCATCAACAAAAATAAACGCGATTAGAAGGCAATTCATCAGCGCAAATTCAACGACAATCGATAGTCGCATGCAGTGCTACTTATTTAGGGCTGTCAAGTTGAGGGCTCTGCAGTGTTAGATGTATGCGTAGTCAGCTCATTCATGGACTGCTTATGCGCATATGGACAACTCGGGCACAGAGCTTGCTCAGCCGTACACAGATTTCAATGCATGGGACACAGTTGTAATATTTTTCTGTGATATCAGTCTTAGCGATTTGACACTGAGATCCTTTTTTTCTGACACAACTCTAGCAGAAAATTCAGCTCAAGTAAATACCGTACGGTTGTAGAAAAATAAACAATTTACGGATTCATCACAGTGATTTTCTTGCGAATCCAACCAAAATGAGGAATTTTAGGGAAGTTTAGCAGGTAAAATTTTCTGTTTGTAACCAAAGAAATATCGCTAAAATTTCATATTTTCCGGGTGTCAAACTTTGATTTTGCAGTATTGCTGTAAAAGATACATCCATATTCAATCATTTTTCGAACTTTATATTCATAAATAGTGGTGTTAAATACGTTATTTTTCAGATTGCTTTTGTAAACAACTTTACGTAGATCGTGTGAAAATGCAAGAATTGGCGAGGTCAAAGGGGGTCAAATCCATACAAACTGGCACTGTGTGTGTTTGACTTATGTCGATGTAATGTCTACATCGTGAATATTTTTGTTGCGACATGTCGACAGAGATTTTTTTTACCGATACCAGCTCAAATATCTTCAGTACATGTACGTGTACATGTACATGTACATGTAATTTTACTTTACCCTGAGACTGTGCTGTGTAGGGATTGTGAAAGGGGTAAATGTAATTTTTATTCTGCATACATGTAATCACAGAATCAAGATTGCATAAACGCATCAAATGGCATGCTTTAGTATAAACCATACAGCTGTTAAGGTGAATAATGTTATCAGATTTGAGTGTGAAAAGAAAGCATGTGTACGCTTGTAAGCACATGTACCAGTAAGCAGCCAGGGGACCAACGGCTTTCAGTCCTCTCCAAGGGACTTGGTAATGAGGATTCATGCCTTATCAAAAGGGCACTAGTGCATCCACTTGGTTTCCACCCCGGTACTCCCAGTTATGAGACCACTGCGCTACCAATGAGCCATCGCGCCTCTAGCTGTACACAATTGGGCGTTTTTTTAAAGGTGATTATTACATACATGTACCTTTAAAGTGGAAGTCTACATCTACCCTGATATCAAGTTGTTTTTAAACAAAGCAGGAAAATTAAAGAAGCAGATGAATATATGTTTTACTAAAATTTGATGAGAAACAAGAGAGTTATGAATTTCTAAAGTTGAAATTGATGAGAAAAGTATCAGAATACAAGATTATAGTTTTCAACATACATACACATGTGTACTTTCCAATATGTACATGTACTCAAACATAATACATTCCACTGAAGTAGCAAGGAGAAATATGCAGTATGCATATAGTCTACAGATCAATAAGGAGGCCGTATTTAGCTATATGTGACTTGTGCTAATTAGACAGAGTGAAGGCTAAGGAATGGTATGACCTTAAGTCAACAATAATTACTCGCGTCTATTAAAATGGCAAGAGAAGTCAATAGCAGACGGGGACGGCATGCATCAATGGTTTAATTACGTTGATTGGAGACACACAAAAACATAACAATATGGTCACGGCGAAGACATGGATACGTTCTTGACTTGTGTTCAAGATGAGAGTAGCATGTTTCCATTTCTTTTCTTTTCAGCCATTTGTCAATAATTGTGAATTTTCCTTACCATTTTTCTACATTTTCTTCTCATATTCTCTTTTCCTCCCCTCTCACGCTCCATACGTGTCTATACACGTATTTTCTGTCCTTAATCCTGGTTGTAACTTCTGTTCCTACAATTACATGTATCAACTTTTTTTTTTCTCTCTCTCTCTCTCTATATGCCTCTTCTTTTTTCTCCTCCTTTATTTCTTCAGTGTCATCATCTTAGGATTGCTTCTTCCTTCTTTAGACATCACCCTCCACCCTCTTTACCTCTCAATCTGACTAAATTTTTACATTTTTTTTTTTTTTTTGGGGGGGGTGGCATCTTTCTCATTCTTTATTCTCTCTATCCCTCACTTGCTCTTATTCTTTCTCTGTCACTCTAGTTCCCTCTCTGTCTCACTGTCTGTCTGTTACCCTTCTCTCTCTCTCTCTCTCTCTCTCTCTCTCTCTCTCTCTCGTTCCCTCAACCACACATGCCTTTATCTACATGAACATGAGACCCCTCTCACACCCTTCTCTTTTTTCCACTCATCCATATCATATTACTTACATACCAGGGTATATTCTCTTTTAAAATTTATGTTTCAACCTTCATGTTTTCAAAACCTGCAAAAAACTGTCTGATTGGCCTTGGGCAAGCTAATATCCATTCATTGTATAGATATCACTCGAGCAAACACTTTGAACAAACTTCGTGATTTGCTTTGAACTGTGAGTCTGATTACACATGCCAGTCAGTGTTTGACTTAAGTACAGGCAATGGGTGCCTAAATTCTGATCCTAATTCATTAACCTCCCGAAAATTGTGTACATTGTAATTTCACTACTTTTGCAGCTCTGGGACAGGGATAGAAAATTTATATAATGTATCATCTGCATTCTACAGAGAGCAAAATGAATATTAACCCTTCCTGCAACAATTGACCACATTTTGCTGTTTAGCTAAATAAATTTTGATGCAGAGCCCTGTAAAGCATACCAGGGCCCTGTTTCATAAAACTTTTTATCAATAAACATTTGCAACAGATCTATGACAAATTTGCTCTCAGCCAATCGAATGCTACGATTTCAGTAGCTTATAACAGTCATTGTGACTTGTTACTGATAACAAGTTTTATGAAACAGGGCCCAGATGAAAGAGCAAATATTTCTGCACACATTCTGTATACTTCTATTGCATAGCCATTTGATGCTTGACACTAAGTAGGAAATTTTAAAGGAAAAATAAGCACTAAAATCCTTAAAGTGGCAACATGATGAGAAGTTTTAAATCAGTGTCTTTCAATGCATAATGGCAATCTTTTAACTTTTCAACATACTCCAAAGTCAATGTACATTCCTTTACTGACAGGGTTAACTTCACGTACATGTTAAAGGTAATGTACAGTGTTGGTGATGATCATTAAAGTAATATACATGTACAATGTTGGTGATGGTTAATTTGTTAATTTGGTAAAAAATGTGTTTTTCTTGGTGGATCTACATTTACATGTACATGTACATGTAGGTTGTCTAAGACCAAATAGAAAATCAGATTTCGTCAATTATCTTTAAAAGTTGATAGAGAGGATAATTTATGTCAGAGTCATTAGTGTGGCCAGAAATTAGTTTAAATTAATTACTGTATACGCCATATATTTCGCGGGGGTTTTATTTTCGCGAATTTCGCGAATCGCGAGTGGGTCGCGAATTTAACAACACGCCAAAATATTGCCAACATAAGAAGTCAGTTGAATTTGTTGTCTCCTCGTCAGAAATTCACCACTTCGCTAAAATACAAAAGTACATCATCACCGCTGTTTGTAGATTTGAGAATTTTCCGACCGCGAATTCAACCACTCGCGAAATAGTCTGGTTAGTCCTATTCGCGAAAATTTATGGCTGCGAAATTTATGGCTTATACATTAGTTTAAATAATTAGGTTAAATAAAATTAGTGTGCTATTCTCCCTTGGGACTTAAATTTATAGATCTATATTTTGATATACATGTATATTTATCAACAAAAAAGAAGCTGATTTGTGAAGTTTCCATTTAGAAACAATTTTATATATCCGATATCCACAACTGAAGATATTATGACCACAACAACATAACATATAGTTAGAAATGATACAGAAATAAATATATTAGTCTGAATACAATACACCAGTTAGTATACAATCATACTTTAGTAAGTTCAAAGATCAAATGTGTACATGCCATGATTATAATGTACATATACATGTACAGTGAGAGAAATATTATTTGCCTTTGTTACGTTTGTATAGCAGGTAAATGTTGTTTGTCTCGTTAATGTGCTATGCTTTACAAAGGTTGTTGCCCAAGAGTAAGAAGTGATTACGCATAAGAATGTTTTTGCAGGTGGGCATGAGCATTACAAGGAGCAGTAGAAGATGTTTGAGGAGTCATTCTAGCTTGCGTTTTCATCACGACAAATCTCAAATTTGTTTATATTCACTGAAAGCTTGTGAAATGTTAATTGTGCGAAAGTGGATCCGAAGGTTTTCCAGAGCTTTTGCTCATAGTTTTACAAACTCAATTGTTTTTACCCCGGGCCTACTTGTTGCAGAATTAGTGTCATTTGGTTGTGGTCATAAAATTTGTGTGTACAAAATTATTTTGAATGTTCATATCGAAATCACATCGATATTGAAATAAACAGGCAGCTCCTAGTCGTCTGGCAAGCGATACCCATTTATATTTGATGGTATAAAAGCGTGTTTAATGTGTTTTGTCATGTACGTGAGGAGTTCAGGTATGAGTATTAGGAAGGTTGAATCGAGATATTTTGCAGTAATTATAGAAAAGATGTTATTGCTATGTTATGCACAATGTAATGTACATGTACATGACAAGGTACTTATCACAGTAAATGTTAATTCTGCTTTACCCATAGCAGTTTAGTGTCACCTTTAAATGATGTTCCTGCATTGTCTTTTGATCCAGAATGCTAGGAATGCTATGAGCAGAAATAGCAACAAAAATCACACACAGAAAAATATGAGTCCATTTCTGTTGCAGTACAGTTATAAACAATTTGATTAAAAATAACCATTAAAGTCTATAAATTGACAACCCTCAGAGAAATATTATTCATTCCTGAATAATCACTGTTTTTTTTTGTACAAACTGTCCTGTTCTCCTTTTGTTTTATTTTGTAATTTGGTATACATGTACATGTACATACATGTACATGTAGATTTGTCTTAAACTATGTAAGAGTGAAAGCTAAGAATAACTGGTCTCAATTTGAGGAGGAAAGGCTGGGGGAAACACAAGGCAAACAACAAAAAGAATATGTTAGCGATGACCGTAAACAAGCTTACCATTCAAGACACGGTGCTACACAATCACTGTGTAGAGTCCACACAACATCACCCAAATGAATGACTTCAACACAGCACTGAGTAAGTATTAAAGCCCTACTCCGACATCCACTAAAGAAAAGGAATGCAATCACAGCAATTGTGTCTCCATTAGAGCAAAAAGCTCACCCTTCTCTAGTCTGTGATGATTTAAGATATCCAGCGACGAAGATCGCCACCAAACGACCCCAGACAACGTCGTTAAGAGCCAAACAATCGACGCGATGCCTCTATCAACAACCGGGCATATGGCACGAGGAGGTCTTCACAAATTTCTGCGTACCACGGTACGCTCACCACCGGTGGGAGATGATGACGAGAAGGATCAAAAAGAGAGGGAAAAAAGTGCCGAAAAACCAAGAGTGGGGGACGGAGACTGCCGGCCGTGCACACACATACACACAATACGAATCAAGAAACGTACATAGTGGATGAGCTCTGCGTTGGCTGTGTTGTGTGCATGAAGGAAGAAGAAATGGGTTGATTTTCTGTTGAACTATGTGTTAGAGAGCTGTGTGTGATTTTCTTATGCATGTGTGAGTGAGTGAGTGAGTGAGTGAGCGAGTGAGAGGGGATGGAGCAGGCACTGGCTGTGAGCTGCCTGTGTTTGTGTATTGTGTAGCAGTGCTTTGTTGTTGGGTCAGTGGTACATGTTATTGTGGACCGGTGTGTTAACATCTAATGATGAAAGCTCAAGTCTGTGTGCATGTAAAATGCAGGTCAATGCGCTTCCAAACCAAGATGCACTCTTAGATAACGGCAGGACGCACCGCACAAGTCATGTACACCACCACACACTCCAGTCTGGCAAGATGTAGTGTTTGTCTGTGTATAGATACAACTAAAGTCTTCTGTTTATTTGTCTTTGTCTGTCCATCAGTCCATCTGTCTGTGAATGTTGATGCAAGAGAATAGAAGTCATCACTCTACTTGTTCCAACAAATAATACCTTTAGAAGTGTATCCTACAGTGTACAAGGATATACAGACATGTGCTACAAAATACATATTCAACAAAGAAAAAGATGTTCACAAACTCTAAGATATTTTTTTTCTGTATGTGAATGTGGGTGAGGTTGTGAGTGGTGTGTGGGTGTGGGTGTAGGTTGGTGTGTGCAGTACATGTATGTGGTAAAGAAGTCAAAATCTTATAATTAAGATTTCTAATCAATGTATTTCAGTAGTTGATTTCAACCATCTTTTTATACTCATCTGCATGTACACATATACAGCATGTCGACATCTACTAAAGACAGTCATTTCTCTTACATACATGTACATACATGGGTGCTTGTATTCTGTTGATACCCCTCTTTCTTTTTCTAGTTGCTGTCTCTTCCCAAACTTTCAGTCTTATTTTCTCTCTTATTTATATCTCCTCTCTATTACATGTGTATCTTTCTCATCTTTCCCTCTCTCTGTCTTCATACATATACACAGGTATATCTCTTATATTCATTTCTTCTCTCTTTATCTTTCCATTATCTACATGTACATGTATACATCTCTATAAGGTTCTCTCCCTTCCTTCTTCCTTGCTCTCCCCTCTCTCTCTTTTTCTCTTCCTCTTTCTATCACTCTGAGTTGTATCATGTTTCACAGACTTTCCTACATACATTTACATAGACATCCATGGAATATGTAGGTTGCACATTTTAGCTTGAAAATAATAACAATCATCTACATACTAGTACAGGTGTGAGCTAAACCAAACTTAACAAAGTCATGTGTTATTAACAGCCTTATAAACCACATTACCCACAATATGGTAATAGATTCAAAAGCATGTACATTACATGTGTATGCACATGTTTGAGGTTTGCATGTATCACAGAACTATTTTTACCCTAAGCACGTGTATTTGTTCTGTACATGTGCAGACAAGTGTTTCAGAGTGAGGAATTTGTGGTAATGAAATAAATTCAAAGTATATTTACAATTTAAAGTGTACAATTCTCAAATTGTAATTGCAAAGTTATTGTAAAATATTAGCAAGTCATTCATGTAAATTATCGATGAATCATAAAACAGTACAGGTTTTCCACCCTGACGTGTTCTGGAAAATTCACATATTTTGATTGCCTGGTGAGAAAAACATAATTTACGGTAATGCTGAATTTTTTTTTAGCAAGCACTAAAATTAGTTGCACTATAACCACCCAAAAATAAACAAAGTAATAAACCTGAAAATAACAAAATTGTAGAGCACATTTTATGACCACATGTACGTGACTACACAGAGGAGACCATAATTATGTTACACATATGGTTTGGACTTCTACATATATATGTAGCTTGACAATCAAAATGATTTTACTAACTGAAATAAAAGACCAAATACATGTACATCTTGTAGTTTTCAGAATACATACCCAGATAGCCCTCTTTGTACAATACTAGTACTCACCATATTCAACAACCAAAAACAAAAATATGCTCAACAGCTGCTGCTAGTATAATTTTACATGACTGCATGGCCGCAAATCCAGGGGGGGGACAGGGGGACATGTCCCCCCACCTTTTTGAAGATAGGCGAATGTTCCCCCCCCCCCCACCTTTTTGAATAACCTTTCATTTTTTTTTTTTGCTTGTCAGAGAATTTTAGAGGCGAATGTCCCCCCACCTTGTTGAATAACCTTCTTTCTTTTTTTTTTTTTTCTTGTCAGAGAAAGTTGGAGGCGAATGTCCCCCCGCCCCCAATTTCAAAATGGATTTGCGCCACTGCGCATGACTGCCATATAATTCCAGTGTATACTATAATTTTAAGTGTCAAAATGTTTTCTCACCAACAGACCATCTAAATTGTATGCTACATGTACATGTATGTAGTACAGTAAGAAACACAAGTTTACACCAAAATAGGAACAATCATTAATACCATTAACCCTTTCGAGACAATTGACCACATTTTGTGGTTGGGCTCAATAACTTTTGATTCAGAGCCCTGAAAAATATACTAGATACATGAGTAGAAAGAGCAAAAATTTCTGCACACACTGTGTCCATTTTTGTTACATGACAATATTGCGTTTGATCCCAGGAATTTTAAAAAGGAGAATAAGATTTAAAATCCTTAAATTGGCAACACATTGAGAGGTTCAAAATCATTGTTTTTTATCAAAATTGGCAATTTTTTCAACTTTTCGCCAATTCTTTTAACCATGTATATTGTTTTCAAAGACTTTACCCCTTATTACAATCGTGTAGTACTAAAAGAAAAATACTGTTGTTGCCAATTTGAAGAACAAAATGTGATCAATTTAGCCCTTAAATAATTCCTGTCCTGAAATGGTTAAAGCTAATAATGCATCAATCTTGATGGAAATATCTTCAGTACTCTAAAGCAACACTTTTCCAGAAGAAGGAAGGAAGGAAGGAAGGAAGGAAGAAGCATGGCAGTGGCCTCCATTTTGAAAACGTTGAATGTAATTCTGAATGGCCCCCATGTTATGAATAATACTCAGTGGCAGTGCAGCATA
Source organism: Heliocidaris tuberculata (assembly GCA_025618425.1). NCBI lineage: Eukaryota > Metazoa > Echinodermata > Echinoidea > Camarodonta > Echinometridae > Heliocidaris > Heliocidaris tuberculata. The sequence continues at coordinate 22,475,172 of CM046840.1, forward strand.
ATTTCATTTCTGGCCAACCCGACAAATAAGTTTAATAATAAGAATAACAATATTTTGTTTTATGAAACCCATGTTCTGGGGATTCAAAAAAAAATTGAATGCAGTATTATCATTACCCCAGCTTTACCTGAGAGACCATGACAAGGTGCCAAAGAGCATTTAAGGAATTTCTTCTTACTACATTTATGTAACCATTTACTTCACCCTTAAAGGTTCCCTTTTATGGAATTACAAAGGAACTTCAATTAGTAGACTTTTCTACTGTGAATCCAGATCTGTCAACCATTTTACCTGAATTTCATTCATTAATCTGTAAACTTGAAAATAAAAAATTAATTGGGAACGCCCCTAAAAATTTTGGAAAATCGGTCCAGCGATCGATGACGTCATGTGACGTCACACTCAGAATGCTTGACTCCACGCAAGCTGAAAGTGTGTGTGTAGATAGGCTATTGAACTTCGTGTAGATAGGCTATTGAACTTCGTGTAGATCCTAGCTTCGACTTCGTGCCATTACAACCCTTCATTTTAGTTTTTTTTTAAATCCTATATCAACGAACGATAACATCTTCTTCAGACAGAAGAAATAAAAGAGGAATTAGGGGCACGGCCGTATTTGTTTGAACCAGACATGTCGGGCTCTGATTATATGACAGAGACGTCCCTGATTTCAATAACGGAGAAGATATCGACGGGAGACTTGGGAATTATAACTAGTAATTCCTTTTGATAATTAGATTGCCGATTAAATTTTAATTTACGCATATCCACCAATTATGAATCTTGTTTGCGCTTGCAAAATGCCCCAGTCCTGATGAGGCTGAGCTGAAAGCTGATCGAGGCAGTGAGCTCGACGTGCGCAGGTGTACACGCCGTGCCGTTCGGTCGTTCGCCTGCTGACCCTGCCTGGCCTGGGCTTGGGTAGGGTTTTACTGGTGCATGGGGTGGTAGCGTTTTGTTTCTAGTAAATTCTAACATTGATATCCAGAAAACCCTTAGCTCTCCTGTTACCTTGCATGTTTTCATTGTGCTGCTATGAATAATAAGTACCGGTAGACTAAGTTAGTGTAGGTACAGTGATAGTTGATCAATAGATATATGATCAATAGATACCGTAGATCAAGTTTGATTTTGGGGATGGCATCTTGCTTCAGGGACGGCCTCTTCTTGATGCCAAACGCCGCATGCAGCCCCGTACTATCGAGGAAGTCCTCCGCACAAATGTGCTCGGAACACACGGACACTGCGCTCACTCGGCCCCTTCCAATTGACGCGAGTTAGTTTCACTTTTGAGGTCCATTTTCTTCTAATATTTGGGTCTTTGAGGAATAAATGTAGACTTACACCCTCCTTTGTGATGTTGCTGCAACCTGCAAAGGCACAGCGTTGCGGCATACTTCGATTTAGAGGTGGTTTTCGAGGTGGTATATAACTGCAAGTTAGTTTGCACGCGTGATATATGCAAGATATTGTAAACAAGCACCGGCGATGTCGGTTTGTGACGTCACACGTCAATCATGCTCGAAGAACGAGAATTCGGGGTTTAAAAGGGGGCGGAGCTTAGCAGACTCTTTTAGGCCTGAATACGTGGGGAAAATATTATTTTAAAAATATTCAGATACGTATTCATTGCAAACGGATGTCATTTTTCAATTTAGATGAGTATCATGTACAAAATAACAAGAATTAGAATTTCATAAAAGGGAACCTTTAAGTCGAGAGTGGTTAATGTAGATTACTGTCTTGGCAAAGAGCATAACTGTCAAATGCCGTGACAGGAATTTGAACCTCTTACATGTGATCCACATTCCAAGGACTTATCCACAAACCACACCATCCCTGGGCCCTGACCAAGAGAAAAATAAAGTCTTGAATTGGTTTGTGTGCTCAAATGAACAAGTATACATGTACATTATGTGATTGTCTAACAAAGCAAGGAAGGGGACCCAGGGGTTGCCTACCTTGTTGGTGACCAGGGGCTCTATTCTGAAAATGATGTTATCTCTTATGTTAGTAAAACATGTTAACTGTCATAACAAATCAAAATCAGGACAAGTCATTGATTAATGATTGCGCAGAGATGGCTGTGCTCGTGTAAGTTAACAGAGACATCTGCGCAAGCACCAATGATTAGTGTTTATTGCGGACAATTTCAGTTTGTTATGACTATTAACATAGTTCTCCTTAACATTAAAGATAACAGTTTGCAGCATACGACCCCACCCCAGGTTCGTTTGTTTTTAACACCATGAAAAATTTTTGAAAATGTTTCCAAAAATGAAGGCAGACAATGACTGCAACGGCAGACTATGCATGTTCTGCTAATTAACTCCAGGTAGCAGAGCTAATTATTTGCTGTTACAGGAACAGGGCCATGACATACGATAATGGACAAAATAAGCTGTAGGATCCTCATGGATGATTTTTCTCTTAGCATGGTATGCCATCTTGTCTGATTTAAGAGCGGGACCTGTTTCTTTTTCACGCCTTTATTACTTAGCTTTTGGGGGGCAAGTGCAAGCTACTGTACATGTATTTTGTCATGTTGCCACCGCATCTCAGATTTTGGTATATACTTACATGTACATGTATATATCCAATAATTTTATTTAGTTGAAAGCCCTACTAGAGTTTTAATCAGACAAAATATGAATGTAAATGACATGTTCGATGTCAATTTCTGTTCAGAATCCAAAATACACTAGCCCTTTTATATATATCTGCCAACAAATCTCTTTGAAAGACATCATTTATATGTAGGCCTTGAACTTGATTAGGTAAAGTGCAAAGCCAAATTGTATTTGATTGCAATTAACTCACAAAGTTCTATAATTAATGCAACAGGGATCAGATGCTGCAATGCTGCAAACTTGTAAAATATTTATACAAAAACACCTACATTGTACATTATTACCTAACAGGGCATTTTAGCTGCAAAATAAAAAAGCCGTATTTTGCGTGCTACTCCGAATCCGTCAACGGAGCGGGCAATATTTGCCATATTGCCCTCTTCAGGGTTTTCCCCCATAGACAACTGTACTAAAAAAGAGGGCAACATTTTGTCATATTCCACCCTCTCTTGTCAGTACGCTTTTATCAAACTGCCTACGCGCACAGTATTGTGTACGCATGAAAGTGTACAAAGGCTTAAACAATGGATACGCACGGTAACAATTTACGTCACTATTGCTTGGCCCTGATTACAATTACATGATAGCTTGTATGAATAACCTGAAATCAGAGGGACTGATAGGCAAACAGACGCATTCGTAATTGCTACAAAATAGGCCTACTCATACATGATACAATAATATTGACTAGCTCTACTTTCGGGGAATATCGAAAATGTTGCCCTTAAAAGAACCATATTGCCCTCGTCTTCGACTCAGGGCAATATGATTCTGTTGCGGGCAACATATTCGATATCCCCCTCAAGGCCAGTCAATATTATATAACTGTATGATATGAATAAATGTATTTTATCCATGATACATACATGTATACATGTACAATGTATGTATGTACCTGCATACCATGAAAATTATTAACCTCTATTTCACGCATGAATTCAAATCCATTTACATATCAATATTTCATATTTCTTGTACATAAATGCACAATACTTACATCTGTACATGTCTACATGTACATGTACATGTATGTTCATCAGTTATTCTGTCAAAAACATATAGATCTACGCTGTTAAAATCATGATCAAACATATTTCAATCAGTATAAAGGCCTACTTACCATAATACTGTCTGTTAGTTTATCCTCCTCTCAGTAACAATAAAACTTGCTAATTGACAATGTTGTGGCGTCACTGGATGAAGATCCTAGATACTTAAACTCAGGTCAATCAACCCCGCAACAAGCCTTCCAAGAAGCCAAGCCAACGCACAATTCCAAACTCTTCATTCAAGTCCCCTGGGCCTAAACTCGATGCCTCTCTTCTCCTCCGCACAACACCAGAGTTTGGTTACCCAAATACCTCAGGAAGAAGGAGAAACAGGCCGTGGGACCCCCACTCACCGATGGCACTTTTCGTCAAATGCTGCCGCAAGATTTCCGCGAAAAAAATATGACGTAGCTGATGATACATGTATACATAGAGGCCTTGCACGTACCGCTGTCAGAAGAAAGATGCTCAGGAAATACCCATCACAAAAATGGTGTATGGTATCTGTAAAGAGAAGAGTGGATGTTGCATTAAAGTGATCGTGAGAAATGATTTCATAGAAACAGTGATTGATAGAAATCCCAAAGGCCACTTTTTGCCATGTGATTTACAGTATGAACCGTGCATATATGTTACACATGTGCCTATACATGTACATATTGATGAACACTTTTCAAAATGTACAATGTACATGTACATTTTTTTTTGAATATACAATTAGTTTGAAACAGATGAAAGATTTCTCTCTTTTTAAAAATATACTGTACCATATCTAAATAAAAAGGATTATTCCAATAAAATTCATGGAAGAAAAAAAATGTTTCATGACTGACTTCTGAAAGAAAGCAAAGAGTACCATATAATCATTGGAGAAAAAAATTGTTCTCTATCCATACACATGCAACTAATCAATGGCCCAAAATTTTCTTCAAAATGTCTTTACACAATCCTACATTCTGCTCTAGCTCATTGATGGGAATAACGATTTGAAGGATTAGGCTTGATTATAAATCTGGAGAAACAACGTTAAGTACACAAATTCACATCTCTATCACTCAACCAAAGATTCTATCTACATGTAGCAGATTTGGTTTCCTACAAGTTCATCTTCTGAAAGAAAATTCCAGGTCTGAAAACCAATTTAATTGAATAATCCATGGGAAAAAAAAAAATAAGGTGCATGTTTAAAAGAGTGAAGTTAAAAACATATACATGTACATGTACATGTATGCACATCTTAAAGAATTTAAGGACAATGTAAATGTATCAAAGGAAGTTGAAACTGACAAATTGCGTGGCCGGTTGCGAAAATATCTGTTGAGAATGAGAAGGGCATTGATTCTGTGTTAAAGAATTGAAATGCCTTTCGCTCTAAGCAAAGAGGATTGTTGACAATGAATAAAAGCATTGATAGAAGAAAATGTCCTGTTCATATGTTATCTCATCAAAGTTCTTGCTGCTTAAATCAGTTCCATATATACAGTGTACTTGAACATGTATTGCACATGTACTGTATAAGCTGTTTTTTTCGCGTACAGATATTTTCGCGATTTTGGACTAGGTAGGGAAATTCGCGAGGGTTTAATTTCGCGATTTTTGTGATGTTTTTGTTACTATAAATAGCCATATATTGAAGTGGAAATTTTCGCGAGGACCGACTCGCGAAAATCGCGAAAATAAAACCACCGCGAAAATAACCACTTATACAGTACATGTAAGTATACTCTTGAAATACATGCTGTAGTTTTGAAGAAACTTTCGGAAATCTTTCTCAAATAATGTAAAGAAAAACATGAGTTCATTCATTTGCCAAGTTACAATGTTCTATAATGCAATTGTATACATGTATACATGTACACATTAGGAGCAAGAAATTGCAAAATTGATGAGGTTACGCTCAAAAACTTGATTTTTGCTAAAAGTTTCAATGTACATGTAAGGTAGATGAACTCACAAACTACCACACAGCCACACACAAAAAAATAATGCCGGTACTGTAGATATCAAGAAATATCAGGCACTAGAACAGTACAGAAAACTGAATTCTCTCTATACACCTTCCTCCAGGGGAAAAAAAAAGAAGACATCTTGAAATCAAAAATTACAGTTAACACTGCAATTTCTAAAAAACTGACATTTGGACAGGATTAGTGGGTAAGGATTTACATAATAGAATTCCACTTATGCCAATGTGTTGCAAATTCATCAAAAAGTACGATTTGGAAAGACGTTAACATCAGATCCAAAGCGGATTAAGGAACATTTTATGACGCATTAGTGCTGATATATTCTCAGAACTTGGTCCATTTCCAGGATATACATGTACGGTCACGACTTGTTTGGTGATTATTCTCAGAAGCTCGCAAAGTTCGTTTGGATCGAGAAACATGAACACATGATTTATGATGACATCCCACATCTCTCTGGGACTTTGAAACCTTCCAGCTATTGATGAATAGCAAAGTGTATTATAATCACTTTGCATCAGTTGTCATTTTCCAGTTAACTTCCTTTTTCTGAGAAATAAACGTTCAATTGTGAGAAGAAAAAAAAATCACTTTACAACGTTCTTCTTTCATGCACTTGTAACTTTTTCAAGATTATAAACGTTAAGTTCTGAAATCATTTCACAAAATTGTCCGGTGAGAGCAAGAAGGGCGTGAATTTTATCATTTAGCACACAATGCAGTAAATGTACATGTACCCAGTGACCCTTCATTCGGGTTTTCAATCTACAAGTACACTGTGTAATGGAGCACACCCTACATACATGTATTGTCTAAATTGAGAGCCAGATGGGCGTTAATGTGTTAAAATATATGAGTTAACGCCCTTCTGGCTCTCAGCAGACAAGATTGTGAAATGATTTCTGAATTTAACGTTTAATCTTGAAAAAATTACAAGTGCAGGAAAGAAGAACGTTGTAAAGTAATTTAATTTTCTTCTGACAATTGAACGTGTATTTCTCAGAAAAGGGAAGTTAACTGGAAAATGACAACCGATACAAAGTGATTATAATACACTTTGCTATTCATCAATAGCCAGAAGGCTTCAAAGTCCCAGAGAGATGTGGGATGTCATCATAAATCATGTGTTCATGTTTCTCGATCCAAACGAACTTTGCGAGCTTCTGAGAATAATCACCAAACGAGTCGTGACCGTACATGTATATATCCTGGAAATGGACCAAGTTCTGAGAATATATCAGCACTAATGCGTCATAAAATGTATTAAAAGTGATTTAATTTTCTTATGCGTTTTCTTATGGTTTAATTTATCTCATGGGTCCACACATTGAAGGGACACAGGTGGATGAAATGCACATTATCAAGGTCATTACTGGTAGAAGAGGGGTTTAAGGAGGGGGTTGTACAAAATGTAGTAGCATCCTCTTTTCACGATCCCCCCCCCCCCTCCCTCCATCTCTTTTCTCTCTTTCTTTTTTTCCCCCTGCTTTTCCCCTTCTGGCCATTTGATTAGGGGGTACACCGCTGTCTGTGCAAATCCTAATCAAATGACTGGCTGAAAGTCAGTCACATGCATTGGCATAGATCTGTGCATTCCTTCTTTTCATTAGGGGGGGGGATGGCTTTGTTCTCCATGAATTGTCACCCCCCCCCCCCCAGCTGAAAAGAAATTCTTGCATATTTATGCCCATGGTCACATGCTTTGCACTATTTGTAGTGTCAAATTAACCATATACATTTTTTGTTTACTAACAAGCAATTAACTAGTGTAATGCAGGCATAAGTCAATTTGATTAGTAATGATGATAAGGAGAGCAACCTGCATTAAACGAGGCAATGCAAATACTTGTACGTATTCAGGCACCTTGCCAGAGTCTGGTGATACAAACTACATGTATGATGCAATGAAATGCACCAGTATTGGTTGAAAAATGGATAAGTACAATAAGGCATGGATGGATACTCTCTGACCAGTAAATAATTTTATCAAATCATACATGTATATTACAATTGCCTATTTATCAAACAGCAAAGATTCACATGTCTACAGCTTATCTAAAAAAAATAACACATATATCATCTGGGGGGTGTTTCATAAAGCTGTTCGTAAGTTACGAATGACTTTACGCACGACTGGTGATATGTTCTTGTGCTAAATGAGATATCCCAGATTTTTTCTGGTATTTTAACATGTGGGACTGAATTTCCAATAACCCTAATCAATTTTGACAAATAATTAACTTTGCATTCGGATGCTTGTTTAGCAGCAAGAATTTTAATCCACAAAGATCGGATTTCAACTTTAGCTGATGGGAATCAAAATGATTGAGAATCTGATTAGCACCCAAGAACAGGTACCAGTCGTGCGTAAAGTCGTTCGTAACTTTACGAACAGCTTTATGAAACACCTCCCTGTTTGGAGGAAGAAGGGCGTTAACTCATATACTTTATAACACACAGAGTTAACGCCCATCTGGCTCCAAACAGACGATATATATGTGACTGGCTGATATGCACTAGAATAAACTACCACATTTGCTGATTTCAGTTTAGTCAAAAATCTATTTTACTAGATCTACATTGTACAGTGTTGTATTTCAAGACCCGACACTAACAGGTGCCAGGGACAAATGGGCACCCAAGATCGAAGTCCAGACCCACAATATTTCAAAATTTCAACATCCGGCTTATGCATACAGACCCTAAAATTTCACAGTGTAAGATGTACAAGAAGATGTATTGGTGTAGAGCCCTGATTACATGTGCCTTCAGAACATTCCACAGTTACCTTGCAAGTCAAATCCATCAACATGTAATGCACTCCTAGAGGAACATATTATTCATATAATGAATAGTTTGCTCAACACTTTTCAATCTTCATAAATTGTTTGGAGTGGAGGAACAATATAATTCAAGTAATTCATACAGTCTTGAAAAAAAAAGCATGACATTGAATACTTATTTATGCAAACAGTCACTGGAATTGGAGGTACATGTACATACATGTAGAGATGTGTGTCTAGGAATCCATGAAGGAATTTTCACTTACAAAAAAAGCAAAACAATATTTCAATAAAATATTTCAGTCTGTTGATCTAGTGCTTGAATACCTTGATAAATTCTCATAAACTTAGCTGTCATCAAGCAGAAAAAGAAATGACGGAAATATTCAGGAGAGAGAGAGAGAAAAAAAAAGAAATACTACATGGACTTTGACTGCAGTATCTGTTTTCCAGACAAAGGAACTAAAGTTGATATATGTGTAGCATGTCACTATAATGTACAGTGTATGATGTACCATATTGAGCCCAATACTAATGAATGTATCGAATGAATTTGTATCAACAGTCTTTAATGCATTGCTACAAGCGGCTCCTTTCAGAGGCAAAAATCACTTATGTTCAAGATGTGTTTTTGTTCAATGAGAGAGATTGAAGAAAATTGGAAGCACACAGCAGTTCATTCGGAAATCATCTACATGTACACATGTAGGGTGCAGATCTTATATTTTGACTAACTAGTACAGTTTGTACAAATATATTCCTTATCAACCTTTCTTGCTCCTTTCCATCCTTCAATATCTTTCACCATTAATCCCTTCTCTCTCCATCTCTCTTCATCTCTCCCTTTGTCTCTCCCTCTCTTCTTTTCTCACTCCTCTCTCTCTCTCTCTCTCTCCCTCTCTCTCTCTCTCCTCTATTTTCAACTATCATTTTTCCAGTCTCCCTCTTCCATTATCTCATTCTTTCTGTAACTTTTTCATTATTTTTTTTCTCTCCCTCTCTCAAATTATTTTTTTTCTCTCTCTCTCTCTCTCTCTCTCTCTCTCTCTCTCTCTCTGACTCTTAACAAATATCATGGCAATACAACTAAAACATAAAACACTTTGAAAGCAAAACAGTTCAGTCTAAAAGCAATCATATTTCCCTTGATCCATTCATATGAAAATTCCAATACACCTACGACTTGTAAGCAAGCTCTTGATTCCAAAATGAAATGTAATAAATGAAATTCAAATTTTATATTGGCTTGTAAATATCTCATATCTTGCCCTCTGCTACAGTGCCCTCCTCTGCTCTCGCTCTGACTTTTCCTCTTTCAATGTACAAGTAGATTCAATTTCGTATTTGTTTTCATCAATATTTCGATATATCCCCTTTTTTCCTCTATCTTCTATAGTGTCTAAATAGACTTCTGGTCCAGTATTCAGTTCAAAATGTGCATTAAGTACGTAAATTACCAAGCATTTGGCTTGCCTGTGTAAACTGGCTTAACTCGTAATTCTCGTATCCAGATCAAAACTGAAAAATAAGAATTTTTAATTTAGCGAGCTGACTTTTAAGGCAAAAGTAAAATACTTACTGATAGCCATTGTAGTGTCAGACAGTCAGTCTAAAATAATATGCTTATACAGCTCTGCATATAAAGCATGTACATGTACAATGTACATGTATGCCAGCCGATCAAGGCTTCCAAAGTAATTGGCTTAAGTCTGCTAGTGAGCTTTCTTAGACTAAGGGTAAAATACTTAGCCAAGTGATACAACTGAATACTAAAGTTGCTTAAGTATTTTAACTTAGCCGAAAAGTAATTAAAAAAAAAATACTCATATTTCGTACTTAAGTATTGAAATGAATACGGGCCCTGATCTACATGTACATGTACAGGTAGCTTGGTTCCAAGCCTTCTCTTTCTTGCCCCCCCCCCCCCCCCCCCTCTCTCTCTCTCTCTCTCTCTCTCTCTCTCTCTCTCTCTGTCTCTATCTCTCTCTCTTACTGCCTACTTTACCATTCATCCTCAGGTTACACATCTTTCATTAAAAACATTTCCGAGCACTCTTCTTTTTGCTCTCCTTTTTATCCACTTTTCCCTCTAGTTATCAGTTACCATTTATCATTAATTCTAATATTTATTGTTCTTGTCCATTTCTTTCTTCTTACATGTATATGCTTGCTCTTTCTCTTCAATCCAATCTTCAGCTTTCTATTACACATATACATGTATATGCCCTTTATTCCTTTCTTAAATTCATGATACTATGTCCAAATTGTTCCAACAACAGTTCAACATCTTCAGCTGATAAACAAGCATTACACACATACATGTACATGTACATGTAGTAGATTGGGTGGTAGTCTACATGATATAAGCACGAAATCCAACAAGATGATGATCTTACAGTCACATAAAAAACATCTTGTATGCCATTTTAGCCAATCAAACATGTACTGTATGATGATGTATGAACATGGTGCTTTGCTAGCCATGTTCAAGGAGTGAGCGTATGAGAATTACGTGTAAGATTTCAAACGCACACTACCTTCTTGACAAGCTTTAAATGGTGTCCATGTATCTGCACATAATAACTATTTTGTACATTATATTTCTCTATCTCTCTCTCTCTCTCTCTCTCTCTCTTCCAGTCTTTCTCCCCATCCAAGTCTGTTTCTGTCTTTATCTACATTTAAGTTTCCATCTTTTCATCCATCCTCTCCGTGTATACTACCTTCCCTTCTCTCTCTCCCTCTCATCCTCTACCTCTCACTCTCTTCTCTCTCGATCCCCCTTCCTACATGTACATGTACCTCCCACTATCTACTTCCTTAATTTTCCTCTTTTTTCTCTGTATCTCTTTCTCTCTGCCCCCTCCCCCTTTCTTTTTTCTCTTTCTCTCTCACTCTCTCCATATTTACACGTACCTTCATCCATCCCCTTCTCTCCCACCTTCCCTTCCTCTGTCATTTATTCTCCTTCCTCCCCCTCTCTCTTTCTCTCTCTCTATCTCTCTCTCCCTCTCCTGTGCCATGAACTCTCGCATTTAGCGGGCTCAGCAGTGAGAGAGGGGAACAAGACAGCATCACACCACAGCCCACTAATGTATGCCCAAGCCACCAGCCTGCCAAAAACAGACCCTCAAATGGTGGACTTCTCAATTTACATTATGACCGAAGACTCACGGACGACGAATGCGTTGCTGGCACAAACAATTACACGTGCTTTGATGAAATGCACGTCGTCGCCGTGAGCACCCCAACCTCACATCATCATCATCACACACACACATATGGGCAGAGAATGTAGTGCATTACGATCAGAGTAAATTTGGTTTCAGACATAATGCAAGAGACACGGTACCCAGGGATCTGTGCATAATTGGAAGGGTATATGGCAGAAGCAACAGGTCTTGAACGAGGGCGCTTTGCGTTACACTCGGGTTGCGGACAGACATGATGCTTGTTGACAGGAGAATATGGTGAACAGGGATATTAGCCATTGATGTGTGGGTGACCCCGTGTGTAACATATCAGCCTAATTCACAAGCTCTGCCACATGTACTTGTACTGCATCAAGCACTAAAGCTTGTCTATTGTAGCTACACATTTACATCCCATGTTCATGTACATGTATGATAATACAGAACCTTCTTAAATAAAACACATTAACTTAGAACTATGAAAAATTGGATTTCTCTTCTTGCCCAAGTCAACAGGGGCTGTTATTTGTCAATGCCGCTGCAAATATTTCTAAGTCCATGCAGGGCAAGGAAGCGAGAACAATAACAACACTGTATATTTGGAATAAAAACAACATGACAATTCTGACTTTTTCATGGTCACAGGAAACATTAAATTTTAGGGTCAGCTACCATGTGGCTAAAACGGATGGATATCAGGCAATAAAGTTTGCTGTTGTGCTGAATCTGTGCAATATTAAAACCGCTAATTAACCACAATTATTTCCTATAAGTGTACAGGTCTAAACTCTAAAGTGTTCAATTACAACTAAGCTATGACGAAAATTAATTTGTTCTGCCAACAGCCAGAAGGGCATTATTTCATATCTTTTTTAACATCTAGAGTTAACACCATCTTGGCTCTCCATGTGCAGACAAATTAAATGATTTGATTGATATATCATTAAATGATTGATTTGGTCATTCATAATACAGACTGATTTCATCAATGGTGAAAAAATAGCAAGTACTAGTTAAGATTAGCCCTAGTAACATACATGTACATACATGTATATGTAACTGCTTGATATTTAAATAATATTGGATGACCTTGCTGTCAATACTCATTTGAAGCAGTCTCCATTGTTTACACAAAAGCACAGGCTACGAGCCCAATATTTTTTATATTAGGCTTCCTCGATACGGCATATTTATGTACATGTAGTTCAACAGATTTTTTAAGTGGGTCAAGGTTTATAAAGTGTTACATTTTTGCTCTATAATCTTCTGTTGGAATGATAAGCAGTTGTATTTACAATACATGTAGCTTTAAAGAACATAATTTATTCCAATGCTAATACAATTTTCAATATTCACAGATAAAATTATAGATGTTCGCCGCATCTAGCAAATTAAAAAGTTCTCTTTTTTTTAAAATAAAATCTGATTTATTTGGTCCTTGCCTGCTATTGAAGAATGAAGAAGCATTTTCTTTCATCAAAACTTGAGCAAGGTCTCTGCCTTAAACACGGATAGGATCATACTACATTTCCTTATTTTCACGTTACTTGCAATTCCTGCCCACATGTGTATGGCCTTTAACACTGATATCAATTGCTACTGTCATGGTTTGGATAACATGTTAGGTGTCAGGCCTTTCTTTCAGGTCACATTTTATGAGCAAAATTAAGACGGCAATAAAACTTACAAACATGTATCTCTATAACATATAGGCCTACTTCCTCCTCAAATATAGTAGAAACCAAGTAAAGTTTGATAGGCGTCTTGGAATCGAGCATACGTTTGTATGAACATGTACATGTACATGTATGAATAGACACTATGCATATTTATGAAGATAAATAGTTTTTTTTAATTGATTGTACTATTAAAATACGCACATCTGACAGAATGATACACATACATAATGTACATGTATGATTGGCAAAGTATACCAGTAAAATGCAGTATCCAGTGTTAACAACCAATTTTTTTTTCTTTCTTTCTGTCTTTCTTTTACTTTTTACTTTTTTTTGTTTTGGTTAACTGTTTTGTAACATTATCGAGCAGGAATATTACTTTTGCATTCGCACCCTTGAAAGATATTTCCAAGATCTATAATGATTGCAACTTCATCAATTTGCATAATACTTTGCATAATTGTTTAGTGTGGTTTTTTTTACTGATTGGTGATCTTTTAAGTGGTTTTTAAAAACATTTTTGAGAAGGAATATTACTTTTCTGATTCTGCACTCTTGCAAAGTAAGATATTTCCATGATCATTTACATGTATGAGAGCAACCTCTTCAATATGCACTTTGCTGCACAATTTTTAAAATTAATTTTGGATTGTTGTAAGGAGAGCTGTCAGGATAGAAGGGCGTTAGCGTATGGCAGTGTAAAGCCGCTATGAAGTGTTCCTTACAGACATGTACTCTAAAGTTTGTCGGAAATCATGGATAGAATACAATGTACCAAATCATCTTGTTCATGTGTCTTTTCACACGTATGGAGAACAATATGAGACTGTGTTTAACAGGGTTCTTTCCAGTTTCATTTTTGCTACCAAAACTGTACAATGGGCTTTAAAGCCACATTTCTTTCAATTTGGACCAAGGAAAAAAATATTCTGTTGAGAAGCCTGGGGGGCGTTTCATGAAAGGACTTGTCAGATATTTTATTCGACAAATTTGCTCTCAGCCAATCAGATGCAAGGATTTCAGTAGCTTATAACAGTTGTCGGATAAAATATCCGACAACTTCCTTTCATGAAACGCTCCCCAGATCACACTGGTACTAATACTGCACTGACCGCAGGAGTCATGATATTCTTTCATGTGAATACATGTAATCTAGTTTCCATTGCAGGTTATAGGAGAATGAAACCCTGGGGAAATATCCATTTTAATAAAAAGAGAGGATAGAGAGAAACAATTTTTTGAAAGTCCATCAAATTCAGTTAGGAAATGAAAAAGTTATGAAAGTTTGAAAGGTCTCAACTTACTTTCTATGGCGATCCTCAAAACTTTCTCAATTCGTAACCGATTTTGATGGAACTTTTTTTAAATTGCTTCTCTCTACCCTCTCTTTTCATCAAAATTGATTTTTCCCCAGGGTTTCATTCTCCTTTTTGGGAAACTTAACAAGATAATCAGCACTTGTACTATCATCTTGATTACTGCTTCAGTTTGTGAATATAGATCTTTATACCAGACGCATAAAGCAGAGAGAGCAATCGTTAACTAGTCCTATTATATCCCCTATTATATCCTTCGGGCATAGGATAAGAGGGGATTAGGGACTCATTCACCCCGACTTTTGATTCACCACAGATCGACACCCATGCATGCATTAGGTCAAGTGAACCTACATTGTGCCATTGAACTCTTTTCTAATTGACTGAGCACCAAGTTTCTAAAATCATTCCTTTGTGTCACATCTTTACACACTCTATATGAAGTGATTACTTGCAATATAATTTCTTCATGAACATGTACAATTGTAAGATCAAAAACTTAGAAGTTGAAAGAGATGACACTTTTATATTTCCTTGGTTTCAATTTATAACTGATGTCATGCCACTTCCTGTACAACATGTATATACACTGTATGTACCCTATTAAGTATTGAAATTTTGAATTTTACAAACCTTGTCAGGAAATTGTAAAAAACAAATGACCTTTTTTTTCTTTTGCTTGTTTGAACATATAATTGAATCATTGTGAAGTTTTTTTCAGTATCTGTTTTTAATTGCTCCCCCCCCCCCCCCATACAAAATTTTCTGTCTGCAAATTTTGAATTTTACAAACCTTGTCAGGAAATTGTAAAAATTAATGAATTTTTTTTCTTTTGCTTGTTTGAACATTTTATTGAATCCTTGTGAAGTTTTTCACTCAGTATCTGTATATTAACTGCTTGTTGTGAAAGTTAGGACTAACCTATGGGCAAAATTTGCCTGACACCTCTTCCCATTAAAAATGGTCTAGATCTAGCGATGGCCCAGGCCCTACAAAGCCAGACTGAAGTTCCAAAAACTTTTCAATTTAATCATTCGATAAGATGCAGCTCCAGCCCCTTCCACACAGCAACAAAAGGGTCACTGCAAATAGTTGCACTCCTACACTGCCAAACTCAATCATCAGCATTAATTTCTGCCACTCACCATCATCAAGGAGTGGAAAAGACTTCCTCATCGCAGATAATTAACAAAGAAACAGAATCATTATTTATTATATTTATAAAGTTGAATTAAAGAGTGAACAGGGTATACAAAACTGTATACAGGCTAAAAAGAAAAGGCAACAAATTTGGCTTTCTGTTAAATGGCCACCTAATTCACTACTACAAATAAGTTACCCATGGGTGACTAGTCTACATACTCATAGTTCCTACTGAGAATCGAAAGAATGTATCGGGGGCGCGCCGGCGATGCGGCTCGCTGGCTGGCATGGCATGGGCCTGTTCACGCTCAGCGATGCCTTCATACAGGGTCGTACTACTGCAAGCCGACGAGCCTGCACCTGGCAAGGTTACGGTTCTGTTTCTGTCGACGGCGCGTTTGCCACAATTATCATTTCTAAACGTATTGCAAAGATTACCAATTTGAAGTGAGTTCACTTACCACCTTGTTTACTCTCAAAAGCTGCAACGGCTCTAACAACAATGACAATTTACAAGCAAGCAGAGGTACCGTACCGGCATTTACACAAATGGGTGTTATACTTACACACTCGACTCACAGTCCAGCCATTTTTGTTGTTGTTTGACGTCATCGCCTCATAAATTATTCATTACGCTTGACTTTTCTACTGTAATCTGTATATATGAGGAGATCAGGGGAGCGTTTCATCAAGCATTTTGTCAGTGATTTTTACTGACAAATTTGCTCTCAGCCAATCAGATGCAAGGATTTCAGTAGCTTATAACACTTGTCGGAAAAAATATCCGACAAATCCTTTCATGAAACGCTCCCCCGTTTCATGAAATAACCAAGGAGCTACATGTATCACAGGTGCAGGATAGTAACTCCTTGAAATAACTTTGCAACTCACTCCTAAATCATAATCAGTGATGTCTGATTCACTTTTCGGCACTTTTCCAGTCTATCAACCTTGTTTCTTTTTCATATTCATATGGCCCCTAGATATTAGGTGTATAGACCTATTGATAAACAACAACAAAAAAAATCTAATTTTATTTATCATTTATGAAGCTAAGGCCTTGGTAATAGCTAAACAATAGAAAAGCACCATAAATGGTATTCATTCATCACCACAGCCAGTGGCGGATTTAGGGGGGGGGGCAATTCCGGCCCATGCCCCCCCCCCCCTTTTTGAGGGAAAACAATGCATTGTGCCCCCCCCCCCTTTCGACCAGAAAACCTTTTTTTTTGTTGCTTGTCAGAGAATAATGGAGGGGAACTGGACCCCCCCCCCCCCCCCCCCCCACTGAGCGACTTTTGGAGGGCTGGCGAAAATATTTTTTTTTTGGTCTCCACCCCCCCCCCCCCCCCCCCCCCCAATGATCGAACTTTGGAGGGCTGGCGAGACAAAAAAAATATGGGTCTCCCTCCAAGCAGTTTCCCAAAGTTGATAATCCTGCATTTGTGTGCCCCCCCCCCTTATTCGAAATCCTGGATCCGCCCCTGACCACAGCAACAGAGTGCAGCCCATTATTTATCTCGACCAAATTTTGTGGCATTTCATGGTCTGATATGATAGACTAGCATATATTTCACTGTTGATGTCTCGCACGCTCACTGAACTCTTAGTGCTCAAGCTCGCCCGTTCGTGAAACTTATGGGGGGGGGGGTCAGAGTAAATAACCACCCCCCCCCCCCCCCCACAAAAAAAAAGGATCTCTCAGGAAATATAGAAAAATAGATACTCTTTAAAAGATCATTGCACGTGTGACTAAAAAGTCAAATTGATCATGGAGGGTGGAAGGGGCAGAGGAGCACTGATTTGACAGTCCTACTAGTATACATTTCACAGTCAAAATAATTTACTTAAGAATCAGTCACAAGCAAGTTCTTCTTTGTTCTTGTACAAATGCTCTTCTTAAATCGTACATCAATACTCTCACATCCTACCAAGAAATACAAGAATCTGTCATATTGTTATAGCTTTTTTCAGCTCCTAAGAAAGAAATTTGAAAAAAAAATATTTTGTCAAAATTTAACAAGTAAACTCGTATTACCATACCTTGTGTACATTTACTGGCAGGATGACTGATAAGAAAACTGAAATGTTCAAGTATGTCTTCTTTTAAAAAAATATGTCTACGAGTATGTTGTAATTGAATTTTGCAGTCCTGTATCAACATGAATAGACTTGACAAACTTTTGAATATATAAATGTATAATGCTGTGCATTATAATTATTTCTATTTCATTTTGGCTGTACCTAATTACATTATTGCAAGCGATAAATTGTTTGTTACGTCATAAAGTGAAATACTAGTCATTGTCTTATATCTATGACGTAACAAACGATGAGGCGCACACAAAGTTCATCGACAATCGTGTGACGTCACAAAGTACTTTTCTCACTAAGCGCAACCAATCCACATTGCGCGTATACATTGTCTTAGCGGCGTGTGATGTCATTACTTCCTGTGCGCGTAGCAACGCTTTGTTGCATCATGATCTACAAAGTTTACATCAAATCATAACAAAGAATAGACAAAGAATTTCGCTAATGAACTGGACGTATATGGGTTCAAGTAATAACCCATATTGCATTAACGACAACTTAGGATTCAAATGTGGAAATTTATTTGTTTAATGATGCAGGCAATCAATCCTAAGAAAAATCCGAATTATGTTCACATCGACGAAATTTGGTGAGTAAAAAACAAGTTTTTAGGGGAAATTTTTGAAAATGACTGGGACTGCAGCAATTAAACGTTACCGATACTCCAGTGTCATATCCAGAAAAAAGGGATAAACAGGGAGGATTGAATCCTCACAAGAGGAGCAGGGGCATAAGATTTCTACCTAGCCCCATGTGCAGCATGCAATAGACCTACTGCAAAATAGTTTTGTCCGAGACTTCAATGCGGGGTGGGGAGTGGGAGGGGGGGGGGGTGGCAAAGGCTATACCGGCTTCACTTCAGGCTGAATATACCACTGTATTAAATGTTTTTAGTCATGTCGTGAAAATATTTTTACGCACATAATCGTTTCAGAGCATATGGCATTAATTCATAGCTCTATATACAGTTCTACGTAGAGTGGGTCAAGTCAGGGGCGGATCAGGATTCTGTAAAAGAGGGGGCACACATTTTCTGACAAGTAGAAAGAAAACAGGCCATCCGCTTTTTGCGTCCCTTTTTCCTCCAGAATTCCGTAACAAGCAACAAAAAGAAATGTACACTTTAGTCGCAGAGAGGTGGGGGCACGGGCCGGGAGTACCCCCTCCCCCTTCTCAATCCGCCACTGGGTCAAGTCATTAAAGAGTGTAATGGTCGTCATATTTGGGGAGGGGTGGAGGTCGGGTCTGGGTGCAGTTTGAAGAAACAAATCGACGGCAGCATATGATAATTCACCAAAGTATTATTTCGTTCAAATTCGAAGTAGGTTGCTCGAAAAAAAAAAACACATATTTTTGATTCATATATCACCCAATACAGTCATAAAGCATGTCTCTAAGCGCTTTACAGATATTATTACCCCGATCATAATACTCTTCTTTTAAAAAAGAACGATTATCAAACATAGCTGGAAAAATTGATTGCTTCACGTGTATTTCCTTCTCATATTTTTCATCAAGTGTATGGTTATTAAAGGTATATCAATTGAAGTTACTTTATGATCAGCTAGGTGCACGGATTTGGCTTAATGAAATTATCCCAGACATTATTTCTGATAATTATTTTTGCTGTCTTTCATGGAGCAGCAGATAATATTGTATTCTTTGCATTTCTAAACTTTCTTTGAATTATGATTTTCAATTATTTTACTGTATTTGTTGTCAAAATAATACGATAAGAAATTCAAAATCAAGTGACCTTTGAATGATGGAACAGTGAGCGGGGTAAAATAGAACAAGATAAGAAAAATGTTGCTGTCCATGTTAAAAAGACCCCCCCCCCCCCCAAAAAAAAAAAAAAAAAATAAATAAATAAATAAATAAATAAATAAATAATAAAAAAATAAATAAATAAAATAAAATAAAATAAAAATAAAATAAAATAAAATAAAATAAATAAATAAATAATAAAATAAATAAATAAATAAATAAATAAATAAAAATAAATAAATAAATAGAAAAATAAATAAACAATAATAATTAAAAAAATAAAAAATAAAATAGTGCGTCGTTATACATGGTGGATTCAGTGATAAGGCTCAAATTACGTTTTAATATCACTTGCATACAATGTAATTATATTAGATTTGATGTAGACTAATATAAAAAAAATATATAAGTGGGCCTGACTGAGCTGTGGGGTTTTCATTTTTTTCCAGGAAAGACCATGTGAGACATGAGTACCAGGCATGGCGAAACTGGCCGGAAAAATGGGGGTTTATTACCCAGGAATACATCAGAATGAACAAGCGTCTCAGGGGGGAACAGGTCTCACCCGAGCCCGAAGACAGGTACTTCTACGCTAACTGTGAGCGCGGGAGTCCGGTCGGCCCCGACGAAAGCATTTCCCGCCAATTCCAATCCTCCGACCAATCGATTTCGCCGTCTCATTCTGGCGCGAAACTTAAACGGGCATCAGCGTATAGCAATCTCCCGGCAATCATCAACGGATCGTCGTGGAAGGATAAGCGATCGCCGGACTCGACGCCGCGGGATGACGTTGTCATCAACGTCACTGATATCGCTGTCGATGAAGCGAAGTCGGAAAAGTTACCGACGATCACCGCCGTCAAACCTGCGCCACCGGCTGCCTTCGCCAGTACGACGGCTTCAATGATTGGTTGGAAGCAAGGTAACAAGCTAGAGACCTTTGGACGAGCACCCAATGCAAAGGGACATCAAGGCATTTTGAAGCAATTTAATTGGCCAATGCAAGGAATCATGTGACCAACGGTGGCGCCATTTTTCGCAATAGCAACCTAATAAAATTTTTTATTTAATTTCAACTACTGGGTATGGCAAAAGCAGCCATCCATGTCCACAATGTTTCACCTCAATTTTCTATTTTAGTTAGAAACCTGTGTCTAATGCATGGCAAAAAATAAAAGAACGAACATCAGGACTATATCATGACTAGAACAACGACAAAAAGATGGTAGAAAACATTTCTTTCATTGAACTACTCTCTAGAATACAGCTGACAATTGTATAGTGATCCGAACCCTTCCAATATATGTCTGCTATAGTGATTTTGAAATTCTCCACTTTCGTTCGCCTAAAACACTATACCTATTTCAAACAACTTTATCATACTGCAAGAGATATGTTATTTCACTGGTAAACATAACGAATAAATTATACTATTCGAATGCCTGTATGCATGGGGGAATTGACATCTGTGTTTATATTTCGATGGATCGTGAGCTTGTTTGATTATTTGGTACATAATAAAGTAGGGGTTGTCCTGTTTTATTTTATATGAAAATTTTAATGTCGCTTTTCAATGAGGAATGCAATAATCAAACGGAATAATATACATGTAAAAAGAGATTTCGAATATCTCGATGATGTTGAATAAGCAGACATTATAATTGCTCCATGCCCCTCGAACTCTTTTACTGCATTAAAATGAATATATATGTATTCATAATATATCGGTAAGTGGCAAATTATTTCTTTAGTTAATTTCCATAGTTACTTTGATTATGTTTTTTAAATCCTTCGTTAGAGTGCGAACCATTATCACGGAAAATTCAAGGATGTATATAGGTCTGTACTCCAAGAAAAATATAGGCCTCTGCTGATTTAAAACAAAAAATGATTTCGAATTATACTAAACGGAGTTTCTTTTCATGCTTTTTATGAGTTCCCTTGGACATGTTTGAATGCTATGGAAATGAAACCAATGATCAATGGTGTAGCGTGGTTCCAACCAATGCGGGGGTCGGGGGTACTGCGTGTCAGGGGTAAGAGGCACCCCCGGCATCTTTCGAGGTGAATGAAATGCGAGAGAAGGGCGGGTCACAGAGTGGTTGTTTCGAGTTTCGGGTAGTATCATATTCTTTTTATGTTGTTCTTGTTTTCCCTATCCTACTCCCTCTCTCTCTCCCTTTCACTTTCTCTGTCTCTGTCTGTCTGTCTCTCTCTCTCTCTCTCTCTTTCTCTCTCTCAGCGGCGTATCTCCGGAGGGCAGGGGGGGGGGCGCAAGTGCCCCGGGCAACACTTGAAGGGGGCGCAAAAACACAAAAGTGAAAGAGTAAAAGAGGAGAAAATGAAGAGAAGTCATGATCACCCTCACCCCAAGCTTTTGCTTTTACAGGTGTGTCCTCCAACTATGTTTGTACTACATGAATTATAAGGATGACCATGTACCCCCAATCCACATCAAATGCATTAGAAATACAGTGTACAGTTTTTTGAGGGTTTAAAATGCGAAAATTTTCTAAGTCTCGGTCGTTTTACTTCCTCGCATATGTTGCTCCAAGAAATCGTAATTTCCTGCCCCAGTATAAGATATAGTTTATAAACAGCGTTTCTCGTTGTAATTCTCGTTGCTTTGCTCGCTATCATGTTACGTTTCTTTAGCCTCTTGTTAAATATTGCAACCCCAATATAGGATAAACTACATAAAGTAACATTTGCAAATGAACATTTAAAAGAAATTTCAACTTTCGGTTGTCTTGCTGAATTCATCGACAATATTTCTCAAAGGTTTTTGATAATTTTGCGCCCCGTTTGAGAAAAAAGTGAATAGAAAATTACCGCTTATCAATGTTTAAACTTCGGATCTCTGCCCCCTCGATTGAGTGCTCAATTGTAAAATGTACAAGAAAAAAAATCATTTAGGGGGTTAAAAATGAAAAAAAAAATGAATAAAAATCTACAACTCGGTTGCTTTGCTCCCTCGCTTCTACAGTAACGTAGATTTGGCAGGTGGGGAGGAGAGGGGGGGGGGGGACTGCGTAATTTCATTGTTCAACTTCAATTGCAATTTTTTTCTCGGTACAAAAAGAAGAAGTAAAATTGCCATTTGGGGGTTAAAACTTAAAATCTACCACTCGGTGGCTTGACCCCCTCGCTTGTACAATAACGCATATTGGGCAGGGTGGGGTGGGGCGCAGATTCATTGTTTGCCCCGGGCGTCACAATCCCTACATACGCCACTACTCTCTCTCTCTCCCTTGTTTTCGCCATTCAGTAGGGGTACACGCCCATTCCCCACCTATATAGTTAAAGGGGAGCATTCTGGGAAAGGTAAAAAATAATTTGTGAACTTTCTCATTCTTTTTATGTTACTTTGGAAGATTATCTCAGTAGATACTTTTTATGTCCCCTGAAAAATTTGCTCCTCAAATGCCCTCACAATCAAAATTAATATGACAAGAAACAGGTGAAATGTTCGGGCCGAACATTTGTGTGTAGTCCTGCATATACACATTTCTGTGTGCAGTGCATTTGACATTCAGCAGGATTGAGTCAATTTCTTATTGAGTCAATTTCTTATCATTTTGGTGATTCCAAAACCTTACAGCATATACACTGATGAGACATGGTCAACCTAATTTCCCAATTGCTTTGAGACAGTTTCTTTTTTCAATCTCATGACCAGAACTCAACTTTATCTTTAAGTTGCTGAAAATATGTCATGGAGAAATGGCGGATTTTGTTTTATCACCAATACTGTTTTCACATCAAATCGCTTTAAAAATTTCATTCCACCAAAATCAGTGTTTATTAAATACTAAACGTTTCAGAGCGAGTGCATGCCCGGAAGCGCTTCCGCCTTTTATCTCAAGGTAGTTCCGGGTCGGTATCCGGAGGAATGATGATGGTAACCAAGAACTATAGATGGCATCATGGATGACGGAGGCGTTACCATGGTTATGCCCTGGTAACCAATGTTCATTCTTTTCCGGGACTTATAAGGGAAAGAAATGTAAACATAATAAGGTTAAAGAAAAATGAGAGAATGGCGCCTTTAGGCTCGTGTATCGATCACTGTCTTGCAACATTGACTCCGTTGCCTAGAAACAGTTCTTGATTCTCTGTAAAGGAGGTCAAAATAAAACGGAACTATAATTTATGTTGTCTGAGTAAGAGGGAAAATCGCAAGAAAAGAAATTCCTTACATTACCTCTATGATGTATTAAAACTGGCAATGATACATGTATTAGTTAAACTGGTCCTATATCGACATGATCAAGCATTGATGGGGTCTACACATACAGAGGTATATGTGCCGACTGCTGCTAGATATCAAGAAATCCGTTCTGTTGAAACTATATAAATACATATGCATTTCAGGTATGACAGCTTTTATAGAGATTGCAATGAATATTCGAATTATAACAATGGCGGATCTGTACTTTAGGTATTTTCTTGTTTTTATACAGAAGAAGAAATTGGAGAAGAAATTTGTATTTGTCTTGATGTCAAGGAACGTTCATTTTTTGAAAAAATTACATTTCTCTCTAATTTAGTTAAATGTAAATGTAGTGAGAAAATTCAAAAAGTTTTGTTCAAATTTTTATTAAATGCTTTTTTTGTTTGTTTGATTGTTTTGAGTCTCTGCGTTTAATTCAGTATTTTGAACTCAATTTGCTGGAGAGTAAAATGGAATTGTAGGTCAAGAAATTCTATTTCAAGGGGTCACTAATTGCATGTGAGTGAATATCAATTGATTATGTATGCCTCGGAAATTAAGCTTTCCAATTTATTATCATTATTTTTATTTTTTTTTCAAATTTGTGATAAATTCTACAGGCTAAATGAATGATTTCAGAGGCAATTGAAATTACTCAAAATTAGGTCTACATACCATTTAACTCACGGGCTGAAACCTTTCAATGTTATATAGTTCAGTAATATCAAATGAATCTGTTATTTCACGGGCCTTGGCGTCATTGTGATGGCGCTAGTCCACAAAGATCAGCAAAGCGGCTACATGTGATTTGACACGCGTTACCGTAAACAGTGATTAATGTCCATTTTCTAACCAAGATTTTGACAGTTTTGAAAATATCTTGAAATCTTATTTAGATATATACACTATCTTTTTATGCATGTCCTGAATGATTTTAATGCCATCTAAGACTATGTATTCCAGTCATATTTATATCTAAATATCACTGTAAAAGTCAAATGGATTTGAACTAATGCAGACAATTGACACATTATCTTCCATTATCTTAATTTGTATATTTCTTTATTAAAATTTGTGATCTACTATTATATTAACTTGTGAAATCTTCTGTTCTCTGCCACACCCCATGGAAAGATGCTTATAATCACTTTAATTGAAAACCTTCTATCATACCCATGGTAACATCTTTATAACCGCTTTAAGTGAAAATTAATCACAACCACATGAAGCTGTTCAACCGCGGTACTTTCCTTACATTAGGGGTAATCTTATATAGATGTCTATAACTTTCTTTTACACTATTATCCCGTCACTCTCTCTGATTTGCATTTGCTTCAAAGCATATCTAATCATTGAATCACACAACTCTCTCTCTCTCTCTTGCTCCTCCTCTCTTTGTCTTTCTCTTCATAATATATTTCTCCCCCCTCAAAAAATAAATAAATAAAATTTAAAAAATGAAGAAAAAAAAATGAAAAAAATAAAAAATGAGACAAAAATGAAAAAATAGAAAAACAATTTAAAAAAAAATGAATAAATAAAATAAAAAAATAGATAAATAAAAGAAATATTTGGATAAAAATTTAAAATTAAAAAATTGAAAACAATGGACAATACTTGTAAAATTTAAAACTATTAAACAACATAAAATGTAATTGATACACAAGTACATGTTTAAATGGCTACTCTTATTGCTTGTTAAAGAGGCAGAACAATACCTTCAAATTAATTAGAATGTACTATTACAACTTTATTCCAGTCACATGGCATTTTTATTGCAGGGATATACAATATCATTATACATTTAGGAACAATGTCATACAATTACAAATGAAATATACTTACACATTTTTCATGAAAAATAATCTACCGCCTGTATAACTTAATATATATTTACTTCACAAATACAAAAGCAAAATAATGCTTTCCTTTAAAAGACAAAAAAAGGATTCAATATTCAAATGTATCAAATATAAATCTTGGCTTGTTTAAATATGTTATCAAATACATGTAATCTATTGGTTTAGAAAAGATAACTGCCCTCTGTACAACAGCATATAATTACAACAACAACCCCCAAAAATGCATAAACAATGAGACAAAAGTATATTTAATGTAGCAAGAATTATGGAATAAGATATGGCAAATATGCTATATTTCTGGATTTAATGTACATCCCAAAAGTTTATCTTTATAACAAGATATGTCCAGAGAAGAAATTATGCCATTTGAAACATACAGTACATGTACAGCCAAAACAGTGACAGGGTCTAAAACAAAATAAATTTAACAATTGAAACAAGAACTGACAAAATCCAAATTAGTAAGAGTAGCATGACTGTTTGAAAAGAATATGATCTGAATGAAATTATATATCTTGCTGAAAATGAGTGTGTACAATCCTTGCATTAATTTTACAATGTAACTGTCTCCTTCATATTGCAAAACCAAGAGCTATTCAGAGATTTGCGAGTGGTTCCAACATTTTCATGCCATCTGTGAAATAAATGAACTACAACATTGAATTGTAGCAAATTTTTAAGTTTCTTGCTGCAAAAACGGCCGTCATTAGCTTTTTGTACACAGTTTCAGGTCACAAAAGTTTCTCATTTTACACTATATTTCTAACATTACAGTGCATACAGGTAGAAATTCTATGTTATAAAAAAGAAAAGACATTTTCCACTCCATAAGTGTGACTGTGCATTTGAAGGTCATACTACTACCTACTCCTACTACGTGTAATAAATTCATGTACCAGTATCCAAAACAAAGAGCTGGAACACGCATCTGATAATTTATTGGAAAAATGAAAATCAGACAGAACCAGGAATCTTTGTGATAACAAATACAGTGGAAACTCGCTATAAAGAGGTCTCATATAACGAGATACCTGATATAACAAGGTAATTTGCTTGCCCCAGGTCTTTATGTTCTTTTGCATTTTTACCGATATAAGGAGATTCCTAAAATATAACAAAGTAATTTTCATGGTCCCATGGACCTCGTTATGGTGAGTTTCCACTGTATTAACAGAAATCCACAGTATCTTGTACTCAAACATTGGACAAGAACATGGCATTAGGGAGACAGGTCTGTAGTGAATTATATCACAGTACATTTGAACATAATAATAAATTCATGAAATAATAGGTCCTTTGTTTATGATTGTTTGTCCTCTCACAGCCCCCTCCCCCCCAAAAAAAAACAACAACAAAAAACAACAACAACAACAAAAAACATTTTTCAGACAAAAAACAGCAATTACTTCAGTTTCTTCAACAATTCAGCAAACTTCATTTTACATTGGCTTACACCACTTTTCATTTCTAAAAATGTTGGAAAAATTATTTGGGTGAATATAAGAACTAACACTAAAACAAATTATTTTTTTGAACATTGCCATATATCATTGCTCATTTTTATTCAAAATGTCTTCACATCAATACAAACACATGCACTCTATTTCAAAGCTCAAAATAAAAATAAATGTACATGAGTACATTAAAAAGTATACTTCAATTCACATTATCGTACCAATGAGTTGTATGACATTTACTTCACATATTTTCCCTGAAATGCTCTATATTATGATGTATGAACTTGCAAAGTTTTTGTTTCTTAAAAAAAAAAAAAAAAAAAAAAAAAAAAAAAAAAAAATCATATGACAAAGGGATGTTAGACTTTGATCCATAATGTTGGGAACTAGATGTGAACAATAATTCCACCTCAAGTCCCTTGCAATGATTTTCTTATTAGTGTACATGACTTTTTACTTTGCTGTACTGACAGTGGCGTAGCCAGAATTTTTTCACAGGGGGAGCAAATTTTGCCAACTGTCAAATTCTGCTTGGAGGGAGACCCATATTTTATTCTTCTCACCAGCCCTCCAAAACTCACTCAGTTGGGGGGGGGGGGGGGGTTTATCAGATATTTTGCTTCATAATTCTCCGACAAGTAAAAAGAAAAAAAAAAAAGGTTTAAGTTCGAAAAGGTAGGTCCGTATTTTTTTTTTGTCTTGCCAGCCCTCCAAAAGTCGCTCAGTGGGGGGGGGGGGGGGATCAGATTTTATGGGGTCCGGAATTCTCTGACAAGCAAGCAAAAAAAAAAAAAAAAGGTCTAAAGGGGGGGGGGGGACAATTCATATTTTTTTCTGTCAAAAGATGTCAGGAGGGCATTCTGCCCCCCTGTTCCCCCCCCCCCCCTTGTATACGCTAGTGAGTACTGACTACCATGACCAAGTATTTGAAGGTTAAGAATGTTTGAGCTGAGTTACAGGACATTTTAAAATTCAAATTCATGGATTCTACACCAAGATTTCACCAAGGACAACACCCAGTCAATGCTACACGGTCAAATTAATCAACATGATTTCATTTGAAACTCTAGTCACTGTACATGTATTTGCAACTCAGGTACAAATAAGGTTAATTCTTTTTCTATTTACCAAGATAGGATATGAATGTATTAATTTCCTACACCCAAACCCAAGAATACATCCTGTCCATAAGTGAAGTACTATTCTTTGTTGAAAATCAACCTAGGGCAAATTGAATAGCCTAGTGCATCATCTTTTGAAATGTGAGAACATTACAAAGACTACAGGCAATTGCATGTTACATAATACAAACATTATTTCAATGGGCAATACAACAGGGCTTCCCTACAATTAAATGCAATACAGAACGATATCGAAAATCCACCATCCCTCACCTTGCCAGAATCTTGAAATAACCCCCCCCCCCCCCCCCCCCCCCACGCTTTGTATATCCCAAACCTTTTCACTTCTCAGATTGCATGTCTAGATGTAATGGCTCATTTTGCATGGTTATGGCTTCCTATCTGACTTGGTTATATTTATGTATTCCTTCCAAATCTTCTCCTTTCTCACTTACTATCTCCTTCTTTCTTTCCCTTCCCCTCCTCTTTCCTATTCCTGACTTTTTTTTCTTTCTCTGACTTTTCACACTTGTTATCTTATTATTTGTGTAGCGTAAGTCTTTGTATCTTTGTTTTGTTTCCAATTATGTATTTTTTAAAATATATTTGATGCGATTCTATTGTACATATGTACATGCATATCTGATTGTAAATTGACCCCTTCAGCATTGCTGCTGGTCAATCAACATATACTAATAAATAAATAAATAAATAAATAAATAAAGTGTGCCCTTGAGTTGGTTTCTTGCAAGTCTTTGCAATCGTGTTACTTTTAGTTTGCAGATCAATTTTTTGAGAACCCAAGAGCAAGGATAAGTTTAAGATTCTCAATGTTTTGGATTAGTTACTTACACCAAAGACGTATCCTCCAGACCTAGCTTCAAAGAACAAAATGTCTTTCATTAGATACGGCAGGGTGGTCCATGAGGGTTTTAACATGTAACAGCGACAGGTTTGAAAATCAGCGACGGGTTACAATTTCATAAATACACTGTACATGTAATTATTTTTTAACCAACATTATTTATGACATATTAGTCATAAAATTTGTTTGAAAATGCTTCAAAATGTGGCTGAGATTGCACCAGAGAGCCTCTGAGAACCACAGAGCTTCCAGGACCCTCAAGCGGGCACTGGACCCAGACTGCAAAAGACTTTGCGCATCGCACGCATCAGTTTAAACTCCTTTCCAGTTGCGATTTTACGTGTTTTAATTTTTGTTTATGGACCACCCTGGATACCGTGCAAAGATTTTTCGTGAAATTGAATGGCCCCCACACAAGTGCTCTGTGATAGCATAAAACACTTATGTACTTACAAACAGCACCAAAAGGGCATTTGGTCCCCTCAAATGTGAAAGGGGAAGTATACAATTCTTATTGTTTTTTCCATCATGAATCTCACATTGTTGTACTTACAGAAAGGTACATGTACATCTCCTCAAGAGCTAACAAATTTTACTTGGGGTATTGCTTCAGCTGTCCTAACCCTCATACATGTACATGTAGAATGCATGAATCAACATGATAAATTTACCTTGAACATAAAACAGGACAAGTCTCAGGCATGTCCCATTCGTTACTAAGTACTATGGAATCGTATTGTGGAATTGTGAACATATATATTGAAATAAATATATCATTGGATTTGGTATTTTGTCTGATGCAAGCTCTAGGAGGGCTAACAGCTTGATACAGTCATCAGATATATTCAAACCTTAGATGTAATCCATAACGTATGAGACAAAATAGCTTGGACTTGCCCAAAACAACATTTGCAGTCATGCTTCAAAAAGACAATTCAAAATGCTGATATATCACAATGTGCGCATGGAGCAAAAAAAAAGGTCTGTTCACATGGATCAAGTTAACTGAGGAAAGACTGCTGCTACATTCTCACTGCCGGCCATCATTACCTCCTAAGTATCTTCTTCACTTCCTTATCCGTCCTACTCAACTTGTCGTCCACCCTCTCTACCTTGCCTGTTATCCTTTCAATGTCATCGTTCTGTTTGTCCAGTTCATCATTCAGTCCCATGGCCAGACCCTTCAGCCGACCAATGCCAGAGGTGATGTCATCTGGGTGATGGAGACAAAAAACAAAACTGTCTTGAAATATATAACCAGTAATATTTTTCTAAAAGTGCATGAGATGAAATTGACTCAGGAGATGAAATTGACTCAGGAACGTAACTTTGGAATGGTCAGAAGTTACAGCATGTGGTAATTCAGTCTAATGCAAGAAGTAAAAGCTATAACATGCCTTATTTCTTTTTTGGCGAGACCCTTCAGGTGACC
The DNA here is from genome assembly GCA_025618425.1 of Heliocidaris tuberculata. Lineage (NCBI taxonomy): Eukaryota > Metazoa > Echinodermata > Echinoidea > Camarodonta > Echinometridae > Heliocidaris > Heliocidaris tuberculata. Next base: position 22,505,742 of record CM046840.1, read on the forward strand.
AATATAAGAGGTGATTTCATCTGGGTAATAGAGATGAAAAACAAAATCGTATTACAATGTCAAGTTGAAATATATAACGAGTAATATTTTGCTAAAACTGCATGACATGAAATTGACTCAGGAACATAACTTCGGAATGGTCAGAAGTTACAGCACGTATAGATCTATTACTTTAATTGAAGCATTTCACCAGTATTTTTATCATTTTACGACCATCTTATAAAAACTATAGTCTGTGTGTTGTCTTAAAAGAAAATTGTGCATAATATAAAAGCAATCAGCATAGGCACGAAACAGGACATCTTATGAGATGTCTTTGTGAAATATCTCCTCTTGCAGCCACCAAATGTGTGGATATTAAAGGGAAGTTGAGTTCTGGTCAAGGTGAAAAATAAGTCGTGAGCTTTCTCATTCTTTTCATGTCAGTTTAGAAGAATATCATAGTACAAATGTCCTCTGAAAAGAATTGCTCTTCAAATGCCCTTATATTCAAAATATGACAAGAACTTGCTCAAGTGTTCAGGCCAAACATTCATGCCACATGTGTGTGCAGTCCCATGTACCCATTTCTGTGTGCATAGACTCTTTCCCAATAGATTTGAGACAGTTTCTTTCACAATGTAATTGCATGACCAGGGCCCTGTTTCATAAAACTTGTTATCAGTAACAACTGCTCCATTTCTATGACAAATTTGCTCTCAGCCAATCAGATGCAAGTACATGTATTTCAGAAGCTTATAACTGTTATTGATAACAAGTTTTATGAAATAGGGCCCAGAACTCAAATGTAACTATCTTAAACCCCATAGACCTATTCCAAAATATTTCTGGCTAAACACACAAATGACTCATCTCAATAAAAAATTGGTACAATCGGTAAATTTTTCACACAATATGGAACATAATGTAGTTTTCAAAATACTGCCCTCCGAAGAAAGATCTCTGCTATACTTTACGCAGAAACAGCACTGATCTGTAATTCAGATATTCTTATGCTTCTGACGAGTTTACAGTAACTTGATGTGTTTGTCCATCTACTTAGAAAATAGAACTTTAGGAAGTCAATAGCTACAGTACTTGTATGATAGATTTTCTTATTTAGTTTATTTCTCACATTAAAGTGATTCCAATAACTACATGTATTGCTGTTACTTTTGAGTAATTTATTTTTGGAATGCTCAATTATAAAGTACATGGACAGTGATGGAGGAAATTAATTATGCAGAGTATTGTGGACATTATATCGGATACCCTAATACATGTATAATATTTATTTCCCTGATACGATAGCTTTTGCCCAAAGATGTTTCCTATTATTTGTTTATCAAATGGTATTCCATACACACAAAGAATGAGAGAGAGAGAGAGAGAGAGAGAGAGAGAGAGAGAGAGAGAGAGAGAGAGAGAGAGAGAGAGAGAGAGAGAGAGAGAGAGAGAGAGAGAAAGAAAGAGAAAGAGAAGTAAGAGAGAGTGAGAGAGATAAATTAGAAAAGTGAGGAGAGAGAGAGAGAGAGACAATATGTGATTTTTGTCAATGCATTTCAGTTCAATTAGCAACATAACTTTCATCATACATGTACATGTAGTATGTAAAACATACATGTATATATATATACATGTACTACAATAATAAGTGCAAGAACCCATGAAAAAGTGAAAGGCTTTAGTCATCTAACTTCCTGTGTGATTACAATCTCTTGGCTTGGTTGAAGGATAGGACTATTACTTTCATTAAGGAAGCAAGTTACTTTATCTCCACAATTTGGGCAAAATAAGGCAAAATTTTCTCTCAGAGTCACAAGAGTTTATGGAATACAGGAGACCGTGCAGTCTATGGTTCAGACTCTGTTACGTGTTACAATCAACATGGGTTTGGTCCGCAAACTAGTAGCTTACCTAGATTGGAATTGAGTTGGCTGTCAAACTCCTTCATACTATCCGACTGCCACACGTTGCTCGTCGACCTTCCCTCGTCGCTCTCCACTCCAAACCCAGATGTGGAAGACGTGCCCCAGGATCCTGCTTTCGTATCTGATGTCCCTACCCCTCTGAGCTTGAGGGCGGGGTGGTCAGAATTCGCTCTCCTCATCTCTTCCTCGGCATCCACCCTCTCCATGTGGGTCTTGAGCTTGCTGGGGCCTCGGGGCGGGGTGGGCTGCTCCTGCTGCTGGCCAGGTTTGGGCTTGTTGAAGTAGTTGACGATGCCCCCAAAGATGGACTTCATGGAAGTGATGTGTTTCTTGGAAGTATCGAGGTCTTTGTCCATTTTGTCCAGCTTGGTGTCCACTCTTTGGAGTTGCTCACCCTGATGTAACAGTTCCTGCAGTATAATCAACAGAGAATGGTTTTAGGGAATGCAGAAGATTGGATTTGCCAAAATTACTCATTGAAAATCATTTCAAAATAGCAATTTTTATCCTATTAGGTGACCTGCTAATTTGCATTTTATTTTTTTCAGTGTAGCATGATTCTTACAGGCTGCAGGCCCGATCTCTTGGAGTAGCAATGTTGCGAGGGTGTGTGCTGACTTTTGTGTGTGCATATGAATCATTGTGCTTGCTGTAGCAGTAGGTGTTGCAAAAATGTGATTTCTACCCGAAGTTTTTCTATATTTTTGAATTTTGATGTTGATTTCAAGATCTACAACTATCTTAATTGCTAATATACTCATATGCAGAAAACCAAGGTACATGTAGATGTATCTTTTATTTTTCAAAATAGAGCACCAAAATGCTTTAGGTGTACATGTAAGTATCATGGTTCACTCGCTTTAGTTTTTAGAGCAAGGCAATACCATTCCACATGCCACAAAATTATTAATAAAGGGCAATCCAACTTTTGAAATAATTTGATTTACATGTACATGTATGTGAAAGCAGAAAAATCAGAGAAGCAGATGGGTGAAAGTTAGAACAAAATCAGACAATCAATAAGAAAGTTATGATTTTTTTAAAAGTTGCAATCACTACACATATGGGAATTTCTAATAGGCCGTATCGGTACAGTCACTGTGATGTAGTGGTGGTCAACTTTCCCGTTCACTCCAACACACAAAATGACTAAAATTTTTCAAAATTATAACACAGTAGAATCTGTTTCTTTTTGGAGACAATGTGCTATCTATAATGTATTTTGAGTACTGCCCCGAAGGCAAAAGGCGCTCAGGAGAAAACCGGAATTTAATGATATTTTGGTACACGACAAATGGAAAAGTTGACGGTGAATATGTCACAATCGATTCGCATGCCATACATGTAGATGTAGTGATCTCATTTTTCAAACATTCACAGTCTACCTTTCTTATTCTTTGTCAGATTTCTTTCAAACTTGCACCATCATGTTTCTCTTATCCTTTCACACAAATCAGCTTTTTACAAAGGCTGGATTGCCCTTTATTTATCAAAATTAAAATGACACAGAATCAATCTCCTCTTTCTCAGTGTGTTTGGTATCAATTCTGATTTGGCATGTTTAATTAGGGGTAACAAATCTGTACTAGAAACAAATGAAATACATTTGGTTTTATCCAGGGGCGGCGGAGCGTATTTCAAAGTGGGGGGGGGGGGGGGCACCAGCCGAAAAGGAGAAAAAAGGGGCACTTACAATTTAGGGTGAACTTAAAGCAACAGAGACTATTTTGTGACATTGGTATTACCCTACAGTCAATTAATACTTAATCAACTTTACCTTCTTCCTCTTTATTGTGCTTCTGGACACTGCTTCAGCTTCCATAATTAGCAGTTATGTTTAATGGTCTAATGATTCATGTGCGAGCGAGTGAAGCGAGTGAGCAAAAAATTTCGGACTATTTTCTAATGCTGAAGTCCTTGGGTTCTGCACTATTTGCAGCCATATAATGAAAATGACAACAGCAAATTAATTTTGGGGGAATGCCTAACAATCTTTTAAATTGTACATTAACCCTGTCGTTTTTCTTTAGGATTACCATGATTACATCGATATCATCATACTTTATGCGATCTGCTTGATTTTTTTGAATTAAACTATTAGAGCGAGCAAGCGTAGCGAGCGAGTTTTGGAAAATTTTCAGAAAATATTGCCCTTATACTTGGTGTAAGTTATGGGCACATTCGAGTGAGGGGCATTGTGCCCCTCTTGCCTCCAACTCCAATGCCTTACATTGTAGTTGTAGTATACTGTAACGAGCCGACCCCGTCTCTTTTACTTTTATTATACGCGATGGCGTTATAACGTATAGCTTACCTTGTACGTGCATGTTTCATACACTGCAGTTCGCTCTGCCAGGTAGGTCTATGTTAAACTAGCGAAGTGATTTATTCCGACACTTTGAGTTGTTCCAAATTTACATCCAAATATAGCTTTTATGAAATCAGTGATCACAAATAAACTGAGGAATTCCGTAGATAAGGAAATTATTCTGACAGTAAGCTCCATGTCTGTATGTTATATGTAATATTTGTCAAGAAATATTAGAAATAGTTGCGTTGTTTTGATCCAGTTTGATTGAAAGCGAGTCCACATAATACGCGCATTCGCGTATGACGTGTTGTTTACATGTAATGCATTTCGATCCAACAAAAGCATAAATTACAAGTTAAATGTCTTATTATGAATTCATTGGTATAAGTTATAATCTAATAATTATATAAAGCATTGTAATATAAATTTGTATTTGGCATAGGATATTTCATTTGTTATATGATGTATTCAAAGAAGAATAAATAAGCATCTTTCTTAACATTTTATCGTTAAGTTAGGTTTCCGCGACGTGCAAGAAAAAGGCGCGTCGCGCTGTAGCTACGTATAGGCCAATCAGAGATCGTGTACGCAATAGGTTTTCCCCCACGTACGCATAGAGAGCATAAATATAAGATTTCACGAGCTCGGCTGGCTCATTCCCCACAGAACCTCCCAGCCACACGTACAGAACTGGCTCATTCCCCACAGAACGTCCGGGCCAAACAGAACTCCCCTCTCCCCAGAACTCCCCAGAACTCCCTAGAACTCCCCAGAACTCCCCTCTCCACAGAACTCTCCCTTCATATAGAACTTAGAAGAACTAGCATAATAGACCAAATGAACTTCGTGTATTAACTTATTCGGTATGGCCTTATAAAATAAATCAAAGTTTGCTATAAAGTATAAGACCCATTCTATCTATTAGACTGTTAGAAACTTAATTAAAGAACATAATCCTCTTTGGAAATATATTGGTAAAAGCATTAAAAACGCTTGTAATAAATACTAGAAATTGTTAGATAGTAATTACAGTGATAAGAACTTAAGTTGTAACAGTGGCGACTTTTGTGAATGATGTAAAATATTGAATAAAAGATGAGTTTTTGTTTTTGAGTTCAAACTTAAATCATTATCCAAAACCTGTGTTTTTCTTTGTGTAGCTCCATTAACATCTATTACATCCAATCACCAATTTCAATCATATACTTTGATTATAACGAATCCAAGTCTAGTATAACTTTAATAGCGAGTCTTTATAAATCGGCATCCTTGACAAAAGAAAGATAAAAATAAAATAGTTGATATGAAAAGCTAAAATTCTATAATAAATGTTTGTCGCCCTCTATCGGCGACGAGGTAGGCTCGCTGCAATACCTTTTACTACATAAAGTCACACCGATTCTTTGAAGCCAGATATGCCTCTTTATGTAAGAAACAGTGGGAAAATTTAAGTAAAAGGGGACACTTATCAGAAAAGGAAAGGGCACTTACATGTATCATAGGGGGAAAGAGGCACTTATAAGAGATGAAAAGGGGCATTAATGACAAGAGGGAAAGGGCTCATATAAGTTAGGAAAAGGGCACATATCAGAAGTAATAAAGCCACACCGATTCTTTGAAGCTAGATATGTCTCTTTTTGTAAGAAACAGTGGGAAAATATTTGTAAAAGAGGGCACTTATCAGAAGAGGAAAGGGCACTTATCATAAGTGGAAAGAGGCACTTATAAGAGATGAAAAGGAGCATTAATGAGAAGAGGGAAAGGGCTCATATAAGTTTAATAGGAAAAGGGCACTTATCAGAAGTAAAGAGGGGGCACTCATCACAAGGGGAAAATAGGTAATAGGCACCTATATCAGAAGAATGCACTTATTACGGGAGAAAAGGGCACATATTAGAAAGAAAGGGGGACTATCATTATATTTTAAAAGGGGCACTTATCAGAAGGAGAAAAGGGCACTTATAAGAAAGAAAAATAGGCACTATCCACAGTAAAATTGCATTTATCAGGAGAAAAGGGAAATTATTAGAGATAAGGAGCCATTTATCAGATGTGAAAAGGGGCACTATCAGGAGAAAAAAGGGTACTTATCAGAAGGGGAAAGAGCACTTATTAGAAAGGAAAAGGGGCACTTTTAATAGTAAAGAGGGCACTAAGAGAGAAAAGGGCATTTTTTTTCAGAAATACAAATGGCACATTTGGGGTACTTCGAAAAGTGGGGGGGGGGGGGGGCGCACTGTGCCCCCTTCCCCCCCGGTAGTGCCGCCCCTGGCTTTATTTTTTGTAAGATTTTCAGCAAACCTGGAGAATAGGGGGACCAGACGCACATGCTGTATTCAAAACTGTGTGTGACAATAAATACGGTTTATTCCGTCAAGAGATGCACGTCTGGTGTCATCTCCAATAACCTCGCATAAGTATGAGTGGTCTGGTGTCAATTCACACGCACACACAGTATTGCTGTCACGGGACCATCACTATATGGGGCTGTGTCAATTTTGGCCTGTCACGACCTTTAAGTTGAGGAGGTAAAAACACCAATATAATCGGCAAAAATTTTGAGAAAATACTTCCTTCTACATTTTAGAATGATAGAATATCTAATTTCATGCAAGATCCTTCGATAGGATCTTTGTCATCTTGATCAAGTGAAATTTTCAGGCTGTTTTTGGTCGGTGATCTTGCTCCTCTCCTGCACACATATGGGCAAGATATCACACACTTGCCTAGGCTATGGGAGGCAATTGCTCACTGTATGACTATGAAGCTGAAGGTACCGAGTGCGAGGTTATCTCCAATAACCTCGCATAAGTGTGAGTGGAATACAGCATGCGCGTCTGGTCCCCTATTCTCCGGGTTTGCCAGATTTTCCTCAAACTTTCAGTCAATGATTTAATAATTTATAAGGATGGACCGCCCCACTGCCTGGCACTGATACGTACCGCTGCCGTTTCATTGCCAACCTGCTCGGCTTCATACATCAATCCCATTGACCTGTGTGTGCTGGATAACATGTTCTGTTTTCGTCTCTCGATTTCCATTTGTTTGCTCTGTAAATCGAATCCATAATCATTGTTCGGATCGTAGTCAGATGATTCTTTTCCAATATCTTCCCAGTCATTCCAAGAACTCCCAGCTCCTCCACCTCCTGCAGATTCATCGTCGAAAAATGGATTTTTACCAGACATAATTATCTGAGAGCTTTTCTTGCTTTAGTTGGTTTCGATTAATTTTCGCAGTATATATACGGCAATACATGTAATTGTACATATAGTCTAAGTTAAGGCTTTAGAATTAGTAAGAGAGCACTTACGTGAGAAACTTTTATTTATTTTACATATTTCCCATAACACGATACATATAGTGGTAAATAACCATGTAAAAATTACATTATTTAAATAAATAATGTATTACAAGCATATCTATTCTAATAACTGTGAGTGAAATTCACCTGGAATAAATAGCAGTTTTTAACTATTCTCTTTAGGACGACATAGATGAGACTAATTTGTATGGCGTGTTTCTAAACAAGTTTCGTCACAAGTACACATCATGGGCATGAGTAATTTCTGAGTTGTTTGTTATTGTATGCATATGAGTTTCTGTGATTCTTTGTCATTCTTTCAATAGCATGCTTAGGGCATCCCCCCCCCCCCCCCCATCCTTGTTTAAAAGCCCTTAAAAGGTGTTTGGGAGATATTTTGAGATAAATAGAGAAATATATTTTTTTCATCATCAAGCGTATCTTCAAAAAGGGGCGTGTTACCATGCAGGCGTGAAAACACACTTTGATATAAAGCATACATGCATATTCTGTGTTACAAAACTATACAAAACTACAAATTTAGAATAAACCAAGAAAAAGATTGCTTGTCATTTCTCTCTCTCTCTCTCTCTCTCTCTCTCTCTCTCTCTCTCTCTCTCTCTCTCTCTCTCTCTCGGAATCTGGCGTCTGCCCCTTTAGTGTGAATTGGTATATAGGTGGTGGCCCTATACTAGTATAGTATGTCATCATCATCATCATCATCATCATCATCATCATCATCATCATCATATCATCATCCCCCCCCCTCTCTCTCTCTCGCTCTCATTTATCTCTCGTAGCTGTTCTCCATCATTATCCAGGTGAATTAGTGTACCACCTCAACTTACATCTAGGTACAACTACAATATACTTTGCAATAGCAAAACACAAGCTGGTATTAATTCTTACTGTCACCATGCATCATCATAGATGATGACATATTGATATCCACCCCGGCTATTAATGGTTTTGGCCGCCGTCGGGTGATTATCATGATCGAATTCTGTTGGGTTGTATGAGTTTTAAATGATCGGCAGCACATTTTGAGATGCCCCCCTCCCCCCTCCCCCCCTCCCCCCCCCAAAAAAAAAAATAAATAAATGAAATTTTAAAAAAGAAATAAAAAAATAAATAAAAAATAAATAAAAAATAAAATAAGTAGAAGACTCAGAAAAAGGAGAAGCAGATCAAAGAAGAAGAAGAAGAAGAAAGAAGAAGATGAGGAAGAAGAAGAAGAAGAAGAAGAAGAAGACTGAGAAGAAAAGAGGAAGAACGGAAGAAGGAAGCTAGAAGAAGAAGAAGAAGCTTAGAGAAGGAGGAGAAGAAGAAGAAGATGAAGATGAAGAAGATGAAGATGAAGCAGAGAAAGAAAAAGATGAAGAAGAAGAAGGAGAAGAAGAAGAAGAAGAAGAAGAAGAAGAAGAAGAAGAAGAAGAAGAAGAAGAAGAAGAAGAAGAAGAAGAAGAAGAAGAAGAAGAAGAAGAAGAAGAAGAAGAAGAAGAAGAAGAAGAAGAAGAAGAAGAAGAAGAAGAAGAAGAAGACCGGGAAGAAGAAGAAATTAGAAGAAGAAGGAAGAAATAGAAGACTGTAGAAATGAAGATAAGGAGGAAGAAGAAAAGGTCGTCATCGCAGCCGCTGCTGCTGCATGCTGGGCACAAAATTTTAAGAAAATTTGAAGATTTGGGGGGCACTCTTAATCATTGTTGAAATAATTTTTTTTTAACTCGATGAGTATAGGCCGCGCCTATATGCCAGATTGGATTTGGCCGAGGGATCACGTGCCTCAAGTTTGCATGATCCGCCCGGCAGATATAACTTTATTTGTTAGAGACTTGGTTGTTGTTTTTTTTTTGTTTTTTTTTACCCAGCCCCTTATAGACCTAAATTGAAATATTTTTCAAGAAAACTTTCAGAATTCGCGCATGTTTACAATTTCCAAATCATTATCTTTCAGGTAGAATTTAAATGTATATTTATGCGTTTTGGTTGTGTACACATTACGTGTTTAATACAAGAATATTACTCTTAGAGAGTGTATAGATAATGACATGATGCACTTCTCACATATCTTCACGATCCAAAGATCCAACGAATGACGGCCCATGGCAGTGTGACCAGCGTAAAATGGAATTATGCTAGGGAGCAACGCAAAATTCTGCTAAATCAACAAAACAAAAAAAAATCTGAAAAAAAAAAAAAAAAAAAAAAAGGTTTATAAGCATTTTTGGGGTGTATTTACTCCAAAATTCTCTGACAAGCAAAAAAAAAAAAAAACAAAAAAAAAAAAAAACAAACAAAAACAAAAAAAAGGTTATCAGCATTTGTTTTTTTCTTTTTTGGAGGGGGGGGGGGATTTTTTACTCAAAAATGATCTGACAAGCAAAACAAACAAACAAAACACCAGAATTCTGCTAAAATTCTGCTAATTTTGTTAAATTCTGCTGAGCCTAATGCTATATTATGCTAAAGCGGTCAAAATTCTGCCCGAAAACAGAATTCTGCTAACTCTGACAACATTGGCTCTTGGGTCCTAACTTAGGCTAAAGGCGTCAAAGTTTACATAACTTCAAAGTTGGGTTCAAAGACGTCTAGTTATTTAATTTTTTCTATCTGACAAAATGTTAAGCAAACCGTTTTTGTGTATTAATTGAGAAATTGCTATCATCACTGGAAGTGGGCCTGTATTCTGTTCGCATAATTTATGCAGGCTATGCCAAACATTTAAGGGGATTGTAAAAAGAAAAAAAAGAGAGAATATAACTTTATGGATGTAACGGTAAAGAAGAACGATTTAATGATATCGGATGAAAATAAAGGAGCAAAGACATGAACAAACAAGCAAACAAAGAGGTAAACAAAAAACAAAACAAAAAGAAAGACTATATCCCACCCAAAAACAACAACACATAAACAAAACTAAACAAAGAACTGTGGAAGTTATATTATGCAAGGTCGAGATGACATGTCCAGTAGATCGTACGAGCAAATGATAGAATTGTCGCCCTCTAGTGTTGAACTTTCTCCAATTATCTAATTTACATACAGACGACAACAACAAACCCGTAACGTCATTCTTAGGTCTTATTTCTTCACTGAATTGTTGTGTTTTTGTGGGAATATCGAAAATAAGTGAAGCATGGTTTGATGAAAAATATTGTTAAGAGTGCCTTTCCCAGTTTAGAAGCCTCAATCGGCTGTAAACAAGGCGTGTGCACTCGAAAATCGACGACAGACAACGGTACGAGCTCTCGCACTGTGTCTGTGTGTTGTTGGACTCGGGATCGGAAGACAACGGAAAACAGCTGAGCAAGGAACTGCAGTCAAGTTGAGGGTCGGCGATTGCAGCTGGGCACGGAATCTTACACAATGTCGTACGTCGAAGGTGCCAGACGAGTCCCGCGCGGGGGCAAGACAGTCAGACCACAGCCCGTTAGGTTTGTCAACAAAAGATTTTCCTTTGACCTTTGTTCTTAAATTGTTTTGTCTCACTTAACTTGATAATGCCTTGCTTGATGTTGAATTTTGAATGAGAAACCCAGAAAGGCTGCCAAAATTTGGGGAAGGGGGCTGATGATGATGACTGCATGAGACTGAATCTGAGTAACAACATCCAGTCATAATTAATATTTTATGTGAATTTGACATGTTATAGAGGTCAGCCACTTAAAGGGAAATCCAACCTTTATAGCAAGTTGCTTTGAAAGAAAGGAAAAATCAGAGAAGCAGATTGGTGAAAGTTTGAACGAAATCCGACAAGCAATAAGAAAGTTATGAATTTTTGAAAGTTGTAATCACTATGCATATGGGAATTTCAAATTGGCCGAATAGGACAACTCCCCCATTCGCTCTAACACACAAAATGACTAAAATGTCACTTTTTTTCAAAATGCATAACTCAGTACAGTAGGATCTTTTCGTTCATGAGGACTATAACAATATGCTATCTCCAATATATTTTGAGTACTGCCCTGAGGGTAAAAGCGCCTCGAAGAAAACTGTAAATTAAGATATTTTTGTGTACGACAAATGGGAGAGTTGTCCACAAAAATGTCACAATTGACTCACCAAATTGCCAATTTGAGATTTGCATAGATGTAGTGATCTCATTTTTTCAAACATCCATAACTTTCTTAGTCCTTGTCTGATTTCTTTCAAACTTTCACCCTCCTGTTTTTCTTATTTTTCTGCTTCCACACAAATCATCTTATTATCAAGGATGGATTGCCCTTTAAGTACAACAAGAAGCTTTTCTTGTAGATTTGAATTATGTACTTCATAAGTCATCAATCATAAAATCAGGTTTAAATGACATTGTAATTTAAACCTGATTTTTGAACATGATTGATGACTTACGAAGTTTATATTCACCAAACTAATTCAACAATGGGTCTATGTTCGATGGAGCTTGAGCTCCACCATGAAGGGCAGAGCTGCAGACTCGTCATTTCTCCTTTGGTTTTGGGCAAATCCACGGTTACACACATAACATATGGAGATGTTTTTGAGTTACATCTTAAGCTCCTGTTCTCTTACTAGAGGTGTTAGGGAAATGAGTTTTAGTAGACCTGGGTCCTCTTGCATAAAAAGTTGCAATTAAAGGCAACTCAAAAAATTAAATGCAACTAGATTTTCAACCAATCAGGATTGCGTATTTAGGACTTGCATTAAATTTTTTGAGTTGCGTTTAATCGCAACTTTTTGTGCAAGAGGGCCCTGCATGTACACTGTATAACAATGCACACAACTTAGAGTAGTCTACCTATATACATGTACAGTATCAAAACTTCAGAAGAAACATACTTTCTGCCAACCCTGCAATTGCAAATGTTCGGTTACTCATGATGTTGCATTTCTTTTTAAAAATAATTTTCAAGTGAGCAACCAAACATTTGCAGGGTTGGCAGAAAGTATTTTTTGTTTCTTCTTCTGAAGTTTTGATACTGTATTTAGTTAGTCTACTTTAATATGTGTGCATAATTGTAACTAAAACTCATTTACCTAACACCTGTAAGAATACAGGAGCTTACTGAGATGTAACTCAAAACCTCTCCAAATGTAACATGTGTAATATTGGAATTGCCCTTTTGCAAAATTTTGGTCAAAATAGACCCTATCACAAAAATGACATTGATCTTCATATACATAAATGACGTTAAAGTAAGATCACAAATCGTACTGTGCAATTGAACTTCATAAACTTCTTCTATGATGGGTAAATTTTTATCATTCATAGTTTAATTTAGACTAAAGAAATTTTGATGAAAAAAAAAACATAAATCAGAATCGCAAATGATCTTGTCTCAGTGCTGTAGCACTGAGCCGGATTGTGATTATAATTTTATCATAAAAGTATTATATTGTGAAACTTGTATCAGCGGTACTTTTCATGATGCAGACACTGAATTGTAATTTAACTTACAATTAAGTATTACACTGATGTTTGTATTTCTTTCTTTTTTTCTCTTTCAATTATCTATGATAATTTGGAATGAGTTTTTGTCATCACCCCCTCTCCCTCCTTCCCCCCCCCCAAATAAAAAATATTAGATTACATACTCAAACTTATTGACATGAACAGGAGATAATTTTCAAGAGATAATTAATTAGCCCTACTTGTAACAGCATCATGCCGACTTCCTGAAAGAAAGAAAAGAAAATTAGTGTCGATGACACATCATTTTCTGCTTGAATTGTGGTTCAAGGCAAGCAAAATGGTGCAATATGTAGACCTTACTAAATTCACCTATTACTTTATAAAGTTATCCACTATCCAAGTATCCTGGATTAGTTTAGGGTGTATGGCAGTTACTTTACAAGTAAAATGGAGAAGGTAGAAAATGGAAAAGAGTTGGAGAATGCTGTTCAAAGTTCAATCAAAAGTTAAATTTGAATGTGCTCAATATTCCTGTCAGGCAACGTAAAGAAGTTCTGTGACACATGCTTCTGCGCTTGAGACAATTGCTTCATGGTCAGTACCTCTGCACTAATCTCATATCGAATTTCAACCCTGGACTCTAAACTGTAAATCTAATTAATCTAAAATCCAATTACAACAATAACCCTAAAGATCCTCTTTTTTACAAAGAGGATCTCAACACTAGATTAGAGTATCCCATTTAAAAAAATAAAAGATTGAAATGTTTAAGTCAATCCATTGTATAGGGCTACTAATCCCTTTTTTTAGTGGCTTTGCAGTCTCACTCTAAACAATAAAAAGTGAGTTTTTCTGATTGTAATTTTAATAAGTACCGTTAAAGGTGGTTGTGACACTTTGGAATCTGTCCTATCATGGCCTTGAACTTCATGTAGTGCTGTCTGTACACATGTACATTAATAAGGGGATGGCCTTTTATCTAAAAGCTCATCATAGATAGGTAGGAGCAGATCTGTCCTGAAAATGTTAAATCTTTTCTTCTTTTTTTTTTGGGTGTATTTTTCTTGTTTTCACAGTGATAAGTCATATATGGCATCAGTGGTGGACTTCTTCCATGATGCGTATGCAGGATCAACCCCTTTAGAGAATGATAAGATCATCTGGGTGAAATTTGAGAAGCCAGATGTCACCGGTGAGTAGAAAGAAAGAATAATATTTGCTTTGTTGATGTTCAGGTGTTTTGATAATGGTTCATTGAACTAAAGACAAGAATAAGATTTCACTTTACCCATACTGGAATACAGTGTACATGTACCCTCTAGGTTTAATTCCAGTGGAGTGCAATTTTAAAGGGGAAACTTTGTAAACATATGTTTGAAGGTGATCTGAGTGGATGTAGAAAAATCCAAAAGAAAAAAAGAAAAGATCATAACTCCATGTTCCCTAATTGGTTTTACAATCTTATATCACTCAATCTCCATTTGAAAGGAATACAATTGACAACTTTGAGTTGCAGTGACAGAAGTGCTTGTGCATTTTCATGATATTTGCTTTGTCATGACTCTTTCATGAGACTGAACTTTGATTGATATAAAAATGGTCAAAACAAAATTATAAGAGAAGTCATGTGATCTTTGAATCATGACCACAAGCTACTACTCCCACATAACTACATGTTCTCCCACATAACTACAGTACTGTACTTTCTGCAGTTGCTGTAACATAACATGTTGGACACATGTACAAATGTAGATTACAAAGGTGTGTATTTCTTCATATGCCAGAAATACAGTACAACTTTTCGTATTGGCCAAAGAAGTAGTTTGAAGAAGTTATTCTTTGACCAAAGCTATCGCAAATGTACTGTATGCATTATGCACCAACTATGCTTTGAATTTAACCAAGAGAACATTTTTTGGCTGTGTGTGCCACAACCATTAAAGTATAAAACCAGGGGTATCAACAAACTCTCTTTGAAATACATGTATATCTGAAATTCTTAAGGCCTGTGCCATAACAAGATTTGTTTTGATGTTTACATGTACACAGCACATGTGATGATTAGGAAATATTCATTTTTTGTTGAATTCCCCTTGTTTCAAACAGTGGAGACATTGCTTGATTAAGTGTGAACTTGCTAATACTCCTGCTATACTTACAGTTTAAGTGGCTTTACAGTGCTGGGAAGTAAATACTTACAAGCTACTAACAGAAATAACCCTTGATGCTTTTCACGATATCATTTGAGAAAAACAGAATTTTGCGAGTCTGAAAACATCTTTTATTTCGTTACAGATTATATGAACCACTCCCTAGAGGCTCCAGAGTGTCCGCTGTTTCTAGTGATTGGCTACACTAATGGTGTACAGATATGGAGTATACTGGTAAGTGTAGAATTTGGTGAAAAAGTGGATTCTCAAAAACATTGGTATCCCTTTTATTCAACTACAAAGTGATGTTGGAGTATCTTTGTGTGACAAGCAGTTGATATATTGGAAAGAAAAAAAGTAAGTATTCTGATAGATTATAGCAGAATTTGCGATTAAAATCATATATTGTTTCAGGAGATAATTAGGTGGAAAGTAGATGTATGTAAGGTGATCTTTGTGAACAGTCTTTGGAAAAAAACATGAAAGGTGCATGGAGAAATATGCCTACAGGTCCAATCCCAGATATCTAAATACCATCAATACCCTGCAGATCTCTCCTACATTCATATCTTAACTGTTTGATCAAGCACTATTTGCATACAAAGACAACATGTGATGCATAGTTGACAACATCATAGCATCTTGACATTCATTATCAAACATTTTTTTATTTTCTGTGTAGTCTGTTTTTCAAAACAAAGAAAAAGTAGTGCCAGATGATAGGAAAATAGATAAGGAAAACTTGAAATCAGCTTTATGGACAGTGGACATCCCATGACCTTTTTGACAGCACTAAGCAACAGCAATGTTGTCATAACTTTCATCATTGCCAAGTTTCACATTTCATAAGTTTGCTGCAAAAGTGCCAACACCTGTACGCACTTGCTACATGTGGACTTCACTGTCACAGCATGTGCCCAACCACCAATATAATTTTATAGAAATTTCAGAGAAAATCATTTTTATTTTTGCTTGTAAATCCAACTGGACAAGTATGATTGCAATTTGTTTGCCTGTTGGCACCTTTCAGTAAGCCGTTTCGTAATTAGTTCATGGTACAAATGACCCTGAAATGACCCCATTTCATGTATGCATCTGTTTTGGTGGACGCGCTACTCGTTATACCAAGTAAAATCATATTGGTGTGCGCATCGGTGCGTAAAATGACAGTGTATAAAGGTCAGTTGTACTCAGAAACATATGACCTAAGTTGTCTGCATTTGCGCACATTGTAATTACGGACTGGCTTATTGTTCATATTAGGCAGGGCAAGTGGTTTGTAGTACATTTGCCTGCTGAGCGCCAGCAGGGTATTAACCCATACACTTTTACATTAATGCCGTTCTGGCTCTCAACAGACATTGTGCAACATGTGTTCATTTAACCAGGCTCAAAACTTTGGAACATTTGTGTGCTTTTTAAAATAGCTTTGGAAGCCAAACAAGTCTATAAGTACATGTATATATTCAGGACTGCAGCTATAAGCCTGGAAATAGCTCCAGTTTTAGAGCAAGAAATGAAATACAAAAATTATGGGAACTCGTAACACTAACATACATGTACATGTAGTACCTGTATGTTATCTGTTACTAGCCAGAAGGGAATTAACCCTATGTTAAATATGCTTAAAGTTAACGTCCTTCTGGATCTCAGCAGACGATGTTCAGCTTGTGTAAAGGACCCTAAGTATGATGTGTACTAATGAAGATGAAAGTTTGTATACATTGTACATGTACACCAGTATTTATGGGGAGGAGATAGTACATTTGAAGGTAAATGTCTGTTACTGGCAGGCCTACATGTAGATGTACATTGTACCTGATCTGATGATGTGATAAATCTGAGCCAAGTGCAGTGTAAGCAATTGGCAGGTTGAATTTCAGCTTCACCGAGTTTATTTTACTGTTTCATGTTTGCCTAAATCTGGTAAAATACATGTACACATACTCTGTAGAAATGAGGGTAGATACATGTAAATGTGCAGTGTACATGTATAGTATACATGTACATGTACAGTATAGTTCTGTAGCCTATGCCTTTCTTTTCCCTGTTATTTACTAGTATACGTGTAGCTTACGTGTACATACATATATGTAGGCCTACATGCAGCTATTGCAACAGTATGTCATCCATGCATTCAGTTCAGAATAGTTTTCCTGAACATGTATCGATATGTACTAGTCTAGCTGAGAGCCAGGAGGGAATTACCTCATACTATTTTATATGTGCATGTAGAGATTAACACCATTCTGTATCTTAGTTGATACACTCTGTGGGAAAAAAAAAATTTCCCTGTAATTGGTGTTCATACACATTGCATAATACCTTTACTGGCGACATGGAGGGCGAATGGCTTATTCTACATGGATTGCCCATGGGTATGTGCACCACTTGTAATTACATGTAACTTCCCATTTATTCTGGGGAGCGTTTGATCAAGTGTTTTGTCAGTGATTTTTACCGACAAATTTGCTCTCAGCCAATCAGATGCAAGGATTTCAGTAGCTTACAACAGTTGTCAGTAAAAAATCACTGACAAAACACTTGATGAAACGCTCCCCTGATCTTACATATAGGCCTACTTGTACATATACATGTACTCTTGTACATGTAAGTGTATTAGAATGGCGAAGAAAACAAAAGAAATCTATTTTGAACCCCCTGCCTCACTAGTTGTGTTACCTGTAGCAAGAGGATCAGTTCCACACCAGAGCAACCATCATTGTGTTTTGATATGCTCTAGTGATCACAATTGTAAACATGACCTGCATTGTGAACTTCAGTAGTGCTACGTGTACATGTACTACAATGTACATGTAGTCCTATTCAAAGTTCATATCCTGTTTTCCATTGCTGTTCAATAAATTCATGCAGATGCATTTAATAGTCTCAAATTTGCTTTGTTTGCACAAATTATGAAGCAGTCACATCCAGCTTGCTAACAAGTAACAAAATGTATAATACTGGTAGGCCTACATGTATATTATTTCAGAATTAAAGGAGAATGAAACCCCCAAAATAAATACATTTTAATAGAAGCACAAAAATCAAAGAAGCATATCAGTGAAAGGTTGAGGAAAACTGGACAACTAATAAAACAGTTATGAATATTTGAAATCCTACAATCTCTAAATGAAATGAGATCTGAAATTGGCAATGTCCTCATTATGCTAATGAGATGCTGTGATGTAAATGTGCTATACTTTCCAATTGCCTTATACAAATAATGTAAAAATCCACTTTCCTTGAATATAACTTAGAAAATTTGCTAAAAATTATAATTACAGATGGTGTTCATAAATTTATTCCTCACAATATATTTCAAGCACAGTGTTAATACATGTAATTCACTTTTCTTTGTTTAAAAGCTGAAATCTGATAATTTTTTTATTTATTACCTATAAAGAGAGAGCACAAAAACGTCATAGAATCTCATTAGCATAATGAGTAAAAAATGTTGCCAGTTTCATTTAGCGATTTTAGGTTTTTAAAATCCTCATAACTTTTTTTATTCTTTATACGTTTTTCCTCAAACTTTCAGTGATATATGCTTCTACTGTAAGATTTTTCTACTTCTGCTAAAGTGCATACAAGTTTAGGGTTTCATTCTCCTTTAATGATCCATGTACTGTATGTTGCCATAATATTTGGAAAAATGTAAACAAACAATAACATGAAGTCATTAACACAACAAATACAATTTAGGCAATGTGAACCTGTTTGATGGTTTGTTATGGAGCTGCAGTGGGATTGAAAGCCTTAATTTTCAATAGTAAAACAGAGAAATCCCTGTCAGGAATTCCATATGAAGGCAAACATTTCCTAAATGGTATGTTAAAGGCTTGAATATGAAACATTTGAGTCCTGAAACTTGAATAGGACCCTTGCATCTAGGTAAGTCAAAATTACATTCAGTGAATAGGGTTTGGGCCCATCGACTTTTATCTCAGAACACTTTACATGGTTGGTATGCGTATCAATGCATATATATGTACACGTACATAAAGTATTTCAGCGATGACTTTGCATTGTCATGCTTGTCTACAAGTAATTTTACATGTATGCGTAGATTGTGTACAAAAATACAGAAAGTGAAAGTCGGCCCTTGTGATATACGTGTATGCTTTGTTTCCCCCATCTGTGATGTATAACTGATGGTATATAGCCCATGACAGGATTGATACAGTATATTTCAGGATTTTTTTTTTTTGGTGTTAATTTTATCTTGCTACTGATCAGGAAAGGATACAAGCATATGAATTCTGTTTCAAGTGCACCGCACGTTTCCCTTTAAGAATGATAGAGAACAAAACAGCCACAAAGTGTTGTGGTAAATTAGCAGCCATCTGTTTTCAATTTTCTAGTTTTTTGAGAGGAAAAATTGTCAGCTTGAAGTTGAATTATCTTTGAATAGAAGGGGAGTGGGAGTTCTTGAGCAAGAATACAGCATCAATCTTGCCAAGAAATACTGTTTAATGCCATTGTTTAGGGCAGTGAACTATGTGGGCTGTCTGCATTTTCTTTTTCAGTTGGGAAAATGTCAACTGGTGTTATTATTTCCGATGACGTTCAGTTTTAGATTCCCATTTTAATAGAGTGATCTTTACTTTGAAATTAGTTGTCTTTGTTTGCATTTTGTGATATTTGTCTCAATTTATTCTGTTTTCATTAATTTTCTTTGTTGGTTAAACTCTCTCTTTTTGAATATTAAAGATTAGATATTGGAGTTAGAAGAAGCTAGGTAGGTGTTCAGGTGTTTGTGAATTAAATGGAAAACAGAGGAATCCACCTTGCAAAGAAAGTTGGCCTCAGTAGAAATTAGAAAGTCGAAACATATACAAATTTGTTGAAAGTTTGAGTAAAATCAAACCCAGATTTTAATAGAAAAAAGTAATTGATTTGGAAGTACACTGTATGGGAAATGTCCAACATGTATATTAGCAATGCATTCATGATGTGTATACCATACACTTGTACCTGGAGAACTCTCACATAAATTTTTTAATTTTTCAAAAATATTTGAAATATTTGCTGTGTTCCATTTGATTTTAATAATAAAACAGACTTTTTCTGTGATACTTTATGGAATGCATATATTTTTAATGTCCTGCAAAAGAAATGCATGTTCCATCATTAGAATAGAGAAAAGGCCCACTTTGGGTAATTTCGGCACAAAACAAATGAGAGCTTTCCCCAGTTATATCAAACGCATTAAAAATAACAGATTTCATTGAATTGCCATCTTATATTTCATCAGTGATTTTTACTTTCCAAAATTCCAGTTAACTTTCCAAAATTCCAGTTTCTCTTGAACTTTCATTGATCGCCCTCTGATTTTCTGCTTCTGCCTAAGCCAATGTATGTAGTAAAGCCTTCAATAAAAGTACTTACATGAATACATTAATGTGAACTTCCAAAGTCACCTTGTACAAAGCTTCCATCAGGCATAACTGAGTAATGGACAGAAAACCTGAATACATGTACATGTGTGTGAAGTCACACTTTTTTTTTTCTTTTATCTGTTAAAGAGACTATTAACCCTTTCAGGACAAGAATTATTTAATTGATCACATTTTGTTCTTCAAATTGGCAACAATAATATTTTTCTTTTAGTGCTACATGGTTCTGATAAGGTGTGATGTTTTTGAAAACAATATACATGGTTAAAGATTTTGTTGAAAAGTTGAAAAATTGCCAATTTTTATAAAAAAACAATGACTTTGAACCTCTAATGTGTCGCCAATTTAAGGATTTTAAAGCTTATTCTCATTTTTGAAATTCCTGGCATCAAATGCAACACAGTCATGTACCAAAAATGGACATAGTGTGTGCAGAAATTTTTGCCCTCTCCATTCATGCATCTGGTTTATTTTTTAGAACTCTGAATCAGAAGTTATTGAGCCAAACCACAAAATGTGGTCAATTGTCTTGAAAGGGTTAAACACAGGTAAGGAAATATACATGTACACATACAAAAATATATAATTCAATACTTTCCCAAGCTTGAAGAAATTTACTCCAGTGCACGTATTTCCTGCAGACCATTGGTACTGTACTTGGAGTCTGGACAGAAATTTTTAATCACAAACCCTTTTTTTTCTCATTCAGAGTATGCTATAGTATAGGAATTTTGTTCTGGATGATCTTGAAAGTATGTATGTATTAAAGGGTACCAATCACCAAAAAAGATTTTACTCTGTATGTTAGAGGTTCCATGTCATTCTACTATATTCCAAATATGGGCTTCGAATATCAGTTCTATAAAGAGATATTACAAGCTTAATTATACTCTCTATAAGCATAAAAGCAACTTGTGAGTAGACTACTCAATGCACCCGTACGCACTCGCCAAAATACATGTAAGGGCTCGTGCGGACCCAACTCGGAGGTTCGGTTCCACGCGAGCACCTTCATGTTATCCTTTATTTCCTTCATACTCCTAAACTGTTGACCTATAGAATTTCAGATAAAGTTCTTTGAGGTTAATTTTATACTTCCTAGCAGTATAAAAATTCTTTTTTCAGATGGTTGGTACACTTTAATGAGGTTTTAAGAATCTTTTTTTTTCTGCAGCAGATTGGTTTGATAAAATGAAAAAAAAAAAAAAAAATATGCCTACATGTATATTGTCCAAGGCATGAATAATTTCAGTTGATACATATCGCAGAAGTGTCTGTTTATTATGGATAATGATATGCCCACATCGCTATGAGGGATTAATTCCTCTCCAAAATCATGATAATGATGTACTGAACATGAACAATCATTTGAGGACAGTGCAGGTTTCTACATACCCTCAAACCAACGTGCAATGTGCACATACTGTCAAATGCAATAAAGAGGAATCTAGCACTAATACATTTTAGGGAAAAAAATTATTGAGAAATTAATTAAATTTTGTCAGTTTTGCCTTGAGTTTTCATTACGCTTTGTCTGGTGACTGATGGGGATTGCCCTTTACGTTGAAGTACATGTAAGCCTGATGATAGTATTTTTGTGATCACATTTAATACTGGTACCATTTTCCCATGTACAGTACTGTACACGTTAGTATTGAATCTCAAAACTATAGTTTGTTTTGAAAAGTAGATCTTTAAAAAGGCAGCTTTCGAAAAAGGAAAGAGTACTAATCTTTGCTGCACTCATTACATATCCTGAATTGTGAAATATGTACATTACATTTTAATTATGTTAATTTGCTGAGCAGGGTCTTCTCGAAATTAGGTTTGCCACCCGGGATGTTCACTCTGGAGAGAAGGTGTACATGAAAAAGACTGTAACAGGATTTCAAAATCACCCCTGCTTTGCAGAAAACGAGTAGATTTTTAAACAATTAAGCCCCCTCTTACTTAACAAGAAAACAAGAAATGTAGATCACATCCCTATTTGTACCATTTCAAGGATTCTCCTTGGTGAAAATACCTCTTTTTATGACATTGCAAGAAGACATTTCGAACGGACATGGAAAATATGTTTTTTAATTTTATTTTTTTCCTAAATCACAGAATTCATACTAAAAAAAACACCCTGAAAATACGATTTCACAGATGGTTAGTACATTGTATGTATCATGCACTGCTGTAAATGTAGAAACTTACATGTAGATATATATTTTCAATATATAGCTTTTATTATTTTCTTTGAAAAAAGGTTTTTATTTTAAAAATGTAAAGAAGTGATAACAATAGTCAGTTTCTATTGACAAACATCTATGCAAAAATAACTAGAATTTTAGAAATATGCCTGTTTATAAAAACCTGATGGCCCCATTGTCCCTACATGTAATGTGATTTATGTGAATGTGGTTAAGAAAATGCAATATATACATGTAGACATTTTCAAGCACAACTCAACCTCAGCATCCATTATACAGGAGCAAGGTTCAAATTCACGCTGCTCCTTGGGGCTGTATACAGTGCTCCGAGCCTCAGAGGTAGCTAATTTGCATAGATGCTGTCTGGTGCAAGGTTGTGGTCATGGATGATGACTGCATCCAGTTAATGCTCTACTGCAGTAATTGATCACTATGACAATTACATGAATGTGTAGCTTCAAATTTATGCGTGCACATAAATTTGCAAGTTTGAGAAATTTGATGTGGCTGGAATGGAGTTTCATATGATCAGATGAAGGTGGAGGGAGGTGGGGGGGGGGGGGGGAGGAGGGTAGCAATCAGTTTTAACAGGTGTCATCTGAGGGCAAGTCTATTAAGGTATTTGGTAATTTGGTGTATTATAATAACGTTACCAAAGTATTGTGAAGTTCTGAATGTAAACTGACATATATTTCACTTTTTTATTTCAAGTACAGTACATATAATCAAGGCACGAGCAGGGCTATCAACATGATTTACAGTTTTCAGATATATATATATACTAAACTGTGTTTGTACAGTGGTTCGAACCACGAAGATGCCAAAACAAACTCCATACCACTGTTACTTTCCGTATACATTGTTATCTTGCTTCTCATCACCTTGTGGACTGATCTTTCAAAATGCACATGTATACAACTTACGTATTTTCAGAAATTAGTGTAATCTTTAACAAACAATTTTATAGGATGAACCTTGTTCTGTAACAGTGCAAATCATGTGTGCTGTAATGTAGCTTGCGAGGCTTGTGAAGTGGACTAGAAATGAGGCCTAGGGGTTGTATTCTTAAAACTGTCTTATCCTTTGTTTGTGAAGATGATGTTACTTGTCGTTGCAAATTGTGTGGAATAAGTACCTATCATTGGTTACTTGTGCAGATGTCTCTCTACATGTTGATCTTAAAGTGTACCAATCACATAAAAAAATAAATTGTGCAGTACAGCTAAAATGTGTAAAATCAACCTCAAAACACCTTACCTGGCCTTCTATGCTTTAACGGTTAAGCAGTATGAAGAAATTGAAGGAAAAAATAAAATCCCAACTCTTGAGTTCGTTTCCGTTTGGGCTATTATTCTAAGCAACCGCGTATGGATGCGTCGACTAGTCTTCTCACAAGTTGCTGTTTTGTTTATTGGGAGTGTATTTCAATTTGCATTATCTCTCTAAAATAGTCTCTATAGAATCAACACTTGGAGTTCATATTTCGAATATAGTATAGCGACATGAAACCCCTAATATACAGGTACAGAGCAAATATTTTTTTGGTGATTGGTACACTTTAACTATAAGTGTACATGCAACCACCTTTGCATCTATAGGCATTAACCAATGACTTTGTCCACTCCTAATTGAGATTTGTTATGAAAATTAACATCTTTTCAGGGGGTAAAGGTTAATATGTACATGAAGTTTTCGGAATACCACTCTGGTTTAGATATGACAGCCGTTGCCAGAGCACAATGTGTAGTTTCAAGGAATAATTCTTACAAACCAGGGGGGTGTTTCATAAAGCTGTTTGTAAAGTTACGCATGACTTTACGAACGACTTGAATATGAAGTGCCAGATAGGATGCCCAAAGTTTTTCCTGATGTTTTATCAAAGTGTGACTGTATTTCCAATAACCTCAATTAAATTATTGCAAAAAATATACTTTGCACTAAAAATGTTTGTCCTAATAAGAATGTTAATCTACATCTGCACAGTTCAACTTTAGTTGATGCAGTTAAAAATGATTGAGCATCCCATTTGGCTTGTCATATTTAAGTTGTTCGTAAAGTCATGCGTAACTTTATGAACAGCTAAGTTATGAAACACCCCCCAGGTACCATTTACAAAATATAGGGGCCTATG
Source organism: Heliocidaris tuberculata (assembly GCA_025618425.1). Lineage (NCBI taxonomy): Eukaryota > Metazoa > Echinodermata > Echinoidea > Camarodonta > Echinometridae > Heliocidaris > Heliocidaris tuberculata. The sequence continues at coordinate 22,530,516 of CM046840.1, forward strand.
TATTTAGAGCAGGAGGGACAACTGGTAATAAAATGCCTTGTTTGCTACTGTGTCATATACATGTACATGTACATTTACATATACATGTATATCTGAGACTTATATAAAAAGTGAATACCTAGTACATATAGGGAATGTGGTGAGTATGTGGAGTAATGTTTCACCCTACAGAATGCATTAAAGTTGTAAACATTACACCATGAAAGCAAGGTTGATTATTCGCACCTGTCTCGCAATCTCACTGTGATGCATTATTCTCTCCTGTGTTCAACTTTGTAGCTCTAGAGAGATGGATACATTGTAGATGAAGATATGGAATAGTCTGCCGAAAGATATCAGAAGAAAATGCTCTTTCCGTTCATTTTGTACTGCTACAAAAGATCATTTACATTACAAGCGTATATTCAACACCCATTGTAAATGCCATCTTACCTGTCTTAGTGTAAATATTAGCTACTCTATTTAATGTCATAGAAACTTTGTACAAGTAATGTAATCTATTTATAATGTAAGTGTACTATTCATATTAAATTTGTCTCAAGGGTGCCACACCCTAATAACAGTATTGCTATCTAGTGGTGTCCTATTACCAAAGATTTGTTTGGAAAATTTAGAAAAAGCAGATCTACATGTACATGCAGTTCTTATTGGAAGGCAAGGCTCTGCTCTTTTTGTCCCAAGGGTTCAAAGCAAATTAATGGTTGCCACTTCACGTCAGCAAAGCAGCAGTGACACAAACACTTCATGATAAATCTAGTAATTGGACCACAACAGTTCAACACACCGTGCATACATTTTGTAGAGCTCTGGTTAAAGACCCTAATGCCCCTGTCATAAACCCCAAGTACATGTCCTTGTAATAGACGTAGTAGCATAATAGCAGCATTATACTAGCATTATACTAGAAGTTTATGAATTCATCTGCAAATCCCCTAGGTTTATGAATGGTTTCTGTTTGGTCCTTGTACTGACAGTCAAAGGTTAGCTGGTTTCCCTGCATGATGCAGGGGTTTGTGAAAGCTTTTATAATCTGGCATTTTCAGACTATATGAACATAATTTTTAGCACTAAATGCACATTATTTTATAGTCTAGATTCTATCCATTTTTATATTTGGGTTATTTCCGTAGGCTGCTCTTTCTCTACACGCATATCCCACACAGAGCGCGACTCTCCACTAATCACGCGATCTCCAAAATTTCATCCGTCGAAGCGAAGGTCGAATGAAAGGACTATCTCAGTTTCAGTGTTGAGGGTGTCTTACATGTATTTTCTCAACGGATCGCAGTCATGCGCGAACAGTCCAGGCAGTGGACTAATTATTTTAGTGAGCATAGTAGGAGTATGGGTTTGTAATTTAAGTGGTAGTGATAGTGACACCCCTCTCCCCCATCCCTATCATTCATATTCCATTCAATGTATCTTTCTCTCTCTTTGTGACAGGCAAATGGAGATGCTGAAGAAGTGCTGTCTTTACGTCAAGGCCCTGTGAGGATTCTACGTATTCTACCCACACCTCCACATTCCAAGAATCATCATCAGGACAAAAGACCCTTGATAGCCGTCTGCGATGGCGCTAGGTAAGCGTAAGAACGGTCTTATTTGGTTATTGGGGGTGAGCGGACAAATGTGTAGAAAGCGGGAGGTACATGTAACCAATGCCCCTTTCATGTTCAATGCCAAAGAGGGTTTAGTCCAGACCGAGTCCAGACCCAACAATTAAAGATAAGGTCGAGTTCTGGTCATGCAAATACATTGTAAAAGAAACTGTCTCTAAGCAATTGGGAAAGGTTCATCATGTCTATATAAGAATTGGTGTATACTTTGAGGTTTTGGAATCATCAAAATGATAAGAAATCGACCAAATCTTACTGAAAAGCACAAGCACTGCTCACAGAAATGGGACCGTACACACATGTGGCATGAATGTTCGGCCCGAACACTTCAGACATTTCTCACCATATATGAGGGTATTTGAAGAGCAATCCTTTCAGGGGACATTTCTATTATGATGTTCCCCCAAACTGACATAAAAAGAATGAGAAAGCTCACAAATTATTTTTCACCTTTCCCAGAAATCAACCTTCCCTTTAATGAATACACGTGTCAGCATCACTTTGTTCTGCACTTAGGATTTCTAGGCCATCTTTGAGAGGAGGGTTGATTTTGGAGTGAGTTCACACTGGATGTGGATTTCTGTAATGTGGATGATGTCCTTGCTACTTGTCGTTGATCAATGTATCTCCAAAGGGAGATATATTTTGAATGAATGAAATACATCCTAATGGATGCATTAAATGGTATCAATCACCTAAAAAAAAAAAAAAAAAAAATTGTTTACAGCTAGTATCTAGAAAATCACCCCTCCCCCCAAAAGAACAACTCTACCCAGCATTCTGTGGGTTAACAGTTCAGGAGTTTGAAGAATATAAAGGATTCCATAATAAACCTCCCCACGGAACCAAAGTCAGACATGGGTTCCATGCGCACCCATTTCTGTGGGAGCGCTTACGGGTGCGTCAACTACATGTATTCTACTCAAAGTCCCTTTTACGCGTATTGAAAATGTATTCAAACTTGCAATATCTCTTTAATAGAAGTAGCAAATTAGAAGTTCCTATTTTGAATATAGCATAGAAAGAAGGAACCCCTGACATACAGAACAAAATAGTTTTAGGTGATGGGTAGGTACCCTTGAACGTTTTTAAGATTGGATGATAGGAAATTTTTAGAAAGCAACAGAATATTTAGGAGTGACCTCTAGTGCAAACCACAGTAAAAAAAAAAAGGCACATTTACGTAGTTTATTTTGTTTATTATTTATTTATTGATATTTCATCAGGGTAGCCCATTCAACAAAAAATGATCTTCCATGGGGCCCTGAAAATACAAAAACTATATACGATTAAAATGATTTGAAATACAATCAGAGGAACATACATATCAAATAACATAAGTAATTATAAACGAATTCAATAAAATTATACCAAAACTAAACCACAATAAATAATCAGTGTCGATAACCATAACTATTAAACTATTGATGATGTGAGTAAGGATAAACAATGAAAATATTATCAATGAGAGACAGAGAAAGAAAATTGAGAAAAAAAGATTAAAAATTAGATAGTGTACACTGCCAGCTTTAAAAAATGCAAAGTAGCATGATTTTAAGTGTGGATTGCGTCAGTAGTACTCACTTCAGATCTAAACGTGAACATCAAAACGGTAGAGGAGGAGAAGACATGGATGATGGGACTTAAAGGCAAATAGTTTGCAAACAAACACCGAATCTAATTTGACACTTCAATAAAAGATGTTGTGTACGTGCTACGTATGGCACAATTAGGTAAATCCAGGAGGATCTTATTTGATTATCGGGGGATGGGTAGAAGACAGATCTAGGAGACATTAAAGACAAGTAGACACAAGTGACTGGAAGGCAAATTTAACAATTCAACAAAACACTTTGTGTCTGTGTGTCAAGTTCTTCATGTTGACTGTGGTTGTGTCAAGACGATTGTATAATGCATGCAACAACTGCTCCGCTGTTAATATCTAATACTAGACAAATTCCTAACTTTAAAGCTCATGTACAGTATTGGTAGCAAAAAAAAAATTGGAAAGAAATGTATTAGATTTAGTCTCATGTTGTTCTCCTTGTAGCAAAAGATGTTTGTAAGAGATTATTTGGTATTTCATCTATAATTGCCGGTGAATTTCATTGTAAATATCTGTAAGGAACACTAGATCACTGCCTTATGCTACATGTAGGACCTTTCCACCCCGACGATTCCCCGCACAACAATCCTGGGGCTTCGCCTAGAGATACACATGTAGCATGCGTGTGTCACTGTGTGTAGTATACTCATGGGTTTTACATAGTGCATGCTGCCATTGTTGGGAGTTTACATGCCTGGCCCGGTATATAACTTATTTTTTGCCTCTCATATATTCAATATTAAACTTTAGGATGCGAAATCTTCTCATTATCTAAGGGTTGCTAGTGTTTTGCTATTTATCAACGACAATCCAAGAAAATCTGACAAAATTTTTTTGAGGGCTTACCAAAACTGGACATTACCTTTAAATGTGGATCCATCCTAACCCTAAACCTAAATCTAAATCTGACCTTCAAATCAATTGCCATCCAAGCTCTAACCCTTTGTCTGTGATGAATTAAAGCTTGCAGCAAATATGGCCAGAGGAAATGTTGGATCACTGTACTTGTACATGCAACTGCATTCTGCAATGAGGCCAGGAGTCTCTGCAGAAATTTGTTCTTGATATAGATAGATGGATGTGAGGATTAGTGAAGAGAAACATTGAAGATGAATAGGTAGCCCGGGTTAAGGCTCAATCACATATAATGCAGTAAATCGCAGCAGTTTCAACACACAGATAAGTGAGTATGCATGTGTAGGTCCTTTGTTGCATGCAGCCACTTTTCCATTCCCATTTGAAATTCATTTACAGGTAAGAAAACTGCCATGGTGTACCGGTTCATATGTGAACGAGCCTTTAGATTGTTATGGACAGGGGAAGAACAGAGAGTAAGGTGGACGAAATGAAAAGGGAGTGAAACTGAGAAAAAGAATAAAGAGGGTTGATATTAAACAAAAGCAGTTAATTTTATATTATGAGCCTGATTGTTTAAGAGTAGGCTTTTTGTCCGTCCGTGACATTTACATGTAATATTTCATGTATTATGATTTTATTTGGCAGCCATTGCAACCAAATTTTATCAAATATCAACTCCTTCAGTGATACCCTTCACAATGAAACATAAAATAGCTCTCTTCAATTAAATACTTATTGTCTACAGGCCTTCAAACTTTCAAAATTTGTCAAATGTCCGTCCATGACTAACTGATCAGGCTCTTATTGGAAGATATTAGGAATATACATATAAGAAGGTGAGGGGGAGATGAGACTACTGTAAAATCATAAACTTCATGGCCCGAATTCACAAAGGTGGTAATAGTTTTGTACCATGGTTTATGCAGATTTTGTGGTATAAGTGCGCTTGATTTCGCACGTACACTTAGAAAGATCCAATAATGAACGTGCATGATTAGCAAAGTGCGCAAATTTTACGCTAGTTGCCATGGTTTAGACCATGGTTTATGTAAATTAATTGAAATAAACTGTGCGTAAATTTACATAAACCATGGTCTAAACCATGGCAACCAGCGTAAAATTTGCGCACTTTGCTAATCACGCGCGTTCATTATTGGATCTTCCTAAGTGTACGCGCGAAATCAAGCGCACTTATACCACAAAATCTGCATAAACCATGGTACAAATCTATTACCACCTTTGTGAATTCGGGCCCATGTGTACAAAACTCTCATGAATTTTGCGCATGGTCCAGATTTGCAAATGTTTTGTACATGTCCTGTACCACAAAATAAATTAATCTTAATCCGTTGAATTCTTGCAATTTGTTTCTCGTTTGACAGTATTGATAGAAGCCAACAAATGAATGGCAATAAAAAATAAATGGTTTTGGAAGAGATAAAGAAGGGACAAAAGAGAATGGGGAATGTGAGAAAGACGTTGGTTTTTGCATGTGAGAGAGATAAAGAGATAAAGAGATAGATAGATAGAGAGAGAGAGAGAGAAAAGAGAGAGAGAGAGAGAGAGGGGGGGTGCAACTTGTATCATAGGTCTGCATGTAGAGAGTGTGTGATGAATGGAAAGTGCAAAAATAGGTTAATTTGATTGTCAAGAACAGCATGGAGCCTGGAATGTTTGGGGTACATGTAGATTGAAAGATTCCAAAGCATATATATAGAGAAAAAAATAGTAAAAGTTCAGTATTACGTGAGAGCTACTCTTATTGTTATCCACGATGCAAATGCAATAAGATGAAGTTCCTTGATTATCTTATGTTAATAGATTCATGAAGAGATGCTTCAACTCTGCTTTGACCCTTGTTCTTGATCCGCTATGAAGTGCAAGTGAGAAGTCAAGATCGATAGCTCTCCATGCAGTATAGGTTACAGCTGTAGGGGGCATGTGAATAATTCACAGACAAATGTCTAAACCACAAGAGTTTCCAGAAATCCAGAATATATTGAAACAATGTACATGTACATTTACCTACATGTACATGTAGGTAGACAGCAGTGGCACAAATTCATTTTGCAAAAAAAAAAAAAAAAAAAATGTTATCGCAATTTTTGTTTTGGGCTCTAGTTTTCTTCCAAAATTCTCTGACAAGCAAAAAAAAAAGGTTATTTAAAGAGGGGGGGGGGGGGGGAATTTGCTTATCTTCTAAAAGGTGGGGGGGGGGGCATGTCCCCCTGTCCCCCCTGGATTTGCGCCCATGGCAGACAGTATAGAAAAGATACATGTTAAAATAACCTATTACCTACAGGAACCGAGTCATTCCTGTATAAAGCCAATGGGAATTACAGAATTCTACTTACGGCACGTTTAACTGTACCTTGTGGGTTAATGGTTTAGAATAGATGATTACTTTGTTGTAATAAACTTGTGATTTAGTTATATGGAAACATAAACGTTTTGTTTCAGTGTTCTGTATGACATATCTGTCTTATAATTATTAGGCCTGAGTCGAGTCAGTCGGTCCACCGGCGCCCGACCGATGCAGCCGGTCACCGGTGCAATTTCATGCACACCGGCGGACCGATGAAATAAAGAAATACATAAGAAATTCACAGTGTCAAAGACTTTGAAAATTAACCAGTTTTAAGAACTAAATTTCCTTATTTATATTAAAACTTTCACATGATATTAAATTTCAATCCTTTAATCAACCAAGTGGGACTATGGAAATAAGATCACCGAGCAAGATTTCTCAATTTTCTTGCTTGAATTTATCGGCCCGTATATTATTGTTGAATTCTGTGTGAGCGCTGCTAGCTGCACTGGTACGATTCTGCGCACCTTGCCCCGAGATGGCGCTAACTCCAGGCTAACTCTAGTGGAGTAATTACGAGTTGCAAACAAACAGATAAAAGATGGCAGCGCCCATACACGTATAGAGAATGCAACAATATCATAATGTTATGGGCTGATAAATTCAAGCAAGAAAATTGAGAAATCCTGCTCGGTAATCTTATTTCCATAGTCCCACTTGGTTGATTAATGGTTTGAAATTTAATATCATGAGAAAGTTCTAATATAGATAAGGGAATTTAGTTCTTAAACTGGTTGATTTTCAAAGTCTTTCATTAACACTGAATTTCTTTAGGTACCGGTATTTCTTTATTTCAACGGTCTGCCGGTCTCGCCGAAAAATCACCGGCGGATGCCTGTCAAAAAAAAAAACCCGTTATGACTCAAGCCTACTTGTAATATAAATATTATGTTCTTTTAAGATCTCTCATGTTTTCCCTCTTCAACAATCAAAAACATGCTACTTTCCCGATGCGGGCGGCGCGTTATATGCAGCTTTTTTGCACCGCATATTTTTTCATGAAATTTCATCGGTCCGGCGGGCACCGGTCAAAAAAATAACCGTTATGACTCAGGCCTAATAATTATAATGCAATATGAAAAGTCTTTTATTTTGTGGAGAAAGTTGAAAATGTAAGAAATCTGACTGCTGATCTTACCACATTCTGATATTACAAATGTGAAAAGAATTTCACATATCGGGAATTGCTAATTACCTTTCTATTTAAGGGATATTACATAACTCTAATCTAATTTACATGTATTAGGATTGAAAAAGAAATCCTTCCAAATGATGTGTGATTGTGTGTACATGTACATGTGAAGGAGTTGTTTGTTTATTCCATCATTTCAGATAGGAACGTTTCTGGAACACAACAATATTTCATTGAAAAATGTGTTTTGCAAATTTAGGATCAAACCTGCTTAGTTGCAAGAATCTCACTCCCTGTGGAGATGTTCCTCTGTGCATTCACAGGAACTTATGCAGCTCACCTAACCTCCAACTGACCCCCTGAAATTTTCTGATGGTATTATCTACTGTCTCGGCTAAAAGCAACATTTTCACATGATTTGTCTTGAGAATGAAACATTTGGAGTCACTCCAGTGGATAGAGTGATCGCTTAGATTTCAGTGCCCTTTAGGCATCTAATAGTTAGCTCTGTTTGCTGGGCTGAGACATGTAGAGAAATGTGCTATATTGTCTCCAAATTAAAAATGTCAATTTTGGAATCTGTTAGATGGTTTTATCCTACATGTACTGTAGCTTTGTTTATTGCTGTAGCTTTGTTTACATCTGTTATAATTGTGTTTTTCTCAACATTTTCTATTTTCAATTTTGCATTTTTGCTGGGTTTTTTGTTGTTGTGTTTTTGAGTGGTTACATGTACATGTAGCTCTTCAGGGTTTGCCCTTAACTTTTTTTTAAACTAGCCAGACGGACTAGTTAGCTCTAATTTTGGGTAGTCCGCCAGAATTTTGACTAGCCACGATGAAAATTGACTAGTCTGCCAGCCTCATTTTTTTAAAAGCATAACAAACTGTTTACTGAGACGGAATCTATCCAGTCGGCAATAAACATTCTTTTCTCTGCTGCTCTGACCCCCAACAAAAAAAAATAATAATAATAATATGGCACAACCGCACAAACATCCTATAAGGGTTATCCTTTTGGCTGAATTGATGCCCTCTCAGTAATTTATTTTGAATATTGTACTGATATCTTTCTTGTATTATTTTGTAAATTATCTCGTTTAATGTAAATCATATTTTTTACTGACTCTTTGAGTAAAATAAAAAGGAAATGTTACCTTATTACCCCTGAGTGATGGTTCAGATTATGTAATGTTGCACTTTGATCAGGAAAATGGTGAATACACGAGTGTTATTTTACTACACAACACCATTTCACACTTCAATCATAGCGAATTAATACCAAGTCAACGGACTGGCATTTGAATTTACCCTGATATTCAACAATTCAACTGCCATCATGACATTTATTGATGAATCTTCATGTAGCACTGCAGCCTCTGCCACTACATGTACATGTATATTTACATATAACTGTGTAACTGTTACATGATCTCTTACTTTATAGTACGAGATCATGTAACAGTTACACACTGGCAGATGTCTATAATATTTTTTTTTTATCTGCCCACAGAATTTACACAACTGGGTAAATCATAACTCAGTAAGAAGAAATCCTACCAAAATTATTTTGGTTTCATTCACAGATGAAACACAGAATCCGTAATTAATGTTTAAGTTCAGTCAAAATATCAATGTATAATGCATCCAGTTTTGTTATGATTTGATAGAAAGAAAAAAAAACAACTAAAAACTAACGGGTTTTAGAATGGTTAGGGGAATAAAATGTCATAAAAAACATGAAAGAGATCGTGAAGGATCAGTAAAATATTTTGACAAAGAAAAAGACGCAAGCAAAGTCACGATGTACAATGTAGTCCACTAGCACGACTAGGGGGCGAATACAGGCTGTGCTTCGTGCACGCACAGGTACAAATATACTGAACGAGATTGGATCAAACTAAGCTTTAAAACAACAAAAATACCCCTAAAAAACAAAACTATCGTAAAACAATTATTTGCTTTTGAAAATTATACTATTGTTACCCGAAACAACTCCCAGAAATAATGACTTTCAAGGAGTTAATTTCGACATAAAGACGTACTCCGGAACGGAAAGCCAATACGAGAAATTATCTGTTTGACAGCAGAAGGCAAACTCATGAATATTCAACAAGCAGTCCTGAGTAGCTCGGTGACGATGGTATTATTATTCATGAGTCTGTACCGCGAAGTTTGAATTTTCCTTGCTCCCCGAATAAAGGCTGTGCTTTTGTGCAGGCACAGGTACAAATATACTGAACGAGATTGGATCAAACTAAGCTTTATTAAAACAACAAAAATACACCTTAAAATTTTTTTAATGTATAAGCAATTCCTTGCTTTTGAAAATCATGCTATTGTTACCCAAAACAACTCCCAGAAATAATGACTTTCGAGGAGTTTCGGGTTTCGACATAAAGACGTACTCCGGAACGGAAAGCCAATAATATGAGAAATTATAATGTGTTTGACAGCAGAGGGCAAATCATGAATATTCAACAAGCAGCCCTGCGTATCTAGGTGACGAATGTATTTATTATTCATGAGTCTGTACCGCGAAGTTTGAATTTTCCTTGCGCCCCACATTTTGCGAGCGATGAAAAAAGTCTCGTCCTTCGAAAAAATATAATTCTATTTTCCTAATAATCAAAATTTTCAAATCAATTTAATGCAATGTGATACTTATTTTTGAATCGTGATGCAGCGACTGGGTGGGTAACCGTTTCTAGTTGTGCTATTTTAGGTGACTGGAAATGTACTGTTTTGGGTGGTGACGTTATATAGGCATATTGACAGCTGACGATAATCGAATAACCCATTACGCCATATCGTGCAGCCCTAGTATGCACGATGTCGTATTTTGTCCAAGAAAAAAAAAAAAAAGGGGGGGGGGGGGGCGGGGGGACGTAAACATACCAGTGCGCCCTTTCTCGTCGTAAACACATCTGACACATGTACGTACATGTACGTGCAAACACACACATTAATAGCTACATCTATTCTAGGTACCTCTCTCGTGCTACATTGTAGCTAGCTCTCGTACGTGCTCGCTTCTACAGCTTGGCAAGCTGAAATATCAGTGGTGTGAGTCGACAGCGAATGCGTGCTTGCGCGGATTTTATAGACTTTAAGATGAAACAAATCTGACATATTTATACTTTTCATGTAGAGCTTTCACTGATTATTAATTGTTTGAATTTGAACCATTGTCGGATGTGTCGACAATGAGCATCGCTTTGTGCGACACTAGAGTGATATTTTGGCTAGCCACACGGACTAGAAACTTCAGATTTTGGCTAGTCCGCCATGATTTTTACTAGCCATTGGCTAGCGGGCTATCGTTAATGTCGAACCCTGCTCTTCCTTTAAATTTGAATTGAGTAGCATGTAGTGTAAACATGTTTAAGTAGTGACAAGTACGAAAGGAATATTACCAATGCATATTTAGTCACTAATGTTCTACATAATACATGTACATTGTACATGTATGTACATGAGCCTAAGATAAATTGATAAACGCTTTTAAAAAGCTACTTTCCTTAATTCAATTCCATGTCAAAATGTTAATAAGTACTTTTACATGCAAGTAGATTTGTCACCAGAGTTACTCTGCATCCCGCAATAAATACTGTGAAGACCGATTGCTTACTGTTTGCTTTGCTGTAATGTAGTCTAATCCAGATATGTGGAGCAGAAAATGAGAAGCGGTTGTGGATGTAGAAGGAGATGATCCCCTTCATTAGATTTGGGATTACTGAGATCATAAAAGATGAATCCAGATTCAGGAAGTGACGACTGATCTGTGCGTAGCATAGTGTATCAAATTCAGCATATGATTTCTGACATTTCAGATGCAAGCTCTAAAAGCTGTACTGGTAGATCATTGGAAAATGGCAGTTACAAGTAACTTCAAAATAAAATTGAATTTGAACAGATTAATAAAATTATAAAAGTTACAAGTAATTGTAAATTGGATTTAGTATTTATACAGATCTAGATAGGAATGTACATGTAGACAGTTAAAAATGAATCGGAAATAGAATGGGGATTGACCTGTACAGATTGATAGATTTATAGGAATGTAAAGACCGTTACATGTACAGTGAAAGTGAAGAAAATTTTGTTAACTTCTAATGTGACCATGCATTAAATGCTTCTGTTTGTCTTCTTTCATTAATGACAGTTGTCCATGGATGTGTGCGATCCATTTACAATGTACTTCATAGATATTAGAACATGATTCATATCAATGATATATTGATTCTGTCCAGAAGTATTTATATTACTTGTAACTCATCGTTTTACTCTTTTGCCAATTTTGCATACATGTCTCGTTTTGATTTAAGTGTTATTGAAGTCTTAAAGGTGATGTGGAGTTCTGGTCATGCAATGTTATTTGTCAACTGTACATAAGTTATTATAAGTTCATAGTTTATTATGTGTAGGAAGCAATATGTGTTATGAGGTTTTGGAATTGTCAAAATGTTAATACCAGATTGACTAAATCTTGCTAACAATAGACCGCTTCTGTAATGTATACAAATTTATGCACATAATTCTCTGAGCACCTAGTGACGAGTTATTCCATTGACCTGCTTTTTATAAATGAGTCTCAATGCTTGGAATCCAGTTTGCATACATTATCTGTTGCTATGTCCGGCAAGCTTTCAGGTTGTCAAGAACAACCTTTGTTTGAAAAGTATGTATAAAATTTGCATACATTTAATACCGAAGCGGTCTATTGAAAGCAATTAACACAGATACATACAAGTATGTTGCATCAAAACTTTTGGCTGAAAGATTGTGATTCGAGAGCATTTCAAGTGCAGTCCTTAACATTGCTTCTATGATATCTGTCCACAAAGAATGAGATACCTCACAATTTTTGTCACCTTGGTCAATAGGCAGTGGACTCTTTTATTTTTTCTTTTTCTATTTGAAATTTTACAGTTCCAGCCAGCCCTTCTGCTCTGTAACCATCCGTTCATTGAAGACGAATGAGCAAGTTCATGCGGTCTCCTTCAAAACACCCGTAGTAGATATAGTCTGTAACAAAAGGTTAGTTTTGTAATTCAGTGCAAAGTTCAAACTGAATTATGGTAGATATTCTTGATGATAATGGTCTTGATAATGATGATGATGATGATGTTAGTGATTGATGTTGATGAAGATGACGATGAAAATGATGTTGATGTTGCAACTGATGTTGATGATGATGATGATGATGATGATGATGATGTTGATGGTGACAATTATGATGATGATGATGATGGTGATAATGATGATGATGTTGTGATGTTTGGTGATGGTGGTGATGATGATGATGCTGATGTAAATCGATGGTGATGATGATGGTGATGATGATGATGATGGTGATGATAATGATGATAATGATGATGATAATGATGGTGATGATTGTGATGATGATGGTGATAGTGATTGTGATGATGATGATGTTGGTGTGGTGGTGATGATGATGATTGAATGATGATGCTGATGTACATGTAAATCGATGATGATGATGAAGATTATTATGAATGATAGAGATGATAATGATTATGATGATTATAATGATTATTGATAGTGCATTTGATGGTGATGATGATGATAGTGAAAATAGTGAATATGATAATGAGGGCAGTAGTGAAGATGGTGATGATAATGATGTTATGATGAGAATGATTAAGAAGCTCATGTTGATGGGACAAGTCTGTATGCTGTATAATATAGGGATCTGAATGATAACAAGGATAAACATGACAAACAGCATTCATAAACCTTTACTCTCCTTTTCTCTTTCTCCAGATTAATGATAGTAGCATTACAAGAGAAGATAGCAGCTTTTGATGCAGCATCATTCAAGCATCGCTTCATCGTCACTAGTTGCTACCTAGCAGGTCCCCCCAACATCAACCCCTTAGCCCTCGGGACGAGGTGGTTAGCATATGCTGACAAAAAGGTAGGTTTTTCTTTTCAGGGATCCCCTTGACAATATTATGTAGATGTACCTTTTGTGCTAGATAAGAAGTGTTTCTGGGGAAAAGAATGCCCTTTCACATGGAGCACTTCAGGCAGATCCCAGCAAGATGATATGATGCAACAGCCATGTAGTCCCAGGATATGAATTAATAGATGGACCAAAGTCAGTGGTTTTTAGCTTAAAAGTGTACCAACCACCAAGAAATATTTTGCGTTGTATATAAGGAGTTCATTGTCACTATACTACATTGTATATTCGAAATATGAGCTTCAAATGTTGATTCTATAAAGAGATATTGCAAGTTGAAATACACTTCCAATAAACAAAACAGCGACTTGTGAGGAGACTAGTGCGTGCTCACATAAAATAATGGCCCCTGCGCAAGGGGTTTTATGTTTTCTTTCATTATGCCTCTGCTCACCGAAGGTGGTGCCGGAGGCATTATATTTTCAGGTTGTCCGTCCGTCTGTCCGTCCCACTTTCTTGTTCTAGCGATAACTCAAGAACCATTTGAGGTATGAACTTCAAACTTAGTGCTAGTATGTATCACCATAGGAAGACGATCTGGTTAGATTTTGGGATACGTAGGTCAAAGGTCAAAGGTCACAGGTCAATTTCTGAAATTGCAGGTGTTAGCCTTGTTAACGCGATATCTCAAGAACCATTTGAGGTATGAACTTCAAACTTGGTACTAGTATGTATCACCATAGGAAGATGATCTAGTTAGATTTTGGGATACGTAGGTCATAGGTCAAAGGTCATAGAGGTCAATTCTGAAATTGTAGGTTTTAGCCTTAACATGATATCTCAAGAACCATTTGATCCATTAACTTCAAACTTTGAACTAGTATGCATCACCATAATGAGACGAACTGATTAGATTTTTGTTCACGTCGGTCAAAGGTGACAGGTCATAGAGGTCATTATACAGGTGTATGTGAAATTAATGTTTTTTTACCTTTGTTATCACCATATCTCAACTATTTTGTATTCATGACTAGGAGGAGATAAAGTGATCAGACTTTTGGGTTATAAGGTGTAAGGTCAAATGTCAAAGAGGTCAATTAACATGTAATTAGAGGCTTTTTATTCTGGTTATCACAAGATTTCAAGAACAGTTTGAGCCATCAACTGAATTTAGGCGGAGGTATATAGGAGACGCAGTCGCATTCATCTTGTTTTCTTCATACTCCCTAACTGTTACCAATAGAAGGCCAGGTAAAGTGTTTTTAGGTTGATTTTATACATTCTACCTGTACACAAATTATTTTTTTAGGTGACTGGTGAGCCTGATCGGTTTTAGAGTAGACATTTTGTCCGTCCATGACATTGAATATTCCATGGATTATAATTTTAGTAGGCGACCATGGCAACCAAATTTTATCATATTTCCACTCCTTCAGTGATGCCCTTCACAATAAACATAAAATAGCTCTATTCAATTGAATACTTAATTTCTACAGGCCTTCAAACTTTCAAAATTTTGTCAAATGTCCGTCCGTGACTAACCAATCAGGCTCTGGTACACTTTAAAATCATATGAGGGTGTCCGAGGGGTCATATAGGGTTTTAATTTTTGCTCTGGCAACAATTTCTTTGGGCTTTATTTTGTCATAAGATATAGGGATAGGGTTAGGGTTAAGGTTAGGTATAGGGTTCAGAATTTGGTTAGTCTAGAAAATTGACCACGGAGCAATTGTCTTGGGGGTATGTGTGGTAGAACCTAAACTACATGTACTTCTTTGTGTAATGATTATATTATTTCCGATTCTCTCCTTGTACCCAATAGCTCATACCATCACATCAGTCTGGAGGCGGAGTTTGCAGAGATGCATCCAAGTCTTATAAAGCTACGGTCATCCATGCAGCTAAGGTGGGTGGTAGAAAAATCCAACATGTTATGTAAGGAGTGTGAAATAATTCCTCGTTGTTTGATGTTTATTGCACATGTAATGCTGTGAAGGTAATATTTTTGTAAAGGGGACCTACCCCTTCGTTTCTTATCTGAATAACTCCAAGTAAGTGATTTAAGGGGAATTTTATATCCCGAGAACACAAATCACATTGACATGGTTTTCAGCCGCAGACTTCCTGGTTCGATGATACTTTTCCAGCTTTGTTGATGCTTTTCCTCCTGGTGCCTAATTTTGAACAATGGCACTAATTTGTTATGAGTTCATGCATGTTATTGCCCACAATGAAGGTTGCATACATTCATCATTATGATGTAGAGCAAGCATTAGGCAGGCAGTAGGGTTATCCAAAACAAGAACAAAAACCAAAACCAAAAAAGCAAAAAGAGCTTTACAAAAACATCTTATTATGGATAGGGTATGCGTTAAATTCAAATGCATTTGTGAACTGGTCTGTAGTTAACACTCTAAGGGGTTCACTTATCATCTAGGTCTAGGGAACAACTAACATAATGTGCATAAACATAATATTTGACATGTTATGCTCTCAGTTTTATTATAATAAGCTTTATTCAAATGCTGAGTGATTGGTCCTTTTGAATGATTTTGAGACAGTATGTTAATTTTGTAACAACTCTGATTGTCATATTGGTTTGAATTTTTTTCCCCCAGGCTATCACAAAAGGCATCTCCGTGTTCAGCGAGTCATTGGGGAAGTATGCCTCTGCCAAGCTCTCCAACTCACCGCCTAGGTCACCCGAGAGTCCGGGGGAGAAGACCAGTAGTAGCCCCCCTCACAGGCAGGGTATCCCTGGGGTAGTGACTGTGGTAGACGCATGCTCACTGGAAGGGGAGGTATGGTTAAAGTACTGAATGTGTAGTGCTCTAACATGTTTGCATTTTTTGTAAGGATAAATGTATTGTCATTAGAAGAGTATAAAAAATTTCCTCAACATTTCCAGTTTTGCTTTACCTTAGAGGACATTTTTCAATTTGTCAGTCAAAATAAACAGTATCATATTTTGTGGCAACACAATCAAATGACATGTTCCGATCATTGAACAATTTTACAATTGCTGATACCATGCCAACAATTTTTTATGAACTAGAATACGATGGTTAGATTTGGAAACCATTAAGGGAAGTCAAAGGAATTTGTTGTCATACGTTACTGACCATATCAGAAGTTGCAGTATTCCTAATGAATGTATTCAGTTGAAAACTCTATTGTTCAGATAAAAATCAAATATTGAAAATTATACTTTCAGTGTTAAAATAATAATATTGATAATATGTCTTGTTTACCCGAAGTAGCCTCATCAGTATTACATACTGTTCTCCCTGAGGGCCCTGCAATCATACTATTACCCCGGCTTTAGCCGAGCGACCATGATAAGGCGCTCAAGCGTTCAAGGAATATCTTCCTACCGGGTACCCATTGACTTCACCTGGGTGGAGTGTGGCAAATGTAGATTAATGTCTTGCCAAAGGACAATGTTCATATTTCATAATACTTGGTAATTATTCTACTTACATGTACATGTATCTGTTTTCAAAACTCTACATGACAATACAATTAACCTAACTATACACAATCGCAAAGACTTTTAAGAAATCAACTGAAGGGCAGTTTCAATACCCTATTGTGTTTCTCATAGAAATCATGTTTGAATTCCATAGTATTTCAAAAGGTGATGCATAGGGATATTGATATTGCTTTAGATTCATTTTTTTAAAGTCTTTGCAATCGTGTTACCTTTTAACCCTGTCACTCCCAGTCTTGTATTAAAGTGTACAGCATAGCCTTTCAATATCCTCTGTTGTTACCACCCGTTTGCAGTTCAACGTGACGGACGACAGCCCAGGGGATGGCATCGTAGCCCACTTCCAGGCCCACGTCAACGAACCCGTCACGGCGTTGACCTTTGACTCCAGCGGCAGGCTCCTGTTCACGGCGGGCGCCCAGGGTCATGTCTTTCACATATTCCGCATCACGAGCCATCCCTGTAGATCAGGCCTAGGGGCTGTGCATCACCTCTATATCCTTTACAGAGGGGACACTGCGGCAAAGGTAACCACCTTGGTAACTTTGTAGTGGCTTGATAAAATATGAGCTGCGTGGCCCTACATGCTATCAGTGTATGTAATATGGTGTAAAAATGAAGCCCAGGAAAAAAAAATGCACTTTAAAATCATCAAGTGCTTCACAAAAGTAAACATATACAGGTGACCGGAAATGCCAGACTCATTTTCCCCCATAGACTGCAGTGTTAAACTAAAGCGTACCCCAGTATGGTTTCATAAATGGCACTATTTAGTCATAGATATCTTAAAGTGTACCAATCATCTGAAAAAATAATTTGTGTACAGCTAGAAAGTATAAAATCAATCTCGAAGAACTTTATCTGGCATTCTATCTGAACAGTTATGGAGTGGGAAGGAAAAAAGAATGATATGAAAATGCTCGCGCGGAACCGAACTCCGAGTTTAGTTACGCGTGAGCCCTTATCTTGGCGAGCCCTTATCTTGGCGAGTGCGTACGGGTGCATCGAGTAGTCTAATCACGAGTCGGTTATACGCTTATAGAGAGTGTAATCAAAATTGCAATATCTCTTTATAGAATTAATATTTGAAGCCCATATTTGGAATATAGTATAACGACATGGATCCCCTAACATACAGAGCAAAATATTTTTTGGTGGTTGGTACCCTTTAGTAATAACATTGTATATTTGAAAACCTTTCTATGCCTGGCTATTTATTCATCCTTCTGAACATCATTATACAAGACAGATATGAAAATTCAACAATTTATTAAATCAAGCCTCCACAACGTTACCGACTCTCTTTAAGGGTTGTATGACATGCTCCAATTTCCTGCACTTCGCCGTATTCATCACTTCAACCCTGGACCAATGCATACCTAACTCACACCTTAATCCGAAACCCACCCCTAAAATCCAATGGCAGCCCTATCCCTAACGCTCTGTCTTTGACAAAATAAATCCCAGAGCAAACGCTGTTGGAGCATGTGCTGGATGACAGCTACACTCCTTCAAAGAAACTACCAAAATGGAATGAGATAAGGATATTTTGTTCCATAATTCTATGTCCTATAACACACAGGTCAGTGAGTACACTTAAGAGCAGATGTTGTGTTCAGCTCCCCCCCCCCCCTTCACAGTATTTGCTCTTGCCATTTATTTACACTAAGCCTTCTGCAGTCTCCTGTAGACCACACACTAGAGTGGCGACTGGTTGCCGACCAGCACAACCGAAAAAAGCTGTGTGAACTTTATATTTGAAATAATCTTTTACTCTGCAACTTGTCCCCTATTGCACACGTTTGCCAATTGGTTGCAGACCTTTACACAACTGCTTAAAGATGAGAAAAAACCTTCTGCTGACCAGAAGTTTTTGGATGCAACATTGAAAACTTTCATCGGTTGGCAACCAGTCGTCAACCAGTAAACACCCTTACAAGACTGCCTTGTAGAAATAATGGAATCAGCCACTCAATGGGGAAGTTATGCTACCATAAACCCTTTTATGATCACAGACAATGGACTGATTGCCGTTGGTTGGCGATCAGCTGCAGCTACAATATGACGTACATGTAGGCTTTATTAATGTTTCATTTGCACCACATTTAGTCCTAAAGATGGCATGACTTCTTGCTGTAGCTACTGCTACTTGTTAAAGTATAACTATGAATATAGTGCAAATAATTCATTACTACTTCCAAAATTGTGAAATTGTGCCTCTGCTAGAGCTTTTGTATAATTTTAAAAAGAATTTGTCTTTTTCAAGACTTTCATGTTTATTGTTTATTGTAGGTGCAGCATGTGTCCTTCACCAATGACAGCCGCTGGGTGGCTGTGAGTACTATGAGGGAGACTACTCATGTCTTTCCTATCACTCCATATGGAGGTAAGAACCTTTTCCAATTGAATACATAAGAGGAAGAAGGGCCCAAGTCAGTCACAACTATTTTTTTGTCATCTGTGATGACAAAAAACACTCTTTCTGTTGAACTTATTTCAAAAATTTGATTTGATACATGAACATACATTATTCAATAGATTAAAGATGAAAATATTCTGTCTCTTAAAATTATCAAGTTTTTTCCTTGATGACGAAAACACTCTTTCTGTTGAACTTATTTCAAAATATTTGATTTGATACATGAACATACATTATTCAATAGATAAAGATTTTATACATGAACATACATTATTCAGTAGATAAAGATGAAAATATTCTGTCTCTTAAAATTATCAAGTTTTTTTCTTGATGATGAAAACACTCTTTCTGTTGAACTTATTTCAAAATATTTAGTGTTTTCTTAATAACTAAAAACTGTTTTGATGGGCTTGAGTCCTTCTTCCTCTATTGTAATCAATTTCTTTTAATTATAGTAGTGCCACTTACTTGGGACAACCAAAATATGTTTTGGACAGTGAAATTTGGTGGTTTAGATGGGAAGGGATATGTTGAAGACCGTTTTCATTTTGCGAAAATTGCTGAAAATAGGATTGGAAAAACTCATTACATTTTTGACTCGTTAACAAAATGTTCTTGTCTGTGTGATATTTCTCATAAAGATTGATTTAATGTTATGCCTGCCTGGAGTAATTTTGAGGTGAACTGAGTAAAGTCTTCGTAAAATAATTTTAGTTGACATTGTATTTTTGGGGTCGAAAATATAACGTCAGTTATACATTCTTTTGTTATAGTAGGAAGTAGTTTATGAACACCCAGTAATATAAGTTTCCCAGCTATCCTTGAAATTAGAGATAACCTAGAAAATGAGTTCCCCTTTTCCCAGGCAAGGAAAAGTCAGGGAACATGAGGTGCAGGGTTGTCACCAGGGACTTTTTAGTGGTGGAAATTTTATTGCCCGTGAGTTACTTACGGGCGAGTTTTCTCAAAACCCGAACATGTGGCAGTCAGCTGATTGAAATATTCCAGCTCAGAGACGAGTACAGTGTGTAGTGATTTGATGTTGGGCATGCACGCACGGGTACGGCCTGGTACGGGTGCTTGAACAATTTATACGTAAATATGATTCGTATTTGGGAAGGAGCTGCGCTGCGCTAGTGGCTGTGTATAGGTTTATACCTACCAGGAAAATTCTTCACGCGATTTCATGTAAATTTGCTTATGCGTATGTATAATTTTTTCATTGAATCTGCTGCTTAAACCACAATTGCATGTTCGTAGGTCAAAATCGTAGTATTTTTTCTTTTTCAGTGGGGAAATTAGTGCCGGGCGGGCGGGTGTGATATTGCATTGAGTGCCGGTCTTATATTATTCTTTTATCCCTACCTAGGTCATGTATGTGCAAGAACACACACATCTCAGAAAATAGTGAACAAAGAGAGTCGGTTTCACAAGAGTGCTGGCCTGGAGGAACTAGAAGAGACGGGTAGATGGAGTCCTGTACATGGTCTATCAGAAAGTCCAACTTCATCAGGTTAGTCCAGATTAATATTCTCTGGCCACTGTAAGATATTCACCAATGAGCGAGACCACTATAGCAAACAAATTGATCGGAGAGGAATAAACCCTAAAATTCTATACTTACGTGAGTTCTTGAAAATGCAGGTATCACAGAACAAACTTTTTGAGGGATTGTTTTATACCCCATAGATGTATCCAAATGCAGACAATTAAGGATATGTATTTTTGTCTTCCTTGGCTTTTACAAACCCTGGGAATTACCTTAAAAACATTAAACAATATGCACTTTATGGGCTGGATTTTTTTCTTTGGTACAGTTACAGTCTAACCCTAGCATATCATATTGTCTCTGTGAATCATCTCGACAGGTTTCCATACCCCCGACTCCATCGCCTCCATCCCCCACAACAGCACCCTGAACGTAGCCATCGGTAACCCCCGCCTACCCCCTTACCCCCAGACCATCACCATCCTACCCCTAGAACAGATCAAGCTCTCCACCACCCTGGGGGCCGTTGCCACCAGCATGGCTGCCAGCACCACCAAGCCAGGCCGGGGCAAGGCTCCCTCCCAGAGCTCTGGGGCTAGTGAGTGCTCGGGGCTAGCTACCTGCTTTGCCATCTCCAGGGGGCATGTCCAGGGGGCCAACCAGGTGCCAAGAGAGAAAGGTAAACGATGAAGAACAAAAAGCAGTTTTTGCTTTTGCACTTTTAAAGTGATTTTCGTCTCTTGTACAATATTCATGTACAATGGGTCCTTGAGGAGTTGTTGAATTGAAGAAATGTTCTTCTTCAAGGAAAGCACTTTTGGTGGGGCATGTTTTGTATGAACATCTCTCAGTTGTTCCTGTTTGTAGGGGTTTGTTTGTATAGACGTATATGTGACCCGGCACCACAAAACCACCAAAAAGTCGCAACCCGTGATTTTATGTAAACAGCTGAAATGGAAATTTGGGTTGGAAAATTTTATTTTGGGATTTTTGGTTTTTCTGAAAGATCGTTCTTTTCTGTACCTTATATCAAAATCTGGAAGCTTAAAACACAGCATAAGACGAATTTTAAACAGTTTTTCTAGACCAGTTTTTTTTCGCACAGCTTCGGTTTCTTCCTAATTCTTCGCCTTCCCGTATGATCTTTTTTTAATGGGTACCGCTCACCCACGTAAAATCACTGCAATCTCACGGGCCTTAAAAATTACATTTCCCTAATAATGTTTATACTGATAGAAAGAATAAACTCTCAGCAATCTCATCATACTGATATAACAGTTCACCAATAGTCGCGAAAGCAAATTACAGAGCAGTTTTAAGTTCCATTTCGATGACGAAACAGAGTCTGAAAAAGGACGAACGATCAAGTTTATTCATGTGAGCAAGGAAAGAGTATGTAAGTTCTATGTAAAACAAACTGCATAGGTTAATCAATGTGAACAAGAAAAAGAGTAGGTCCTATTCAAGTCAATTATAGGCTAAATTACAAGTTCAGTGTATGATAACAGAAGGACTACACAGGTAGCAAACCAGTATTATGTAAAAGGGAACAAAGAAAGACAACCGAAAGGAGTGAATAGGCATTGTCTAGTCATGCTAGTGCAGGTGTCAGGCTACCGAGGTGCTCTTAAGCTCCCATTAGAACACTCTCATTTGCATCATAATAACTTTCGAACAACTAAAGTTCACAATTTGAAGTCTTGGCAATGGAATGAATAAACTGTGTTTGACACTTCTACCAAATATCAACCTAATCCGACAATTCATTCATAGTGGGTGCTATGGCCTTTTGATTCACTCTCCATTGATTTTCTCTCTTGTTTTCTTACTCCGTGCGCTTGAATAGGCCTCAACTTTAGAGCTCATTTCCTCCCTATTTAATACCAGCAAACCTCTCTTACAAGCTCCTTTCATTCGCTGAATTAAAAGGGTTAGAAAATTTCAATTATAATGAGTCATATATCATTTCAAAGCTGAGACTTTGTTCTATCCAAATATGATAAAATCAGAAAAAATATTTTTTGCGACTTTTTGGTGGTTTTGTGGTGCCGGGTCACATATGTACACAAGTTTCTTGTAGGGAACAAGAGGGAATAAACACATATATCATTTTCCTCTCTACCGACATTTATTTCATTCCTACTGTGCATTACTGCCTGGTCATGGTGTTAAGTATTTTCATTGACATTGCTGACTTTGGCCCCTTAATTTTGTGGTATTCACTGTACTGTGTCCTTTAGCATGTACCTTTTATTTACATAATATGTGTAACATTACGAACTCTTCTTGTCCCTTCTCTCTCTCTCTGTCCATCCCTCCTTCCTATTTTTTTCTTTCTCTACTTTAATCACTATCTTTCTTCTTGGACTGACTTCTGAATTTGTCATTTTTTGGTTCTGTTTCTCCTTCCCTCCTCTCCCATTCTCCTCTCCTACTTTCTCTTTTCAACTCTTTTGTTTGTTGTCCTTCTCCTACTTCTCTCCCACCTCTCTCTCTCTCTCTTCACTCTTTCTAATTCTCTCCATCTGTATCTCTCTGCAGACTGTACGCGAGCCTCTCCCGTACCCTCCCTGTTCATCATGTCGTGCCATGGTTTCTTAGTAGAGTATGCCTTAGAGCCCAAGGCTACACTACCAGCCAGTGTGAAGAAAGGCGATGACTCCCCTCTAGAGTTGGTAGCCAGCATGGTAGCACAGTGGAGACTACAAAGGTAGATAACTTTCTTCCTCTTCAGAGTGTCTGTATAGAGGGTAACAAGATGGGAAGGGACACTTTTAACCTTTTCAAGTTACCCTCAATCTATCATGCTAAGGATCTCTTAAAGAAAAGAGATGACTCACCTCTGAAGCTTGTTGTTAGGACGGGACCTTGCCAGGGATTACAAAGTTCCATGGCTTTCTTCTAGGACATACAGGAGATTTCTTTGTAGATTTCCTTTGGTTGAAAAACCTTTGGGGGAAGGGAGTAGGTTCTTGATAATGTAACACCAGTGTGCAAAACCCAGAGTTAAGAATTTACTCTGATCTGTGGTATGAAAATTCATTAGATTGTAAGGATAGAGGATACAGAGGGTATGCCTTAGAGGCCAGGGCTAAACTGCCTGCCAGTGTGAAGAAGAAAGATCTTCAACAGTCATAGTTTTCGGCAGATGACGGTTGTTTTTTCAAATTAGGGGGATTGGAAGGTGACATTGACAAACCAAGCAGAAGTGAGATTAGATTAAAGGGTGGATAGAGGAAAGTGAGAAAGGCACAGTTTGTATAGAGGGAAGAGGTAACTTCAGGTAAGTAAATCACATGGAAATGCTCAATGCGCAGTTATAAGAGGAATAGGAGGTGGAAAAGTCAATAAAATGAATATAATTTTTGATATTACACTCCAAGAGTTAAGTCCTAAAGATTAAGAACAAATATGAATTAATGAGTTTGATTTTGTTTGATTTTGGGGGGAGGAAGAAGATGTGAAAGGATTGTTGAGAAATGAGAGAAAGGGTTCAGGTAGAGAAAAAGGAGGGAAAAAAAGAGGAAATTATGTTGGTACATGGAAATGATGCACGAAGGAGAGAAAGGGTGGAGTAAAATAAAAGAGATCTGAGTTTAATACTGAAGGTTGAAATAATATCTTATTGTCTTTCTTTGACAGGGGTTTCAACTCATCAGAGTGCAACCTAAGAATACCAGGCAATAGTTTAGTACACCTATTCAGTGATGATGCAGAGAGGTCTGTTATAGCCACTCAAGGTAAGAATGAGTGTGTTGAGAGCCAGAAGAGCATTAACTCATGCGAAGTGTTTAGTTCCAAAATATGCTACATCCATAAAGCTGAGTTTTTCTGAGAAACCAAGGATTTTATAGAATTTGTAGATTTTGTAGAGTTGCTATTGATATTGATAAGATCAGTGTCAACTCATGAATTATAAACCAGGGCCCGTATTCAGTTCAATACTTCAGAATTAAATATGAGTAGTTTACTTAGTTTTCGGCTGAGATAAAATACTTATGCAATTTTGGTATTCAGTTGAATCATTTGGCTAAGTATTTTAACCTAAGTCTAAGACAGTTCCCTAGCAGACTTAAACCAATTACTTGATTGGCAGGTATGTGGCTTTCATACATACGCAGAGCAGTATAAGCTGCGCACAAGCAAGTCATATAAGCGCACATCTATGTGACGCACCTATTGCGAAAGTTTTTGGACAGGATATCTGACGCGTCACAATGGATATCAGTAAGTATTTTGCTTTAAAGTTGGCTTGCTAAAGTATAGTGCGTAAATTTGATCTGAATACGAGTTACATGTAAGCCAGTTTGCTTAGCCAATCATAATGCTAAGTAAAATGCTAACTAAATGCGCGTTTTGATTTGAATACCACCCCAGCTGTCTGTAAAGGTTCCTTTTGCATTTTCATTTGCACTTGGCTGTCCTTATAAATCAGGTTAGGCTGTATAGTATGTATCAGTGTGCAAGCACACTCAAGTACCGTCAAACTTGTATAGAAAGACCACACAAGGGAGACATAAGAAGTGATCCTTTGTACATGCAGGTGGATGGTCTTTATATACAGGTTTCCCCGTGTTTCAAGGGAAATATAAAATGCTGTCTATAGGTACATGGGCCCGTATTCTGAAATCCGGTTTTACTTAAACCGTGGTCCAAGTGTTTTCTAAACCCAGTCCAAACCTACCCTTTAAACCGGAGTTTTAGAAAATCACATTCCAAAATCCGGTTTTAACTTAAACTCCAGTCTAGTATGGTTTAACTGTGGAAAGAAACTTAGACTGGACTAACAGTTTAAGTCAGTTTAATTAAAGCTCTGGTTGAACTTCTTCCTTGGGTACAACTGCCTCCTTTGATTCTGAAGATTTTTGCAGTCTTTTCTATGGTACCACTTCCAGTTGTGTATTACAGGCACACTAAACACCGGGTTGACACCCTGCTCTTTGTGAGAAGTGTAGCGTATTAACGTGCATAGGGTGTGAATCTCCTACACATGGTGCCTCTAGTTAACCGAGGAACAGAGTGTTTTCGCCTGAACCCAAGCCTGCATCGGGAACAGAGGGGAGGGGTACGCTTACACCCAACGCGGCGACAATCTTTTTGTCAGCTCAGCGCGGGACTCGAACCCATGCATATGACAAAAGTCATATTCAGAGCCTGACGATGATCCGATTGCGCCACACCACCTCTTTAGACTGGAGTTTAAGTTTAAAACCGGGGTTCAGGATACGGGCCATGGTCATTCTACATAGGTGGTTGTTCAAAGTAGCTTTGACTGTTACTCACTTTGTTATTTGACTGTATTCATCTTCCCCCCAGGCTCTCTGTACCAGTCACTGCCTAGGAATGAGTCGTGTGAGAGTCTGACGTCAGCTCATAGCAGCAGTCAAGATAGCGACTTTGATGAGCCTTGGTTATCACAGGTCAGTCTGCTCATAGTATTGGTAGACTATCCAAGATAGAGATTTATCAAATGGCTGAATGAATCAGCTTTTCCTCTTCAAATTGGCAAAGCAATATATATCTTTGGCATTGCATCATTCTTGTGAGAAAATTTAATGTAAATTTCATCCGAAAACATGCTGTGCAACTAGATCTTGGCACTCTACAAATTTCCTTTCTTGGCTTGGCTATCACATAGTGCAGCAAAGATTATTGCCAATCATAACATGATAATCACATATTTTCATCTGACCATGGGTTGCCAATTTGAATATTCAATTTTCAGTGCCACAAGTATAGCAGAATGTATTCCATACAGCAACAGAAATGGGCTCAAATTGTGAACAAAATGATTTGCCTTATTTCTACCCATGCATTTTGTCGAATTTTGAATAAAAATGTAAATTACAAAGCACACTAGGAGGGTTTCTTCTTTTTTTTTACTGGTGTCCTATCACTTTGCAACAAGTTTTATAAAACGATTTTGTAGTGTGCTAGTTCCAGCCTAGGAAATAAATTTTTTTTTTAGGGGCTACTTTTTTTTTTTCCTTGGGGCTACTTTTGAATTTTATGGGGCTATTTCTTATATTAATGGGGCTACCATTTTAATGGAAAGTGCAGATTGGTTGTCAATTTGGGTTTTTTGTGATATTGTGATTGCTGTTACATTGGTACTAATCGTACTATCTCATGCACAGGTTTACTTTACGTCATACTGCCCAATTTAATTTTAAAATATAGATTTTAAAAATTTTAACTTCACCCCCCCCCCCCCCCCCCCCATCAGATTTTTTTTTTTTTTTTTCCAAAATCTGAAGGAATAAATCAACAATAGGTCAATTTCACCCGAATTTGCTGTCATTAGGCGTATTTCCTGCGGAGATGTTTATTTTACGCAAAAAGGCGGGCTTGGTGTGTGTGCGTTTTCTCTCTTGCACATAATACTCCTAAGTCCACTAGGACGTACGTACGTACATATACACTGTGAATGCGCACAGTTTCGGGCGATTTTTCTTTTCCAATTTGTTTTTCGCAGATACCATCTCACTTGATGAGCACCGATCTCGCGCGCGATAAGTAAAAAAAACCCATCATAAATCCACCGATTTCTTGATTTGTAGAGCGTTTTCGGTGACTCTGTTTCTCACAACTCGACTTAAGCGCCACGTGCTTTGAAAAAATGGCACTAATTCCGCATTTTTTAGGCAGGCTTTGGCTTTACAGATTGATTTTTTGAGGTGACTACGGACTTAATGTGGTAAGGGACAATATCTCTGTGTGGTGTATCCGGTCGTAGATCTCGTGATAGTCTCATTACACGGATGATGGTAATTTTAGACCTGTCATTGTAACAATGATATTGCGTTTCGGAAAGGAAATTTTCACAAAAGGTGTCGCGCAAAGACTAAGTGAAATGAAGCTCTCGATGAATTTATACAACCCTGATATAGAATGCGTGTAGTTACTGTATTATGCGTGAGATAAAGCGCTATCTTCAGTTTCCGTGTATCTAGCTATAATTGTCATTTGGTCTAGCGCTCACGATGCTACACATTCGCGATGTACTAAGCTCCGAGTCAACAACGAGATAAAAGGTTGAATTTAGCTGCTTTTTGAGCATAGTAGTGATTTTCTTTCGAATCATTGATGGGGGCGACTCATATGAAAACAGTCACCCCCAAATACAGGTTTTCCAGCATTTATTGGGGCGAAATGGGGGCCGACGAGGGCGAAATCGCCCGTCGCCCCCGTGTATTTCCGACGCTGGCTAGTGCTCTATTTTTGTTACTTCTCAGGGCCATGTAGAAAGGTTTAGAGTGGTTTGGAAAACAACTTCCAATTTGATATATATGAACTGTGTCTATGCACCTAAGATAAGAAATCATTGTTCTGTTCTTGCAGTTGTTATGACCTCTTTTATGTGTCTTTAATGCTATACATTATTAGGTTGAAATGGTGACACACGCAGGCCCACACCGTCATCTATGGATGGGACCACAGTTTGTTTTCAAGACTGTCCCTCAGCCCAGCAGTACCACTATCTTGTCATCCAGCTCCTCTGCTCTCTTGACCGAAGGCCTGGAGACCAACCGGTCAGCCATGGACATGACCGTTGATGACATGGACCTAAGGTCACTCAGGTAAGTTTGATATGAGGTGCTCTGCTTAATTTTCAACATCAAAACAGCCCAATACTGCTCTTTCTACTATTCCCTCAACACTTAACTTGCCACAGATGAAAAAGTGAAAATAGTGTGTACATTATAAAATCTTGCAAAAACGCTAAAACACAAAAACTATTCAAGTTACATATACTTTCCTCAATTGGGTAAATGTTTACATGGTATATTTTTAACCCCTCCCTCCTTCTGCAAAAACAACAAAACAAACAAACCCACCATACTTTGTATGTAAAATGTATTTAAGAAATATTGATTATTATCCAAATCCAGGGAAACTATTCATTGATTAAATACAATTTAATTGATAAAATATAATTTCTGTATTTATCTTGATGATTTTTAGGATCCAACCCCTTCGTTCGGATCCACTGCCAACCCCTCAAGGAAGGGATGGTAGAGTCCACAGGTTGTCAAGCTGTGAGGGCTCAGCTGGCGCTAGTATAGAGTATGGGTCAGGTAAGTCACATTCTTCCCATCTCCAACTTTATAACCAACTAATAACATAAAGGGTAGTTAAAGACACAGAATCATGGGTTCTCATGGATAATATGATGCTGCTGGGATATGCACAAGGTAACAAAATAAATGTTATATAGACCGATGAGAGTATTTATCACTTTAAGACTGACGGGTCATATGTCGTCGCTGATTTTACGAACTGGCATAGGAAGCCTCGCAGCGCAAAAACAGGTTTCTAAGATAATCGTGTTTAAAGACTTGGTCTGTTTAAAATGCTAATTTGAATACCTTACTTTCATTCAATTATCGTAGAATTAAACAGGTGATTAGAGTGGAATATTTTCTTTCATATGTATTGGATATTAAAAAAAGAAACGCAGTATTTTTGGTTTAATCCTTGCTAGAATTCGTATGCCGATTCGTAAAATCAGCAGTATTTTTGGTTTAATCTCTGCTAGAATTCGTATGCTGGATCGTAAAATCAGCGACGATGTAATGGGATTACCACCCAAAGACTTCAAAAGATTCACCCCCAGGAGGGAAGTAATTGGTCCTCCCGAAGCAACCTTATGTGTCTACAGTAATCCCATAAATTTGTTGATTGGTCAACAGGTACATTTGACCATGCTTCTAATCTTCTGGAAGTGAGCTGTGGGAGTTGGCCAGAGAGCTACCCCAATCAGCAGCGAAGCACCGAGATGCTGGAAGAACACCTCAAGCAAACTATAGCAGAGGCCATGGCGGAATCACCAAGCACGGAGACGGGACCATCGGGAAGACTAAAAGGTGAGATAATGATGATGATGTCCTTAGCTAGTAGAGGAGAGGTAGTTGTGACACGTTGAAGGTCAATTCATAGAGCTTTAAATATTTCCCTCCCCCATTGGAGCTCTATGAATTGACCTTTGAGGGTGCGGGTGTGCGCTTGCCACAACTATCTCTCCTCTATTAGCTATGATGATTCCTTAGCAACATGTTGACTCGGTGTCATGGATTTGTAACACAGTGCAGGAGTTCAAACAACCTTTTTCTTGAGGTAGAAAAATATAATTTTTTTGTAATTAACTACACATGTGGATGATGAAACATTTGTATATTACACACTTTATGGAGGCTCCTTATTATACTCTATTTTGGGCATTTTATTTTGAGAAACTATTTTCTCTTTCAAATGAAGTTGGAGCTATACAGTGTGTCACAGAAAAAAGACAACAGTCAGAAAAAGTCTCCCCAAATAAATATTTCAAAATATTTGGAGCAAAATGTCACACCTGTGGATAGCTTAGGGTCTCTTTTGTTAAATGACACCTAAAGATCTGGCAATATTTTACCCTCGAGTGAGCAAAGGCTACTTTTGTGAAAAGGTGCAAAATTCACACTTGACAACAATTGGCATTTGTTCTGGCTGATATCAGCAAGGTTAAGCGTTATGAAAAGGCTTAGAAACTTTTACATATTTTGATCAATGATTGACAGTTTATGAAAGAATAGGTTTTGTTCTGTCTATGGACTTAGGTATCTCATCAACATTTTTTATGTTACAGTGAGCACTTAACTACGTTATTGAGTGTTTTGAAATATTAATTTTGGCAAGTTTTTTATTCAAGCTGGCTTTCTTAGTCAGCCATAAAGTTTTGATGGGATATTTCAGAACATAGAGCCTATTCTTTCATAAATTGCCTTTTAATGATGAGAATATGAAATTTTCTAAGCATTTTCAAGACTCTCAACTTTACTAATAACAGCCAGAAACAATACAAATTGTTGTCAGTCATGAATTTTGCACCATTTCACAGCAATGGCTTTTGCTCACTCAGGGGTAAAATATTGTTGGATGTTTTGATGTCCTTTGATAGGAGAGACCCTAAGCTATCCATAGGTATGAAAATTTCCTCCAAATATTTTGAAATATTTATTTAACTATCTAGTTAACTTTTTTCTGGGATGCACTGTATAGTATTCAGATATCCATGAAAGCTTATCAGATTTTTTGAAATTGTACATTATTTGCACTACACATTAATAGTATTCAAGTTGTGTTTCATTGATATATACACATCCATTCAATTTCATGATGTATGGATTCCAATTCTGCTACATTTGCCATTGTATTTCCAGTTGCTCATACTATGCCTGTATTCTAACTCATATATAACTCGTACATAACCCAAATATAACCCATATCTCAGTTCTGACTTACTCCATTTTGGTGGTGGGTAACTCTTTATATTTTATTCTCTCCCTCTGAAAATATCAAGTTCATCTTAAATTCTGTTTAAAATGTGGAATGTTATTAAAAAGTAGGGTTTTGCTTTTGGTGAGAAATTTTGCTCATTGATGTAGTTTGCATTATAATGAGTCAATATCGAAGTTTAACGCGCTATCACTTCATTTTGTCTAAATTGATTCGAAATTTTATGGGGCAGCCTCACAGTATTCGTCATAAATTTTCTGGCACAGTTAGAAGATGTATATCTCAAGAACAGTGGTGCCTAACATTTTTGGCCCCCTATGGCATTCCTTATCATCGCCGTTTCCCACAAAGTGAATTTTGCGGTCAGTGCTGTTACCACTTGCAATGTAACTGTACGTAGATTCAAGTGAGATTTTTCTGTACTATGACCCATTTCCAATTTCCAGCTATCCTGGAAAACAGGTCAAGAGAATTGGAGAAAAAAAATCACTCTAATGAGAGAAAGTTAGGGAAATTCATTTCCCCCCGAAAGAAAGTAGTCAGTCTCTTCATAGATAATTTGTCTTGTCTCCACACAGCCTATCTACTGGATGATGGGCTATGATGGCTTCTTTGTATGTGATGATGATTAAATAATCCCAGAACTTTGAAACTCCATTAGGAAAAAATCAGGGAAAAGTCAGGGAAATTTTTTCTCTTGAAATGCTGGGAACCTTGCCTATTGCCCCCCCCCCCCCCAACGAACCCCTGAACTAGAATTGCGACTCTGAGGCAAAGAACCACTTTGGTAGATTAAGTGATTTAAGGAAGGATGGAAGTTTGGTCTAAAACGGACAACTTTAAACCTAAAATGTTTCTCTCTCTTTGCAAGAAGAGCTTGAAAACAAAATCGGCATAGTCATTGTTGATGTAATGCTGTATATACATGTAGGTCTTAATCAGGACAATTATTTTGTTGGCACATTACCTTTTGTAAAAATATATGATGCAAAGTATCACCTCCTAAAAGTCAGTTTGGCATATAAACTTTCAGGCTAGCAAATGGTAAATCTGTTATAAATATGTGATTCATACTAAAAATTGTGATTTCTTACTCAAACATACTAATTTTCATACCTGTTTTCTCTTTTCTCTCCCATCCCTCCCTTGGAATGACAAAAACCATAACCTTTCTAATTTCCCCCGGCTTTGCTCCTCTTTTCTGTATATTCATCTATCTGATTTAATTTTCTCTTTCTACATGTTTTATCATTTTTATGCATGCATTAATTTGAATGTCATATTCTTTCTAATGTTTTTTTTTTTTTTTTTTCTTCATATAAACTTATCTCTTTGATTTCAACCCCTGAATTGGAAGACTTGTTTTCCTCTTTTCTGTTTTGTATGAATTTCAATCCTTCTTTTCATTTGATCATTCATTTATCCTTACATTCATCCCTTCATTCATTCATTTATTCATTCATTCATTCATTAATGTATAAATTTGTGTATTCACTCATCCCTTCTGCGTTCAATTTTTTTGTGGATACCCTACAACTTTCATTCATCTTCTGCTTTGCTCATCATTTCCTTGCAAATCTATTCCAATTGATAAATTCCCTATGAATACCACACTCCCGTAAAATTCTCCTCATCCCCTATGTCATTGTGCCCCTATAAACCTCCCTCTCTTGCCCTCCTATATGACCCTCAATATGACCCATATGTGAACACACCCCTATTGACCTCCCTCTCCTTCATATTACTCTCTCCTTTATATTACCTTCAATATGACCCATATGTGAACATACCCATATTACCCTCCCTCCCGCTCCTTCCTCTATATTGCCTTCAATATGACCCATACATGTGTATGTGAACATACCAATGTTAACCTCCCTCTCCTTTCCCACATAATCCCCTATATGACCCATATATGAACATACCCCTATAAACCTCTCTCCCTTCTCACATGACCCATTGTGTTACCCCTGTGGGACCACACCCCTGTAAACCTCCCTCCTCTTCCCATGACCCCCTGTGTGACCTGTCTTTGACCACACCCACCATGACGAACACAGGCAAGTCGGCTCCATTCTGACTGCAGCCACCCCTCTCACCAATCTCTCCGCTGCTTATCTCGCATCTCTCTCGCCAGGTCACCACCACCACCACCTTCATCCTCCTCCAGAGGTCGTTGCCGAGAGCAACGGTGTGCTGAGCTCCAGTGCGGGGTCGGCCGACAGCATCCCGCACTCGTACGAGGCCCGCCTCTCTCCTCAGCGCACCATGGATCACATCCTGGTGTTCCCATCCGCTAACAGCAGCTCGCCGGAGTGCAATTGACGAAGGTTTGGCAGAGTGTGAACATGGCCTTCACACACTCTCACACTACAGTCTCAGTTTGATAGCTAGATAATGCGTCATTACGGAAATGTGAAACGATGGTACCCAAATGTTAATCCAGCAGCTGGCAACGTGCAAGTAGGTAATGCATCTTCATGCGTGGAGAGCTTTCTGGCCGTGAAGCTTTGCTGCGCATCTAACGATATACCCATCTGCTCCAGCTGCTAGGCCGATTGCAATTCATGACAGTGTGGTGTAGTGTAAACATGCCTTCTCAACTGGACATTATTACTCATTCTACAGTCTGTGTTGGGTAGATAATTCTTTGTCTTCGTGTATATATGGAAAGACTTGCCATGTAATGTTGAGATAAGCGTAAGTGTGAGTACAACTAAGTTCAGTTTGATTTATGCGATACATTATTATTCAAACACACTGCCAAAGTGTTCAGTTTTGTACACCACACCCCAACGCCTATTTGGAATGACCATATCTCATTCTAGATCTTACAAACAAACATATTTATATCTCCATTGTTGTGCATCGATACTTGTCGTGTCAGTAGACCAAATTAATCATTTGAACTTACACAATGATATCTTTACTTGAACTTTGAGTTGGTCGCTCATTAACCTCATACATATGCTCCATTCATAGCTCTGAACATCTCACAGTGTATGAAGTAGATATAAGTGTGGAGAAAGAAACCTAACCCGATCAGATATCGGATCAAGATATGGCAGTAATATCAGCAGGAAAGGGTGGTAAAAAGCACTATGTTTTTAATACATGTAAACCCACTACTGCAGGATTACTTCATGATGTAAAAATGCACTCATAATGTTCTGCTTCAGTCGCAATTTGCGTGAGATGGAGCATCTTTTGTGCATGGGTAAAAACACGTTCAGCCGAAACCCCACCCCCAAAAATGGGAAAAGAGAAAGAATGGTGCTTTTACATGTATGTCTAAAAAAAAAAGGGCTTCTAAAGGGTTTCCTATGCCAAAAGGATTTCCTTAATTAACTGGAAGTTTTGACTTGTCAAGAAATCTGGCTTGCAGTTTGGGAGATGGGGTAGAGTTGTGTTTGTTATGTAACAACAAAGATTGGATTCGTTTGTAAACAATGTTTGATGACATACGGGACGATCCTGTTTTGGTTTTCTATGTAGTTGGAAACTCAGTTGGAGGAGAAAGTTGAAACACTGAAACCTGTATATAAAGACCTCTCAAGGAAGACAAGAAAAGCAGTCTTTATGGAAGGTGGTCTTTTTTATGCAGGTTCCTTTAATGTATGCTTCAACGTAAGTCACTTTCTATGGGAAACAGAAAATGTCATTGAAGACAGGTGGTCTTGCTATACAGGGGGGCCCCTGAAGCAGGGCCCTGTTTCATCAAGCTTTTTATTGATAACAACCGTCACAGATCTACATGTATGTCCAAATTGCTCGTAGCCACTCCAATGCATTGATTTCAGTAGCTTATAACGACTGTTGTAACTTGTTATTAATAGCGTTTTTTATGAAACAGGGCCTGGGTTTGACTGCATCAAAGTGGAAACAGGACCCTTGTGCACACAGAGAAGCGCTATATTTCACTCTGGATCCTTGTGAAAAAGACGTTATTGTGGAGCCCTGTGTAAGAGGTGGAAGGAGAACCTTTCCTCTGAATTCATACAAGGGTTTTGTTACTATGAAGAGGCTATGGTGAAAAGAACTGAAAATCATATTACAGGCTGGAGGCCTGATTATATAGAGATATGATTGGTTTTCTTCAAGCAGAGAATTTTAACAAATGATGTCATCATCTTTTCTCTGCCAATATTGAACCTTTTCAAAGGATTTTGTAGTCATTGCCGGTAAACAAGATTGAAACCAAATGAAATACAGGACTTGACTGAAAGAAAACCAAATGGTGCTTTATATGCATGTAAGTCTATATGAAGAATGACGCAGAGTGGACATTTAAAGTGGGTCGGAGAGTACATGCCTCATGTGTCATGTGATCTAAATGTGTGCTGTGATTGGTCAGTTTAGTGTGTGATGCTGTACAGAAAAGCGAGCTCAACCTATCAGTGCAGGACTATGTTAAAGGGTACCCATCACCCAAAAATATTTTGCTCTGTATGTTAAGGGTTCCATGTCGCCATACGATATTCAAAGTATTAGCTTCAGATGTTTATTCTATAAAGAGATATTGCAAGTTTAATTGCTCTCTAAATTGACATTACATTGACTTAAGAATAGGCTAATCCACCCACCTGTACACGCTTGAACAAAATATTGCCTGCGTGGAACCGAAGTCGGAGTTGGGTTTAGCACGAGGGGGGGGGGGGTGTTATGTTTTCCTTTATTTTCTTCATACTCCTTAACCGTTAACCCATGGAAGTTCAGGTACAGTGTTTGGAGGTTAACTTTATACATTCTAGCTGTACAAAAGTTATCTTTTTAGGTGATTGGTACACTTTATGAGGTGTTGGAAGATGTAGCTTCACATGTATGTGCATGATACTTTATCATATAATTTTGCCAAGAGCAGCTCAATTTAGAATTAGCTAACAGTAAGATAAAATTAATACTGTAGAGGAAATTTATTAATGATAAGAAAAGATATTATGTTCTGTCAATTCCATTCCTTTCATAATATTCTTGTAAAAACATAAGTTTGTATAGGTCATACCGGTAATATCTAAGTTGTAGAGAAAGTACATGAACCGTCAAAGGACATCATTGTTTTTATGTTGCTGTTTTTGCCAAGAGGGCATTAGTACACTGCAGTATTTATATCATCCTCTAGCTGGTAAAACTGAATGGCGAGCATCATCTGTACTTTAAAAAATCTAACATATTGTAAAAGAGCATTCAGTTTGTTTAAGAAAATTAAAAAACATGCCAGTTTTCTCATGAATTTTTGAAGGTGCCTTTTGATTCTGCGACACGGTGTTCCGTATTATTTCACATTTTTAGAATTATATTTAACCTGCTGTCCAGCTGTTTGTTTGTTTAATGTGACTTATAACAAATGAAGGTTATTTTCATTTGTATATGTACAAAGAAGGTCAAAACAGATATTAGACTTGATATGTCAAAGAAGTCATCCACATACCTGTATATATGTAAGTCTAGTACATGTGTAGTACACTCTCGCAGACATATCCTAGATATCATTCTTTCATAAATGATGGTGATTAAACAATGTCTACCGGCAAAACGGAAATGATGTGTTTCAGTTGCAAAAGCTAATTAAATTTTTGACAAATAGGCCGACAGTTCCTCTATTATTTTCCCTTTTCACCATTTGATTTGAGGGGGGGGGGGGGGGAATGTGCTCCCTGTGCCCCCCCCCCCCCATAGCTATGCCACTACAAACAGGGACTGTGTAGAAATAAGTATGTCCCTCCCTCCCTCCCTCCCTGCCTCTCATAATCAGCACATATTCATACCACTTTTAAGTTTCTACAACACCATTTGTAAGTTGTAAATCTTGGTTTTACTGCAACATACATGCAAGACTTGCAACAAGGATATGATGAAAATCAGCTTCCAATATCAAGCAAGAATAAGAGATTGTCTCTTGTACTAGAATGAGTGAACTGGCAAAGGTGTATTATGATTTGAAGGAGTTTATGGAATACACTCTATGTATTCTTGTTTTATATATGAATTCTATTTGCCATGGGTGTGTGATTGTGTGTATCTCTGTCTGTCTGTCTGTCTGTCTGTATGTCTGTTGTGAAGTTGATAATGCATTCTTATTTATATAAACTCAGGAAAGAAAAAAGATTTTAAAAAATAAGAGGAAAGGCCAAGATGTGGATTTAGAATTGCACAAGAAGATATTTCACAAACCCATTTCCATTTCTTCTCTTTATGTAGCACAAAACATTTTTTTTTCATCATCCATATATTATATTATTAAGTATGTAATTGTAAACTGAACCTGTGCACAATGTTGAGAGCCAGAAGGGCGTTCACTGTGTGTAAAAAGATACACTAATGCCCTTTTACTTCTTAACAGATGGTACATTACATATACATGTATATTCCATTTGAATGTAGAAACATAAGGAGGCATAGAGAGTAAGTCTTCAATTCTAATCGACAACAGCAATACAATTCTTTTCATCTTGTCAATCATAAGAGAATGCAGGATATCTCAGATATTTATTTGATTCAAGCATTTAGTACAATTAAAGAGTTTCAATAAGAAAAAAATAATTAGAAAATGTTGTCAATAACATTACTTTTTTTTTCTGCCATGTATAATGTATATTATTTTCCTATTCATGAGGACATAGTACAAAAAGAGTATACCAAGGATAGAAAATGATATGAATAAATTTATATGTCATAGTAGAACTGAAAAATATATATATATATTTTTTTTTTTTTGGGGGGGGGTTCTTTTTATTGTAAAAATTTTATGGAGAGAGTTGGACATATGATGCCAATTTGAAGTCAGTATTCTTTATTAGTGATTGCAATACATTAAGGAATGCATTTAAGGGATCTTGAAGGGATCCACATTAGGATATTAGAGGTAAACAAAAGTCAGATTATATCGCAAAAAGCTGTTCACATGGATTCCTTTGACAATGTTCCTTAAAATTGTCCCCGTTGAACCCCCCTCACACAAACTTTTCATCTCCAGATATCATCGTTGTGATCATGTTATGGTTTTCTTATATTTTCAGTTTATTGTCCTCATAGTCTAAAACCAAGTACAGATTCCGTTTACTCGTAAGCCAAGCAATAGCATCCCTTTGATTTGAAGTGCATGCGAAACTAGTCAATGCTCTCTGACACATTACATGTAATTACTAGCCAAATGACCCACTGAAGACAATCGTTTATATTTTATGATTTGGCTCAATAACTTTCTATTCAGAGCCTTGAAGTTATGCACAGAGCCTTGAAGTTATACCGGATGCATTTATAGTAGAAAGTACAAAAGTTCATGGACACACTTCATTAATTTTTTATTGTTGCATTGCCCTAAGGTGTCTGATACAAGGAAAACAAGCATTCAAATCCTTAGATTGGCAACATGTTGGACAATTCAAAGCAACTATTCTGCAGAAATTTGTATTTGTGAAATACTTTTTGACATACATGTAGTCTGTGTAAGTGTATTCATTTCAGATACACCTACATGTACATAACGTTTATGAGAAAAAAAATATAGGAATTTGACCCATTGCCAATGGAAACAAGGTGGTTACTGTATTAAGCCTATGAAAAGTAGAAAGTTCTGTATTCATTGGGCTAAGAAAATACCAATGTTTTGTATTTGAGGAAGAAAAGCTAATCAACCGTTTAAAAAAAAAATTCTTGTCTTATATGAGTGAATGATCAAAGTGCATAGGATGAAGATATATCAAGTTCTGTTAGGCAGAATAACACGTAAGTTTGGGTGGAGAATGTAGTCATTCTTGAAGATGATTTATTTTTAGATACAACATGTAACTGGAGATACCGGTACCGGTATGTACATGTATGTTAAGAAGGAAGGAAGGAAGCTAAGATATCCAGTGG
This sequence comes from Heliocidaris tuberculata, assembly GCA_025618425.1. NCBI lineage: Eukaryota > Metazoa > Echinodermata > Echinoidea > Camarodonta > Echinometridae > Heliocidaris > Heliocidaris tuberculata. The sequence goes on from CM046840.1 coordinate 22,569,554, forward strand.
TATATTTCTGGGTCATGTGTTATTTCAATGAAGGCTTGCATAAAAAGTTGCGTCTGTGCGCATGTGAAATCTATGGAAAGGATTCGCAGTTAATTATTGCCTGTAGTTAACTTATTATAATATATCATCAGTTAACCAGGATGTGATATTGTGTCACTTTATATGATACATGTAATACTGTGTGTAACTGTTAGCTTTTAAAGTTAATGCTTACATGGGATATCTAGTAACCTATGAGAAAACAAAATACAATTTATATATCATTTGCTCTGTTAAAAAACTACTTGAGGGCAATTAAAGTGATTGATTAACTTTGTGAAAAATTGTAAAATCAGCTCAAATGCCAGTGAATTGTGTGCAGTCCTCTAAATACATATATAATTAAGGATATGTGAAAGTATGAGAGAAAATGGAACCTGTTTACTATCCTAAAAAAGAGAAAATCGCGATCAATCGCTAGCGCAAGTCGCTCGGCTTCTTCGCTGCGCTGCAGTCACAAAAACCAAGCACCAGCGCTTGGCGATTTCAGAACGGGTTTCCAGCCCGTACGGTATTCTGTGATAGAGCGAGGTATGCCAACCGTAAGAGTTCTTTGGGGTTCGGTGGTACTCTATCCCGACATCAATGTTCAATCGTAAATATCTTGATATATAAACGACCGATCAGCTTATAAAACTCAGGCGATTCCTGTCTGAGCTAAAGGTTTGCAATTATGATTACAGCATTAGCTGGAACAGTGATTTTTTTTTTTCAATCCTGGGCAAAGTTAATCAATGCCTTTAAGATAATTGGCTGTATTTAGTCATTCAATTCACTTTCTTTTTTTAAACACAAATAAATGAATGGCTCTTTTTAAAGATGTATCAGAAATAATGAACTAAAGCTATACATTGAGTAACATGATTTTAGATATCACTTGTCACCAATCTCCTGTGGCTATATGGGGCATATACTCTTTCTATTTGATATTTGTTTTTTAATGATTTAATAGCAATAAAACCATTTTGCATATTTTGCTTTTCCAGTTCCAAGTAACTTATCAAAGTGCTTTACAGTGCATTAATACCCCAAACATTGGATTTCTTCAAACTCCATTACAAATTGTGTTCTGTCGCAAGCCAATTTCTAGGTAAAGGATGTATTTTGTTGCTTATATTCCCTAACTGCAATGTTTGTGTATCCCTCCATTTCTTTAATGTGAGCCAGTCATTGTTCCCATCCATGTTCAATGTGAGATGTCGTCCTTGTAAAACACATGACCTTTGAACTTCCCTGCTATTGTCAATGAATGATGAGTCATCGGCGAGGAATGCAGAACTGAAAAATGCAAATTCACACTTGGATAAAGCTCAATAGCAGGTCACAAGTGCAACTGCGAAAATGTGAAAGCATTTAATGCATTGATATTGCAGCGTATGATTTGGTATGTGTAGTTCAAATGAAATGCTGGATATTTATATTCAAAACAATAATGATTTTTTTTTCATGAATTAGAGAATAAGCGACACAGAAAAGTGGTTACATTGAGATTGAAAATGAATGTTTGACATGCAATAAAATATGATATTTCAGTGTTTATTCTATGATGATTTATTATGGATAAATGCTATTTTTAAATACTCGTGGACTAGTTGTGTATATTTACCAGGAATGACAAATTAGGTAACCATACACAATTAAAACCAAAACCCACACAATGATTCATCGAAACAAATACATGAAAATCTCAATACAAAAAACACATATCAAAACAAACGCATTTTGACATGGTAATTTGCTGGTCTCTCTTCTTTGTGTCCTTTCATTTTTTAGCTATGATTTATATATAAATAAAAAGGTTTCAATATAGCAAGGTACTTTCCCTTTTCCCAAGGAGTTTGCTATTGTAATAAGGTTGCTCTATATCTACTTTCTAAATCAAAAGAAAGTTTGGTACATTATGAATTGCATTACAGAAGTATCACTCTTCTCCCATCGTACTTTTAACACACATCTGCGTAAAGACCAGCTTGTACCTGTGTTCATGTAAAGTTGACAAGCTTTTTAAAGTTCTGGCAGTCGTTCATGTTATTATTCAGAGTTAGAAAACAGGAAAGAGATAGCCAAGAGCTAAGACATTTCTTGTTGCCGTTGACCGGGCATTGTTCTTTTATCACATTTTGTTGTTTAGATTTGCGTATAGCAGAGAATTGTTTGGTCAACTTAGTGGCATGATTAGGGTAATTGATCTGGAATCGAGTGCTTAAAGGGAAGGTTGAGTTCTGAGAAAGGTAAAAAATAATTTTTAAGCTTTCTCATTCTCTTTATTTCAATTTGGAAGGTTATCTTAATAGTAGAAATGTCCCCTGAAAAAGGATTGCTCTGCAAATGCCCTCACATTCAAAACAATTCAAGAAACAGCTGCAATGTTCGGACCGAAGGTGTGTGCAGTCCCATATACACATTTCTGTGTGCAGTTCATGTTACTCTCATAAGGATTGAGTCAATTTCTTCTCATTTTGGTGATTTTAAAACCTTACAGCATACACCAATTTTTATGTAATATATGATCAACCTTTCCCAATTGCTTTGATCATGAGACATTTTCTTTCACAATGTTGTAATCTTTGTCTTATATGTGCTACCGTTACACTACTTCAACATAGCTACATGTACCAATAATAGTCACTCATTTCATTCTTGGGTAAGTCCAAGATATTTGGTTATTCGGTGTCCCATACAATTGTATGTCACCAAGTATTGTGGAGCTGTGATCATAAAGTGTCATTGAAAGTATCATTTTACTTCACATTTGGTCTAATCCTTCATATTTGTTCTGATCCAAGCTGTCTTAGGACTCTTAACTTAATAAATACAGTCATCAGATATACTTAAGTCCTAGGTGTGGTCAGTTAGGGACATACATGTAATAGCTTAGACTAGACCTCATATAACATAGTATGCAAAGACAATTAAGGGCGATTCTGCGCAGATTGTCCCACACGACATATGACATTTAGCGCTATATTCCATCCATAAACGAAAAAAAATCTCTTGCTATGACCATGTCTATAGGTGGTACTAACAGAAAGCACCATTATTCAATGGTCATACTGAGAGATTCTTTAAAAAAAAAAAAAATATATGTTGAAAAAAGTCATATGTCGTACGGGACACTCTTTACATCTTTTGAGGTCCATATTCATAAAGACAGTGCACATATACATGTAGACGATGAATGTGACCATTAGTAATCTATGTGCTCCTACTGCATTTAGCCAATTGAAAAAAAAAAAGTGCCAGAATTTCAATGTACATGTATAAAAAAAATCAATTTAAAAATAGATTTCTGTATTACCGGGTAACTCTTTGACTGCAAGTTGAAAATGCCATATACTTTATATGTGGTATTTCTGTGTGTGGTATGGACAGGGTTAAATCCTCTCAGTTAGTAGTGTATATTCTTAAAAATACATCACTGATTGAGGCCTCGATTTGAGCCTGATATCTATTGTATGATGGGATGTATGATGAGATGTATAATAAGATGTCTTCTTAAATTATTATGTATAGTTGATTGATAATCTTTTCAAATATATAATACTATATATATATATATATATATAAAACTAGTATATTCCTTTTTTTTTAGTGTGTAGAACTAGCATTTTAGATATGATTACTTGAAAAGGATGAATATTGAGACAGCTGGAGTACTGGTATAGATTGTTTTCCTGTGTAGTTAATTGCAATAGTAATTCTACTCATACTGCAGACTTATTTCACGGCTGTACATGTTGTTGCAACATACATGTATGTGCCTGTGAATTTAAGAATAGCTCTGATCAGAGACATACAGGGTTCCCACAGTCATTGAAAAACCTGGAAAGTCATGGAATAATAAATTCTTCTGGAAAATCATGGAAAGTCATGGAAAATGAAGAAAAAAAAACCCCTCCCAAATTCATGGAAAGTCATGTAAATTGATCGTTGGTGTGGGCCTTGCGTGGCTATGGCAACCCATACCAAAATGGTACTGATCTGGTCATGGAAAGAGGCAAAAATGGCACATGGAAAGTCATATGATGGAATTTGGATCTCAAATTTCTGTGGGAACCCTGACATACATGTAGCTAATTTAAATATCACAAGGTGCATTGTTTCAGTAAGGTTAATTCAACCTTATTTAAGTATCGTAAGATGAATTAAACCTCTTTCACGTTGATCTCATTTAAATTACATTCAGTACATTTGATGCTGGTTTATATACACATGTTTATGGAACTTCATAGGAAATAGAAATGCATCTGTAAAATGCATTCCTGACAACAGTTCTATCAATGCCTTGTAGGAATTTTCTTCACAAAGCTCAAAGAATTTATTTCTAATATTTATACATTTTATTATTGCTATTTTATTACTATACTTTTTTTTTTAACAGAATTGAAAACAGACATGTTTTTTTTTAGTTTTTTTTTTTAGTAAAGATGTTAGATGGGCCACTTGCCAATAACATTGCACCATGTGATACTGTACTTATGTACAAGCATTTCCTTCATAGAGAACACATGCAGTTTTATTTATCTGGGCTATCCTTTGCATATTGTCCAATCACTTTTGAATATCTGTACTCTGGCGAGAACAGCCATTTTTGGCCGTTTAGGCTACAAGGCACGGTGATAGGCTATTCTCATAGAGTCAAAATGTTGTCATTGTAGGCGATGGCAAACATATCTTGCGCAATACAAGATGATTTTGTAAATGTGTTTTTCTTTTATTTAAATCTTTTTTTTTTTTAATTATATCATTTTTTTTTCATTGTAAATTTGTGATATATTTAAATTGGATATACTTATAAAAATGAAAATGAAATAAACTTATGCCAAAAAATGATTGAAAATGTACCAGTGCTTACGTGTATATATCTTTCTCAGCCAGTTGTTTGAGTAAGCCATTGGGTGTAGGTGACTGATGTTTTCTTCAGTAGGGTTTGTTTGTTGAACTTTTTTTTTTAACTGACAAATTTGAACCTCCCTCCTCCCAATGAAAAAAGAGAAAGAGATGTTTACTTGCACAAATTGTAACAAATGTTGATTATCAGAAAGGATTATGAAATTGTTGGGGGCATTTGTTCGATATGAATACCCCCCACCCAAAGGAAAAAAAAAAAAATAATAATAATAATAATTTTAAAAAAAATGCATGTCCAACATGGACTCCCAGTACAATAATTATGGCCATTGCTAATCTTGCATTTTATTTAATATGAAACCAGTTTCCAATATTTAGGAAGTGAGGTGGTGGTTAAGTGGGTGGATGGGTTGGGGGGGGGGGGGGGGGGGGTTGAAGGAGTGAAAAGGTAACATACTGATAGGAAGAGAAAAAGATATATGGAAGAACACATGAATATGTGAAGACTGAAAAAAGGAGAGGGAGAAAGCTTGAGAAAAAGAGAGATTAGTGTGGAATGATGGCCAGGAAAGGAATAGTTCTTTTTTACTGCAGATAGTCTTCAATTTCTGCTGCTGACACTGGAATTTGAGAGAGTGTTAATATTTATGAATTGTTTAGAAGCTTTTCTTCTATTTTTTTTTTTTTTTTTACTCTGGCCACTAGCCCTCTTTGATGATTTTGAAGAGGAAATATAATACACTGTAATAATAATAATGTCTTGTTTACACAGGGTAGCCTTATCAATATTATATACTGTCCTCCCCGAGGGCCCTGCAATCATGTTCTTACCTCGCATTTAGCCAAGCGACCACAATGTATCAAGTCCCGATCAGCTCGTGCAATTACAGGCATGAAAAAGGACTTCTACGATCTCAAAGATAATGAAAGCTCCAGTGCCGTATCAGAGTAAGGGGGTGGGGGTAGGCCATGTAATTCACATCCCCCCCCCCCTATTCCGGTTTTCCTTTCATGAAAAAATATTTAGACCCAGAAAGGTACTTGAAATCTTCATAACTTTGCTTTATTCATTTTTTGTTTTGTTTTTGTTTGGTTCTATTTTGCTAGTCACACATTTTTCGGACTTGTTATGTCCATCTCTCCTGTCTCTCTCTCTCTCTTTCTCATTCACTCTTTCCGTGCTTCCACGCCACATGTACTGTCAAACCAGAACTTTTAGCATGTAAGAAACTTTCAGGAAAAAAAGAAAGAATGTGAGTGTCTCAATTTGTCAAAGTTTAATTCTACAGAGTGATTGAATCACCACAATCCCAACTTCTAAAAAAAAAAATGGCTATCCTGAAAATTGCAAGTTACTTGGTTTTATAGCATATCACCCTCTTCTCTTTCTCTCTCTTCACCTCTCTTTAGCATGAAAAGCATTTGTAACTTTGCTTTCACTTTTCCTATGGTATAAAAACATGCCATCTTCACAGTGAGTCACAAAACAAAAGAAACATTCGGAGGGCATCAGGTTATGGGGAGACATTGAGAATCAAAGTCTGCATTTTATTGTGGTAGCTATTTTACCATCAACCAAGCGCAGTTAGCCGAGGCAGACAATAATGTAGATGCATTACATATTTTGTCTGGTTTTTCAATCAATCTTTAGTCTTAAATGTGCAAAACAGGATAAATCTAGAACAATCACTACAGTAAGGACATTAACTGCACATAGCCTCAAGCTCCAGTGTGAAATACATACAACTATATAATAATACTGGTCTACCTTCAAATATATATTTGACAGTGATCAGATTTTGACAGAACAGAAAAGGAAAGTTAGAATAGATAACACTGCAGCTAATTTTATCCTGTACTGGAATACATATAGTTGTAAGTGAAGAACAAGTGGGTATTTTTTCTTTCGTCCAGACTTCTAACCATCATACTTTCACATCATATGATATGGGAGTCCAGGTTTGAAGGAAGATGGCTGAATATTTCACAATGTTTGCAAAATTATTTTAAATATCCGATATAAAATAGTTTTCTGAGGGTGGAAATGAATGCCTTTTCTCCCTGCCTCCTCCTCCTGTAGGTTATTACAAGCCCTACACAAATCTCTTCTGGGTCTCATTTTGTATATATTCCCTCCTCCATGTATATATAGCCATCTCTGGCAAAAGGCGTAAATGGAAAAGTGAAACAGCTACATTTGCTTCTCTGTCAATCTGGTTTGCTTATTAAAATGAACATACCCCCATCATGTTTCAAAGAAATTGCTCCTGCCCAAGTACGTGTAATTCCATCTTGGGTAAGCACATCATTTCCGCACACTGGAAAGGAGCACCCAGCTTAAAGCATTCATTTCCACCAACATGTAACGGTCCAGGTAACTATGTCTGGTACAGTTCAATGGACCAGATCCGCAGGGAGTCAAAAACGTTTATTTTGTGTCAGTACAGGGTAAGCTAATCCAACTTTACAAGAGGGAATATGTGACAGAATCTTCAAAGTCTTATAAAGCTTCATTTAAAAACTGGTTTCCACAAGACATCGTTCCAGGTTTGCAAATCTAGAGCATCTTAAATATCAACAAGATCCAAGTTGCAGATACAGAGAGAAGAACACAAACTTCATAGCTCATAGAGAGAAGAAAATATATCAACAATTTTAAACACCATCAGTACAATTGTAAACAGCAACCATTACATTCACGCAAGTTAAACTAGCACATCTAATTTTCCCCTAAAACACACTAGGTACATGGTGTACAGCATTTTTTTTTTCATTTTTTTTTTCATTTTTTTTTTTCCTTCTTAAAACATTACTTCCGTACACTTGAGCTTGGTAAAATTCTGAACTTTGAAATTGAAGCCATCACAAAGAAAAGCAAGAAATAAAGTGATTGTCAGTCTCGTCTTTCCATCATGAGTTATTCCAAGTCAAATGTCTGACATTTGTGCTGGACAATTTGATGGGCATTTTGCCAAAGCAGCAAAATAAAATGATTGTCGGTCCAGTCATGGGCACAAGTTCTTCCAAGGCAAATGTCTGACATTTGCGCTGGACAATTTGATCCACACTTCGCAAAAGAGCAAATATATTTTCTATTTCTTTGCGCCAAACTCCCTGTACTCCTGTGTTACAGGCTTTTTTTTCACCGCTCTTCTTTTGCATTCATTCAACCCTTTGTTCAATCACTCTCCCAAATGCAAGATCGGGAAGAAAAAAAGTACCTAATAACGATAGATGTACATTTCAGAAACGGATCTGGACTGAAAGAATTCTGCAACCGAAGCCTTTGTTGTGATCATTCCCGTTCTACGCAATATGCAACACCCCTCAAATACCGAAACACAACCAGTGCTGCAAAAACTATTCAACTACTGCAGTACCAGGAGAACAAGAAATATCCCCACATGAACTTTGGTCTTATCATTCCAATCCTACGATCGACTGTGCCTTTGCTGAACGCTTCCTGTAGGTCACATCCTAGCCTTGCAAGTCAATTCAGAAATGAAGACAGAAATAGACCTAATACCACTCCCAACACTGAACTATGGGAACTCAACAAGTTCCTAGTTGTACAGTTACCCCAGTTCGTAAACTAGTACACCTAGCTTCCATCCGAACAAGATGTCCCCTGTCTTTACAACTGCCTTCATTCCACAGACCATTCCTATACATCTCTCATCATACTTGATACTATCCAAGAGACATCTGACCTTTCCATCTGTGGAGCCTTATACTATATAAATGCACCTTTAACCAACAAATATAACACACTGGGTACCACGTACAATAGAAAGTGACACAGATAAAAATGAATCGCATAGACTTCACAGAACAGAAATGGAACTCAAAAATATCACCCAAAAATCATTAAAAATCCTCACAAGAATATTCACAGAACCAAGTATCTTTGTACCTTATAAAAAAAAAAAAAATGGAGGGGGTTGATTAGGAAGGAGAATTGAGAAAAGCAGGGGGATGATAAAGCATTATTATGGAATCAAGTAAAGCTTTTTTAAAGTTTTCACTTCTCATTGGAATTGTGCATCAGAGCTTTTTTTTTTTTTTCTTCGAAAAACATTTTTTCCCCTTTTTTTTCCCCCTCCTCTTTGGGGGAAATGTTGCAGCCCCTCACTCCACTGGCACTTTCAAAAATGCATAACTAGAACATATTTAAAGCAGAAGTACATAGTCAAGCTACATCATCATACATCACACAGTGCCACAAGATTATTAAAAAAAAGAAAAAAAAAAAAAAGAAAAGAAAAATGAAGAGAATGTCACTTTCACATCGGCATATCTAATCCAGCCAATAAAAAACTATCGTTTTCGCAAGCATCAAACGGAACGTAGGTTTAAAACAGTTGATTAATAAGAGAGACTAAATATATACACATTCATATTTTTTTCTCCTTTTTTTTGTCGTTTTTTTCAAATTTTGTTTTGCTCTGCCTAACGTGTTTAATACGAAGCTCAAAAATTACAATATCTTACACAATATATGTATACATTACGTTTTCAAGTGTATATATTTCACAATCATATACTTCTATTTAACCATTAGGTGACTACAGTGCACAGATGTTATTTTTTTCCTCCCTTATTATAAATATGGTGTGCTGTTATGGCAACCTATGAATGTTTCTAGTTCCTAAAACTAAATAATCCACACAACACTTAATAAATTATTTCAATTTTCATGTGTAAATCCTAAATGAGTGCATTTATATATATATATATATTTTTTTTTTTGCTGACAGACATCCTTTTACCCAATATTTTTCTCCAAAGTTAGTGAGGATTAAAATCAAATGTGTGCTGTTTACATATAAAGGAGGTAAAATAAGTTGATTAGTATGATAAAGTGAAACATGAAACACACAACTGCACTGTAGAGAACATTGCTTCTTTCTGTGTGTTGGAGATGAGCCAGAATGACCTATGACCTTGGATTAAGAAGCCTCCTGCACCGGCTGGTCTTCAAGGTCCTCTATGTCTGTCTTCTCGGTTGACTCGTTCTCTGTAACAGGCAAAAAAGAAAAAAAAAAGAAGAAAAGAATTATTTTTCACTGCACTGAAAATATCAAAGGTAGTGCATAACGCTAGAAGAAGGGTAGGTAAATAGATTATCTAAACTTAGGGAATCACTCAGACAATTCTCCGTATCGCATATAGCTCTCCGAATCCGAACGCATGCGGCGCTCTAATTTTTGGGCATGTGATTGCTTGCAACTGAGCTTCCGGGTCCGGCCGCAGCGTCATTGACAATGTGTTAGAAGACGTGGTCAGCCTAGCAAAAACTCCCTTTTGTTCCTAATCTAGCAAATAATCGTGTTTTTATACAGTTGATATTTAAATGGGATTCTTCTGTGAAGCCACCCAATGTGGGATGTTGAGCCGAAGATGCAAAACATGTTTTCAGCAGAACAATCACGCACGAAAAAAGCAAGGAAATATCAGTGTATGCTCACTATAGCTATAGACTGGAACCGGAAGTATATGTGCCAACATCGTTGTCCCCGATATCGGCATCGGGAGCTGATATCGGCTGATATTGGCTATATGCGATATGGAGAATTAACAGTTTCAACTTTTAAGTTTTTTGTACAGTGACAGAAACTGTCTTAAAGCAATTGGGAAAGGCTGATCGTGTTTACACAAGAATTGTTTTATACTGTGAGGTTTTAGAATCATCAAAATGATAGGACATTGCCCCAATCTCACTGAAAAGCACATGTACTGCACACAGAAATGGGTATATGGGACTGGACACACAAATGGCATGAATGTTCGGCTCGAACATTTCAGTTATTTCTCGTCATATTTCAAATATGAGGGCACTTGAAGTGCTATCATTTTCAGGGGACATTTCTAGTATGTTCTTCTTCCAAACTGACGTAAAAAGAGTGACAAAGTTCACAAATTATTTTTCACCTCTCCCAGAGCTCAACCTTCTCTGTAATTCAGTGCTGGCATTGAAAAGTGATGTAGAACTAAAGTGGAGAATGAGTACTCTCCACCTGAAATTAACTTTTTGTGCATGATACAACCCGACCCAAAAACCCAATCACAACCTTCACCTTAACCTTAACCCTGACCTAAAACCTAATCGCAACCTAAACCCTAACCCTACACCCAACCTATAACCAAAAACCATATATCTTTGACGAAACAAAGCCTGGAGAAAGTGTCGCCAGAACACATGTCAGGTCACCATGGCACAGAGTGGGCATGAACACCCCCCCCCAAAAAAACCCCCCAAACCCCTGAAACAAACTACTTACTGATATCAGAAGTCCAGAGCGTTAGGTTGTCCCTCAGGAGCTGCATTATGAGAGTGGAATCCTTGTAGCTTTCCTCGTTGAGGTGGTCCAGCTCTGCAATGGCATCGTCGAACGCAGTCTTGGCCAGGCGGCAGGCACGTTCTGGGGCATTCAGGATCTCATAGTAGAACACACTAAAGTTAAGTGCCAGGCCCAACCTGTGTAGAACAGGAATGCAAGGTGAGTGAGAGCGAGAGACAAAGAGAGAGAGAGAGAGAGATAGATAAAGAGAGAGAATGAGAGAAAGAGAGATAGAGAGAATGAGAGAGAAAAAGAGAGAGAAAGAGAAAGAGAGGAGAGAGAAAGAGAAAGAGAGGAGAGAGAAAGAGAAAGAATAGAAAAGTTATTGGATGGTTATCGAGTTGAAGAATGAGAGATATATTTTAAAATATTCCCTAGACTGCCTACCTCAACATGGGAGAAGAAAGCTACTCAAGAAGCACCTTCATCTGAATGTTTATAACTAATCTGGACTTTAACGGAGCATTTGACCAGGGGAGGGAGAGTTTAATTTTGACCCAACCCAAAAAATTTGGCTATCAACAGTCAAGTCTATGTAAAGTCTATGTAAACAAAGTTAATTCAATGTTCTTGAATCTTGAACCTTGAAGTGATAATCCCTTTTAGCAGCTCCTTGAAGCTACCCTAGGATGATTTAAGTGCTGGGTGTCAGGGAGAGGTGCCATGGTGAAGAAAATAAATGCATTTTTCACGTATATACAGTAAAATGTGAGAGTGTGTCGTGCAAGTTAAACATGCCTCAGTGTTTAAAGCATGTGAGACCCAACAGGAGGCTGCATCATTTGGATGACTGGTAGAGCAGCCTCTTGGAATCTAGATGAGTTGAGGTTCATACGATGTGCAAAAATGTGTTGTAAAGGGACGGGACTGAAATTGACGTCTCCCCTTGTAGCAAAATTGAATTCAGCCCTGGAAGTGAAGAGGGCTATATTTTCATTGAGATCTTTTATGTCTCTGTCAATGCGACACAGGGTTTTGTTCGGCAGTCAGTGCTGAGCTGCCTTCGAGTGAGGTCTGTTTTTGGAACTGAGAGAAAGTTTCCATCAAATGCAGATACTTGGCTGTAAGTGCCACTGATTTGGTTACTGTCTTACAGTTTGTAAGCTAAGTGATTGTCTGAGTGAGTGGTATGTGATTTCCACGTTGCACAAAAAGATTTTTGTGAGGACCCATGGAGTGTTCGTTGGGCAAATGATTGTAGAGAACGTGGACCAGATTCATGAAAGAATAACTGCTTGGCAGAGCGCTACCCCGTGAGAGCCCGATTTCACGACAGGATTACGCATTCAATGCCTACTTACTGTATAAGCTGTTATTTTCGCGAGGGTTTAATTTTCGCGAATTTCGCGAGTTGACGTTGGGACGCGAATTTAACAGCTCGTGAAAATATCGCCACTTCTTTATGGCTGCAATAATCACCCAACAAAAACTAGCACATCAATGATGTGGCGCTCATCCGGCATGCAGCAAAGAAATTGATGCAATTTGTACTTTGAACACAGTAGACATTGTAATGAATCGATGAAATGTACATGTATTGGTTACATGCATGTACAGATGATGAAGTGCCTATTGCAGATCTGGCTAAATGTGGTTTTGGAAGGAGACAGTGACTATTTTCTAGACAAAATTTTAAAATTCCGAGTAGAAGTTTAATAAACCTCATGAAAGTCTTTCAAATGGAACAAAAAAAAAAATCGAAATCGGTCAATAAATGAGGAAGAAGAAGCCATTTTTGTGATCTTTTTAATAAATTTCGCATAAATTAGCATAAATAATTTTCTAGACAAAATTTCAAATTTCCGAGTAGAAGTTCAATGAACCTCATGAAAGTCTTTCAGATGGAAAAAAAAAATCGAAATCAGTCAATAAATGAGGAAGAAGAAGCAATTTTTGTGATTTTTGAATAAATATCGCATAAATTAGCATAATTAATTTTGTAGACAAAATTTCAAAATTCTGTGTAGAAGTTCAATGAACCTCATGAAAGTCTTTCAGATGGAACAAAAAAAATCGAAATCGGTCAATAAATGAGGAAGGAGAAGCAATTTTTGTGATTTTTGAGAAATGCGCATAAATTAGCATATTTAATGAGTTTCAAAATTCTGTGTAGAAGTTTCGAATCCCCCACCTAGTGCTATCATATAAAGCAAACGGAATTAAAATCGGGTAAGAAATGGCGAAGAAGAAGCATTTTGAAATTGTGGACGGACGACAGACGAAGGACGGACGGACGGACGGACGGACGGACGACGACGACGGACGCCTCGCCACGGCATAAGCTCATCTGGCCTATTCGGGCCGGATGAGCTAAAAATGAGGCATGTACAGGCCATTGCAGTAGGAATACTTAGTATTGGACGTTACATCGCCATAATCTCATTTGAAGTTCACCTCAATATGTCCATAAATTTCACTAGGTAAAAGTTTGGTCATTTGGCCTTGGCAAACCGCGAAAACTACATCTCGCGAAATTGTCTTGGACCTTGCCATTCGCGAAAATTTCTGTACGCGAAAATAACAGCTTATACAGTAGTTGGTTAATAGGTCAATGCCTTGTGTCCATGTTGATCAGGGTAACAGATTTGATGTAAACACTATCCTACAACTCACTTTTATCCAAATTTGCTACAGGTATTAACCAAAGCCTATATGTGCTCAAAGGCTCAGGCCCTACAGAGCAACTAAGATTAACACCACACTACATGTATCTTGCTACAAAGAGGCAATGCCCTCTATAAGTACCTGATGGGGTGTGTGGGTGTTAAATCAACTACAGCAATCTCGACTGCCTTTTTGTATGCCGCTAGACTGTTTTCAGATGCTGCCTTGCGTTGACTATCGATGGAGAACTCTGCCAAGTAGCGGTGGTAGTCTCCCTTCCTAATGATCACACACAGTAAGAGAATTCACTTTAGATATGTGGTACTTGAATGCATAACTACAACACAGCATATATTCAATGAACAGGCTTATTTTTGTTAACATTTCTCACTTTTAAAAATGTCAAAATCTATGCACATATGGTAGCTCTACAAACTAAAACACCTAGAACTGAAATAATAATAATAAGTCTTGTTTACCCAGGGTAGCCTCATCTTTATTATATACTGTTCTCCCTGGGAACAATGAATGAATTTTAATGAAAGAGAAACATTTTGTGTGAAATGTGCACAAATAAAATACAATGATGAAAGGGAGACAAATGACAAAATCCTACAAAGATCTATGAACAGAGGCTAAGATGGGAGGAGAAATGGCAGAAGAGGATGGGTACTAGGGAGAGGAGGGGATTGTCAGAAGGGAAGGGACAGCAAGGAGAGGACAGGAGTGTAAGCATGGGAAAGGTAGCAGGGGTAGAAGGGCATAGAAGGGATTGTCAGAAGACAATGAACAGAGGCTAAGATGGGAGGAGAAATGGCAGAAGAGGATAGGTAGTAGGGAGAGGAGGGGATTGTCAGAAGGGAAGGGACAGCAAGGAGAGGACGGGAGTGTAAGAATGGGAAAGGTAGAAGGGCATAGAAGGGATTGTCAGAAGGGGGAGGGGTAGCGAGGAGAGGATGAGAGAGTCAGAATTGGAGGGGTAGCAGGTAGAGGAGGGGAGTGGCAGAAGGGGAGTGGTCGCAAGGAGGATGGGAGTGGCAAAAGAGGGGTAGCAGGAAAAGGAGTGTCACAGAGGCAGAAGTGGAGGGGTTGCGAGGAGAGGAGGGAGAAGGTGAGGAGGGTTGTATGACATGCTCCCACCACAATTGCTCTGCGGTCTATATCCTACACCAACTGAATTCTGAACTTCGACGGTTGGCCAAACACTATACCTAACTCTTAACCCTTAATCTAACCTAAAACCCAATAGACCGCTTCGGTAATGTATGCAAATTTTATACATACCTTTCAAACACAGGTTGTTCTTGACAACCTGAAAGCTTGCCGGAGGCTTGCAGGACATAGCAACAAGTAATGTATGCAAACTGGATTCCAAGCATCGAGGCTCATTTATAAAAAGCAGGTTAATGGAATAGCTTCGTCACTAGGTGTTCATAGAAGAAATGTGCATAAATTTGCATACATTACAGAACCGGTCTATTGCATCCCCAAACCTACCCCTAAACCCAACTTCTTTGACAAAATGTCACCTGGAGGAATTGCCCACAGAGAACAATTATGTGGGAACACCAGGCAGAAAGGGATTACTGTAAAAAAGAGAAAAAGAAACTTTCGCGCGAATTTAATGTTCACAAATGTCGTGAGTGGTTCAGATTCGCGCGAGTTTCATGTCTCAAAATCATTCACTTAGAAGGGACAAGCACTGAATATTTGCAAAATTATCGCAAAAATTTTGTGCCATGAAAATGGCTGTCGTCTACAATTGGCGAAAGTCTCAGTCTGGTTTTGCAGTAGCAGAAGGGGAGGAAGGAGAAAGGAATGGTATAGTGCAGGGGGGGGGGGGGGAGAGAAACTACACTTAAACTACACTAAAACTACTCTACTACTGCATACATGTATGAGACGACTTACATTTTATGGTAGAACACTTTTGACTCGGCTGATTTGGCATTGGGGATCAAGGAATCTTCTAGAAGATCAAGGATGTCATTGCAGATTTGTGTCAGTTCTTTCTCAATCTGGAGACAAAAAAACAAAGGTTGAGGGAACATAAGGAAAATTGGCAAATCAAGACTTCACTTAGATTTATGTCAGTTCTTTCTCAATCTGAAGGGGAAAAAAAAGTGAGGGAACATTTTGGATTGGCAAAACAAAAGATTTTAGTGATGAATTTGATTAATTGTGAAACAAGAGAACTGAAAAAAGCCTGGTGATAAAACTAGTCTTAAAAGTTAGAGGCTGAAATAAAAATGTTAAATACCAGGTTTGTCTGTGAATCAAATTTGATATAACAAATGGAATACAGCCGATTACTAAAGCAAAAGCAATATTAAAGGTATTATCAAAGCTACTACGCATTGATCATTTTCACTGAAATTTTCATGTGTCTTCTTAGATTTTAAATTATTTCAAGACCATGACAAAATTTTATATTATAAACAAAGTTCCTGTAAGCCATGAAGACAATCATATGAATACATTATGTCATACTGTATATATCCTTGTTGGTACTTTACAGTGAATGCAATTTTCAGCAAGCTACCCTTATTTTCCTATCCACATGATTCATTTAATGCAAGAATGATTTCATTCACTTTCTTTAAAAATGCAAGCTTATTTGGCAAGATGTTTTTCTTTAAAGAGAAGGTTAAATTCCGGGAAAGGTGAAAAAATAATTTGTGAAATTTCTCATTCATTTTCAGCCAGTTTTGAGGAAAATCACAGTAGCAATGAAAAGGACTGCTCTCCACTTGCTGTTTTGAAAAAAATCACAGTAGCTAACAATGAAAAGGATTGCTCTTCACTTGCTCTCATATTTGAAATATAAAAAGAAATGGCTGAAATGTTAGGGTCGAACATTCATGCAACTTGTGTGTGCAGTCCCACGTACCCATTTCTGTGTGCAGTGCATGTGATTTTCAGCGAGATTGAGCCAAATTCTAATCATTCTGATGATTCCAAAACCTCACTGTAATACACCAATTTTTATGTAGACATGATCAACCTTTCCCAGTTGCTCTGAGACAGTTTTATTTCTCAATGTAATTGTATGATTAGAACTCAACTTTATCTTTAACTATTGGCTTAATCCCCCCCCCCCCCCCAATCATGTTATTCCTGCAACACAAGTATACAGCCCTGGAAAAAAAATATTAGACCAGGGGGTGTTTCATAAAGCTGTTCGTAAAGTTACGCATGACTTTACGAATGACTTAAATATGACAAGCCAAATGGGATGCTCAATCAATTTTAACTGCATCAACTGAAGTTGAACTGTGCAGATATAGATTAATTTTCTTATTATAACAAACATTTTTAATGCAAATTATATTTTTTGCCATAATTTAATTGAGGTTATTGGAAATACAGTCACACTTTGTTAAAACATAAGGAAAAACTTTGGGCATCCTATCTGGCACTTCATATTCAAGTCGTTCGTAAAGTCATGTGTAACTTTACGAACAGCTTTATGAAACACCCCCCAGCTCCCTTTAAAGGCCTATATGGCAAGTGTTGGCTTTATCAGTAATTGAATTTTCAGAATGATTTCTACTAGCTAACTCATAATGAGTTGATGACTACTCCCCAAATCAATTAGCTTGTGCAATAACTAACCCCTCGGACAATTACTGCCAGGGTAATTACCCCTAGGACAATTCACTCCGGACAATTATGGCTAAAGGACAATTTCTAAGGGCACCTAAAGGATAGATAATTCAGAACAACTAACAGAATGTAAATATCCTAGAGGCTAACTGTCCTCAGGGATATTCTCCAGGGGTAGGGGTTTTGGAAAAAATGCCCTGACAGAAGTGGTCTGGGGATAATTGTCCAGGAGGTACAGATATGCCTGATTGTCTGATAAGGTCATGCTCACTCCTCTGGAGGCAGTTTGTTCAGTTCTTGGCAGAATATTGCTACATTAAATGTAGCCATTTTCATGATTTTTATGATAGCAGCCATGCCTTGTGGCATGCGGTCCACAAGGTGTTGCATTTTTTCTCCTCATAGCAGCTCATTCATGCTGCAAGAATGTTTATTTCATAAAATTAATGTTCTAATACCTTTAATTTTTATGTCACACACAAATGGTGATGGTAGAATAATGAGCAGGCCATGGTGCTCAGACAAAGATAAGAAACACTTGCAATTCATCCTCTCAGACATTTAGAGTCTATTAGGTGATCCAAAAACTCTTTCTCATAAGGAAAAAATGGTGTGTGGTAATTGTCTGGGACAATTTGTCCCGGCTGTAGTCGTCCTAGTGGTGACTGTCCTGGGGTAAAAGTCATAGAGGTAGGTGTTCTAGTTAGGAGTAGTCTGTTAATCATGAATTAGCTGTTGGTAATCATTTTCCTAATTTTGTAGACAATGGACTTAAAGTATCTATTCAAAGAAAATCACAAATATGGCAAATAATGTATCACTAGAAACTGGGAAGCTTACAGATGGAAATTGTGTAAGTTTTACGTCAATTAATTTAAAAAGTTGATTAAAAATAACACAAATAAAAACACTTCTCAGAATCTGGGCTATCCTAGCGATTCGCCAGAAACATAGCGATGTTTTGATGACGTCACACCGGTGACCAATCCTGCCAAAGCAGACGACGTCCTATGACGAATGAACGTAATTGTAATGCACTTATTTCTCAAATTATAAGGAGTTTGGTGTATTGAAACATGAACGTATTTCACACCATTCTAAAAGGGGAGTGAAACCAACTCTGATAACTAAAATCTTTTGTTTGTAAATATACAGGATAAGGATCAATGATCAGTCAAACAAACCACACTTTCGAACTAAAAAGCCAGCCGAATAATAGCATAGACGGTATACATTCCTTCTTGAAATGCCGAAAATGCTGCGGTGCATGCAGCTGAAAGCACAATGGCGTCTTATTTCGTTTACAAGCGACTGATTCCTTTATTTTTTTAACGCTGTATTTTCCATCAAAATAATACCATACACGAAGTTTAGAGTAAGGCAACCGATTAACATATACATGTAGACTGACGCTAATGAAGTAAGAGAAATAAATGAAGAGGAGATGACAAAACAGACACTGAAAATGTGTAAGATGTTATGGGACATTGTCTGCTGAGACAGGATTGGTCCCTGGTGTGACGTCACATATCTCAGCAGCGTTTGAAGAGCTCTTCAGGTGATATAGCGGGGCTGTATGTTACTACTTTAGAATTGGTAAATAATCATTACTTCAAATGTTTCCATGCGTTGAATTCGGATAACTTTGTTTAATCTAAGCTTTACCTACACACTAATATTAATAAAATAATATTAAAAATCAATAGAGTTTGACTTTAATACTACTCATATACCCCAAAATGGAGCTGGTCTATTAATTTTTTCCAGGGCTGTATATGGCTTCCCGATACTGTAGAAGGATACTCACCTCTATTCTGTAATTTTTGACCTGTTCTAACTTTTGGCTGTGGCTGTCCTCCTCCCTGGCCTTGTCTTTCGACTCAATACTGCTGATGATGCGCCACGATGCGCGCCTCGCTCCGATTACATTCTTGTACGCTACAGACAGGAGATTCCTCTCTTCCACTGACAATTCTTCATTTACCTTTGCTACATCCTTCATATGGTTGACCATCTCTGCAGAAAATAAAAGTAAACAACAAGGTGGTATTGTCACTTATGACCATATCACAGTATGACCATTATCTTAATCATGCAGCATAAAAACACCTAATTATTGTCCAAGAGTGCTCCTTACATTTCTATTGAAAATGTAGTTAGAAAATGTAGCTCTCTCTCTCTCTACTTTTTCAACCAGAGGCACCTTTAGTTCCACAATTGAGCTACAAGTATTTATAAATTACATACTGTAGGATAAATTTCCATGCCTATAAGTAGATTCTGGTAATCCACACTGAAAGCACTTTTCACTTTCATTACAAACAAAACAAAACAGAAAACAAGGGGGGGGGGGGGAACAACCCTACATACATGTATATGGGACTACACTGGTAAAACTGTTATGAAAACCTCACACAGAGAATAGAAAATGAGCTACAACCTAATATTTCACATCCATGAATCTTTAGCAACCTAAATCAGCCATTTGAACAATTGATGCAAATAGAACTACAATTACTATTGTAATCTTGTTGAAAAACCAAGCATTAAAAAAAGCACTAAACACAGCTTTGGGTACATGGGACTGCATGTACATGTGGAATCAAAATTTGGTCATTTTAAACAACTTCTTCAGTTCTTGGATTGATTGAAATATGAGAGCACTTTATGAGCAGACCTTTTCACTATACATTGTTTCATGTAATATGATATTGTTCCAAATGGGAATAAAATGAATGAAATCCTCACAAAGTTTATTTCACTTTTACTACAATTCAACCTTCTCTACATGCAAAACATTCTGCAATCTCAATTTACACGATGCACTTATATCTTTTCTGAACATTTTTGCACCATTTAACAGTCACTGTCCAATTTGTTAAACACAGTTGGATGTCACTGTTGCCATGAGCAACATTCACCATCAAATTATGCATGAAATGTGCATTACTGTAACAAGCTGGGGGGAAAAAAAGATGCACTTAATGGCCCGAATTCGCAAAGGAGGTTTAAACCATGGGTAAGGTTTAAACCTCCTTAAGCGTACTAAAATAAGCGTAAATAAGCATACATTGCCCATGCGCGCGCTCAAAGAAAATGTACATGTATGACTGGATCGGATTCCGTGTGCACGTACGCTTAAAAAAACCCAGGAGGGGGTTTAAACCATGGTTTAAACCAAACCTCCCAGTCCTTTGTGAATTCGGGCCAATGTGATATACTTCATGCATAGCTTTGTACAGTACTCTAATAACAAGTCCCCTCAGTCAAACAAACAAGGCCGACTTCAGAAAGACAACAACAAAATTTCATCACCCTGAATGGAAAAGAATCGGTCAGTTCACAAAATAAAAACAGTCTCCTAATAATCGTTCTATTTCTTTTTGTTTTCTATAATAATATTCCCCCACCCCCTGATGGTTTATGACTTCAAAAGTGGGGGAAAAAACTGATGTTTACATTTATAAACTACAGTGACCCATGTTATCTTACATTTATTTATTTTATTACTTGTGGCAGTAGGTAAACTGAATTACCGAAACAGTTCATACATGTACATGTATGTGAACACACAAGCAGATACATGTACATTAATGTGCATATTTATTACATATACACATACAATTGTATGCATATATAAAGTTTGCATACTATCAGTATCATATGCCCATGAAACAGAAATTCACCTAAATACATGTAAATGAATGGACCATCTCACCATTCACATTACAAGTAACAAAACATGTTCCTCCAAATATTCCATGGAACCTACATGTATATGTTCTTTTGACCACGCAAAACATCAAATATTCGGCCAGAATCGACTCTTAAGTATTTATCATCTCATGTACATGTACATGTACGTATCAAAATGTACATGTACTATACACTGTACCACATGTACATGTACAAGTACATGTAGCCTGTGAGTGTGATAGCATGGAAAGTATACAACTATACATGTACACATGCTGGGTGTGCATTTAAATGACAACCTGCTGTAAATCAGAAATGTCTATAAATCACATGCAAAAGACAGAGAATGCCAGGAAAAAGAGAGCAGTGGTCCAAGGAACAGCTTCCCCTACACCTATAATAATTGTGATTACTCCAGCACCATTCATTCATTCATCAATTCACATGTAACTCATCCACTGTTGTTGCCATTAAAGTCATAAATCAAAGTCATTTCCTAGTATATTTTACCTCTTGATGTAGTGATGAGTGATCAAAATTTTTCTAAAAGACAAGGAGAGATGAGCCCTGCACGTACAATTTGTACATGAAAGCTACTGTATGAGCTGTTATTTTCATGTATTTCACAAATTGCTGTACGGTCGCGAATTTAACAACACCCCAAAATGAGCTGGCAATGCATTCATGTGTGAACATGTATTGTAAGTAGCCTGTGTCAAAGGGAAAGTTCACCCTGGTATTAAGATGATTTGAATAAAGGAAGAAAAATGAGAGAGACGGATTAGTGAAAAGTTTGAGCAAAATCTAATAAGGAATAAGAAAGTTATGAAGTTTTGAAGTTGTAATCAATCAAACACAAATTGGCATCTCCGTGACGTATCTTGTGAGATCCTCTCCCATTTGCTTTGTACAAAAAATCTCACATATTTTCATGTTCTTAGTTTTTGATGAAGGAATACAGGTTTTGTGTAAAAACATATTAGCAATTATTATATCTAAGCTGCATGTATGATTAATGTTTTCTTTAGGGAAAATGGAAATTAATAATTTTGGGGCCTTGGGGGTACAGGTCAAATGGGCAAGGAGCTTGCAAGATACTGTACATCACACAGTTGCCAATTTGATTTTAACCCTTTCGAGACAATTGACCACATTTTGTGGTTTGGATCGATAACTTTTGATTCAGAGCCTTAAAAAATATACCAGATGCATGAGTAGAATGAGCAAAATTTCTGCACACACTATGTCCATTTTTGTTGCATAACCATATTGCGTTTGATGCCAGGAATTTTAAAAACAAGAATAAGCTTTAAATTCCTTAAATTGGCAACACAATGAGAGGTTCAAAATCATTATTTTTCATCAAAATTGGCATTTTTTTCAACTTTTCAACAAAATTCTTAACCATATATATTGTTTTCAAAGATATTACACCTTATTAGAACCATGTAGAACTAAAAGAAAAATATTATTGTTGCCAATTTGAAGAACAAAATGTGATCAATTTAACCCTTAAATAATTTCTGTCCTGAAAGGGTTAACTGATTACAACTACAAAGATTCATAACTTTCTTATTTCGTATTTTGCTCAAACCTTCACTGATATATTTCTTCAATTTTTCTACTTCTTTTAAAACCAACTTTATATCACGGTGGACTTTCCCTTTAATTACTGCAAAAATAGCAGTGCCCGTCATTTGTGAAAAGATTAATACACAAAAATCTTGGCTTATACAGCAATGAAATTCAGTTTATCTTGCATGATACAGTGTTGTTAAATTATTCTAGGATGATTCCAATACAATGAAGGACATGCTTTACATGTGGTGAGCATCCGGCATCGATCTGACAAGGGAAAAAATGGACAAGACCTTGACCTTCTATTAGTCAAGATGTGTAAGTCATCAATTGGTATACATTTGTAAAAGCACCGAAAAAGGTCATATGCAGCTGACATTGATTCAAGGGGGTAAATTTCAGTGTACATTTCATCATTCTACAATGGGGGTGTGGCACCCTACATGTATGCCTTGTATATCATTTGAACAAGGGATTATTGGATAATGTAAAACCGGAAACTGACACAAATTACAAAAAATCAGGTTCATTACTGTTTTTGATTTTTTTTTTAAATGCATGTCTCTAATAGTGAATGCATTGAATGAGACATGCATTATTCCTTTGAGTTCAATAAATTTCTTGAACAAATTACCAATGAAAAAAAAGTTTTGGGGTATAATTTTACATGCCTTTGAATGTCTACATGTACATGACATGTACATTATATGTTAAATGCCATGAATTATTATCTCATATATTGTCTTGTTTCTGCGAACTGCCAATATTTGTCAATGATCGTATACTTCATTACACATATAGGCCTTTGATATATCATACATGTACATGTATCGTGAATAAGAGACTGAAGACTACGCAAAACAATACATCTAATCTAATCAGATCAAATGTGCAGCTACCAGGCAAGGCAAGCGGTCAACAGGTTAAAAAACAACAGAGAGACTAATTACATCCCCCTCACTCTCACTCATACTTCGCACATAGATCTACTCCTTCGACCTCTACAATAGGCAGACGGGCGGATACATCTCACATGTATTCCATTGATGTGCTTTGTGTGTGTGTGTATTATCATATGGTCTATGAATGCCCTATGGCTATAAATTACATATCGTGTGCATTGCTGGCTGGGATGTGTGCATTGGAGTAAGCACAGACAATATTTTGTACCTATACTTCCTTATCGTTGGTGGTTTCCTCAGAATGCTGGCGATGCGTGAACGTGCAAGCACTTATTGGCAACAAGTCGAGACAGAGAAAGAAAACATACACGTGTGCATGTAGAGAGGAATAAGGAAGCTCCTAACAGGCAATGTGCGCGACAACTCGAATTTCAACTCAATTACCAAATTAGCATTCACTGCCACTTTGTTAAGATTTGAATCAGAGAATTCCTATCAACGTAAATCATAGTTTGTTGGATTGCCATGCATGAATCGATGCATTTAAGGCTGTGCCTAAACGAAAAGTTGCATACGAGTACAAAATTGTAAAGCAATTACTGTTAAGTATTAGGCATTCATGGGGAAAAAGTAGATTTGGAGGGGAAAAAAGTATAAAAAGAATTTTAAAAACTATACCACATCTATACAAAAATGCAAGACGATGCACAATTCATATTTAATCCAACAACATTTTTGAAGTTTTAAGAATATTTTTCAAATGCAATTTTTTTTTCAAATTCAGATAAAATATTCTTCCAAATTCCTCATACATGTAAGTTATATTCAATGGGTAGAGTTGGGGCAGAAACATAACCCTGTGGATTACTATAATTATTGTCTTGTACTCTTAAATTGATTGCTTTCAATTGTCACTCATACTACATCCATTAATACATACATGTATGAAATGAACACTTGTGAATAAGGTGAATGTGTATGTACATGTAGCAAGAACAAAAATAATAATAATCATAAGCTTTTGAAGAATTCATTTCAAAATGCTACAATAGCTTAAGAAAACAGACATCACATATCAAGATTTTTTTCCAAACAAAGCTATACAAAAAATATGATCTGTTCATTTGGAAAGCTGAACCAAAAGGTTGTAATTGATGCATAAAACAGGCGCAACTGTCAATTTCATTTTTGCCCATTTATGTTTGCATGGTTGCACCTATCAGATGTTGGTTGATCATTCAAATAAACCCAAGGGTTAATGAGATGCGAATTGGACAGTGTAATTACAACTGCAGTGTAAAATTCATTTCCCAGTTACAATGTTTGTATGGGTTCACAGAGAGATAATCTTTTGCACAAAGCAATTATTCATTCCTCGTTGCAGTTGAGGTCTCTGTGTAATACATGTACTGTATATTTTGTGCTTATCACACATAATGTACATTGTAAGCTCGACATAATATATGAAGCCTACATATACATGTACATATACATGTAGGCCTACATTCAATTCAACTGGATGCATGCACTTACATGTACATGTAATGCAAGGAGACAACATAAATACGTATGTACTCCTTGCCAAACTACATACATTACATTCAAAATTGTTTAGTTTTACTTCAATGCATGTCTACAACGTCTCTATGGCATGCACAGGTATCATTCATTTCGCAATGAGGGAAGTACATGTACATACACGCATTTTCGTAAGTACATGTACTGTAAAAATAACCTGACATCAAATAGGCTCAAATTTCTCGGCAGCAAAATTTTATGGATAGAACAAGCCTCAGCGTGTATGCATTACAATGATGATTGCTAAAATGCAAGACTACACTGCATATACATGTATGTAGGCCTATGCGCAACATTGTACACCTACATGTACATGTAACATTGCTCTTGCAGACACCTTTCCAATACATATATACATACATACAGGCTTTATAATGCAGAGATATACATGTTTGAATGTGTATCCATTCATTCATCTGGGTAATTCGTAAATAGGCAGATATTTACATTTATTATACAGCAGCATAAAAAGGTAGAGACCAGCCACCAATATACATGAGGTCGACAAAGTGAAGGCTGATTATACATATGTGTTGGAGTGTGCAGGTCATCGTAGCCTAATGATTCAGGTTGTATTGCTCTCTGCTTTGTGTTAATGTTTCAACTCGTACATGTAGGCATACATGGAGACAATGTACATGTATGCAGCACAATCACAATCCTCAGTTTTAAATGAAGGGACGGTATAAGCCAGTTCGTAGTTACAATCTGAGCATGAGCAGAGAGGGGTCATCTGTGACAAATGCTGAAACCCACTGACACGAAGACTTGATATATGCTCATGAATGTCATGTAATCATTATTCCATTATGCACCAGTGGTGCATTCCATGATACCCAGGTGGAAGTATTCTTTTCAAAAGGCGAAACAAAAGCTATTCATGAGGCACCTCTATCACTTCGAGAGTGATTATTCTTAAGTGCACATAAATGGACCTCTCCGGGTTTAAAATATCTGTGGATATTTGGGGTCATTTGGGACATGTGCTAACTACGAACTGGTCTATTCTGTTAATCATACTGGCATATGTACAGTGTACATGTATGTATGGGGCACTAAAATGCTTTTGTATTAGGAACACAGAAGCATAATAATGCATTTCAGCAAAGATATCGGGTTAGGGATGGGTTACATGTACATTGAATACGTATCAATGGGTTTATCATTAGGTTATGGTTTGGGTTAGGTATAATGTTTGGTCAAGTTTTGAAGTTAGCAAGTTGGTTAGTGGAGAAAGTTGACCACAGAGTAATTGTTGCTGAAGCAAGAGTCATAAAACCTAACTTTCTAGAATAATTTATAAAACCATTTTTCTTCCTTGTTTTCTTCATATTGGTATATAAAATATATATAATACAAGTACATGTATATTATGCCTACAAGTAGCTCTGAATATTTTCTTGAAATAGGCCTATTCTATGTATAATTTGTAATTTGCTTATACAGGAGTTTTCATTCAGCAACGTACGCGGGATTCTAGGACGGAGATTAACAATTGCACATGACAAAGGACGCCTGTCTTAAACTTTAGAGTCTTTGTGGAAAATTGAAGAACCGGAACAGTAGTTTCGTCCTAGATTCAGAGGGAACGATGCATTTGCAATTTATCGTGCGCTCTTGATCTAGCACGGTATTGACGTTCCGGTTCTTTCATTTTCGACAAAGAATGCCTAGGCGTCCTTTGTCATGTGCAAATCTCTGTCCTAGAATCCCGCATACATGTACTTTGCTGAACGAACTCTCTATTGCCTCTCTTGCTCTGTATAAATAACAATCATCCAGTTTAACATGTATTTTGAAAAAAATCTTGTTAGTTGACATACCATCATAGCAACAAATAATGTATTGTGCAGGATTGCATGTGAGCTATGGTAACACTACATGTATGCAACTTATAAAGAGGTGAATGCATTAATTCATCACTACTGTATGTAGGCCACTCAGGATAGAAGCGTGCATAAATTTACATTGGTCTATTCAGTGGGTGAATTCAAGTTCGGTGTTGAAAGCTGGTGTTGGTGTTGGGGCAAAACTAGCACCAGCCACAACACCGAACCTGAAATGAAGCTGGTGCTGGGATTGACATCACTAGGTGTTGAACTATCAATGATGTGATCGGTATTATTTTTATAAACCCGAATTCGGTGTTGGGGCTATAATCAGCAGCTCAATTCACGCTCTCAACACCAACACCAACACCGAACTTGAAATCACCCAGTAAGATACTCAAATTGATGAAATGAAAGTGCACTGGCTTGTTCTTTTGGACAATTTTCATAAATATTTCAAATATTTACAATCGATCTAGTTGCCTTTGCACAGCCCGGGTGTAAGCAAATATTGCATGAATGCCCTTCTGGGAACCGAAGTAATAATCTTGGGTTGAAGTTGATCTCTCAGTTGCCTCATCTTTCTCAAAAATCAGCAGCTGATCAGAAGAGCAGTTTTACCAACATACATTTGCATTTAGATTTACATCTTTCAACAACATATTTATGTGGACTTGTGATATCTTAATAAGGATCACGTCTGGAGATAAACTATCTTGTGGAAAAGGTAACAGGTTGATAATATAGTCCATAAGAAAAATTGTATTTTGAGGTTTTGTAATCATCAAAATGATTTATTTTAAATTTACTCAATCTTACTGAAAATAGCAAACGGGGAAAAATACTACACAAATGGGAGTATATGGGAATGTGAACACATGGGACATCAAAAAATTGGTCTAAATTTTAACAACTATCAACAGTTATAATCAAAGTATAACAGTGTTTCAAGAGAAATCTTTTTTCATGTGACATTGCTACTATTCTTATCTTCTATAAAGGATTAAAAAGAATGAGAAAGCATATGCTCACAATTTTTTTTTTTTCATCTTCACCAGAAGCAGGATATCACATGAAATTTCAATTCATAGTACTACAGACTGAACTAGCGCTATAATATCTTGGTTATTTCATTTTCCGTTTAACGAGGGCTAAAAGCCAAACATATTTCGGTTAAACGCACTCACACATATGTGAGGTTATAACAATTAGGTGATGCAATACAATTTTGAACACATGGGATACAGGCATAATAAAAAAGAGACTTGCTAAAAAAGCCATTATTTTCCTATTTTTAATCGAAGAGTGATAAAAAGCATACATTTACATTACCTACCAAAACTTCAGCTTAAAATGTCTGATTTACTGATATTTTGTAGTTTTCCAAGAGAGTTTAAGCTTCAAAATGTTGATACTTGATAGGTCTAATAATTCCGTTGTATGGGGCAGCCATATTGTCTATCAAATCCCTACATGAAAGACCTCATCAGGAGAGGGCGCGAGAGAACTTTACACAGAGCTATTTTTACACATTTACATAAAGGCAGCCCCGGCGTTCCTGAACAATTATCGGCATTTGAAGCTACATGTAGAACCGACTTTTAAACCACAAAATAAAAAAGAAATAAGACATTCTACAACCAAATAATGGTAGGTAAATTGATACTTTTTAGCACTGTTATGAATAAAAAAGAGGAAAATTAGGCTTTTATATAGCAAGTTTTTTTTTCATCTTCTTTTTTCTTTCTCTTTTGATTTGTTAGCGTTTTGTTTATATTCATTGTTTTTGTTCTTTCAATTACTGTAACAATTGCCTTTAAAGTCATTATTCTGATGATCCAATAAAACACATAAATATTAAAAAAAAAAGTTTTATGTTTTGCTTTTGGACATTTCCATGTATTCAAAATAATGTAGCATCTTTTCATGGCTAACCGAAAACGGTGAAACCCATTCGTTATTTGGACCTCATGGCCGTTTTCCGGACGTTTAACCGTTTCAATACAGCACTAGACTGGACCAAGGATGCACACAGCTTCACACTGTAATACCACATGTACATATAGTAACTCTTATGGATGGGTCATTAACCTTTATTACTCTCTCTCTCTCTCTCTCTCTCTCCCCCAACAACTACAATTTTTGTAACTGGTATACATGTACATGTACATGTATGTAGTCAGTGTTCCATAACATAAAATCCAACAGATGACATGCATGAATTAATGTCCACAAGGAATATGTTCCACTAGATACAGTACATGCATGTATTGGTAATACCAGCCATAAAGCTAATTACTGTACTACCTACATGTATATTGTACATATATCAGTTCCACGAATGAATGACTAACTTCATGGTACGGCTGGTACCGGTTCTTTGATATATTGTATCACAGCATGGAACAACATGTAAGCTGCAGGGCTCTCGCTTATGACTACATTAGCAACACCTATCTTAATAAATGTCATGCTTGGAATTCCAGCCCCTCCCACTTACACTACCAACCATTCATAACTACCACCCTGAATACAGAAGTGTCTCTAATTTGTTCAGCTTCTATTGAAGCAAGGCTGCCATCATGGCTAAGTCAATTACATGTATTCATTGAGTCATACTGTATATGTACATGTATGTAATGGATTATCCTTGTTTGCTAATAAGCAGCCTTCAAGTATGTATACATGTAGTAGTGTCATGAAAATAATGAAACAGATCTGGGGCCCGTTGCACAAAACTTGCGTTTAATCGCAACTCCTAAAAATCAAACGCAAGTCCTTCATGGGCACTTCTGATTGGCTGAAAATAAAGTTGCGTTTGATTTTCCTGAGTTGTGTTCAAACACAAGTTTTGTGCAACGGGCCCCAGATCAGAATATACCACTATATCTAATGGGTCCACAAAAACATAAAATGTTTCACTTTTTTTCACTTTGTGTAATTGTATACACATCCAACGGAACCTATTGTTGATGCAATTGACAGACATACATGTACATGTATTAATCAGCCACTTTAGGGTTATGTACAGTTTCAAATTAAGAAATCATTAGGAGTTCCAATAAATTGATAGATGAACAAATAAACAACCCTATACAGTTAACATTGCATCATGTATGTCAAATCTGTTGGGACGAAAAAAAGTAGTTTAACTTATATGCAAAATTCGACTTGGGGAAATGTAAATAACAAATATTTTGCAGACAGTGTAGTTTGGTCAAAAAAATTGATTCGACTTACACATTGACATAAAGTATATTTTCTAAATGCATGTGTAAAATAAGGAGATGAATGTGTGTCACAAATGACTTCTTTATTTTGGTTTAAATGGTACTTCCGACAAATGTGATTGGTAACTTGAGAGTAGGAGCTACAGTAATCATGATTTAAAAATAGAGTTACAGGAGGATTTTATGGATCTGTATATCATTAAAAATTTGGAACATACATCACATACAAACACACAAGATAACATTACTCTGTGAATCACTTCAATACACTAAAAATATACTTAAAATAGATAAAGTACATGATACCAGAGTGTGTACATTAGCAGCCCCCTAAAGCTGGGATTTATAGTATCATAGTTTGGTGCTTTCGTCCTTTTAAGCATCCCTTGAGATTGTAAAAAAAAATGTAGGGGTCCTTATTACATAAGGATGGTGCAGAGGTGTTCCAGTAAATATGTGAGGCCTGGTCATTATTCAAGATGGCAAGCGTGTGCAGAATCATCATATTACTTGATATGGGCAAATTAACAGACTAGTATCTTCTCCCCTTTTCTTAGCGACACGTCTCAGGGCGCTTGGATGCATAGTTGCCATGGGTGATGGGTGATATGCTTCAGGTCATCTTCACGCCCTTGTTCATCAGAGCAGAAGCAAGAATTAGCAGGCTTTATCCACCACTTATACTTGACTTCTCACATAATGCTTCACAGAAAGCCATCAAAAAGCAATCTGAATACACTGTAGTTCAAAATCGATATTAGCCAGCACAACATTGCAAACATATATTTTGAGAAGTAAATCTATCTGCAGATTCGAATCTGCTATATCAGGAGGTAACTGCTTCTCCACAGTCCACACAAAGAAATAAATTATCATATTCAACAAGCATCTGTTTCATGTCATCATAACATTGTACAGAAATTACAATATCCCACTACATGTACATGTACATGTATGCAATTCTGGGCAGCATCAATCCATAATTGAAATGCATTTGTAAAGAGGACAGAACAGACAAAATTCCAATAGTACCTCATTATTCAGCTCTCAGACCTTCATCCTGAGTTTGTTATCACAACAATACAACTACAATATTGCCATGTAATTTCTGAACTTGTTCAATTCACAAACATGGCTACAATTTCACTTTTTACATGAGGTGAAATCTTGTGCCATAACTCATTCTCTAATATAATATATTTGTATTCTCTCTTAGCTTATCTAAATTTCCTGTGAGAGGTTTCTTTCTAAAACTAAAAAATGGTAATTTTCCCGATTTCTATCGCAAAAGCACATAACCATTAGCCATGTTTCTGAACTGCCAAAGCCAGGTTTTAGGTATGTACAGTTTCAGACAGACACGCTCCGGTTCAAAATATTCTGTGACTCAGGCCTATCAGAGCATCCCGATTCCAAGAATTGAAAAACATATATCGCAATGGCTAAACCCCTGAGTCTATGTGTTTTAGAGCCACTGAAATTGAACTGTGCGCATTAGAGCAGTGGGTCACAGACAAATACGGGGTGCCCTGCATCTCTTTTGGAGTCCTAAGTTTAGTGGGAAATTGCCGGGCAGTAATCTTTAAAAAAAAATTTCATAGGATTTAGGGCCATCATCTGACAGGTACCGTCCACAGGGCTCCGCACTTCAGAGGGGGTCTGGACTGAGATTTATAGCTCCTGTATGCATGAGCCCCATGTGTCGCGCGCATCTGTTATTATCAAGTCCTGCCATCCGGCTTGGTACTTCTTTTTGTGCACTACTCCCACAACCCATGCTATCGACTCGTACAAAATCCCATCATAAATCCAGGGATTTCTTGATATTACATGTACATCACATATTTTGCAACTTACTTACAGTTTCTTATAGCCAAACTTAAGATTTGTGTATTTTAAAATATTGGTGCAGACACCAGCAGATTGCATTTCTTTGGGGGGGGGGGGGGGGGGGGGTGTTTACAGAATTTTTATGTCATCAGTGAGTGTACTTGTGTGTGAATCATGTGTGTTTTGATGCTTTGGTGATGCTGGGGGGAAAAAAAAGAAAAAGAAAAAAACAAGATGAATACAACTGCATCTCCTATATGCCTCCACCTAAATTCAGTTGATGGCTCAAACTGTTCTTAAAATACTGTGATAACCAGAACAAAAAGCCTACAAATACATGTTAATTGACCTCTTTGACATTTGACCTCATACCGTGAGTCTGATCACTTTTTCCCTTCCTAGTCATGAATACAAAATAGTTGAGATATGGTGATAACAAAGCTAAAAACATCAATTTCACATATAATGACCTCTATGACCTGTCACTTTTGACCTACATGTAGACATGAACAAAAATCTAATCAGTTCGTCCCACTATGGTGATGCTTACTATTTTCAAGTTTGAAGTTAATAGCTCAAATTGTTCAAGAGTGTTAACACGGTAAAAATCTGAAATTTCATGGTAAATGACATTGACATCCATGACTTTTGACCTTTGACCTACATTTGCCACAATCTAATCAGATCGTCTTCCTATGGTGATACATAGTAGCAAGTTAGAAGTTAATGGATCAAATGGTTCTTAAGATATAGTTTTAACAAGGCTAAAACTTGCAATTTCAGAAATTGTACTGTGACCTTTGACCTTAGACCTATGTACCCAAAAATCTAATCAGATCATCTTCCTATGGAGATACATACTAGCACTAAGTCTGAAGTTCATACACGTACCTCAAATGGTTCTTGAGTTACCGCGAGAACGAGGCTAACACCTGAAATTTCAGAAATTGACCTGACCTTTGACCTTTGTACCCCACACTCTAATCAGATTGTCTTCCTATGGTGATACATACCAGCACCAAGTTTGAAGTTCATACCTCAAATGGTTCTTGAGTTATCGTGAGAACGAGGCTGACACCTGAAATTTCAGAAATTGCCATGACCTTTGACCTACATACCTCAAAATCTAATCAGAATGTCTTCCTATGGTGATACATACTAGCACCAAGTTCAAAGTTCATATCTCATGTGGTTCTTGAGTTATCGAGAGAATGAGAAAGCGGGACGGATGGACGAATGGACAACCCTTCGGTAGGCGGAGGCATAAAAAGAGGCAAACTTGTCATTTTGCACACTCTTGCAGCATTTACCAGTTGGAATATACATTACAATGTAGATGATCATCTACATGTACATGTACTGTATATGTAGTCCCAGTTTTATCTATGAACATAGTGACAGGGTTGGCAAGATTGAAATCAACTCAATCTAAATCACAATTTAAATAACCTTGATTTAAAAAGAAAAATGCTGATTTAAATCTAAAACAAAGAAACACTTACATTGCAAGTAATTTTGTTATTGATTTTGTTGTGTCAACAAAAAAAAAATCACTCAAATATCACCGTTTGATAAAAAACAAAAACAAAAAAATTCATCCAAGAAAGAGATTTTTACTCCAAATAATGTCTGATATTAGATGTACCAAAAAATAACAGTGCTTTGATTGGTTCAATAACAGCAACATCATTCTAGCCTTGCATGCAGTGCAATTAAATGAGTAAACTATTAGTATGAAAACTAGCATATGTTCTGCGCAAGTGCTAGTCAATCGCGGGAAAAACTACAGCGTTGTGATTGGTTCAATATCAACAAGCCTGGTTTAGCTTCGCACAGCAACTGAATAACAATTTAGTCATGTGCCGTATAAAGGGGGTTAGATTGGGGCGATGTCTCAAGTTCATGATGTTATTGGCTGCTTACGTTACTAATTTAAGCCGGGAATAACAAATTAGAGGAAGTATTGTCCCTTAGCTAGAATGACATACATACATTGTACAAAGTCGAGTAAGAAGGTAACCGATAGGAATGAAATATATTTTGGAATTAAAATATGTTGTTATCATTTAAAATCAAATACACATCATGCAATTACTGAATGAACTTTTCCAAAAGCTGGTTATTTGGTGACAATGTTGACAGCTAAGGAGGATTATTATTACATTGGAATAATAAGATGTCTCATCATAGAAATCAGATTTTTTTAAAAACCCTTTCTGGAGCATCTTAAAATGTTTTGTCTCCTTGGCAAAAAAAAAAAAAAAAAAAAAAAAAAAAAAAAAAAAATCTCATTCGCTATTTCAGTGAATATATTTATTGAATGCCAAGATCAGAGAGCAGAATTATCCAATCTAGCCTAATCCAGTCGATTGTCATTTTCCCTGATATAGTTTCAATTAGCCTTGATAGAAAACGATATGTATATCATTTCATCATAATTACAACAAAATGAACATTTGTACTTTATAAAGCACATTGTTGTACATGTACATGTACGTTTTCCGTCTTCATGCAAAATAATTTTGATTCATTATTTCAATGAATATCTTTAGCAGGAGACTTTGAACAGCAGAATTACCAAGTAAAAACTCATCTGGTAAGAATATTTTTATCAGCGTCGTTAGAGAATGATGTGTCGTTTTTTAAGCTATAAAAATTTTACTTTATCGAAGACACATCGCAATACATTTTCAGTCCTAATGAAAATGATATTTAAACATCATTTAGATATGATTAAAGTGCATGCATCAGTGTCAGAGGATGATACATGTATGCATCATCATTAGAGTGAAAACACTCAAAGAATGTCGGAAAGTACACATTTTAATGATAAATGTTGTGAAAACGTGTACCTCCTCATTTTGAAAGAAAGGGCAGTTTTTACATATTTCCTTGTATTTTCTTTATACTGTATCGGCATTGTCTGATATTGCTGAGCTTTCATCGGCATTGGCTGAGCGATCTTGCTCCTTTGAAACTCACATTAGGTCAGGAACACCACTTGCCTATCGTCGGCAGTCACAGCGGTACAGACGTTAGACATACATGTACATGGGTGCGAGGTTATTTATAATTATATTCCACATACTAAGAATCTTGCTGTTAGATTGGTCAAAAGGTAATCATGTGTCTGTGATAAAACATAGTTTTCCCCATCAATCACCCGAGTAGAAAAGTTTGTGACCTTGACGGACATAGTACTTATGTGTGTTCCAGGAGGGACGTTGCTGAGTACTGCCAAGAAGAAGAAGAAGAGTTTACTGACAGGATGCAGAAATGGTTCTAAGTGTGCAGTCGCGTCCTGGCATGGCCATGGGAAGAGCGTAAATGGAACAAGGTAAGTGGCCTTATCATGGAATAAGTCTCCTCTCATTGAGAGTGCATGTAAAGCACAGCATTGCACGTGAGAAACTGCTACATGTAGACTGTCATGACTGTGCTAGCTGTACGGCCTTGATGTTTTTTATGAAATATTTTTGAACATCAAGCCTTACACAGAATGCAATTTTTCTCCACTGAGAATAGGATAAGCAAACCTAGAAATGGGCACGTATTATTCACTCCCATCTACAGTGAGCCTTGCAAAACCACTTTCAGCACACTCTTTTTTTTTTCTTTCAACAAAATATTATTCTGGATAATTCTGCCCATTTTTATGATGGATACTGTATGTCTGCTATAGGGTATACCAACACGTTGTGTGTCTGGACAGTTGTGTATCCACACAGATACAGAAATTTTGAACAAGTTTGCATGCTATTTTCCAAGAATCTATCAAAGGGTATGTTTACAATTTTGCAAATGAAAAATATTCATGGAAATTAGACATACAGTGTAGCCAATAATTATTTGGACATGCTGAGAAATTCATACATAAAACAAGCAAATTAACACCCTTTTAAGTTCAGATTTTTAAAATACTATCAAATGAAAAACAATAAATTGTACATCAACTAAAAGGAAATCATATCATTGTTAAGATAGGCATAGTAACATGTTTGTTGCGTGCTTGAGACATGACGAGTTACTGTCCATTAATCATAAGAATGCTCACTTTCATACCTTGTTGTGACCATAATTTGTCATGCTTCAATAAACCTGACTTATTATTATGCCAATTTTAAGGCAATCTGATGTATAGTTGATCATATTTCAATCACATTTATACATTTTGTACACTCATTTTTCTTGAATGCATTTTCAAGATTCTTGGACACGGGAAATACATGCAGACACTAGATTAGATAATACAGAATGTAATACAAAAATTTTTATATTAAATTAAACGTAAATACATCACCTATAACATGGGAAAATTAGAACATCATTATCATTGAGGTACGCGACAAGTTATGGTCCATCACAGAAAAGTCTAAAAATTAAATGAACGTTGTAATTAATGGACCGTCACTCGCCATGCCTCAACGATCATGACTTCTTACCATACCCATCTTAACAACGATATAATTTTCTTTTAGTTGATACAATTCATTGTATTTCATTTCATACTGGCCTGTGAGTGGGATTTCAAAAAAAGAGCGGAAAAAAGCTGAAACTAGTTTACCGTACATGGGGCCTGCAACATAAAGAGATACAATCAATCCTACGATAGATATCAATCGTAAGTTTATGGCAAACCATGTCCTGAAGAGTTACATTTGATTGTAAGATTGATTGTACCTCTTTATGTTACAGGCTCCTGATCTATGTACTTGTCTTCCACTTCATATCTGACGTAATGGATACTGAACGGCCGCCCGCCGGACAAATGCAGCGGCACGGTCCACAGTTCTCTGGTATACGAATGTAAGCAGCATGAATTTCACAGTACATCGCGCGCGAAGGCAAAACACATACAGTATATAATGTACACGACGGTACGTTGTTTTTTTATTCCATATTGGTTGCGCGAGAGCTACATGTAGCTAGCTAGCTAGACTCCGCTCGCGCTCGTAGCTGTTTAGCTAGACTACGTTTCCAGCCATTTAAAACCATTGAAATAACGGTAGCCGATAAAACAGCGGGAATAGCACACAGGGGAAAAATTGGAAATTGAAATCGGCAAGAATAAAAAGCGGATTTCCGCTAAAAAGCAGAGGTCTCACAGGCCTGTTGATAGTACTTTAAAAATCTGATTTTAAAAGGGTTTTAATTTGCTCTGTGTCTCCAGATAATTATTGGCTAGATTCTACAAGGTATTTAATGCATATTTATAGCAAAATCTAACATCATAAAAGATGGCTTTACTTTTGCTACATGTAAGTGTTTGGACACACAACCCCCCCCCCCCCCCCCCCCCCCCCAATCCTATTATGTACAAGATGAATGTTATTTGGGAGCAATTTGTGGAGGATGAAATTTTATGATGGCGTGCCTACATGTACATGTATCTGTGTGTGTAAAAGGGACATTCAGACACATTTTACCAACTTCAAACCATAACTACAATTTTTTTTTTGTAATGGTAGAACATTTCAAACATCAGAGATGTAAGATTAGATTAACTGCCTTTGATTTTTTCAACAAAACGAATTACTGCTTGGCAATAATTTTTTTTTTTTGAAAATCAAAGGCAGTTGATCTAATCTTACATCTCTGATATTTGAAATATTCTACCATTACAAAAAAAAATTGTAGTTATGGTTTGAATTTAGCAAAATGTGTCTGAATGTCCTTCAGTTAACGTGGAATTGCCCTAGATCTAAACTGTAATGAGTTGATTCGTGTGTGTTTTGATGTCTTGGCAGTCTAATTTTGAACATATTACTTTTTGGACAAATCATGGTGCTCTACAAATCCAGGGCACTTTACTCTAGAGTAGATGCTGCGAAGTGTGGCTGGTCCATCGTTGGCATTGCAAAATCACTTTAAAATACATGGCATCATAATATATCACACATCACACACACAGGGTTACCTTTTGTGTGTGATATATGATATATTATGATGCCATGTATTTTAAAGTGATTTTGCAATACATGGCATCATAATATATCACATATCACACACACAGGGTAATGACAATGTACCCTGTGTGTGTGATATGTGATATATTATGAAGCCATGTATTTTAAAGTGATTTTGCAATGCAAACAATGGACCGGCCGCACTTCGCAGCATCTACTCTACTAGATTTATTGTGCTAATATCTCGCACGCATATCATGCGTGTAGGAGTCTACTGCTGTCTATGCATGCGAGATATTAAAGGGATACGCCACCCGGCGGCCGTGGGGAAAGTCAGGATTGCGTGAGCCCCATTCACTCGTACACAAAGTTTGTGCGTCGAACGCGTCCGTCGGACTACTAGGATTATATTTCCGACTGCACGAAGCCGACCGAATCTCGCACGAGAGCTCGAGCTCAGGCGGAGCGTGCATATTGCACAGCGACTAGTCTGTCCGAAGTTTGCGCCCCACGGGGCAACGGCACGATCAGGTAACGATCACGGTGCCCTCTCGCGGCATAAAAACGTCCACAATCTGCGATTGAGTATCACTTTAATTAGCACAATTAAATGTAGCACGCCGAGTCAGAACAGCTCAGCGTTGCACTGCCTTGCAATCTGTTCATCAACAGCACATTCCGTGCCGATCTCGCCGTCTTTGAAATGGTATTTGCACAGTGAAGGCTACACATGAATAAGTAAATCCTCATCGTTTCCACCATAAATCGTAATTTTTTTTTCATATTTCTCATGGTCGAACCACTGAAAAGGTTGGATGGGCTCGAAGGGGAAGATTTTAGCAAGCTCTGAAGGTGATTTGCAAGGTTCACCGTACGTGGAAATGGATGAATCTAGCCCACCATGCCCACTGAATTTTTTGGTTTACTTATCTCTCCATTCATTAGGGAGATTGCTTCCTGTGTATGGCTTGATGTTCAATGTCATATTTTATAAAACATCAAGCCTGTATCATGTATGGCTAGGTATACCATTCGTGGTACACTAACATTAGTAACAATGTGCGTGGTCCAAGCAAATTATCTTCTTTTTTTTTATTGCTGGATGGCGACTCTTTATACTGGACTAGCCTGGGCCAGGCTAGTTATCTCCATTAACCTCGCATAAGTGTGAGTGGGCCAGGCCAGGCTGGCTGAATTATTTGACATTCACATTGACTGTATACTATTGTAAGTCTGTATTCTGTAAACACACACAGACATGACAGAGCAGTCAGGACAAAACAACGTAGACTAATTAAGTTCATTTTCGTTCATGATAGATTATTTTGATATACCTCATCATATTTCTTATCTAGTACTCGATACTGGCAAAGTCTATACGGTCTTTCCCTAATAAAACAGGGAAAATCAACAACCATCTCGACCTAGTCGAAGACTCTCAGCGTTTTCCCATGCACTGCACGACACAACGACCCATGGACGGCCGCACGGAGGTTGTGGCGTACCTTGGAGATAACGGTAATTTACTGTACCAGACACCAACGTAATGGGAGATGTATTTTGTTAAAATGAGAATAAAAACTTACCATCATATCTTTCGGCTTGCTCGGCTAACTTAGCCATATATACATTTTCATCTCGCGTAGCCCCCATGGCAGATTTCTTAATTGTGATATGGATTTTAATGGATTGAAGTTAGAAAATTATTCCTGTCGTCGGCTCGTAAAAATGGCAGAGCTTACAACACCCGCGCTATCGGTGATCGAATATGTAGTTCCGGTTTCAGATATTCACTATCGATATTAACCTTTGCATAATAAATTTGGAAATGTTTGTAATGAAAATAATGTTATTATTAAAAAAATACCTTTTGTTTTTAATATTCCCTGGTATGATTTGTGTAAGGTGCGTTACTACTATAACATGCAGTTTCTTACTCGGGAAACATAAGATTTTCACACACCCTGAATACTTGAGGCCTATTGCAAAATATCTGGGCCAGTTCAACAAACTATTTTGTTTTATACTACATGTATGCCTGGAATTATTCAGTCTAGAAGATTATTGAAAGAGTGATCATGACACTGGCTTAAATCCAGGGGGGGGGGATGGGGGTATATACCCCCTACTTTTAAGGGAGGGGGATAGCCTGTACAAATATACCCCCACTTTTCAAAGAAGGAATAGTAGTTTAATAAATCAGTTGTTGATTTTTTGTAATATAAATCTATCACACCCGACGGTTATAGTAATAAAATTTCTGTTTGAAATGCTATTAAAAACCAAAGACAGAATTAGAAGGTCACAATAAGTCCAATTTCATTCATCAATTAGGGGGAGGGGGGTGCTCGTGTGTGTAATCGTGCCCAAAAAATTTGGCAAAAGATTTTGATCATCCCCGGCGCCCCCCCCCCCCCCCCTCCTCGAAACTGATTTTACGTCGATGGATCATGATGAGGTTTAAAAAGGAAAGTAGGCGATTACCTAGCTCGCAATAATTCCCTTAAAGAATTGAAAAAGGCTGGGGGAAAAAAATCTTGACAGAATTTTTTCAAGGGGAGGGGGGGGGGGTTGTCCCCTTGCGCCCTTGAAATACATGACACTGAATCCTTATCACATGCACAGTGGAGAAGCTCCACTGTGGTAACCCCCTTGCTCTGACTCCCTTGCATTTGTCAATCTACAACCCATCCCCAGGGGCTAGCTAGAGGCTCGAGCTAGAGGGAGTGGGGATGGGGTAGCCTAGGTGTCATTTTTAATATCCCGTCGGTAAATCGATGGTCAGTGACCTCAGTGGTGGATTTAGG
This sequence comes from Heliocidaris tuberculata, assembly GCA_025618425.1. NCBI lineage: Eukaryota > Metazoa > Echinodermata > Echinoidea > Camarodonta > Echinometridae > Heliocidaris > Heliocidaris tuberculata. The sequence goes on from CM046840.1 coordinate 22,610,351, forward strand.
GGGGGAGGGAATCCCGGCTTGTGCCCCCCCCCCTTTTAGAACTAAGAACTTTTTTTTTTTTTTTGCTTGTCAGAGAATTATGGAGGAAAAGTGGACCCCATAAAATCTGATACTCCCACTCACTGAACGACTTCAGGAGGGCTGGGGGAATTTCTTTTCTTTTCTTTTCCTCCCCTTTTTTTCTGTTTTTTTTTTCTTTGGTTTTCTTTTTTCCTTTTCTTTTCTTTTATTTTCCTTTCTTTTGTTTTTTGTTCATGCTTTAATTTTTTATTTATTAATTTACTTATTTTTAGCTTGTTTGCTTGCTTGTTGGAAAATGTTCAGCCTACTTATCATGGTCGGAAAATCTTATGCCACGCCACTACAAAAACTCTACAGTAGCCGAGGCTATGGTGTTGCCGCTTGTCGATGGGTATAGATGAGAGACAGCCACTAACGCATGCAGGGTTGCCTCAATTGGGTTCAAACCTTTCGGTCAGTGATCGACTTTCTTCAGAAATATATCACGAAAACAAATTCAAAGAAAAGAGATATAGTCAGATTTGAAAACAAAAAACAAAAAACTGAGGACCCTTTTTGATGCATTTCTTTTTTGCTCACAGTGTAAAGTTTTCGGTTAACTTTTCAGCAAAGACACCGCCGCCCCCCCCCCCCATTAAAAAGTGACGCCCCTTACGGTTCTGACATTAAATCCTCGATTTTTTTTTTACCAACCGTTTGTTTGACACTCAGTAAGTTTCACACGTATATCAATGCAACTCCATTAAATGAATAAATACAACATACAAAAACAATCACAGACAGACACACACACACACGCGCACACCTATACACTTTTTTGTTTTTGTTTTTCAGTAGTCTTTATTCAATTCCTATATATAACATAACATTCGTCTTGAATGTATACAACAAATTACACTCGATAAAATCATTGAAACAAGGCATATACAACAAAAATATAATTGAATGAAATTGTAATCATTAAAAAAAAAAGAAAAGAAAAAGACGAAGAAGAAACACACACACACACACACACACGTGCGCGCGCGCGCGTGCGCGATTTCATTCATTTGAATGAAATCCAAGAATAGAAGACAACCAGAATCCTTCTCTACATGCTCTGTAAGAAAATATCTCTATAAAAACACATGTTAGAAATATATTTTGCGCATAATTATAGAATTACGTAAAACATCAGCAAGACCAGGGTGGACCTGATAATGATTCAACCCTACTCAGTTCGGTGCAGGTCGGATTCGTCATTGTGATTGCATGCTTGTTTTGTGGTTTAAGATTAGCATGGACATATTAGGGCATTGGTGTCACTATTCCATCTCTCTCTCTCTCTCTCTCTTCTCTCTCTCTCTATCTCTCTCCTCACACACAGACACCCCCCCACACACACACACTCACTCACTTTCCTGTAATTACAGTGTCGGCCTTTTCTTGCATGATATAAAATTTCAAACCCTTCTAGAAAATGTTTAAAAAACAAAGTCACTAGCAAACCCTTAAACGGACTGTAGAAGAAAAGACAGGCCTAAAAGGGGGGCATTGCCCAAACATGGAACTGGGGAGGGGGGGGGGCACTTATAAAAAGGGCTTTAGCCTCAAAGCATCCCATAGCACTGCGCGTGACTCAAACACGTTTCAAGAAAGAGGTTCTTAAATGCAAAATACTTGGCATGCAATAAATCATAATGTAGGCCCTATCATGTACGCGCACAATGTCACAGGGGCTGTGATGTCTTTTGACCGAATATTATCTACTTTCCAGTTTTAAAATTTCAAAATTTCGCGAGAGAACAAAGTGGGCGAGAACTATTATTATTTTCATTTTGTAGTGAAAGTGTAATCATGTCATCAAAATATATACCAAATAAGATACTCACGCTACAAATAGACAACTTTGCTGCCAGACTTTGAGATGAGGTTTATTGATAATATTAAAAAAAAAAAAAAATCGGAAGGAGGGAGGGTCCTCCTGCCTCTAAGTCTATAGTGTAAAGATAAAAAGGACACATTATGATGAGCTTTACCAGAAACCAAAAATAAAACACCCCCAGAATATATGTATATATATATATATATATATATATATATATATATATATGTATATATATATATATATATATATATATATATATATGTATATATATATATATATATGTATATGTATATATATATATATATATATATATATATATATATGTATATATATATATATATATATATATATATGTATATATATATATGTATGTATATATATATATATATATATATGTGTGTATATATATATATATGTATATATATATATATATATATATATATATATATATATATAATGTGATGATGTTGAGTCTACTTTTACCATTCGCTTTGGTTTGGGTGATATAGAACATAGTGGGATGAATTCAAACCAAAGATGACGCAGGATACTCAGGAAATTTAAGCTTTCGTCTTTCGACTTCTTCAGAAATTTATTCTGTCGTAAACAGAAGTGATGCCAAGGTCTTGTTGAATTCCTTGAATAAACTATTAACATTATTCAAGGAATTCAACAAGACCTTGGCATCACTTCTGTTTACGACAGAATAAATTTCTGAAGAAGTCGAAAGACGAAAGCTTAAATTTCCTGAGTATCCTGCGTCATCTTTGGTTTGAATTCATCCCACTATGTTCTATATCACCCAAACCAAAGCGAATGGTAAAAGTAGACTCAACATCATCACATTATATATATATATATACAGTGTTATAGCTACGGTGGTCGGCGGTGGACGGGCCCGTCCAGCACGGGGGATTTCCGTCCACCACTCCGGGTGAAAAACACTGCTTCCGACCGGCACTAATTTCACATAAGAAACTGCATTAAACGTAACTGTTTGTGAAGAAACGTGGTACTTACATTCGTATTTCCATCTTTAATCGTGTTTTATTTGCAATTTTACGAGAATCATGCTTTCAATTTGACAATAAATGATTATTTACTAAAGATTTGCCGAGTTTTATTGTCTTTTGTTAGGCACTATACTGTACTACGGTCCGTAATTTGCACGTACACACAGATATCATGTTTTACGTAGCGTATACCGGAAGCTGCTGTTCTAACAGCTGTACTGTCGCCATACCATCGATCTCTTTGGAACGACTTGTTGCTTGTCAAGTCAGTGAAATTTGAACCACCACTAAAAAGTTCCTAGCTATAACACTGTATATATATATATATATATATCACAAAATATTAAAGATAACTCATACATAAGAAACGCATTCACTATTGTCCTGAAGAAACGCAGACCTGGTGTTCTTGCAAAAATGCCTGATGCTTGCATGTATCGAGTTCTTATACTAATAATTTAAACAATGGCTAATGTCAAGTTACAACAAAGTAGTTGTCCTAAAATCTGGGCTAAAATGGAATTCTGTATCCTGAAAGTTGTGAGTACTGACATTATGCCAACGTGATGCTTATAGTATAAAAAATATTTCATATTATGTGTTTACATGATTATATATACTGAGTGAGTACATAATATTGTCCACCAATTTTTCAGTTCTATTAACATTCATATCCTACATCTTCAATAAAAGATTAACTTTGTGATTTAACTTATTTATTGTCTGATCAATATCTGTACCAAATTTTAGATTATTCGAAATGTTAACTTTTTAAAAATGTGTTTGTGAAATGCCTTTTAATATTGTTTTTTTTTCTAATGTAAATAATGTACAATTTAGCATCATTGCCTATAATCATGTGGGGGGGGGGGGGGGTTCTATTTTTTGCACTAAACTATGAATAAACATGATACATGGACGAATGAAAGAACAAAGTTTCCCTCAAAGTTGCCCAAATACTGCATAACAAAAAGGATTAATAGAAAAGTCGTTAACGGGGTTAAACAATTGAGAAAATCTCAATAACACTTTGGCACTTTCGGTGTATAATTATGTCGCCTTCACGCAGATCAGATATTGTGTGACAGCATGCATGGGCAGGCTATATAGTCAAGCTTTAGTTTTAATGACCGTTTTGGTATCGAAAGACTTTGACTGATTTGCATATCAACCGGTGGTCGGATTTCCTTGTTTCAGAAAAAAAAAGAAGAAGAAGAAGATTTTTACCACAGGATCCGATGTATAGGTTCTGACTGAAATTACTAATGAGTTACTGAAGGACAGCTCATTATATTACATGGTATCTAAACCACAGAGTAATGGTAATGCAGCGTGAGCATTGTGAACGAAGTGTAATATCCACTTTGCTCTCAAATGCTGGCGTTAGTGCATAGTCATGATAGTAGTTGTGGTATATAATTATATTGATAGCGATGGTGTATTGGCAATCGTTGTTAGTAGTGGTTTTATGTGGTAGTAGTGGGGATATAGAAGTACTGGTGGATTTAATAGTGGTGAGTAAGGTGGGATGACCAACGATAATGTTGACAGTGATGATGGTAGCGGTAGATGATGATGGCAGATGGTGGTGACGTTGACGACGAAAGATGTGGCAGTAATTATAGTAGTGTTGTGTGGTAGTGGTTGTCGATGGTAGTGCTGATGAGTGGTATTGGTGGTGGTGGTGGTGGTGGTTGAGGTGGTTGTGATGGTGGCGCACGTTGGTCGTGCTGATAATGGTATTGGTGGTGTTGGAAAGGATGGTGATGACGATTGTAGGTGGTTGTGATGAACGTGTTGACGACGACGGTGGTAGTGATTGTAGATGGATGATAGTAATGGTAGTGCTGATACAGTGGTGTTAGTGGTGATGGTGGTGGTGGTGGTGGTGGTGGTAGTGGTGGTGGTGGTGATGGTAGTGATCATGGGGGAGGGGGGGGGGGCAGGTGTCTGCATGATTGTGGTGATGGTTAATGTGGTTGTGATGGTGGTGCTGGGTTCCCAGGTCGAAATTCCCGTAGAAACCATTAGAGATAAAACCAGAAGAACCTTGTACTGGTTTCTACCGGTCCATTTTCAGATTTTCTACGGGTTTTAATATGGAAAGTGAATAGATTCCAGTAGAAAACCAGAAGGAAATTCTACTGGTTTCAATATGGAAAGTGAATAGATTCCAGTAAAAAAAAAAAAAAAAAAAAAAAAAAAAAAAAAAAAAAAAACCAGAAAGAAATTCTACTAGTTTCAATAAGGAAAGTGAGTGTCCTGGTTCTAACTGGTTTCTACAGGTGAATACGGCCCTTTTTAAACCCAGTAGACTACCCTGGTTTCTACTGGTTTCTTACGGTATGAATCTGATTTTTATACCCTTAATATAAACCACATAGTCTCTGCTGGTTTTTGATGGGTTTTTTGCTGGTCTTCAATCCAGTTGAATCTATTGGTTTCTATTGATTTAATTGACCCTGTATTTTCGCACCCTTCTTCAGACCAGTGGACTGTTCTGTATTTTAATGGTTTATACTGGACTTCACACCAGTGAGATCTAATGGATTCTGTGGGAATTCTGCTGGAATCTGTTCAAATTCCCGTAGAAACCATTAGAATCCTAAAACCAGTAGACACCAGTAAAATGTCCTCACTGGTTTTCACTGGTTTCTATGGGAATTTCGACCTGGGTTGTGTTGGTGGTGGATATGGTGATGGTAGAATTGACAGTGGTACTGTTGGTGGTGGTGATGGTACTAGAGTGATCTTGGAGGTAGGCAGTTGCCAGGTGGTGGTGGTGGTGCTGAGGAGTAGTGTTGATGGTGATGCCGAAGATGGAGGCCTTTAGGCAGTTGTCTGGTGGTGGTGATGGTGATAGTGATGATGATGGTGGTGATGATGTTGATGGTGGTAATGTTACTGGTGCAACTGATGGTGATGGTGATGGTAGTGTTTGATACAGTGGTATGGGTGCTGGTGACGGGTGTAGTGATGTGTGGAGGTAGACAGGTGCCTTATAATAGTGATGGTTACAAGGCGGTTATTATGGTGCTGCAGGTGGTGAGTGTAGTGGTGGTGATGACAGTGGTGCTGATGGGTATTGGCATGATTGGTGGTGGTGGTGATCACAGCGGTAAGCAGGCACCTGGTGGTGATGATTGATGTAGTTGTTATGGTGATGCTTTGTGGTGGGTGGTGCTAAATGGTGTTGGAAATGATGAAAATGATGATGGCGATGAGGCGGTGATGGTAAATCATGGTTGTAAATATTGGTTGATGTAGTTAACTTATTGATGGTGATAATGGTAGTGCTGATTGTGTTATTGGTGGTGGTTGTTGATGGGGCTAATGTTGGTGACCGTGATGATGGTAATGTTGGTGGTGATGATGGTAGGGTTGATTGTGGTATTGATGGTGGTAATGATGAAATGGTGATTATGGAGGTAGGCAGGTGCCTGGTGGTTGTCATGGCTGAGGTGTTGGTGATGGTTGTGCATGGTGATAGTACTGGTGCATGGGGATGATGGTGGTGGTGGTGATGGTGATACTTGTGGCTGACCATGGTGGTAATGATGAAATCAGAAATATGTGTATACTGGTCACAGTATTGTAGTGGTGTCGATCTTACAAATAACATATGGTTTAAGAATTAAGACACTTCCCCACCCTCCATCTGTTCTCTCTGCTTCTTCTCTGTTTCTTTGTGAATTTCTCTTTACTTTCGTACTCCTTTTCTTTTGCACCTCCTATTCCCTCCTTCCTCTCCCCCTTTTTTCCTTCTCTCCAATCAAGCTCAGTGGTTTAGGAATGTTTTCTTTTTTCTGTTGTTGTTATGGGTTTTGTAAAAATATATTTATTATGTACTCTAAGGGCACCCTCGCCCCAAGCTATTGCTTTTAGAGGTGTGTCCTCCAACTATGTATGTACTACATGAATGCATATTTTTGTCATATTTTTTACATGTACATGTACACTATATTTTTTTCTTCGTTTATTACGTTGAATACTTATATTGAAAAGTTGGAAATAAAAGTCTTTAAATTGAAATTGAATTTTAAAAATCAAGGTGACTCGTGGGGTGGTGGTCTAGGGGTGGAGGTGATGGTGTTCTTGATGATAGCTACATGGGACTGACAATAATGCTTATACAATGTAGTTGTAGTACTGATAATCATGGAAATGAAGATATAGAATCATACATCTGTAAGAATTTAACTTTCAAAGTTCCATGTCTAATCCCATTTCAATTTCTGTTCAAAATCCAACCTTATATCATAGTCAGTTTGTATGTAAGTTACCTTCATATCTCTCCGTCATTTCAGCAAACTTGGCACATTCAACTAATTCCCACCTGCGCGGGTTTCTATGGAACATCTTCTCCGCGTCGTTCAGGTTATCAAAGTTTTCTGGGCGTTCCTGTTCACATTGCTCAGCCATAATCCACAAGTAATATCAACAATCCAGAGAAAAAACAAAGAGGCGCCAACTGAAGGGGTAGTAAAAGTGATCTCACCCGATACGGAAGCGATAACAATAATCCCGAAAGGGTGTGTGCAGCCGGTCACTGTCGAAAAACTACAACAATAGTTGTACACTAAATTTGCAGGGAAGATTATTGTGAATCTACGTGCACTTCAACTATACACAATGCAGACAGAAATCAAAGAAAAGGCTTCGACCCATTCAGCTAGCTCTATATTGCCAATTGTTAGAGTTCGAAACTAAAAAAAAAAAAAAAATGTTTGAGTGGGGCATAAATCTCGCGGGCAGTATACACGCTTGGCTAAATAGTCACCAGTGCAATTCGCAAATCTTTTTATACGTTCAATCATGGATCGCGATATAGGAATGAAAGGAAACTGGTAGAAAGATTTGACAAAGTGAGAAACAACGTTCATTTCCTCTCTCCCTCCCTCCCTCCTCTCTCTCTCTCTCTCTCTCTCTCTCTCTCTCTCTCTCTCTCTCTCCCTCTCACTCTACACGTTGAATGGATAGATATGCGAAATAGTGCTGCATACCTAGCTCACGCAATCATAATTTAGCTTTGCATTGAAATTGGATGTAAAGAATTGTTAACAGAAGCAAAAAAGATGGCAATTGATCTATTATTGAGATGAAATTAATAAATACATGTGTATTCATTAGGCCTTTAAAACATGTTCGCTGGAAGGGTTTTAGCTATTCATGGTGGATTCTGTGGAAATGAGGAAACTATAGAAAGTGTTCCTGATGTGACTGGGAATATAAATGAGAAAATCGCTGATGGCTGACGCGGTATTTGTTGATGGTTTATTTGGGAACAAGCGTAAGCAGAAAGGATTTATTTTTTTTTTTTCGGCTGACATGCACTGATGCATTATGTTTCCAATCCCATTAATGTAATTAGATTGCGAATGTTTTAGGTATTTATTAAATTATGTTTCATATATTGTTTTTATTACTTTATTGCTCATCTATAATCATTAAAACCTGACAGATAACCAGGGAGTTTGATCCATCTTTGGGATGAAGGGGGGGGGGGGGTGGTACGGAATATACGCTCTTAATCCGTATTTATTGGGGGTACCTCCCCACTGCCCCCTATCGCATGGCAAAATAGAAGAGGGAAGAGGAAACATAGGAAAAGGGGAGCTTGAACAAAATTAGATGGTACGAGGATTACGAGCCCTTCCTAGATGATCCCCCAATCAGAGGTCTTATTCATTTTTATTGCGGTATCAAACAGTGAGGTCTTAGGGTGATATTTTCTTTTACATGTACTACTAGAATATACTGGAAATAAAAACTTTTAGCATGTTGCGGTCGGGAGATTTCTAAGATTGGAGGGGGTGGGAACATTTCCAGAGGGGATGATTCGTTTTGTTTTATGTTTTAGAATAGTTCTCATTATTGGACAATGGACAGTGAGTCATTCTAGATTTTCTACTCTACAACTCACTTACTGTGTAAACGAAAAAAGTGAATTCAATTGAATGAACAAAGACTGTCTTTCCTCTTTTTTTTCGAAACCGGACCCCCCCGGGGGGGGGGGCAATGTCAGAGAAGCAATACATATATTGATATAACATGCATTATTTAAAAAAAAAAACCAAATGGAGTATCAGTTGTGAACAAAGAGAAAGATCGCCTATTATTGTCATGCATAGATAGTTTGTTATGAAAAAATTGTAATGGAAATGACCAATAAATTTCATTTACATGTATTTGTACCTACAAAATAATGTACCCGAACGGGTAGAGGTTAATGACAGCGAAAAAAATTTCGTATCGATAAGAATACTGAAAACTCCCTTCCATTCAAAAGCGAGGTTTTAATACCACTGGGGAAAGTCCTTAAATGAGATATTAATGATGGCCAAATTAATGACCAACATCGAAAGTACTGCATCATAATGCTCATAATCCAATTGGGAACCGAGGGTGGAGGGGATGGGGGAGGCGGGGTTGGTGTAATCAACGGATCATAGAAGAGGGGCGGCGCGGAGGGCAATATTGAGATTACAGTATAGTACACAGCACGGACGTAAATATGCAAGAATTTCTTTTCCACTGGGGGGGGGGGGGGGTGACCATTCATGGGGAAAAGAGCCGCCCCCCCCCTTAATAAAAAAAAAAGAGGAGAAGAAGCACGGATCTACGGAAATGGTACAAAGTATAGGAAGGGTACACTGTAAAAAATTACTGTAGGTATAATACAGTAAATTACTGGCAACCCGCTGCACAGTAAATTACTGTATTTTTCACGGTATTGTACTGTTTATTCTAATACAGTTAAACGGTAAACAGCGGTATATAACTGCAAAAATTCAGTATCTAACGGTAAATGATACAGTATTTTACTGTGCAGCAGTAATTTACTGTAAATACCTAAAGTAAGTTTTTTTTTACAGTGTATAGGCGTCTAAAGAAATAGCACATGTCATCGTCAACACTACGCGATTTTCTATACATGTATTAAGGTACTTTCTGGTGAAAGAGATGGAAATGGAATGAAATTAAATTTAATTTAATTTCGAAAGAGATAGGAAATGGAATGAAATGAAATTTAATTTAATTTCATTCCATTTCCATCTCTTTCCTTTCCTTTCAATTCTCCTAAATTCCTCTAAACGCCCCATAAGTGGGTTATTTTTCACGAAAGAGTATATCAACAGCCTTTTCACAGAGGCTCCCACATGGTGTTACCGAAAACCTTCAATTGTGAAGTGTACATATATTGTTGATTAGCATTCATCACGTCTGCAAAATCATACGCTTGATATTTGCATGATGAGATGAGCTGGAACGCATGAATAAATACTGTAAATCTGTCATCATGCATAATTGCCTTCATTAGTCATAAACGACACAATGCGAATGGTATGGTATGGAGTATCTTTGCTACGCGTGGCAATAAATTAATCGTAACTCCAACAAGCTCCAGACTTGATTAATGCACAGTCATGTCACATCTCTGATTATATTGTTCTGCCGCTGACATAATCAAAGAAAGTACATTTTGTAAATGGAGTAAACAAAACAGCAAACTTAGAGACCGATACTAGACCGACAACAGACCCCCAAAATGATAATGATAGATAAAATAATAAATTAGATTTACCAAATGACCAAGATTTGTCGATTATTGATTTTGGAGTCGCGAGTCGGTCATGATAGAGCATAGCAGAAATCACTCAAACGTGAAGGGGACGACACATTGTTGTACCCCGAAATTCTTTTTCAAGCAAGCAAATTATAAGAAAGTAATAATGAAGTAATCAGTAATTTACATCTCACAATTTTGGGAAGCTTTTTAATCCAAAATGAAACTTTAATAGGACACATAAGTTGGGTATTAAGTAATTAGCTTTTACATAATAAAGGGACCAAATTAGTCTTGGGGGAAATTTGTTATTGTGTGCCCTTCACCTTCTCAAATTGTTGGGAAGGGGGGGGGGGCGGTCTCCCGGCCAGGGATTTTCGCCGGTGGACTTGGGTACATACGTTGGCCCCTTTCAAACTAATTTTAAGACAATAAAATAGAAAGGCAATGAATAATAAACCCGCATTTTCATTTAAATTAATTATTCAACTTCTTTTGTAGTCAATATTGGTTGCAAAGATTATGAGCAAAAGGCGGATCCATGAAAAAATAATATGAGCCGTCTTCATCCATGTAACAAAAAAAAAAATGTTGCTATAAACTGTGGTAGTGGACTTTCGCCGTTTTCAAATATTTTGCTCCCTCTGAAAATCCTTGAACCGTCTTTGTAAGCCATTGGGAAAAGGGGATGGGGGGGGGGGGGCTTAAGAGGCCACAGGTTAAAGAGGCCCCCATCACCACTGATCACCAAATCTTTACTTACTGCTTACCTAAACGGTAAGGTCCAACCGGAAGATTTCTGTGTCATCTTAGAGCCACTCTCACTTCTGAAGATGACACAGAACTTTGTCTACTTGACCTTCCCATAATTACACAGATTAACAGTGGTCAAAGAATTTTGTCAGAGGCATATCTTATTCAGGGGCCTCTCTATTCCCCCCTCTCCCTTATTTGGTGTCGGAAACTAGGTATTTGGATAAGGGTTGACATCCCCGTCACAGAGACTGTGACCATAATGCTTTGCAAAAATCGTTGAATTTTTCAATCATGGATGCAGTCAGAGAGGGGGGAAGGGGCACAACCCACCTCAGCGAAACTGGTAAACCTTAACTTTTTTGTAAACTTTTTTTTTTTGTCAGAAATTTGGGACTAATGATGCCTCTGATAAATGCGACTTCTTCCCCCCCCCCCCCCCCCTCTCTCTCTCTCTTTTTATTTGTTATTTTTCTTTTTTGCTCATCCGACGTGTGCCCTCGGATCCGGCACCGATGTTTTATGAATCTGTTATTCCAGTAATGCTTTTTTGAAATATTAGAACGGGAATCATAATTGTCGCAGTGTGTATCGCCGAGCCTCGCTATCGATTGTGATCGTCTGATGACTCCAAACGCACAAGTGGGCGTGGTCGCAGTCGATTTGCAACCAGGACGTGATGTATGATATACAGTTCGACCGTATTATTTGCTAATCTGACTTCTTATCACTCTCTATCTAACGGAAGTTCTTAGAGCCCACTGTCAATGATGCTTCAATCGGTCGACGCTTATTTTATTTGTGTTGCCTTATGCAGCCACGGCCAAAGGTCTATCTCTGCGAGCCGGCCGCCAAGGAGTTCCCATACACCTCCAACCGCAACCACGACTCATTTTCTACGTATACGGAATATTGGTCTGACGTAGCAGTTGCTAAGCAACAAGCATGAGTCATCAACGATACGGTCGCGCGTGTTCGCTTCCGCGTGCGAAATTAGTCCACGTCCAAAGCTTCTGGTGTAAATGAAAATACATCAGGGATTACATGATGTTGTCAGTGAAAAATGGTCAATTTTCTTTGGAAAAGACTAAAACGTGATAATCAAATCAAAGTTTTCACTCACTTCAGACAATGGTAAAAAAGAGATTAAAATAATCATGGATTGTGCAATAAAAATTAAGTGATTGATCAAGACTAGACTGGTCAACCCAATCGTCATTTTAGCCGCGAGTCTACACGAAGCTGATGCATGATTATTGACACTCGAATAGCTATTGAGCTATTCACCTGTCTATTTCTCCAGCATAAATTGTCAATCGTCGGGTAACAATACCCGTATACTATGTCACAGACAGACAACGTGCCACATGCATGGAACGATGATACCTATATCTGGGTATCTTGTAAATTGATACATATCCATGCTTGTATAAACTCCCAGTCAGCGGGTGAGGGGGGGGGGGGGGGGTGAAGCAGAAAGACTTTGCATATATCGATCTACAATCAACAGACGAATCAAACGAATTTTATAATCAATAAAAATCCTATGCATGTGGTGGTACCGTCTGGATTATAGTTTTGGTATTCATCATAATTATTATTTCTGCCGATATCTATCTCGATCATTGCATTCAATATGTAACAATATGATCGTGGCATCATATTATGTAACAATATGAGCACATGTAATGTTACAGCTAGGCCTACAACAGGGGATAAAGAATCATTGTCGTCATTGTCTGCTCGTGTACTTATAAATAACATTTCAATCGTTTAATCAGTGATGCGTGATGGGGGAATCCAGGGGGTCGACGTCTTAAGTTCCCGCCTGGGGGTGTAATAAACCTCCAACGGTGGATAACGTGATACTGCCACGCCCACTTATGAAGTACCACGCCCACCACTGCTCTCATTCGGGAATGGTAAAGCCACGATCGGGTATACTGTATTATCATCTCAGTGCTTGCAGAAACACACATTACACAGTATGAACATGATCGACGGTGCTATTGATGTACTAACGTAATTAATCAAATCAATCGACTGAAATCTAGGGACTGATAGTGTTGCGCCCTTGGAAAGAATAATGGGAGAAAAGGGGAGCGGGCGAGAGAAAGAAAAGTGATCATGTCGGCATTTCCCCCCTACTTTTTACTCTCAACTCAACTGATTAGTGAGTTTGGAAGGGCCTGCGTGATTTTCAAAATTATCCATTGGGAGCGGGGGACTACTCCTGCCCCACTCTTTTGTGGATAAATCTGGATCAGTGCCCCCGGTGGGATGGGGTAGCTCGAGATCGATAGACAAGCCATGATTAGGAATTGAAGGGGGAAAAAAGTGAAGATTGTCTGCGGTTGTCCCTCTCATATTTATGTATGCCGCCGCATTAACCTTTGGAATCTGATAGTTTGAACTTCACATGAAGAATGAGGATTTTATTGCAATTATTCATATCCAGTAACTGGAAAAAACTACAACCTTCGGCTGCGGTCTAAATACATCCGCCACTAAACACACAGACCCACATGAATAAGTTACCATCGGGCGGATCTATAGGTGCAAAATCTGCCTTTACCGTATCTATACGTTTGAGAACCCTTTTTCTTGTTGCCTGTTAGAGATTTTGGACACACACGTGCCCCCCCCCCCCCCATCGGTCAAAGAATCCAAGACCTGTCAGTTTGACAGAATGATTATATAAATATATATATATATATTACTGACCCGTCTCCGTGGTCTAGTGGTTAAGGCATTGGCGTTCTAAGCCAACGACCCGGGTTCGATTCCCGGCGGAGACATTTTTTCAACCTTTGCAAAATTCAAAAAAGGGAAGACAGCTCTGGGGAACTTTGATTTAAGCTACGCAACCATTATTCTCTCATTTTCATTTCTCACAATTATATATTACTTCTTTCTTGATTACTTCTGCGTCTTCCCACCCTTGTACTTTTTCCTGATTGCCAATGTTAACTAGATATAAAATTGAACCCTCAACCTTTCTAATGAAAGATAAAGATAGAGTTCGGGGGGGGGGGGGGAGTTTCATCAAGTGTCTTGTCGGTGATTTTTACCAACAAATTTGCTCTCAGCCAATCAGATGCAAGGATTTCAGTAGCTTATAACAGATATTGCAACTCGTCATTGATGACAAGTTTTATGAAACAGTGCCCAGGGGCCCGTTGCACAAAACTTGCGTTTGAACGCAACTCAGGAAAATCAAACGCAACTTTATTTTCAGCCAATCAAAATTGCGCATTAAGGACTTGCGTTTGATTTTTAGGAGTTGCGATTAAACGCAAGTTTTGTGCAACGGGCCCCAGGTCATGCAATTACATTGTGAAAGAAACTGTCTCAAAGGAATTGGGAAAGGTTGACCATGTCTACATGAGAGTTGTTTTATACTGTGTTGTTTTGGAATTGTCAAAATAGATAAGAAATTGACCCAATCTCACTGAAAAGCAAATTTACTGCACACAGAAATGGGTATATGGGACTATACACACACAAGTGGCATAATGTTCGGCCCAAACATTTCAGCTATTTCTAGTAATATTTCGAATATAAGAGCATTTGAAGAGCAATAATTTTCAGGGGATGTTTCTACTATGATGTTCTTCCAAACTGACATAAAAGGAACGAGAAAGCTCACAAATTATTTTTCACCTTTCCCAGAACTCCAGATTCCCTTTAAGTGAATAAACCACTGTAAAAGAACACTTCCACCACAGTTTAATGCATTCGGATTTCCCCTGCTCTCTCTCTCCCACCTTTCAGGCACACAGCTGTATATTTAATCATACAAATAATGAATACACCACAGGAGACAGAATATAATTGTATTTGCAATAAATTTAGTGCTTTTTTAATTGAAGCTTGTCATGTTATACCAATGCTTCAGAAATGTTTCATTGTCACCATAATAATGATTCATTTGGTCTTTTCACATCTGCAGTAGAACACATTTAAGCCTCTTTTTCTCTCCCTTTCCGCTCACTTTCTTCAAAAGTTCAGTATATATTAAAATTTCCAGAGAATACAGAGACAGCAACCAAGAACATAGATAATGTATCTTAAATATATCGCTTTGATTTTACAACAAACAAAAACGGAATAGTTTGGAAAGGACATCAAAATCAAGATATATCAAAAAATAATAGTCTATATCAACATTCTCATCATCATCATCATCATCTATATTTATCTGCCTTTCTCTTCTATCTTTCTTGTTGGAGTTGGGGTGAATTCATCAAAGTTTACTAAATTACCTCTGTTAAGACAGTAATAGGTCCATGCTAAGACCTCCCTCCTCGAATAAATCCTTTGATTAAAGGGAGCCACTGCTCGATATCCATGCATGTTCAATTTCATACGCTTGCCCCTATTGCAAGGCCGTGCATAACAAAAATCTTGCAGCAGTGAACAAAATTGCCGTCGAGGGTGGGGTAGTTTGTCAGTTGGGCTGTTCAGATCGTCTTTCTTCGGTCGAATGCGTATCACTGCAATTGTGTGCTCGTTCACCGTAGATGTACGGAGATTCCTGAATATTACCCGAGCTGGACCAAGCTCCAAAACACGATTGGTGACTTTTCGGTCCCTTTAAATTATGACAGGTATGGCAAAAAAAAAAAAAAAATGACCATCCAGTCATGTAGCATACCATCACAACAATGTTCAAATGACCACAAATACATCACAATTGCTGAGGGTATTGCCAACTTGATGTGCAAGTAAAGTTCATGGTTCGGTTTGCGAGGGCTACTCTTGTGACAACAGATATTCTGTTCAGTGATTTTATGCACTACAGCCCACTGAAAGAAATTATCTATTGAAGGCATCTTTTTTTAAAAAAAAACTTGCAAGGACAAATCGGCCCTCAGCGGCTCAGCCCATGTTGAGGTTTTGGTCCATACAGTACACTGCCCATTTCTAGAGGGAATTCTTTTAACTCTTTGCCCTGTGCATTATGAAACCCATGGCTGCTGGATTATTTCTTTTGTACGTGATTTCTGTACATGATTTCTGTCGACGATCGTCGACAGAAGCGAGAACCCGGAAGTGACAGTGGTCGACAATAGCGGGCTATGAGTTAAGTGAACAAAATGACCCAAAAGAAGAAATTTTGTAGAAATGGAAATCATTTTTCTTCCCATTTAAACAGGTACATTAATATGGAGTAAATTTTCATTTATTTCTGGAAAACTTGAAATACCAATGGCTGAACTCCTAATTCAGAGGACCAGAATTTCGCTGCAGCATTTTCATTTTCAGCTTTTTACAAGATAATGCCAGAATGGGCTATAAAATATTTACCAGTAACTTCACCATGCTTCTCATAACTTTATTCATTAACATACCCGGTACTGCTTCAATGGGACATATTTCACAGATCACATATGATCATATCAGTCTGAAATGTGAACAGAGTCATAATGAAGGACTAATCGTTACTGAATAAATTGTATGTTATTCTCATTAACGCACGTGTCCGCTTACACACACACATATATACAAATCAGACATTGGATCCCGGTCAATTATTAATGTAGCATTGCAGTTATTGATTTGACATGGCTTATCTAAGTACAGACCATGGACTGGTTAAAGGCACGTTCAACAGCGACTGCGTCAGCGATCACCATGTTAGGAATGGCCAGTTGCCAATTTCGTGTCACCAAAGGATCAATCAATCAATCAATCAATACCGTAAGTTAGTATTTGCTTATGAACTGCACAGGCCCTGAGACATCGGGTACACATTTAGAAGCGAGGCCTGGAAGCTCCGACATCTGCTCTGACGACATCTGCTCTAGGCTTTATTTCGTCAAAGATATAGGGTTAGGGTTGCAATTTGGTTTTAGGTTAGGAGGTTATGTGTAGGGTTAGGGTTAAGGTTAGGTTATAGTGTTTGGTCCACGAATGAATTTCAGAATCTGGTTAGTGCACGAAATTGACTGAGGAGCAATTTTAGCCAGAGCATGTGCCGTACAATCCAGGCCTGGGGACGGTTTGGTCAACGTTTTCTTAACATAAAGTGGAATCAAATCAACTCACAGATCAATAATAACTACAGAGTCCATGCCATACACCAGCTTATTGATTTGCCAGAGAGGTGCATTGCACCATATTCCACGGCCCATCTGGACACTGTTTGCCTGCAGCACTGCCTTCTTGGTTCTAACTGATAAGTACAATCCTCCAGAAACTCCCTCTGCTGTCCAAGCATGTTACATCAAACGCGGTTTCATACTTTCACTTGTGGAAAATCAATTGAAAAAAACAAACAAAACCCAACAACAATTAGATTAGACTATTTTCCCGCTTTGTTTATCGATTGGATGGTATTTTGATTCAACGTTTACCTGCAGCAGACTAAAATAGTGCGTTTGTAATATTGCTTGTGAAAAACAGTTTAATACCACAGCATAATTTTAGCAACTATGTCATGAATAACAATGCAGCAATTAAAAAACTTTGAGCCAAGTGCATTCTTCAGTTCCTTACTGCTCAATTATGAACAAGATGTCAGTGCATTTGCAAATTCTTAAACAGTACTGTCTAGGAAAAAACATGCTCAGATATTTTTCGAGGACGACAGTGACAGGCAAATATGTTCTGGTTGCACTTGACGACTTAAACAAATTGTCTGAGGTTTAACTGATCTAGCACAGAGGTCAATGGACCAAAAGGAAATTGATCTTTTTAAAAAACATATATGAGGATAATTCAAGATATATGACAAATCTTTGGCCTTTCAGACAGGATAAAATAACCAGACTATAATTCACATAAAAAAATTAATCAATCTGAACCCCCAAACATATGGATTGTGGAATTATCTTTAATGTTAAAAGTACACTGTATGTATGACAGAGGGAAGTTGTGCCTTATGTCTCAAAGTCAACTGCATAAGTGAGAGATGTCTATAACCCAGTCCTTTGTTATGAGAAAGGTAACGGCAGAACATATGGAAAATAGGCTTCTCTGTGCACTGAAAGGATAGTTGAAGATGATGTTAGCTTAGCAGACGTTGCAAATGTGACAATTACTACCATACCACTGTTGACACCTACACTGCAGACACCAAAGTGTTATACAGTGAAAACTCGCTATAAAGAGCTCTGATATAACGAGATTCCTGATGTAAGGTAATTTTGCTGGTCCCAGGTCTTTGTATTCTTTTGTTTTTTCACCCTAATATACATTGTAAAGAGATTTCTGATATAACAAGGTAATTGTCATGGTCCCAAGGTCCTCGTTATAGTGGGTTTCCACTGTATAACTAGTAAGTGGGCAACTTCATTTCATAAAACTTTTTATCAATAACAACTGCCACATATCCATGACAAATTGTGCTAATAGCCCTTCAAATGATATTTGATAAATTGTATTTGGTTTCTTTCATAGTCATTGTGCCCTAGTAGCCATGATCTCCTATCCTATCCCACCTTGCCATCCCCCCCCCCCCACCACTGCATATCATCCTAACAAGTGCTTTAGAAAAGTACATATCATACCGTAATACCAGAAATTTTCGCATTCATGAAACTCTTTAGCAAATGTTGACCACTTTGCAAAAGTTCCGTGCCACGAAATAATTGAATCGAAACTGGCAGAAACGTGGAGTTTTTTGCAATGCGCAAATTTGTAATTCACAAAAATGGCCGTCATTAACAATTCGTGAAAGTTGTCTGGTTTTACAGTACGTGTATAAGCTATAATTAGCAATGGAAATGTATGTTCAGCGGGCTGTGCGTGTCATTCTACAATGGAATGCATGTCAACCTCTGTATATCATTCTTCTAGCTGCTTTAAACCTTTTAAACAGAGTCCTGCACTGCTTGGTTCAAAAGAGGTTTGGTTTTCATTGCACATGGAGAAAGAGACAGCAAGAGAGAGAGAGAGAGAGAGAGAGAAGGAAGAGATATAGAGACAGAAAGAGAGAAAGAGAGAGTAAACGAGACATACAGAATTTTCTGTCTGTAAAAAAATACACACTTTTATCACTGCAAAAAAAAGTCATATCTTTCATAATATCTCTCTTACAATTTTAATGCTCTGCTCCAAACATTTATCCATTTCAATAATAGCATAATATTGGTATTTCCTTCAAATCTCTCGCCCTGTTTCCAACTCAAAATGGAAGAAAATTCATTCATGGAACGATTATCGTCATTATCACGTAAGTACAATGCCTCTTGCTTTAAACAGATCTACCTGAATCTCGAGCACATTGGAATGTTGTTTCCTTTTTTATTTTTGTTATTCCTCTTGGTACTTTTGTTTGATTTCGACTGCGTCAGTAATCATTAACATAATTAGTCAACCCAATTTAACAGTTACACTTGGTTGTGCACAATTGCATGGGTTGGGGTTTGTCTCTTAGAAAGGTAGCATTCATCTCTGCACGATGGCTAGTCTTCGGCAACTTGTTCCTACCATTCAAACTGATGTATTTCCTTGTCACATCCCGGCACTCATCTTCCTTCCCCTCCCATTTATTCAATTTTTATGAAAAAAGCGTTATGAGGGTCATATCTTTCCATCTGAGCATGGTCAAGATAGAGTTGAAAACGTTGCCTCACCCCTTATCAACTAGGATTTCTCTGTGGTAGATGACAGATTTCTGATGACCTGCTACCATATACATATACATGTATGTGCAACTCATCGATATCCATGGTGCAGCTAGATGAAACTTAAAAGGAAGTTCCCAGTATGCTTGATTTTTAACACTGACTCCACAGTTTTATCAGGATTTAGGAATGAGCAAAGAGATGAAAGTTCTAGATCAAAATAACTCATTATGAGAGGAAGGAAGACAAGTAATTTTCATTGTTTCCAATTGTATTCATGATTGCATTTGAAGTGTCATATCCAGTTATCACTACATATACTCCAAATGTAACAGATCCCCCGATGCCTTTTGCCATTTGTTAAAAAACAGTGAAGGTCTGGCCAAATATAAATGATAACGACAATGATAATGATAAAATCGGTTTACGTAGAAAATGTATGGTGGTCACTCTAAAGCTAATGAGCGTTTGGCATTGACATCCTTAGATCCAATACAATTCCTAAATAGACTGATTTTATTTTCATTGTTATTGTCCTTATCAATGATATGTGAACAGCCCTTAAATGCCAATGTTTGAATTATGTGCACATGAATTGATGAGATACTTGTTTTGTAAATCCTTTCTCAAAATAAAGCTAGTCGACAGTGATTGTGAGCTGACCAAGCCGGTAGTCGGCAGCACACAGGGATTCCCGCCCCTGGAAGCGACGGTTGAAGCGTTGTTGGAGTTTGGCCCGGAGCTGTTGGCGCTGCCGGTGAACAGATTTGTGATTGGCACGGAAGTCTCGGATCTCCTCCTGGGAGATATGCACCTCCTCCTCCTCGGGTAATACAGACTGAAACACAAGTACAAAAGAAACAACAAATAAATGATAAACATTCAAAAAGAAGATGGAGTTTCTGGAACAGGTGAAAAAGATTTTGAGCTTTTTTCATTTTTTTTTCATTTATTTGTGGAAAAATAAAGTGTTTTTGTCATATTAAATAGGAATGCTCTTAAATTGCTGTCATACTCTGAATTTGACAAAGATAGCATAAATACTTTAGACCAAATTTTTATATTATACATGTGTGTGCAGTCCCATTTACCTTTATCTGTGTCCAGTGCTTTTCACTGTTTATGATTTTCAGCATGAGAGTCAATTTGTTAAAATTTTGACCATTCAGAAACCTCACAATACATGGATAGTCGTAAGTACTACACAGATAATCAACCTTTTCGAATAACTTCTACAGTTTCTTCATCCATGTAATCATGGGATACTCAATGATACAGTACAGTACTCAACCTGACCTTTACAGCTGATATTAAGTTCTGGTTATGCCACTGCATTGCATTTCAGTAATTCAGCATTGTATGTATGGGAATTTAAATACTTGCTTTAAGTGTAATGTGATCTGAATATGACTCGGGCCTCTTAAGGCCACCGCGCACCTTACGATCGGTCTGCGATCCGATTTGTGAAATAAATTGCTATGGCATTAAATATTGGCATTTTAAAGGAACTGATTAACTTTGTGAAAAATTCAAAAATCAGCTCAAATGCCAGTGAATCGTGTGCAATCCTCTAACTACATACATAATTAAGGATATGTGAAAGTATGAGAGAAAATGGAATCCGTTTACTATCCTTAAAAAGAGAAAAAAGTGATCGATCGCTATAGCGCAAGTCGCTCGGCTTGCAGTCACAAAAACCAAGCACCAGCGCTTGGCGATTTCAGAGCTGGGTTTCCAGCCCGTGAAGAAATAGGGATTAGTTCATTGTACAGTATTCTGTGATAGAACCGTAAGAGTTCTTTAGGGTTCGGTGGTACTCTATCCCGACATCAATGTTCAATCGTAAATATCCTGATATATAAACGACCGATTAGCTTATAGAACTCAGGCGATCCCTGTCTGACCTAAAGGTTTGCAATTACGATTACAGCATTAGCTGGAGCAGTGATTTTTTTTTTTCAATCCTGAGCAAAGTTAATCAATCCCTTTAACAAATGAAATCTACCCTATTAAGATTCTGAAAAGTAATATGAATACTAAACATAGGGTTTGGGTGAGCTGTCAGCTTTCTACAGGGAATAAGGGCAAAATTAGTTTCAAATCGTAGGCAGTCGTACGATTTTTGTGACGTCACTACGAATCGGAGCCGATTTGGCCATTCCACCGACTAGAAAACTCGGCAAAGGCCGTATTATCGATTTTACTATCTGTATAACTATTCAGACCCTCAAAAATATTTTTCATTCTTAAATGATTTGTCAAATGATATTACATTTTCTTCTGAAATCGGATCGTTCACATATGCCCAGTTTACCATGGCAGTTCTTTTTTTCCCCCTGTGTACATGACTGGTGAGTGGGGATGAAAAAAGGAGCTGCAGGCAACACAGATGCCAGATGCAACAAATGTGAAGCACATTACGCTTAACCCCCCCCCCCCCCCCCCCCCCCCCCCCCCCCCCCCCCCCCCCCCCCCTTGACTTAAAGGGAAGGTTGAGTTCCGGGAAAGATAAAAAATAATTTGTGAGCTTTCTCATTCTTATTATGTTAGTTTGGAAGATTATTATAGTAGATATGTCCCCTGAAAAGGATTGGTCTTCAAATGCCCTCACATTCAAAATATGACAAGAAACAGCTGAAATGTTCGGGCTGAACATTTGTGTGTAGTCCCATATACACATTTCTGTGGGCAGTGTATGTGACTCTCCGCAGGATTGAGTCAATTTCTTATCATTTTGGTGATTCCAAAACCTTACAGCATACACCAATTCTTATGTGCTATACAATCAACCTTTCCCAATAGCTTTGAGACAGTTTCTTTCACAATTCAATCTCATAACCCCAACTCGACTTTATCTTTAACTTAAGTAATGAATTGAATTACAGGTTCTGGTCTTACCTCTATTAGCATGTCCTGTAACCTGCTTGTCCAGCCCACTGCTCTTCTCAGCTGGTCTTCATTAGCGCACTGACATATTTTCTGTACCTGTGAGTTACCTCCACAGTCTTCTTGACCCTAGAGGAATAAGAGAAAGATGCAGTCAGTATACAGAGTACGTGCTTTGTTTGGCTTCATTCACACATGACGAAGGTAAACCGAGGTGGTTTCATTTTTTACGTGGATACGAATGGAAAGTGGAGATGGAAAAAATGTAGCAGCACGCAACAATGGTCCCATGTGTACTCACTCATCCGTGCGCTATAAGATACGGATATGCCCGTGGTAAACAACCATGATTTACTGTGGCATATGTGAACACGCCTTTAGGCTTCATTCACACTTGAGAACGGTAAACCACCTAAACAATAAAATGCAGCAGCAAAATGAAACCATTTTCCGTGTACATGAAGGACAAATGGGGCTGAAAAAATAGCAGTTCCATGCAACAAACACCCCTATCAACACATACATGTACTCACTTATAATCATAGAGGTCAGATAATGACTTGGCCTTCTATGGCAGCTACCCCTGCCCCCAGCCCGCCCCCCCCCCCCTTTCCTGGGACCTTTTGGCCAGAATTCACAAAGGTGGTTTCAATTCAGACCATGGTTTATGCAGATTTCGTGGTATATATACACTTGATTTAGCGCATACACTTAAAAAGATCCAATAATGAATGCGTGCCGGTCCCGCGTGGTTGGCAAAAGCGCTAAATTTACGCTAGTTGCCATGGTTCAGACCATGGTTTATTTAAATTAATTTAAATAAACCATGGTCTGAATTTACATAAACCATGGTCTGAACCATGGCAACTAGCGTAAATTTAGCGCTTTTGCCAACCATGCGTGACCGGCGCGCGTTCATTTTTGGATCCTTTGAAGTGTATGCGCCAAATCAAGCGTTTTTATACCACAAAATCTGCATAAACCATGGTCTGAATTGAAACCACCTTTGTGAATTCTGGCCTTTATGTTTGACATCTGTTTTGGTTGCCTGCAGGCAAGTTAGTTGGTTTACAGTACTTTTGGGTGGTGCTGTTAAGATGTACTTTGGACAGAAGTAAACACTAACACAGGAAAGAGGAAGCATGAGACACACACACACACACACACAGAGGAAATTCCAGGAAGAGAAGGAGGAAATAATTTCATTTCCTGGACAAAAAAGGTTTACAGATTAGAGTGACAGATTGGGAAGAGATTAAAAACAATCTAAGCTGAAGAATATGAGTTTATTGGAAGCGGTATATCCCTTGACAATTCCAGTGAATTAGGGTCCATGAGTCTGAATGTAATCTTTACCTCCGAGTGTGGACAGGGTGTCGTCGGTAACGGCTGACCCCCGTTGCACTTGCCCCTTCCCTTGACCATGGCGTCACCGTTTCCCTGGATGACCTCACAGTCTGTGCAGATTTCATCCACAGCATTACACTGATCTCCATCATCACCTAATAGAGGGAACAGAGAATAGGACATATAGATATGTATGAATTTGAACCTTGTGTGACGATAAAACCAAGTGTACATTTGAAGCCCAGTTGAAGATGTCAAGTTTTAAAGGGGAAGTCCACCCTGATATCAAGTTGGTTTCAAAGGAAGGGGGAAAAAAAATTTAAGGAAACAGATTGATGTAAGTTTGAGAAAAATCTGATAAGAAATAAGTTATGCATTATTGAAATTGCAATCAATCATACAGAAATTGGCAGCTCTGTGATGTATCTTGTGATGTCCTCTACCATTTGCCCGGTAATTAAAAACCCTCATAAATTTCCACTTTTTATAAAGAAACTACTGAATTATACATGCAACCTAGATATATTCCTTGTACATGTTTCTACACAAAACCTGTATGAAATAAATGTATTTCTTTATCAACAACATGACTTTTTCAGTACATACCAAATGGGAGAGGAGCTCACAAGATACATCACTGAGTTGCCAATCACTGTGTTCCCTTGATTACAACTGTAAAAAGTCATAACCTTTTTATTTCTTGTCGGATTTTACTCAAACTTTCACTAATCTGTTTCTCTCATTTTTTCTGCTTTTATTCAAATCAACTACATACCAGCGTGGACTTCTCCTCTGATGCCTACCTTCCACTGACCATCAGAGGCTCATCTGATCCCCAAAATGCAAAAATTTCAGCGTTCCGATGAGTTCCGATGAAATCTGAGCCAACAAGCGTATTTTGGGGGCCCTGTTTTCTGGCAAATCCAATAAAGATCCGACATTGATCAGGGTAATCGGATTAAAGACCAGTAGCCGCCTGATATCTGTCAGCCGTTTTCATCGGTGGCGTAGGATTCATCTGATTGCGGTTGGAGGGAAGTTGGAGGGTGTCTGACACTAACCCGACCCTTCCGACAATCGCCCGACACCAATCTGACTAATCGGTTAGTAATCGGAAGGTAATCAGACATTGACCCGATACTGGGCGGATTTTTCGCCAAAATTGGAATTTGTGTATAAAAGCGGGTCAAACGGACCCCAAAAAACAGTACACCTCCTGACGAGCCATTATCCGATGAAAATCTGTCAAGCGTGTGTGTTGGCTGACCTTGGGATCAACCTCCTTTTATAGACCGTTGGCTGTCAGATGTCACTACTTGTTATGCGACGAGTGTCAGGTGACAGTTAATTTAATGAGCTATTACCATCCGATTTCACAAAGGATAGTAATCGGACGGTGCAAAATATTGTTTACCCTCCGATGAGTGTTGAATTTGTGCTGGGCGGCTATCAAACACGTCGGACAGACAGCAGATTTGCAATCAGATGAGCGTCTGATGACTGTTAATCATCGGACACTCAACAGACTGTCAAAGGATGTCGGCTGGACAGCCCGATAGCCGCACAGCACAAATCTGACACACATCGGACTGACTCGACACTGACTCGACTTACGACCGGAAATGGCGTCTGATGGCAAACTAAACTCTGAGCTTAGTTCCTTCATCAGACAGTCTCGCCTCATTGGATCATGCCCGACGTGTCTGACACTGACCTGATAGTCGACAATCACAAATCGGATTCATTGGACTGTGATACGGTACACTTCAGTGGGTGACCGGAAGAAGAAAACTTTGCTTCCGACGAGTGACCGATGAGCAGAAAGCTCTGTGGAAGGGGGGTATAAAGGCCACCGCACACCTTACGATCAGTCCGCGATCCGATTTCAGAAGAAAATGTAACATCATTTGACAAATCAATTATAAATGAAAACTATTTTTGATTGAGGGTCTGAACAGTCATACAGATAGTAAAATTGATAATACGGCCTTTGCCGAGTTTTCTAGTCGGTGGAATGGCCAAATCAGATCTGAGTCGTAGTGACGTCACAAAAATCGTACGACTACCTACGACTGGAAACTAATTTTGCCCTTATTCCCTGTAGAAAGCTGACAGCTCACCAAAACCCAATGTTTAGTATTCATATTACTTTTCAGAACTTGAATAGGGTACATTTCATTTGTTCAAATGCCAATATTTAATGCCATAGACATTTATTTCACAAATCAGATCGCAGACTGATCGTAAGGTGTACGATGGCCTTAAGAGATTCATAATGCCAACTCTTTTACATCAAGATACTCACTAGTTTGCGAAACCTATGAGGCTGACCTTTCACTAAACCTCGGTACACTGAACACTGTATACTTCTCGAAATGTGAGATTTGTTATTTTCTTAGGCCTTAAGAGATTCATAATGCCAACTCTTTTGACATCAAGATACTCACTAGTTTGCGAAACCTATGAGGCTGACCTTTCACTGAACCTCAGTACACTGAACACTGTATACTTCTCGAAATGTGAGATTTGTTATTTTCTAACAAAATATCTATTCCAATATGTCATCTAATTTGTATGAAGATATTACTCAAAACACTACTTCTATGTCTTTGTTCTCATCCTGTTGTAAAAATCACCTAATAAGGAGAGAGAGAGAAAGCTTGTGCTGAAAAAGGTAACGGTATCTGATTACTCCATGATTGGGCGTTGTACTACCTTATGGCGGTATGCAGTATGGGCAACTTGTATATGAATACCGATTTCCTCCCAATAGAGTTGTCCTAAACACGATAAAATTGCAGTGGTTTCAGCTCTAAAATGATTCTTGAGAGAAGGAGGAAGGAGTTGACAAAGAATGCAAAGACCAGAACAGAAAAAAAATAGAATATCATCGAAGGTGATTAATACCCCCGCCCCAATGTGTGTGCCAAATTTCCTAGCATTGCTCGAAAAATGAGGAAGTGGTTTGATGTGCAATATTTTCCTGTTTTATTGCCATAAGTCGTTACCATGGTAACGCATTTGCCACACATTAAAACAATATGTCTTGGGCATCTTTACCACAAGACCAATGTGTGTGCCAAATTTCAAGAGCATTGCTCGAAAAATGAGGAAGTAGTTCAATGCGCAAGATTTCAACCTGATTTATTGCCATAATAAGCCGTTACCATGGCAATGCAGGTTCTGACACATTCAAAAAATATGTCTTGCACATCTCCACCCAAAACAAATGTGTGTGGCGAATTTCACAAGCATTGCTCGAAGAATGAGGAAGTAGTTCAATGTGCAAGATTTCAACTTGATTTACTGCCATAGTATGCCGTTACCATGGCAACGGAGTTTCTGACACATTTAAAAAAATGTCTTGCACATCTCCATCCAAAATAAATGTGTGCCAAATTTCATGAGCATTGCTCGAAAAATGAGGAAGCAGTTCAATGCACAAGATTTCAACCTGATTTATTGCCATAATATGCTGTTACCATGGCAACGGAGTTTTCGACACATTCAAAAAATATATCTTGCACATCTCCATCCCAAGACCAATGTGTGTGCCAAATTTCATGAGCATTGCTCAAAAAATGAGGAAGTAGTTCGATGCGCAAGATTTGCAACGGACCGACCGCCCGACCACACGCTGATTCCTATATACCCCCTTCAAACTTCGTTTGGCAGGGGTATAAAAAAAATGAGACAAAGCCAATCTGAATAAGAAAGGTAAGGTAGCAGAGAGATGAGTAGTAAACAAAGAAAGAAGAAGAAGGGAAAAAGAAGATGGTACTGAAGACAGCAGGCCCTCGTCTTAGGTAGCTTAGCGAAACGTCGTGGCGCGTAAGAACGCGGGAAAAACGCATAATGACAAATTTGCTCAAAATCATAATTTTATTCTATAAAGGCAGACTCAAAATATTACAATGTAGAATTAGTATTCAAATATTTGAACAATTTTAAGCAAAATAATATGAACATTTTTATTCAGATATGTCTGATTCTAATTTTATAAGCACATACAAAACTTGCAGTTTTCCTCTATGCGTCTTTCCCGCGTTCTTACGCGCCACAACGTTTCGCTAAGCTACCTTATAAAGAGTTGCAAGTGATTTGAATTGATCGCAACTTAAAATTGATAATAAGCAATTAATTACTGTTGGTGAAGGTGATGGGACAAACTATCACTTCCGAGGCGATCTGGATGTAGCTATCTTTCCAAAGTGAAGCTGAGGAAAGATAGCGTTATACATTCAGATCGCCTAGGAAGTGATAGTACGTCTCATTGCCTGAAATCAAAAGGTGATTATTTGCTTTATATTCCACATCTGAAACATTTAAAATATTGATAATGCATTGTGACTCTGTAATGGACTGAAGAGATCAGCGAAACACATAAGCACTATTCCGTCAAAGTCACGAACTTTTCTTCTCGGGTCGATTGATTGGGAGAACTACATTTTATCACATGATTACCTTTTGACCAATCTAACAGCAAGATTCTTAGTATGTGGAATATAACAACCCATATCTCTTCAGTACACAGTTGTGATCAAGTTTAAGTTGCAATCGATTCGAATCAATCGCAACTCTTTATGATACGGGGCCCAGATGACAAAGGAAAAATGTGTACAAACCTTGCATCATCATGTCATCACTGCAATGATTACACATGCCTTCTGAACAAGCCACCTCAGAGCTCTCCCTTGAGCTCTGGCCACAGTCCTCCCCGCACTCCACCCCGCTGGAATAATCTACATTGTCTGCAGGGCAGGTGGACAGATGATGGACGGCGTCGCCTTGGCTCAGAGAACACGTACTGCACTCCAGGCTTGCTGTGTTATCGTTGAGGTCACTGTGCTCATCACACTTCAGAAATGGACAGAAGAGATGATGGAATGGAATGAGAGATCATTATTATTATTGCCCTGGACCACAAGTGTCAGGAGGGTAGGAACAGGTTTTCTAATAATCTTCAAGCCTTTTTAACATTGATGCGGTAAGCTACCTAAAATACAAACAAACTATGCAGCAAAATAGAATAACAAAAGTGTAGTGTGTTTGATATTCCTGTATCTTATAGCACACAGAAATATTAGTATGCTTAGGGGTCCTTTTTATGTACAGAAACCTTTTTTCCTCACATCAACTTGCCATTCAATTACAAAAACAAAAAAAAAGTTTCTATTTTGCCACGGCGGTTTACTGTGTCATATGTGAACACATCTTTAGAGAGAGAGTATAATCAAGTGTTCAGCGCAAAGTCCCTCGTGTTCCCAAACACAGACCTCATCATAGTGCTACTCACAGGTTATAGGAAAAGTCCACCCTGATTACAAGTTGATTTTAAAAGAAGTAGAAAAAAAATTTAAAAACGAGTCAATGAAGGTTTGAGCAAAATACAATAAGAAATAAGAAAGTTATGAATTTTAAAGTTGTAATAAATCAAACACAAACTGGCAACTCTGTGACGTATCTTGTGAGCTCCTCTCCCATTTGCCCTGTACCCTAAAAATCATTAATTTCCATTTTCTTTTAAGAAAATATCACACATGCACCTTAGATACAATCATTGCTCATACTTTTTTTACACAAAACCTGTATGAAACAAATTTATTCCTTCATCATTAACCCTAAAAGGGCCGGGATATTTTGGCTATACCACAGCCGGGGAGGGGGGGGGTGGGGGGGGGGGGGGGGGGGGGGGGGTGAGTTCTCGACCGTCGACCGCGCTGAAAATCAGCACGCACGTCATCCACAACGTAATCTACAAAACTGTATAGTTAAATGCTCCGAAATCATTTCACATTAATTATGCTAATTTATGCATAAAATCAAAATTTTGCTCTAAATCATTAAATAAAGCTCCAAAAATGCTAATTTTTGGTCTAGACACCCTTTCCAGTATTCTTAGCAAATATACTTGAAAAAAAATTCGGTATCAAAATTGATTTCTTATGTATTTTATTGTATTTAAAATTTCTTATGTATTTCCTTGTTTTTTTACCTTTTTTTTTTGTTTTTTGGATGAAATTTGTCAGGGACACTTTTGCGATCATAAACAGCATATAATGAATCAATTTTAATCAGTAAATATAAAAACATTCATAGATTTCTAAATTTTGCCTGAAAACACATTTTGTATTGAAATTATACATGAAATCTGACATGCAAGTACGAAATGTTGACTAACTTCGGAACCGCATGCCCAGACATCCCGAATTTGGTCTCAAAAGATGTGTGAGATTCGAAAGAAAAAAATCATGAAACGCCGCGGCGACTGCTTTGCGCGTTGCGGACATATCGCGAGAAATGTCTAGGGGGTGGATTCCACCCCCCCCCTTTTTAGGGTTAAACTAAGAAAATGAAAATGAATAAATTTTCTGTACTGAGCAAATGGGAGAGGAGCTCGCAAGATATATCACGGAGTTGCCAATTTGTGTTTGATTGATTACAACGTCAAAAATTCATAACCTTCTTATCGGATTTTGCTCAAATCTTCACTAATCTGTTTCTCTCATTTTTCTTCATTTATGCAAATCAACTTAATACCAGGATGGACTTTCCCTTTAAGGCGAATAAATAAGTACTTTTGCAACCTCCATGCTGGAACTACATGTATATAGTTTGTTAGAGGCCTCTGCATAATAACATAGCAAATTCTACATGTACAACCCTCATATTCACCTCACAAACACTATCTTGTGATCCTTCCTGAGGGACGATGGTGACCTCCACTTCCTGCATGACATTCGACCTCTGACCGCTATTCTTCTCTGCTTCCGTGGAGCTGTTGGCTCTGTTTTTCTTGCGTGCTTTTTTCTTCAGTTTCTTCTGCTCTTTCTTCTCCCTCTTGGCCCTGTCTGCCTCTGTAATTTCTTCACACACCAGTTCTAATTTGGACATGCCTACCTTAGATTCTAGAGCCATCTGTTTGAAAGATAAGTGAAAAGCAATGCGGGAGATAACAACTGCTTTAGTACTTGCACTGGTCTTTACATGGATGTGACAGCATTTGTTAATTTCATCAAAACAATTTTGTTGCACATGCAAGCCAGAATGCAACTGGAGTCATGCCCCCCTTTTTTTTTACCTATATCATGTCTTACACATTTTGATTTTTTTTTAAAAAGGGGGATACAAAGAGAAGTGTAAGATATGAAAAAACAAACAATAACCCTTCAATGAAATTAAAAAGCTAAGCCTCAGGTTTGAGATTAAGTTCTATCCATACAATATCTTATTTGTTGTGTAGGAACATGACAAGTCTACAATGAAACAACACAAACACTAAACGTTTTGAATGGAATCTTGGGCTTTGGTAATGACTGAAAAGAAATTCACATCATCATAAAATGAAGCTAAACTAAAAATGAGTGTAAAAGATTAACCTCAAAACCCCCAAACAACAAATAAAAATAAATGTTGCCTGCTCAACCATTTTGCTAGAAAATGTATAAACAATTAAATAATGAGCTAGGAAAGTTAAAGAAAATGATACACAATCTAAAATCAATTCTAGCAAGTTTCTTTCAATAGGCAATATCATTACCAAAACTTTATCTCTAGATTAGCTTTGATGTTCTGACATTTCCTAAGATATCTAATGTATTGACATGGAGTACGGATAAAAAGATCAACAGAAATAGCACAGAATATGACATCATGTCCCAGCTGTCATGTCCTCAAGCAGGGCATTTTATCTACATTGCTTCTCTCCACCCAGGTGTCAAATGGGATGTATCACATTTGCTCCGGTGACAATTGCTCCTGCAACAAATGCTCCTAAAAATACGACAATTGCTCCTGCGACGAATGCTCCTAAAAATACAATTGCTCCGCGACAATTGTTCCTGCGATAATTGCTCTGACGGCAATTGCTCCTGCGACAATTGCTCCGTTGACATTTGCTCCGATCGGGCGACAATTGCTCCACTACAACTGCTCCGATGAAAGAAATGAATATATGCGCAATTGCTCCAGCGACAATTGCTCCGTCGATAATAATGAATTTGCAACAATTGCTCGGCGACTATAAGCTCGGTAGATAGAAATGAATATTCGACATTTGCTCCTCGACAATTGCTCCACGACAATAAACTCTGTAGATAGAAATGAATTTGCGCCAATTATTTTTTCAGGCCTCAGGTAAATTATATTTTCACTGCATGAAACCAAGTGTAATTTTTTTCCTCTCTCTCTACGCTCACTCAAAAAAATTAGAAACTGGAGGGTTGATCAACCTGGAGAAGTCTACCCTAGCTATGCTATAAATGCAAGACAGTAAGGACAGTAATACTTTGTAGCCCGCGACGTAATTTCAAAAATATTTTTAGCCCACAGATAAAAATAAATAAGAACCCGGGCCCCACATGATTACGAGCGAGCCAAGCGAGCATGCCGAAATTATTACTCGGGAAATGGGCATTGGAAATGAAAGTGAGTGAGATTAAGAACATCATTTCGTCATCGTTTTTACGAACTGACAAATCTGTGTGCGGTGCGCAGAAACGTAAATTGGCAGGAAACAAATTTATAGATTTAGGTGTTCTTAGATAAAGGAATTTGCTTTCGTTGCATAATTTCATGTATGGATACTAGTGCTGGTGTCGGCATGGAAAATCTATTGTCGCCATGTCGCAATAAAATTAACGCCGATGTCGACATGTGTCGACATCTGGACATGAGTCAAACAAGTCTGAACTCGGGTCGCTCCCGTAGTGACCGTACACTATTAAACCAGAGTTACCCGACACAAATTCACAAGAGCTTTACATGGAATACATGCACTATGTCCTCACAGGCTCACACTCGCAGTCATACTCACTTACAGTTCTCAAAGATGCACACTGTCAACTATTTGCCCCCAAATTTGTTTTGTATGATCCAATTTATCAAGCATTAATGAAAGTCATGCGGTGCGAGTCAGCTAGTGTTGCATATCTAGGCATGTAGGCCTACATGTACGTAATGTATACCAGTCGTCACAGCTAGATACGCAGCGATCGTGTCGCGCGCACGCGCGCGCTGCTAATGCGTATGTGAAACAAATCACGTACGCGCGCACGACACCACGGCGAGGTACATGTAAAAAGACCCATTTTATGTCGCCATCGGAGCATGCGTGTCGACATGTCGGCAAAGTCCAAAACCAGTACTTTTGTCGCCATAGTGGCGACATCAGGCATGTCGATACCAGCACTAATGGATACATACATCAAAAGAAAGCTGAAGACATTAATTTTGAAATGGTGTATATTATTATGCATAATAATACGGAATAAGGAAGCACTGGCCATTCAAACACGATTTGACAGTTCGTAAAACCGTTTTCTCCAAAGCGCGTATTTGCGTAAAAACGACGACGATTTATTTGAAACACACATTTTGACGTGAATAATAGCGAACGAGCAAGCTTTAAAATAGGAACATTTTATTTTTTACTCCATTATTAACCACATTTAATGGGGGTGGGCAAACTTTCGCCCATAGCATTTTCATGGCGGGTAGCAACTGTCCCCACCACAGGATCTTTGACGCACCTGCTTCATTTCTCTATCTTTCTTTTTTTCTTTCTTGACTTCTTCCTTGCCCTTTTCTTTCTTTCTTCCTTCCTTTTTTTCTTCCACACAACCGAATGTATACCGACACGGGCCTTGTAGTACCAACAGCAAGTCTTGAGGGGGAGGGCACAGCCACAAGTTCCTAGCTCCCCCCCCCCCCCTCCCTCATACGCTACTGGACTCAACGCACATAAGCCTTTGAATGTTTTTATTTTGATTGTTCTTTTACTTTATCATGGTTTATGTATTTACTTTTGCTGCCATACGCTTGATGTTTGCTCTGATTCTTGTCTGTGTTTTGTTTTTTAGTTTTGGTCTTAATAAGCCGACACCATGCAGCTCAGCGCGGCAGGAGCCGGGGAGCTGGTTCCAGGCATAATTATGACCAGCTCATAGAGAGAGAAAAGAAACCTGTACAGTTTAGTCAATATTTGTTTGTTTATGTTTGCAAGGCGTTTGCCAGCTCGACGTTGAGGGAGACCCGGGAGCGAACACTTAATACCCCGCTTGACCAATTAAAAAAGTTGAACTTGGAAACCCAGAATGATTGTCGTACTTTGATAATACTGGTATATTGTATCTTTCATGTTTGTATTACTTTTATTTATATATATTAACAAAAAATAACATGCAGTTCCGCATGGAGGAGTCAGGGAGCTGGAGGCATTATTATGATATTTTCTGTTTAAAGGGAAATCCAACCTTTATAGCAAGTTGCTTTGAAAGAAAGAGGAAAAATCAGAGAAGCAGATTGGTGAAAGTTTGAACGAAATCGGACAAGCAATAAGAAAGTTATGAATTTTTGAAAATTGTAATCACTATGCTTATGGGAATTTCAAATTGGCCGAATAGGTAATGTCACTGTGATGTAGCTGTGGACAACTCCCCCATTCACTCTAACACACAAAATGACTAATATGTCACTTTTTTTCAAAATGCATTACTCAGTAGGATCTTTTCGTTCATGAGGACCTATAACAATATGCTATCTCCAATATATTTTGAGTACTGCCCAGAGGGTAAAAGCGCCTGGAAGAAAACCGCAAATTAATGATATTTTTGTGTACGACAAATGGGAGAGTTGTCCACAAAAATGTCACAATTGACTTACCAAATTGCCAATTTGAGATTCGCATAGATGTAGTGATCTCATTTTTCAAACATTCATAACTTTCTTATTCCTTGTCCGATTTCTTTCAAACTTTCACCATCATGTTTTTCTTATTTTTCCGCTTTCACACAAATCATCTTATTATCAAGGTTGGATTGCCCTTTAATAGAGTACTGCCATATATAATATATGTCAATTTGTCTTGTTTGCGAGGCATTATGCAAGCTCCAAGTGGCGGGAGGCCCGGGAGCGAACACTTAATTCCTCCAAATCCCCATATTTTGGGCGTGTATTCCCTTCCCCTCACTACTACACTACTAAATTGAATATATGATCTTAAGCAATCTGGTAAAAAAAAAAAAATCTTTAAAAAGATTTATTGCCAAATCCAAAAACACCACCAACAGCTATTGTTCTGAATTCGTTGTGTTCGCTTTTGATGAGGACTTTATATAAGGTTGTCATTGGAGCAACTGTCGCATATATAAGCATTTATCAATGGAGCAGATGTTGGTGGAGCAGTTGGCGCATGAGCATTTGTTGCGGAGCAATGATATTGTCGCATATTCATTTTCTTTGAGGGAGCTAATGTCGCAGAGGAATTGTCGCTCGAATGGATCAAATGTCGGCGGAGCAATTGTCGAGGAGCAAATGTTGCATATTCATTTCTATCTACCGAGTTTATTGTCGAGGAGCAAATGTCGTATATTCATTTCTATCTACCGAGTTTATTGTCGCGGAGCAATTGTCGATGTACATTTTTTTTTTATCGACAGAGCAATAATCGATATTTGGAGCAAATGTTGGCGGAGCGATTGTCGCATGGGGCAATTGTCGCATATATTTATTTTTATCGACGGAGCAGTTGTCACGGAGCAATTGTTGCTCGATCGGAGCAAATGTCGACGGAGCAATTGTCGCAGGAGCAATAGTCGCAGGAGCAATAGTCGCAGGAGCAAATGACGTCAAAGCAATTATCGCGGGAGCAACTGTCATCAGAGCAATTATCGTAGGAGCAACTGTCGTGGAGCAATTGTTGCAGAGCAATTGTAGTATTTTTAGGAGCATTTGTCGCCGGAGCAAATGTCAGTTCCCCGTCAAATGAGTACCCGGTAGGAGTGACACGACATTTGCTCCTCCGTCCATATCTCGAAAGGTCAAAGGTTAAGGTCAAGTTCTTGATTTGGTTTTTTGTCAAGGACAATGTGAAGATTAGGATTAGGGTAAGGATTAGGGTTAGGTTTAGGTTTAGGATTAAGGCAAAGTTAGACCGCAGCAATTGTCACAGGAGCAAATGTCATGGAACCCCTGGTAGGATGCGTTGTGCCTGGAATAGCATATGTGGGTCTGTAAAATAAAATGGCCGCCAGACTGGAAGGGAGCGGAGAATGTGCAGTGTAAGTGCAGAATCGTAATTGAATCCAATGACCAGTGACCACGGTAATAATACACTGTAAAGCCTTTGATCAGATACCTAATTGGAAAAGCGCTATATAAAAATCATTTATTATCATTATTATCATTATTATAAAACATGAAAATACTGGTAAATCAAAAGCATCCATACCTCAAAGGCCTTTTGTAGCTTGTTCTTGCCGAAGGCGACGAGCAGTTCCCAGGTTTGCTCTTCCGCCTTGAGCTTCTGATAAATCTTCTGCAGCTTCTCAAAGAGATAGAGACCAAGGCACGTCAACACCTCCTCCTGGGCGATGTCGATAGTCTTGGCGTGTCGCTCACGTCGTCTAAATTGAAAGAACCAAGGGGTAAAATATTACTCAAATGATCCAGAGGGGTAATTATGACATGGTTGGTCATATCTAATTTGATCACTTCATTTGATCATTCATTGTCAAAATTAGGTCACACAGGCGCAACGTGGTGGTAAACTGCAAAGGCTTGCTGCGACATATGTGAACAAACCTTAACTGGACCCTGTAAACACACAGAGTTACGATCGATTATATGACATGTCTAAAATCACTCGTATCTCCTTCTATCCGTGAATCACTCGTATCTCCTTCAATCCTTCAATCCATGGTATCTTTACAATCAGTAGTGTCTTATAATTAATTTCATATCACAGAAAGATACAATTCACTGTAAGATACAATCAATTGTAGCAAGAGTGAAGCAATAAAAGATTTTTACATTTGATTGTAATTTGATTTCTATGACCTTAAGATTACCCTTTTAACTTAATTCTAGAACCTAGCCTTTGACAGGCCTGTAGCTTCTGCTAGGTACTCCACTTTGAAATTAGTGTCTTCTTTTAAAGGGAAAGTTCACCCTGAAGATTACTTGAGTTTAAAAAATGCAGAAAAAATAAAGAAAAATATTGGCGAAGGTTTGATGAAAATCGGTCAAATAATAAAAGAGTTATGAGTATTTAAAGTTTTGGATTCGTGACGTCACATGCGAGCAGCTGCCCATTGGTCATGTAATAAATATTCCATATATTGGCATTTTTTTTTACGTTCCACGATAAATTAATATTGTTTCTTTTCAGAATCTAGCATTGAATAACATTTCTGACAATATATCAAATGCACAGACGAAAATATTCTAAATTTTCTGAGAAAACTGTATATTATGGAATATTTATCACATAACATAATGGAGGAGCTGCTCGCATGTGACGTCACAAAATCAAAACTTCAAAAGTCCATAACTCCGTTATTCTTTAACGGATTTTGTCCAAACTTTCGCCAATATTTTTCTTTATTTTTTCTGCATTTTTTAAACTTAAGTAATCTTCGGGGTGAACTTCCCTTTAATCATGCATGTGTGTACCACAGACTGCCCGGTTTCTGCTCACTTTTGCAGTTTTTCACTGATTATTTTACTTTTAAAGAATTATACAGGCGCTAATGGACACCATTTTGACGCTAAAATTCTAGCGAATCGTACCATGACACTCCTACTCCTGAATTCCTACGCGGCTGTCTGTAGTGCGCTGACTGCGCGAAGCATTTTCCGGTCCCTTTTCCGCGATGACCCATCCTAATTCCGCTCGCTAGTGGGCGCACATGCAATAAAACGATTACATCGGTTTAAATGCAAGCTAATTAATGGTTATTTCCACGCAATATTTTGATAAGCCATATTATATAGTCTTTTCTTTTCAAATCATTAGCATTGCGCCTTTATATCGTGAGTGTACTAGCATATTACGCGCTGCAAAAACTCGGCCGGTTGAAGGTGAGTTTGCGCTCATTAGCAGCTAGCTCTGCTACCAGCACGGGCCGCGGCGTCCCGATAAGTAAAAGGCTGTATAATACAGGGTGAGTGAAAAGAGGGCAGAGGTTTCATGCGGCTGCACGGCCAAGTTTAATCCTGGATAATTTTTTTTTAGATATGAATTTTGTTGTTATTTATTGTGATCTTTTATGAGTGGAAATAAACTTGAAACTTGAAAGGTTACAGGGCCCAGACTACACAGAGATCAGCGACTAAAAAAAAGCACAAAACAGATATCAAGGTGACTCACACTCCATGTAGGTCTGGTTCAGCCCTGCTGATCAGCCTAGCAATAAAGTCTGTCTCTGTGGATAGATGAACATGCCTCTCATCCCTGCACAGCCTTAGTCCCTCATACACCGCTGGATTGTAACCCTTCTCAGAGCATGGCTTAATGTCGCCGAATAGAATGTTGAAAGCTGTCATGACCTTGGCCTTGCAGTCTGTACAGAACCTGGGACAGGGAGGCAATGAATTGGAGAAAAATGGTGATTCCTTTGTTTTCCTTAATCACTATACGATAATACATTAGACACTCCTTGTAAATTATCTTGTTGTAAATAACATTATTACATCAAACTTTAATTACATAGCAAGGTAGTTTTGCTGGTACCATTTCTTTCTTTTTATCATTTTTTAGCCCAGATATAACAAGATTCAAATAAAACAAGGTAATTTTTTGGTCCAAAGGAGTTTGTCATAGCAAGATTCCAATGCCCTAAAGTCAGAATGGAAATGATTTTCAAGGTCTTGCTTTGTGATTAGTTCAAGGTCTAAAAGCGATTTAGCATCACTAAGATACCTGACAACAACAACAAATAAATAGTGCATAGTGCATCACATCACATCACTACACAATGCGGAAAGCTTTCACAAAATTCCCCTTATAACCCTTATAAAGCATCAAGTTTTAACGTAGAGTTGCCCGATTACGAGGGTATTTTTTATATATCATCGCCTTTAAAATGCATCACAATTCAACAGATTATTGCAAGCTTTAAAGGCCTTGTTCTTTGAGTCTGCATTCAATTGCGAGTCAGGTCAAAGATAAGAGCTATTTCTTAATCGTGTGTTGTATCATATTAAATGCACCATATTAAAGAAGCATATTTGTGTACTTACTAAATGGCTTCCATTACTGAAACATGGAGGATCATTGTCCTAACTTGAATGGGCCTATGCTGCACACATTGGCAATTGACAATTGACAATATTTATTACAAGAATAATTTTGTAGATAGCTCATCACTACAAGGAAAATTGTTGGTGAGTTCCAGTCACTAACGAAAATATCAATGTTATGGATCTTTCTTTCTTGCCTGGATTAATGTATCCTGGAAAATAATCTACTTCTGGGCCCCCGTTTTCAAGAGTTGCGATTGTTGGCTTCTTGATTTGAGATTGATATCAATCGCAACTCTGTACATACGAGATAGGAGATGAGACTGTAAATCTGTAATTGATTCGAGGACTTGTGATTGATCTGAATCTTTATGCAAGGCCCAGGGCCCTGTCTCATAAAACTTGTCATCAATGACAAGTTGCAATAACTGTCATAAGCTACTGAATTCCTTGCATCTGATTGGCTGAGAGCAAATGTGTTGATAAAAATCACCGACAAGAGTCTTGATGAACCCCCCCCCCCCCCCCCCCCCCCCCCCCCATTTGCATCTAACCATGACAACATCCGCAACACCATTCAACAAATTAAGAACATACCTGTGCTTTTGGAGGTAACTCTCTGTGGTTTTTAAGAGCCCCTTCTCTGACAGGATAGTGACCTCTTCTCGACATGATTTCTTCATGATCTCCCAAACATCTATCCATACTCTGTTGAATGAATTATATAATATAATATAATATATTACTATTTGTATGAAGGGTTTTCAGGCGACCAGAAAAAGTTGCGTATCTCATGGTTTGCGCAAAAGTACCCGGATCACCGTGCAAATTTAAAACAATATCTCATGGTTTGTGTAAAAGTACCCGGATCACTGTGCAATATATTTCCATATCTCATGGTTTGGGGTGCGCGTGACGCCTAAAAAAGGGAATACGCGTTTAATTACGCAAAGGTTAAGACAATGGACATATATGCAAGATGCTTTGGGTAAGGACAAAATAATATTTTTCTATCTGTGTTTTATGTTGACGTCAATACAAAAATATAAGGACAAGTAATGGTGAAAATTGAGGAACTAGGATTCATACAAATAATAATAATATTGAATGGCTTATCTTTCGTGGGAAACAAGGGTATATGTATATCGCACTCGCTTTTACACTCGAAGTGCCGACTCGTGAAATATGCTCATAGCTCGTGCGATATTATATATATAAATATAATAATATATAATATTACAGAATAGAATATAATATAACATAATATAATATTACTCGCTGAAGCAGCCCGTGGACAATCATCCACGGGCGCTAGCTGTGTTTATGATTAATCACAGTACTGTATATTTGTCACAATAATCAAGTGAATAAAGAAAAAAGTCAGGTAATGTGTTATTTTTTTACCAGGAAGTATTTACAACATGTGAGTATGTGTTATTCATCCAAATCTTGCATGAGTTCTGAAGAAAATACATTTTCATCTTGATGAAGACTAAATGACGATTGTTTTACTTTATGAATGACTGAATAATGATATTCATTTATGTTACGTCGGCCCTGTGGCCTGTGGATGACACACGATCTCATTTACACCTGGGCGGGATTCTCGCACACAGAGCATGGATATAATTATGTTCGAATAGTATATCCATGAATAGAGCTAGAGTGAGCGATTTGATCTTGCCATGTTTCTGTGGTTTAATACTCAGAGAAATTAAGGCCATAGAAACATAACATGCATAATTTGCGGTACGTCCCTTGTAAAGGATGCAAAAATTAGAAAAAAAAAGGAATTTATTGTCATTTTCTTTTCAGGGGGATTATGGCCCCCTTATAAGTCTTGGGAGGACCGACGGATTGACCTTTCCCTACCGTACCCCCTCCCCCACCCCATCAGCCCATGGGGGGGGGGCTCCTTCTTTACACCGTGGCAACTGATATTCCTAAGTGAAATAAAGAGTCCTAAAATATGAAGTGGCCGAAATCCCCTCCCCCTTTTTTTTTACATCTAACAGTTACATGTTCCTCGCGGCTTCACCCTGTCTCATTGAACATCAACCCCCACAAATAAAAACAAAACAATTGTATCACAGAAAGAATTAAGTTCAACTAAGAAACAGCCCCCCCCAAAAAAAAACAACAACAACACACCAACAAACAAACAAAAAAAAAAAAAAACCTTGAAAGTTCAATTTATAAAGTAATGGAATGCTTACAAAAATCAAACTTCCAAAGGAGCCAAATTTTCACAAATAAAAGGCAGAAAAGGTTACGGGCACCTGAATCGATCCGAATCGATCGCGACGACCGCCCCCCCCCCCTCCCCCCCCCCCCCCCAAAAGGAACCATAAAAGAAATTTAACCTACTTTGGAACACACTACCGAACTATATCCCCTCCCCCCCCCCCCTTCTGCGGATCTATCATCTCTGAATTTGCTACCCTTTTTATTGATTTTTGCTTTTTTTGATACCCTAAATGCGTAATCCGGGTTATGCGCTTATTGTTGAAAAGGTACCCTTTTTATCCGTTTTCATGTACGTGTACCGGCTTCAATGAGACATGTCCCCCCCCCCCCCCCCCCCCCCCCCCGTGAAACCATAGAGTTACACACGCACTAAACTGTTATGTAACCATGAAGCTACAAATAGTACATGGAGCAGTAGATGTACATGTGCGAACAAATAACACGTGTGTTGTATACACTGAAGCCAATATCCACATGCGGATATGGCCTTGGAGAATACGTCACGTTGTTCTTTGGCAATACACCAATGAAGTTTCTCCCCTTCACAGGTAATCGGTATGGGTTGGGGGCATAATAGAAGGTACTTTTCTGTGCTACGACAGTGAGCTGTTCCATCGACAGAAATATTACTCCCTCCGGAAATTCAATGTTTAAAAATGAATTTATGAAATATGGACGGCACTTCAGCACTTAAAAAGTTCCTCCCAACCATCAAGGGACTATTCCCTGCCCATGGGTACCAAAAGGTGGGGACTTAAAGAGCCAGAGGAGGCGTCTATTCAAACAAAAGAAAAGGCCCCAAATCCTTAGCGTAATATATATAAAGAGATATATATATATATATATATATATACAGTACATCCCAGAAAAAAGTTAACAGTTGGAAAATTCTCCCCAAATAAATGTTTCAAAATATTTTAAGAAAGTTTTTATACGTGTGGATAACTAAGGGTCTCTTCTATCAAATGACACCAAAATATCTCACAATATTTCAAGCTTGAGTGAGCAAAAGCCAATTATGTGAAAGGATGCAAAATCCAGTCTTGACAAGAATTGATATTGGCTCTGGCTGTATCAGCTGAGCTGAGAGTCATGTAAAGGCTTAGAAATTTCTATATTCTAACCAATAAAAGACAATTTATGAAAAAAAAAAAAACAGGCTATGTTCTATGTATATCCTTACACATCCTTACACATCCCATCAACATTTTATGCTTGAGTGAGTGTTTCAAAATGTTACTTTTGGTGAGTCTTTGAATTTCATCTGGCTTGCTCACTTAACCACAAAGTTTTGATAGGATATATCAGGAAATACATTGAACAAAGTCTATTCTTTCGTAAATAGTCTTTCAATGACCAGAATCTAAAATTTCGAAGTCTTTTCACGACTCTCAACATGGCTCATACCAGCCAGAACAACAACAAACATTTGTCAAGAATGGATTTTGCACCATTTCACAAAAGTGGCTTTTGCTCACCTAAGCGTAAAATATTGAGATATTTTAGTGTCATTTGATAGTAGAGATCATAAGCTAACCACAGGTATGAAATTTTCCTGAAAATATTTTGAAATATTTAATTGGGGAGACTTTTTCCAACTGTCAAATTCAAACGGTTCTCAACTTTGTTGATACCAGTCAGAACTACATGTAATACCAATTATTGTCAAGTCTGAATTTTGTACCCTTTCACAAAAGTGGTTTGAGATCACTCAAACGTAATAACTAGTCAGATTTTTTAGTGTTACTGTATAGGAGGGACCCTAAGCTATCTACAAGAATTAAAATTTATTGAAAATATTCAGAAATATTCATTTGGGGAGACTTTTTCCAACTGTTAACTTTTGTTGTTGTTGGATGCACTGTATAGTGCATGCTCTGGAGTTGAATATGTCATAATATGTGCATCCATACTAATTAAAAATTTCTCAAGTGCATTATATTTCAACTAGGCCATAGGAACGCTAGATCACGGCAATATACTGCCCTACACTAAGACCTTTCCACCGCGACGACTCCCCGCACAACAATCTTAAAGCTTTGCACAGAGAAAGCAAGTGTGTCAATGTGTGTAGGTTTTGAATGAGTGTATGAATGAGTGTTGGGAGTTTATATCCCTGACTCGGCACCTAAATTGTTTTTTTGCCGCTCATTTGTTTAATATGCCACTTTAGGACACGAAATCTTCACAGCATCTTTGTACTGCTAGTATCTTGCTATTTATCACCAAAAAA
The DNA here is from genome assembly GCA_025618425.1 of Heliocidaris tuberculata. Taxonomy (NCBI): domain Eukaryota; kingdom Metazoa; phylum Echinodermata; class Echinoidea; order Camarodonta; family Echinometridae; genus Heliocidaris; species Heliocidaris tuberculata. Next base: position 22,653,879 of record CM046840.1, read on the forward strand.
ATCCAATAAATCTAACAAAAGGTTTTTGAGGGCTTACCAAAACTAAACATTACCTTAAACAAATACACCAAAGAGAGAAAAAAGACTATGAGATTTTACAACATCTTTCATGTGATATTTCATAGCTATTTCCAACTGTTGGAAGGAAAAAAAAATCATGGAATTTACCACAAAAATTAGTTAAAAACAATACATGCACTTCAATGTAGAACAATCACAAAGTATGACGATGATACTTACGATATTTGTTTTGTTTTATGATTATCTAGAGAATGGAGCTGACATCGCCGTTTCTTGTTTTTCTGCAAATTGTCTAATACTTGCTTCAGTTTATCCCTGTAAGGTAAATTGGGAGAAAAATATCATTAACAGCAGTTTTGGTGATGAAGGTATATTCAGAAACAAATGTTAACGCATGCACAGTCAAAAGAGCAGGCAACTCTTCATGGCTGACACAAATTTACCAAAGTTGATTGAGTCACACTTCCTAGATCGAAATGAATATGTCCATGTTACTTCATATCTACATGTATATGGCTATCTAAAATAGTTTTGAATTCATTGCAAATACTCATACATATATTCACACCAAAACACCCAAACACTTCAGCTCTTTCTCGTCACATTTTGAATATGACAGCATTTCAGGAGCACTGCTTTTCAGGGGATATTTCTAATATGATTTTCTTCCAGACTGACAAGAACTTACTTTCCCAGAAATCAACCTTCTCATTAATGCATTGCTAGCTCTCTGTAGACGATATCTCAATATATTTTACTGACCTTTTTACATAGAGGATGTTATAGAGCAGACGAAGGTCATACAGTGTACAGGATGTAACGGAAAGCTCAGAGTTGGGAGTGATAACCAGCGGCTCTAATACATGAACGTGTTTCTTGTCTCGTAACCTTGTGAACATCTCCTCCATGCTGAAAAGAAATTTAAACAAAAAACTGAGGTGTATGTCAAAAATACAACCCCCCCCCCTTCCCCTCCCCAAAGAAGCACATTAAAAGTATCATTGTGAGCCAGGTACATGTAATAAATTCTTTTTTTTATAGATCATACAAAATTATACATGTGTTATGTGTATATGTACATGAATTTTGACATAATATCTGCTTTATGCAAATTTTACAAAGCTTGACCACAGGTTCAAAATTGGAGTGTAAATCTGGCAGCTGGATAAAAATCTACATCATGCGATATCAAAAAATAAATAACCAAGATAATAGCGAAACCAAAGTAATAGTCATATGACATTCATAACCATCGTGGAAAGTACATTATAATGAGTCTTATTACATTTGTGTGGATAGTGTAATGAACATTAATACAGAATATAATTATATCCTCTTTCAAGAAGGGATAACAGTTAAAACTAAATATGTATATTTCTTCTTTTTCTTACAACACACACACACTTCTCTTTACGTCCCTACTAACAGATCTTTGGTAACAACATAATGTTATTCAGGTAAGATTATACTTCCTATACTTTGTAGGACATTGTGGAATACATGTACATGGGAGCTCCTACCTTCTTCTACACCCTACACACGTCACACTGTCCTGCAGTGATGGACCAAACAACTCTTTACTTGGAACCATGAGAGCAGCAGCAAGTTCATCTCGATTTAGCACACTACATTTCTGCAGGAAAGATAAAAAATGAATTAAGGAAAAAAAAAAAATCAAATTAATTTGCAGTACTAGATAATTTGATTTCGAACATGGTAATCGGAGGAAAATTTGAAACAATAACTGCATACATGTACATCATGCTACCCCCCTCCCCCCAAAATATACAGATCACAAATATGAAATCTTAACCTGTCAATACATAATGTACATGCATATATATATACACTTACTTGTATGCACAGATTCAGAGGAAGTTGAAACTTGTTTATAGATTATTACACAAGTACTCATGAATACATACATGTACACTGTATACCTATTTCAAATTGGTGCTCCCCAGTTCCTATATTTTCCACCACATACACGTATGATTACAATGAATTATGGAACTTTGTACACAATTAAAAAAATGCAATTTCAATATCAACATTTAAAGGTACTAAATGTACACATACATGTACATGTATTCAAAATCTAAGATGTGTATGTACATGTATTTGAAGTCTAACAATACCTGGAGGAAAAAATGAAAGTGGTTGAATTGTAAACAAATCCTAAGTTCAAGACTAAAAACATATATTTATTAGAAACTTCCAAAGTTCCAAGTACATGTAGAATATCATTGTTACAAGGGAAAATGAAGTCGTTGTACAAACTTAGCTCGAGTATAATTATGATGATGATGATTATAATGATTTTCTTGATTTGCTAATTAAAGTAAGAAAATAAGTATAATCATCATCATATTCATCTTCATGGTCAAAATTATTCTGACTTCATTGTGAAATTAACTTCTTGCAAAAAAAAAAAAAAAAAAAATCTCAGTACCATCTACTTTCATGGGCTCATGACAGAAGATTGAAATGCAAAGGCCCCTTATAAACTGTACATGGGTATTTTCAGAAATAAGGGTCCCAATTTGTGACATTCTTGGTGTCCCGCTAACATAAGGAACTTAATGAATTTCTTCTTTGTGGCTCTGGGTAGAGACAAATAATGGAGCAAGATTGAGTACTATTCTAACAGTGAAGATGCAATATGTTATGCTCAGAATCACTTTGCAGTCTTACTCCACGATTGGCATCTTACACTCAAAGCCACAAAAACCTGTGTGTTCCTTATGTAAGCAGGACACCAAGAATCTCACAAATTGGGACCCTTATTTGTGTCCCTTTTAAGGAAATCTTTGTGAAAAATAAATCTAAAAAAACCCAATGAATGAAAAGAACAAACAACAAACAACCCCCCCCCCCTAAAAATGTTCACACTAGTTGCAACTTCTGAACCATTCAAATCATGTACCTTACGATCTGAGTATCGTGAGTATGACTTGATTTTGAGAGAAATTGTAATACATGTACCTGACGGAAGGCATCAATGACAGCATGTTGGTTCTTGCTCTGCCCTTTGGAATGGTCACACGCAGATGGAAGTGGTTCTACATCGGGAAGCTCCATCACCATCTGGGCAAAAAGATGGGAAGAAAAATTCGTCTAATGGTACATGTAGGTACTTTTCTCACGTCAAAAGCACGTAAACTTATAACCATTGAAAATGCTGAATGGGATTTGCCATGAAAAACTCAACTAAGGCTCTTTTAAAGAAACCTTTGTGAAAAATAAATCTAAAAAGACCCACTGAATGAAAAGAACAAACAGCAACCCCCCCCCCCTTAAAAATGTTTACACTAGTTGCTACTTCGAAACCTTTCAAATCATGTAAAATGGGAAACATACACTTCAATGCAGTTGAAGGTATGGTAAGTGTACTACATGTACACTTGTAATGTCTTTCCATATCTAAACCACAAAGAGGGGCCCTGAACCGAAATCAGTCCAAATGTTTCATACTGTACATGTAGCAAAGAGACAGAAAACTTTTTGACTTTTGACAAATACATTATGTCTTAAAACAACCACCCAAATTTGGAGGGGAGTACAAAAGCACCTTGGGTTTAATAGTTCATTACACATGTACTACCAGAAGCAGCCCATGGACATCCACGGGTGATAGCTTTGTTTATGATTAATCATCATATTGGTCACAATACATGTAAGTTCAAATGGAAAAACCCAAGCAAACATATATTATATTTTTGGTGTGAAGTGGTAATTTTTACCAAGAAGTATGTACATGTATGACATGCAAGTGTGTTATTCATCCAAGTCCTGCATGAATTTTGAAGAAAATACCTGATAATCAAGAATTTCCCCAGTAGTTATTTATTTCATGTCTATGGCCTGTGGATGACCCATGACCTCAAACTTCACATCCAGGATTCTCGCCCATTTTGAGGAACGATTTGATTTTGCCTTGTGTCTATGGTTCTTACTCAGAGAAAGACATGACATGCATTGGCTGCCCCTTGTAAAGAATGAAAGAATCATACAAAAATGTGTTTGGGGCTCCGTTCTTTTCGGGGGGGGGGGGGGGGGGGGGGGGGGATCACACGTGTGTCCCCTTATGCTGGAGGACCGCCAGAATTTATTTTTTCTTTCTTCCCTTCACAGCTAATCGGTATAGTTTGCATGCATAACAGTAAGTACTCGTTAGTGCGTACGACAGTGAGCTGTTCCATTGGCTGAAAAAGTTCTCCCTCCGGAAATTCAAAGTTTAGAAATGAATTTATGAAATATAAACAGCACTGCGGCCCTTAAAAAGTGCCTCCCAATCATCTGGGGTAGGAGGGGACCAAAATAGAGGGGAGGCGTCTATTCGAACCAAAGAAAACACCCCAAATCCTTAGCTTATTACATAATAGATAGCATTACCCAGAAAGTCTACCCTGATATCACATGTAAGTTGGTTTTAAAAGAAGCAGAGAAACAGATCAATGAAAGTTTGAGCAAAATCTGATAAGAAATAAAAAGTTATGAATTTTTGAATTTTTGAAGTTGTAATCAATCAAACACAAATTGGCAACTCCCTGACATATCTTTCAATCTTTTCTCCCATTTGATCCATGCACAAAAATTCACAACGATTAATTTTCTTTGTTTCTGATGAGGGAATAGATTTGTATCATACAGGTTTTGTGTAAAAGCATATAAGTGAAATGATTATATCTATGGTGCATGTACATGACAAAATATTTTTTTTAGGAAAATGGAAATTTATGATTTTTCAAGTACAGGGCAAATAGAAAAGGAGCTCACAAGATACATGTACATCACAGAGTTGCCAATTTTTGTTTGATTGATTACAACTTCAAAAACTAGCACATCAATGATGTGGCGCTCATCCGGCATGCAGCAAAGAAATTGATGCAATTTGTACTTTGAACACAGTAGACATTGTAATGAATCGATGAAATGTACATGTATTGGTTACATGCATGTACAGATGATGAAGTGCCTATTGCAGATCTGGCTAAATGTGGTTTTGGAAGGAGACAGTGACATGTAGATATGAATGAAAGTCTGGAAATTGACAACTCAAGTTGCACGACTTCAGTTAAAAGATTTTGGGGAATGTAAATTTTAATAGTTTTACTGTGTGACAGAGAAATTTGAAATAAAGCATAAAGTTAGTCAAGGTGAGGTATCTCTACCAACTGTGAAATCTTTATTGAGAGAGATTTGAAGGTTAAGATTTGTAATAAAAGAGAAAAGCACTGAATGACATAAGTTATGCATTGGTGTAAAAAAAGAATTTTAAGGTTGGGACATTTAAGGGTGGCTTCAGTGCATTGTCCCTCACTGTTTCAAGTCTTTATTAGCTCATAACCCGCTATTGTTGAACACTGTCACTTCTGGGTTCTCGGTTCTGTCGATGATGTCGACAGAAATCATGTAGAAAGGTATAGCCTTTGAAATAATCCAGCAGCCATGGGTTTCATAATGGACAGGGCAAAGAGTTAAAATAAATTTTGTATAAATTACCATAAATAATTTTCTAGATAAAATTTCAAAATTACGAGTAGAAGTTCAATGAACCTCATGAAAGTCTTCCTCAATAAATGAGGAAGAAGAAGCAAGTTTTGTGATTTTGTAATAAATTTTGCATAAATTAGCATAAATAATTTTCTAGACAAAATTTCAAAATTCCATGAAGAAGTTCAATGAACTTCATGAAAGTCTTTTAGATGGAAGAAAAAAAATAAAAATCAGTCAATAAATGAGGAAGAAGAAGCAATTTTTGTGATGTTTTAATAAATTTTGCATAAATTTGCATAAATAATTAGCATAAATTATTTTCTAGACAAAATTTTAAAATTCCGAGTAGGAGTTTAATAAACCTCATGAAAGTCTTTCAAATGGAACAAAAAAAAAAATCGAAATCGGTCAATAAATGAGGAAGAAGCCATTTTTGTGATCTTTTTAATAAATTTCGCATAAATTAGCATAAATAATTTTCTAGACAAAATTTCAAATTTCCGAGTAGAAGTTCAATGAACCTCATGAAAGTCTTTCAGATGGAAAAAAAAAAATCGAAATCGGTCAATAAATGAGGAAGAAGAAGCAATTTTTGTGATTTTTGAATAAATATCGCATAAATTAGCATAATTAATTTTGTAGACAAAATTTCAAAATTCTGTGTAGAAGTTCAATGAACCTCATGAAAGTCTTTCAGATGGAACGAAAAAAATCGAAATCGGTCAATAAATGAGGAAGGAGAAGCAATTTTTGTGATTTTTGAGAAATGCGCATAAATTAGCATATTTAATGAGTTTCAAAATTCTGTGTAGAAGTTTCGAATCCCCCACCTAGTGCTATCATATAAAGCAAACGGAATTAAAATCAGGTAAGAAATGGCGAAGAAGAAGCATTTTGAAATTGTGGACAGACGACAGACGAAGGACGGACGGACGGACGGACGGACGACGGACGCCTCGCCACGGCATAAGCTCATCTGGCCCATTCGGGCCGGATGAGCTAAAAATCATAACTTTCTTATTTCTTAGTGGATTTTGCTCAAAATTTTACTGATCTGTTTTCTCTTCCTTTAAAACCACGTTGATATCAGGGTCGAATTTTCCATTTACAAGTGAATGAGTAAATTACGCAATGCGTAATAAATGTCCCCGCCGGAAGTGCAGATCTGTGGAAATTAACTAGCCTGAACCTTAAAACTTCAGTGAAAAACTTTAGTGAATAAAATAATAATGTTACTGCATGCAAAAGAAGAGAATACCAACAATGCATGTATACAACTGAAATATAAAAATGAAAACATTATGAACCTTCAGCCATTTTGAATAAATTTGCATAAATTTGCATGAATAATGAATTTCAAAATTCTGTGTAGAAGTTTGGAAGCCCCCACCCAGCCCTATCAGATAAACAATCGGAATCAAAATCCGATGTGAAATAGAGAAGTAGCATTTTTCGTCAATTTTGAATAAATTTGCATAAATTTGCATAATTAATGAATTTCAAAATTCTGTGTAGAAGTTTGGAAGCCCCACCCAGCCCTATCAGATAAAACAATCGGAATCAAAATCCGATGTGAAATAGAGGAGAAGTAGCATTTTTCGTCATTTTGAATAAATTTGCATAAATTTGCATAATTAATGAATTTCAAAATTCTGTGTAAAAGTTTGGAAGCCCCCACCCAGCCCTATCAGATAAAACAATCGGAATCAAAATCCGATGTGAAATAGAGGAGAAGTAGCATTTTTCGTCGATTTTGAATAAACTTGCATAAATTTGCATAATTAATGAATTTCAAAATTCTGTGTAGAAGTTTGGAAGCCCCCACCCAGCCCTATCAGATAAAACAATCGGAATCAAAATCGGCCAAGAAATGACGGAGAAGTAGCATTTTCTAACATTTGAGCACACACGGACAGACGGACGGACGGACGGACACGGACGGACACACACACACGCACACACGCCCACACCACACACACACACACAAGCACACACGTACGGAGCCCGTTTCATAGTCCCCTCACGAACTTCGTTCGGCGGGGACAAAAATTCATCAGTTGGGCCCACTATACATTCTTCTGCAAATTTCTCCCCCTTCTGTGCCTCCCATACTTCAGTTTACACTCTCTTCCATGTCATCTCTCATCATTTCTCCACCCCCTCTCTCTTTTCTTTTACTATTTTAGTGTATAACACCTGCTTGCAGTAAAACAGATGAGAATATGGTCAAAACATTGGTCCACAAGTCTTTCCATTTCACTCAATCCATACAAAGTACTAGGCCTGAGTTGGAGTGGTTGGTCCGCCGGTGCCCGACCGATGCTGGCGGTCACCGGTGCGATTTTGTTCAGACCGGTGAACCGATGAAATAAAGAAATACATAAAAAAATGAGTTTAATGACTATACAAAAGACTCTGCAAATTTACCAGCTTACTAACTAAATTTCTTCACTCTCTGAGTGTCTTTCTTTTCTCTTTTCAGCCACAGTTTACAAGAGATGATTCGAGGCTTTGTAGTTCGTACCACTCCAAAGTACCAGTCAGAGTCGAGTCGCGTCATTGTTGTGCGCGCGCGCTTTACAGCTTAGCTAGCTTTCTAGCTGCAAGAGCATGCAGCGCTAGCGCTAGGCAGCGAGCTTGAATTGCGCGCCGAATATCGAATGCTAATTGCCATGCCTGCGAAACCATATCTGTGCGAAACAACTTCAAACAAGCATGCACGCAGTTACGAGATACTCGGCATTATTACCAGCCGAGTTCGCCCGGATCAATATATCCTGTCGCTGTGAATGACGTGGTCGGCTAGGCTGGGCGGGCTAAAATGAGCTTATCATTTAGTCCAGCAGAATTGTGCCCCGCTGACTCTGACTGGTTCTAAAATTCTTGTAATATAAATTGGGCCTGAATGGGAGTCACCGGCGCTCAGTGCGCTCGAATACAGCCTTATACCGTAATACATGTACACACAGACGAGGGTCGAATATAACTGATGTGATTGCGCCAAAAGTAAGCTTGAAAACAACCAAAAATACCACGTAAGCGACAACAAAAATACAAAATTACCATAAAACAATTCTTTTCTTTGGCAAAAAATAGTATAGGTATCCATAATATCTCAAAGAAAAAAAGATGGTGTAGGATTGCGAGTGCACTTCATATCGAGATAAGGCAACCATATTTGACACTGTTCTGCGTAGCAAGACCGCAGATGGCAGCAGAGAGGAACAGTTGTGGCCGATCACCTGATCTAGTGCCCACATTTATTTTCCTCTCTGCTGCCATCTGCGGTCTTGCTAAGCAGAACAATGTCAAATATGGCTGCCTAATCTCGATATGAAGTGCACTCGCAATCCTTTAACATCTTTTTTTCTATGAAATATTATGGATACCCATACTGTTTTTTGTCAAAGGAAAGAATTATTTAACGGTAATTTTGTATTTTTGTTGTCGCTTACGTGGTATTTTAGTTGTTTTCAAGCTTACTTTGATCCCATCACATCAGTCATATTCGACCCTCGTCTGTGTGTATTACGGTCTAGGGCTGTATTCGTGCGCACTGGGCACAGGTGACTCACATTCGGACTTCATTTCTGAACGTGCACGGTACCACGAAGCTTGATTTCCTCTTTCAGCCCTCAATTTTAGGTAACAAAGAGACCTTTGGCTGTATTTCTTAATGTTTTATTTTTATTCCAAAATGTTATTTCTCTCGGGAAAAGCATTGTTTTATCGATTTGGATTCAGTAACTGTCCTCTATGCTGCATTTTAGTTTAGCAATTTTACCTTGACTGTTGACTCCCGTCACTACGTACAGTATTTTCTGTTGTAGGGAATTCCCGTTCGGGTACCTGGTCCCCGCTCGAAATTTTCGAGTCAAACCCGGGTTTGGAAAAACCTGTGATGACTCAGGTCTAATATAAATATTATGTTCTTTTAAGATCTCTCATGTTTTCCCTCTTCAACAATCAAAAACATGCTACTTTCCCGATGCGGGCGGCGCGTTATATGTAGCTTTTTTGCACCGCATATTTTTTCATGAAATTTCATCGGTCCGCCGGTCTCCGCCGAAAAATCACCGGCGGGCACCGGTCAAAAAAAAAAACGTTATGACTCAGGCCTACAAAGTACATAACATCTGTGTAAAAGTATTCATCAAATTAATGCGTATAAAGTTACAGGACTATATCGATTAAAGTCAGTCATAAATGTCATAGTCAAGGAATTGAATAGTCATTGCCCACAAAACTCCTTACGTATATATATGTACATGCACCTATACTATGTAGTCTGTATGTAAAGGCCATCGCACACCTTACGATCGGTCTGCGATCCGATTTGTGAAATAAATCGCTATGGCATTAAATATTAGCATTTCAACAAATGAAAACTACCCTATTCAGTATCTGAAAAATAATATCAATACTGAACATAGGGTTTGGGTGAGCTGTCAGCTTTCTACAGAGAATAAGGGCAAATTTAGATTCAAATCGTAGGTAGTCGTACGATTTTTGTGACGTCTCTACGACTCGGAGCCGATTTGGCCATTCCACCGACTGGAAAACTCGGCAAAGTCCGTATTATCGATTTTACTATCTGTATGACTATTCAGACCCTCAATCAAAAATCTTTTTCGTTTTTAAATGATTGTCAAATGATATTACATTTTCTTCTGAAATCGGATCGCAGACCGATCGTAAGGTGTGCGGTGGCCTTAAGTGTGTAACCAAACACTGTTAACACTGCAAATGAGAGGTCAGTCGTGGTGGTCATTGAAACCACCTCCCAGGCTCTACATTTGTTATACTTATGGATAGCTCCATTTACATGTACATATATATGTACATGTACGGGTTAGAAAAAAAGCTTTATAAACAGGTGTCTATTTCGCACTCACTTAAAAATTTTAAAAAGTGTGATATTTAACACATTAGTTCTCACAAGTTTCTTGGTGAACATTATTTTATTTGATAAATTTACACCAAAAGGAGCTAGGAGAGCAAACTTCTAGACTACAAATGGGTGCAGTTAGAAAATTTATTGAGGAAGAATTTTGCAAAAAAGAATTTATTCAAAATAGAGATCCATCAAAGGTGTAGCAATAGCATCAACTGCACTTGCAACGGCTGATTGTACTTTCAGTCTTGAAAAAAGGAATTTTCATCGATTTGAGTTGCTAGCAAGTCCCCCCCCCCCCCCGAATTTGACCATAACATTATATTCTATGGTCAGGGGTCCTGAAGCTATGCACCCCGTACATACGTGCAATGTGACACATTTCTGCTGTGACTGAGCAAGAAGAATATCATTGAGGTTTGCCAAACAGAATCAGTACCGTTAATTTTCCTTAATTTTTTTTTTGTTGATTTTAACAATATTTTAGAAATCAGGCTGGGGAAATTCACATCAGCCAGCCTCCAAATCAAGATTTTCATTCAATTAATACATGTATGTTTGAGAAGCTTTAGGACTCTTATTTTGTCGAACAAAATTGGACACGGCATTGATATCGACTTGAAAATATTTGTTTATTATTGTCATCAAACTTGTAAGTAAAAAGGGATACCAAACGATTAGAGGTCTGTATGATATGGAATTACATGTACATGTACATGTATCTTAATACCATTAATGGATTGCTATGTTTGATAAATCAGCATGTGCACGTAGTTTGGATTCATTTTTAGATGCAGCCTGTTGCGATCCGACATCAAATTTTGAGATTGTTATATCTCTGAAATTCTGAAATTCTTTGTGGATTAATTTTCCTGTTTTGGAAATCGCGGTGGAATTTACATCAGTCAGCTTAAAAATCAAGATTTGCATTCACTTATTACATGTGCGCAGCTTTAGGACCCTTTCATTTTGTCAACCTAATTGGGTATCGATATCGACTTGAAAGTTAATGTTGTACCCAGATGTTGTGCGTCCGGACAGGTCACTTTTAAACCGTAGCAAGAACAGCTTTTCATGCAAATTGCTTTATATCTTTCTCAAGATAGGTTGATAATTGTATGAATGGCAAATATTCATTGATTTTCGTGTCACTTGATGCATGTTTTTCGTTCAATCCGACAGCAAAATTCACAGGTTAATTTTTTTTAAGTGTCCGGACGCCAGTGGTGTATCTAGGGATTATTTTTCTTGTTTTAAGTATTCTTTTATTCATTTCTTTTCAGTGAAATCAACAGATTTACAAAAATAGAAACATTACAATCATGAATAAATATATAAACAGAAACTTATACAATTATGGAAAAATGTATAACTTCATGGAAGAACAAAGAATTTACACATACATGTACTTGAAATTCACTTAATATCTCAGCTCACTTGAAATTATTGAGATATACATGTATAACTGAAAAATAATAAACCTTTGCGTTATGGTGCCCGGGGCAAACGATGAAGTTACCCCCCCCCCCCCCCCCGAGTGCCCAGACCCATCTACGTTTATGCACAAGGGAGGCAAAGCGACCAAGCGGCAAATTTTTCAATTTTTCAATTTAAAAACACAATTTCCTATATTTTACTCAGGAAATTTCGCAAATGACCACCGCAATTGATCGGTAGAAAAGCTTGAAAATTTTTTATACATTAAACGGTTTTCTATTCACTCACTTCCATATAATCGGGAGAAAATCTAACGAAAACCCTTGGGAAATAGTCGTGAAATTCAGCAAGGTGACCAGGGGCCCGTTGCACAAAACTTGCGTTTGAATGCAACTCACGAAAATCAAACGCAACTTTATTTTCAGCCAATCAGAAGTGCGCATTTAGGAATTGCAATTAAACGCAAGTTTTGTGCAACAGGCCCCAGAAGTTGAGATTTCTTTCAAATGTTGAACCTTTGCAAGTACTATTTTATACACTTTATCCAATATTGGAGGTGCAATATTTAGCGATTTAAGTCAGATGAAACTTATATGAAAGCGAGCAAAGCAACGACAAGCACATCTTTATTTTTCAAAATTTTAACCCTTTAAGCTATTTAAGAACTAGATCCTGAAAGAAAATACATGTAATTAGGTGAAGAAGCAAAGCGACCGATCCTTGGCAAATTTTCGCATTTTAAACCCTCGAAAACTAGATTTCTAGTGCAATTACCCTGCAGATATGGGGGCGCATAATTCGTAAGGATTAAGATTTTTCTTCATTTCCCCCTTATTTCTCTCTCCTTTGCGTTTTTTGCGCCCCCTCTGAGTGCCGCCTGGGGCACTTGCCCCCCCCCCCCCCCCGCTACGCCACTGTCGGACACACAACCCCCCATCATATTGACATTTGTCAGTCGTAATTTTCTCAGGGATTTTAGAGTAGACTCTATGTAAAACCAAGATATAGTCTATGAAAGATATTCGCATAAAACATTGAAAATGTGACTTTTCAGCTGGCCACTGGAAATAAAGTGCGTAGCTTTAGGTCCCCCCATAAAGAATATGAGAAATCGCAGATGGCATGTATGGTCAGGGGTCCTAAAGCTACGCACCCCGCAAATACGCGAAATGCAACACGTTCAATGCGCCAAACTTTTTGTGTGACTGAGCAAAGAGATTATCATTTACGTTCGCCAATAGAATGAGAAATTTTCCTTTATTTTTTTATTATATTATCACTAATTGGAAATCGGGGTGAAATTCACCTCAGTCAGCTTCAAAATTAAGATTTGCATTCATTTATTATGTGTGCGTAGCTTTAGGACCCTTTCATTATGTCGAACAAAATATTGAAAAAGGGTCTTATTTCAGGTATTTTATGCACAGGCCTCAAAATGTTGTCTTTTATGTCAAAACTCCCGAAATGTGTGTAAAATGAATGAGTGCGCAGACATGGGCACCATTGTTTTTTCCATGTCAAAATGACGCAGCCGCCGTTTCATGTAAAAATGGCATACAGTAGTTCTTGCTCCAATTCTGACGAGATTTTTTGCACACTTACTCTTCAGAATATCAGGAATAATATGAAATTAAGCAGTAGTGGAATATTAAAGAAATTCTTGTTAAATTTTAGTCAAATCTTAGGTGTAAAATGACTTTTTAGTGGCTGGAAACAAAGTGCGTAGCTTTAGGTCCCCCCATCATATCATCAATGATCATATTCCTAAGAACATGAAGAAGATTAAAAAATATGCGCGAAGTTTGGTCACCCTATAATAAATTTATTGCCTTTGGTGGGGACAGATATGTTTGACATCCTATCATTAAATAGGTCTATGTGAAAGTATCATTCAGTGCACTTATACATGTATGTATATGTACAAGCTTATCTGAAGATAAGCTAGAACTCCATAATACATGTAGTTTTCACTGTTGAATAGGCTTCAATAGCTTTTGTGTGTATCAGTGGGCCGCCGGGCCCTTTTCCAGTCTAGATCATTCATACACGAGAGGAAAATAATTATTCAGAATTTCACTTTCAACTCTGAATCCCCAAATTTGTAGCACAGTATTAAGAGTTGGAGAGTCCCTGAATCAGATAATCTAGCAAATTTAAGAAAATTAAATCTTGCTTAGAGCAATTTTGTTGTCTATTTTAGACTGCTGCAACAGTGAATGTGTTGGACACAGTCCCACATAGGCAAGGGCCACTTATCGAATGAACACGATTAAATATAACAAGGGCCTATGAGTGCATTCAGTGTTAAAATCCCTGACTGTTCTGCATTCCCTAAACTGGTAATTTAGTGCCAATTTTATGGATGGACATCACAATTCACATACTCACACCATGCACACTGTCTCAAATGTTTAAAAAAAATAAAAACAAAAACAAAGTCAAAGTAAACAGTAGAGCCTAGAGGCACACGGCCGATATTGAAGACTCTCTCCCATTTGGGAGATTGTCTCTGTTATCAGAGACTTTTGTAAATATTTTTGGTAGCTGATGTGGGACAGTCTACCATTTGGGAGATTGATTTTCTTTGTTTACATTGGCGGCAAAGGGATTACCTCGGCGCAAAATGAAAATGTGATAAGCAGATTCCTCATGAAAAATTATCCCTTTTGACCTTCTACTTTAAAGATTCACCGTCTACTTTTGTTTTCATAACAATTTTTGCTATGACCCACACACAAAACATGGGTTTCTGACCTCAGTCAGGCAAAAATTTGGGTGCGATAAACTGCCTTATTGGTGGTGTTGTTTCTTTTATCCTTTTGTAAGCTAAGACTAAGTCTCCAATATGAGAGACAGGGGCCTGTTTCTCGAAACCAACAACAGGAGTCAGACAGTCATAACTTTATCCGCCAACTATGGAGATGTCTATGATCTTCCTAAGCTGTTTCACGAAGAGCTTACTAGCTAGACATCTCGTGATATCGATACTATCGCAGACAATAGGAGCCGACACGTAGCCTTGGTTACAATTACACTATATTTTGAAAAGCTAAATTTAACTCAAACTGCAAATATTTGAATGAATTAGGACATTTACAAATCTAAATAGAAGAACGGTATAACAGATGCCAAAAACATTTTAAATTATGTAAATAATACGATGGATTCACTTGTAAGTTGAAAAATATAAGCTAATGATTTCATGATCGGTGAGACAGTTTTACTTTAGATAGGTACCCCCAGGATGTCGTCATTTGATAGTTTATCAAAATATAACCATATATTTTCATAGTATTGATAAGATGCTATGAACATTTTAAACAATGTTTTCAGGCTTGATTATGATATTATAATTACCAAAAATATTCATATTATAAGTTTAAACACATATATTTCAAAGTATTCATTTTAAATATCATTGATATAATTTATGTTTACGCTGATATGGGTCTGAAATGCACAGAATATGCATTTGACTATGGCTGGCCTATGGTGCCAGATTACAGTTCCCTTGTCGCATTTTAGTTCATCAAAGAAATCTTTATCATGTATAGAAACCATTCATGAAGATCTTTTAATTATTCATTTTTACATAACCTGCATGCTTGTCATGATACAAGAAATACAATGTGATTTTCATTATGGTATAGCACGCATCATTTTCATGCTAATCGATCAGATATGAAAGACCGTAAAATAGCTTTGCCATCAGAAGTTAAGAGACTTACTAAATCCATTTTAATATAAAACATACCTAGCAAAAGCTATTAATTAATTTATATTTTTTTCTAGATTATAATACTTTGCATTGCTTTAAGTTTAATCAGTAGTCTTGCATTTTGTTCTTGCCCAATGTTTATTTGTCAATAGTATAATATTTTGTTTTCAGTTCCTAATCATGGGATTAAATTTTACAAGTTTTGGATTAACTTTTTTTTTTTTTTTATCCCACCTCATTTTGATATAGGCCTAGCAATCTATTATTGTTTCGTTTTTATTTTGGTTTTCTTTATTTTCATGATTTTGAAAAAAAAGTTCCTTTCGTATTGAAATGACCTCAATCAAACTGTTTTTTGTATGTTTAATTTGTTTATCAATTAGAATGTTGAAAGAGTGTTGATTCACTACAGTAGTTCAGTAGAGACAAGCCTTTAGTAGAAACACTGCGTATTGTCATATAATTTTCATAATATAAACATGGATAAATTCCAGATTAAGCAAATGTGTAGAAATATAATTTTGAAAGAGTTGTAAAAGTATGTAGCGTCCCTTTTTGCCGACCATAATCTACCCAATAAATAACGTGATGGCGCTGTACAAGTATGTCGACTAAAAAAGATATGACAGGGTTGGAGGTGTCATAAGTCCTTAGTCAGGAAGTTGTCACGCATCTTGGTAAAGACGGCTTCGTGAAACACTTAGCAGACAACTAGAGAACTAGCGTTGACTTAGTCAAGAACTTAGAGTGAGACTAGACATGAGTTTATGACAGTTTTGAGAAACAGGCCCCAGTCTCCCAAATGGGAGAGAGTCTCCGATGACGGCCGTGCGCCTCCACTGGTAAACTTACAGTAGCATTGCCTTCAGTTGTAAAGGGCATCTGCCTTCTCAGATACTGGTAAATATTCTCTGATCCCGGAGGACATACTGCCACAAGTTGTGCTGTATCTTCCATTGTTTCTGCACTGCCACTGGCACAGTCCGTTTCGGGACACCTGTGACTGAATACACGTAAACAAATAGGAAAAGTCAATACATCGTCAAATATGCATTACATTTAGCACTGTAACTTTCATATTCCAAAATCTTTTCATACCAAATGGAAATTTAAAGATTTATATGATTCATATTTACCTTCCCCCGCAACTTGCACACGTTGAAAACGGCATCGGATGTGCGAATTCTACTTTTATAATGTAGGATGCGAAAAATATTTTGAAACAGTACGCAGTTCAATGGAACACTTGGCGCGCCGAAGCACAATGACTTATAAAAAAGATATACTGACGCATATAAAGTAGTTCATTCATATTTTTCAAATAAAACTCAAATTCTAGAAACTTTAAATTACTTTTTTCACATATTGCAATATTTTTGTAATTAAATTTTCTAAATATTTTGTTTTGTATTGCTTGTGATTCATATTTTAAAGTCTCTAACAATATTGTTCCGCGGTAGAGGTCGTTACACGCAGTTCAATGGAGCTGGGCTGAAAACTATGCGAGGCGCCATTTTGCCTTTGCACACGGCACTAAATAAGGTAAAAGATCTTAAACATGGAAGATAGGACACTCCCCCTAACGGACGTGGCCTCATGGCAGAGCTATACATACAGAGAGTCGCGACCATCGCGACACTGGAGGTCGCTTCTGATTGGTCAGTCATTTCATGGAGCTTAAAATAGTTCCTTCCCATAGAGAATGTACGAGAAAGGGAACTATTGGGATTATTTTGTCCATTCTCATTTTGTAACGAAAATAATTTTTTTACAAAATTAACATGACAAAATTATTTTGTCCATTCTCATTTTGTAACAAAAATCATTCCATTACAAAATGAACATGACAAAATTATTGTTCATTTTTTATTTTGTAACAAAAATCATCAATTTGTTACAAAATTATTCTATCCATTTTCATTTTGTCACGAATATCATTTATGACAGAATAATTTTGTTAATTCTCATTTTGTCACGAAAATCATTCTGCTACAAAATTAACGTCATAAAGTTATTATGCATGTTCATTTTCATTTTGTAACAAAAATCATTTTGTTACAAAATTAATATGACCAAATTATTTTGTCAATTTTCATTTTGTAACAGAATAATTTTTGTTACAAAATGTGAATGAACAAAATCATTCTATCATATTAGTTTTGTAACAAAATGACCTTTTCAAATTAATTTTGTTACAAAATGAATCGCTGTTCAATAACTTTGTAACAGCAACGAGTTTTGAGTGAATTTTGTCACAAAATGAGGCAAGTTGTACAGAATAAATCGGTGAACACTACGCGCCCATAGGGTCGCCAAGTGTTCAGCGACTTATTCTGTACAAACTTCTCTTTCCTTATTTTTTCATTGTTTCCCCTTTCTATCGCTTCCCAGGGCAGCCTTCCTTTGTGTCAAATCAGCGACATTGCTCAACAAATCAACAAGAACGCTGATTGGCTGCCTGGTTGGCATGCACAGCTCGCATGATACACGTGCTTGCACAGTACTCGTATAATTATATAGCGCGCGTTCGCTATAGCGTGGGGGGGGGGGGGGGGGGGGACCATGCGAGCTGTGCATGCCAATTCAGGGAAACAATGAAAAAAATAAGGAAAGAGAAGTTTGTACAGAATATGTCGGTGAACACTTGGCGCCCATCATAGTGTTCACCGTCTTATTCTGTACAAACGGGCCTCATTTTGTGAAAAAATTCACTAAAATCTCGTTGTTGTTACAAAATTATTGAATAGCAATTCATTTTGTAACAAAATGAATTTGAAAAGGTCATTTTGTTACAAAACTAATATAACAGAATAATTTTGTTCAACAAAAATCATTCTGTTACAAAATGAAAATTGACAAAATAATTCTGTCATATTAGTTTTGTAACAAAATGACCTTTTCAAATTCATTTTGTTACAAAATAATTTGCTGTTCAATAAGTTTGTAACAACAACGAGTTTTGAGTGAATTTTGTCACGTGAAATGAGGCAAGTAATTTGTACAGAATTAGTCAGTGAACACTTGGCGCCCATAGGGTCGCCAAGTGTTCACCGACTTATTCTGTACAAACTTCTCTTTCCTTGTTTTTTTCACTGTTTCCTCTTTCTATCAGCTCCCAGGGTGTACGTTCGTGCACAGCATACATGCAACCTTCCTTTCTGTCTAATCAGCGACATTGCTCAATAAACAAGAACGCTGAATGGCTGCCTGGTTGGCATGCACAGCTCGCATATCCCCCCCCCCCCCCCCCCCCCCCACGCTATATAGCGAGCGCACGCTATATAATTAGACCATAGGATGACCAATAACTCCTTGGGATGACCGCTGAAATTCTCACTTTTCGTGGTCCGCGAGTTCGTTCCACCTAATTTCACCTTGTAAATGTTACTAAAAATACAAAAACACTAATGGCACATATGTTGCCATTTGCAAAATGTGCAAGTTTGTTCAAAAATGATTATTTTGTTGCAAAAAACTGAGCTCCATATCTTCTTGACCACATGGATTTCAGCCACAGAGTTTAGCACAGCATTCCCACCACATGGTATGTGCTGTGTGTGTGTCTACGAGAGTTTCTGTGCTGTGTGTTTGTGTGTATGGTGTATAGGGAAGTGCCAGGCTCTTTCACTTACTTTGACCTGGCTGTAGAACAGCATGGCATGGCAGTGCAAAACTGCATGATAAAACCTTTGTTTTTTTTTTTATCTTTTGATTGATTTAGATTGGAGAGCTTAAGTTTATTATAAAATATAATAGAGGAAGGAAGAGAAAGGGTTGAACCTTTTATGGGGGGAAAAGTGAAAAATTGTTTATCAACAGCTGTATTTTAGGGGCCAATATCAAAGACAATGCTGATAGCTAGTGTAGTCTCCTACGGATAATGTAGTCTGCTACCTATTGTGAACACACAGAGTAACTGCAATAGCAAGTAGTATTAAAAAGGATGATGTAGTTTGCACTGTAAGGGAAGATTCACAGCAAATAATTCTTGTACCTTACTGCTCATGAATAGGAAAATCTGCTACACATTAATTCAATCAGTGAAGAAAAAGCGAGAGTATGACGCCTCTGATATTCACACAAGATGAAAGAAAGCAAACAGCTTCGAGTAACTCAGAAGTGACAGAGAAGTGAATGAGTTCAATTCTTTGGCATTCATAAAGGCCAAGGTAAAACACTGAAAACTGTTAACAAGTTTAATGTGGAAATTTACACGAAACTCCTCTAAAATTCATTTTCCTAATCATGAGATGTGAGATATTATTTTTCTGTGATGGCACAGAATGCAAGATTGTGCCTCATGTTGAGGACATCACATGCACACTGCTCGCAGCAGACACTTTGAGATTCAGCACCGTGACTCTGAATTACCTGAGATAGATTTTGGTAGGTTTGCATGAATTCACCTACATAATATAGGCAGTTAGGCACTGATATTACAATTTATACATTTTATGTCTTGGAAAGGTTATGCAATTGCAAATACAACATACTTCTTTAAAGACCTACTAATTTTTCTACTGCTATAGACTGAGTTATATCCATTACAGAGTGGATTGTGCATGAATTTGCGTAACTGGAATTTAACTATTATGTCACGGTTTGGAAATTTCTATACTTGGCAACAATCATAGGCCTATATACATTGCATTTTTCACCCAAAGTTACTCTTAGCATATTGCCTTTCAGGTGATTTAATATAGTGTTTGCAGTTCAGTCAAATACACTGATTGCGATATTGATTTACATAATTTACATAATTAGGCACCAATATCATAAAAGGTATACACATTTATTGCTTAGAAAATTCAGATGATGCAGTCCGAAATAGAGCTGAATACTAACTTTTCATTCATATGATACTGAACTGTTCAGTGCAATACAGTAATAAACAATGGGCTTGGCATTAATATGCATAATTAAGCCTCGATCATTATTTGGTGACAAACAGCTAGTTTCAAAGCTTGACAACAATCATGTTTACAGTCAGCACCCATAGTTATCTTACACTATAGCCGTCGGATCTGATATAGGAATTTTCAATTGAGTAGCCACAATAACGGATTTGCATAATGATGCAAATTTGCATAATTAAGCGTCAATATTTCACATAATTAAGAATCATTGTCATAAAATAATTACACATTTATGGCTTGGAATATTCGCATTCAGATTCTGCATTCCAAATTATCCTTAAATACCATCTTTTGATTGAGAGCAAACTGATCTTTGTGAATTATGTTTATAAACAATGTAGTTTGCATAAATTTGCATAATTAAGCCACATTGCGGTGGTAAATTGCCACTTCCAAGCATCGCAACATGAATTCATATTTAGATTGAGCACTTAAAGTTTAATTAAAATATCAGTATTCATGGAGTTTAATATAAACATTTTTCAGTTTTTAAATAATGGATTTACATACAGATGAATAATTTGTATAATTAGGCACCAGTATTTTATATTTCACATAATTAGGAATCAGTGTCATAAAATATTTACACATTCAAGGCTTGAAATATTCACATTCACATTATACAGTCCAAATAATCCTTAAATATATCTGTACATTAAGAGCACAACGGTGTTTGTAAATTATTGTATAAGTAATGAATATTGCATAAATTTGCATAATCAGGCCACATAACAGTGATTAATTGCCACTTCTAAGATTTACAACATTCATATTTACAGTAAGCACCCAAAGTTACCCTTAAATATCACCTTTCATGTGATTTGATATAAGCATTATTAGTTAAATAGACCCCAAAATGGATTTGCATATTGACGCCTGATTTGTATAATTAGGCATCAATGCTACAAAAGAAATATACATATATGATTTAGAAATATTCACATTCAGAGGATGTAGTCCAAATTAGCCTGAAAACTATTTTTTTTAAAATTAATAAGATGCCAGCGTTCTGTGTATTATAGTTTAAACAATGAATTATGCATAAATTTGCATAATTAGACCTCATTAGAGTGATAACGTGCAAGTTTCAGGCTTGGCAACATTCATATTTGAATTCAGTACAAAAAAGTACCTTTGTCCCCAACTTTTCAGGTGGGGCGAAAGTGTGGACCACGAAAATGAAAAACGGAGCCTCTATTATGCGAGTACTGTGCAAGCACGTGTATAAAGAACGTAGCTGGTCTACATGTACGACTTTTTAAAGGGAAATTCTATCTTAATAGCAAGTTGCTTTGAAAGAAAGAGGAAAAATCAGAGAAGCAGATTGGTGAAAGTTTGAAAGAAATTGGACAAGCAATAAGAAAGTTATGAATTTTTGAAAGTTGTAATCACTATATGCGAATTTCAAATTGGCCGAATAGGTAATGTCACTGTGATGTAGCTGTGGACAACTCCCCCATTCGCTCCAACACACAAAATGACTAAAATGTCACTTTTTTCAAAATGCATTACTCAGTAGGATCTTTTACTTTCATGAGGACCTATAAAAATATGCTATCTCCAATATATTTTGAGTACTGCCCCAAGGGTAAAAGCGCCTCGAAGAAAACCGCAAATTAATGACATTTTTGTGTACGACAAATGGGAGAGTTGTCTACAAAAATGTCACAATCGAATCACCAAATTGCCAATTTGAGATTCGCATAGATGTAGTGATCTCATTTTTCAAACATCCATAACTTTCTTATTCCTTGTCCGATTTCTTTCAAACTTTCACCATCCTGTTTTTCTTACTTTTCTGCTTTCACACAAATCATCTTTTTAACAAGTTTGGATTGCCATTTAACGTTTATTGCATATGCAGGGAGGTACTGCCTATATAGTACCAATGCAAAGATCTTATAAATCTTTGCTAATACATGTACCTCCTTGATCATACTCTCGATCCATGGCTTTCGTAGACGTAGGCATGCAACAAGAACTCTGACTGGCCGAATGAGGTACATTTAAAACAAACGGCAGGTGTATGCACGTGTTTGTAGTATTATCAGAAAATCAATGTGTCTTGAGAGAAGCCTAATTCAGCTACCTTCTTGATAACAAATGTTATCAAATAATTTTAGACAAAAGATCGAATTGCATAAAAATCACCCAGTCTGCGGCAACAGATGTTAAACCATGTTGGCAATTTGAACTATCGAAAATCCAAACAAACAATAAACCCTTTGCATGTAGAACGGAAAAGATACATAATATATTGAATTATATACAATCAAGATATAATTTTCCACCATGGTTATTTAAACCACCAAATGTCTCAATTGAAATCTTAGTAAAGATGTTAAGAAGTATGAAAATCAGGCCTTAATTCGGGGTAACCTCGCTAGTCATAAGGACCGCTATTCATAACGCGTGACTAAATGAATAGCGGTTTTGTACGAATAGCGGTCCTTCTGAATAGCGAGCAAACCATAGACAAATTTCCTCGCTATTCATGAGGACATCCATTCATACGGACCACTATTCATAACTACTCATAAGGACCGCTATATTAAATGAATAGCGGTTCTTACGAATAGCGAGCGGACAAGCTTAATTCTATACCAAAGGAGCCTTGAGTTGATGAATATAAAATGGTCGACTCAAATATACAGATGGGTCTAAAATACCCAACATATAGGCACATCTGCTGCTTCATTTTATGTACCTGCATGGTCCTACCATCAATCAAAACGATTAACTGACCACACGTCATCCTTCATAGGGCAGAATTGGCTGCAATAGCTCTTGCCCTGAGCTGGTTAGAAAATGTTGGAGTTGTAATTTTTTTGTGATTCACTTAGTGCTCTAGTAGCCATACAGAATCAGAAAGAAATCCCTTTCGTAACAGAAATACTAACGTCAAGTACAAAACTTAGCTACCAGGCCAAAGACATTAGTCTAGAGTGGATCCCAAGTCACTGTGGTATATGTGGCAATGAAATTGCAGGTTTTCACGCCAAATCAGCATTATCAGCACTATCTCTGGATGAAATTAAACATATGATAACTAGAAAATATTTACAGAAGTGGCAAAACAAATGGACTGATACCCGTGTATGCTAAAAAAGATACAATCTAGAGTGAACTGCTCATATCAATGTAGCCTCAATAGACTTGGTGAAAGCATCCTCCACGGACTTCGCCTTGGTGTAGTTGGATTAAAAATTGACCTGTTTCGATTAAATATTCACCCTACAGGTTTTTGTGATACATGTGATGAAATAGAAACAGTCAACCATTTCCTTATGGAATGCCCGCAATTCATAATTGAAAGAGCAATGTTGCTCATAGAAACAAATACTTCAGAGCCACGTGAACTTTTGGGACTCTTAAAAAAGTACTAGCATAGATCGCTTCGTCCTAAAAACGAAGCGCTTATATAAATACAGAAAATGATAAGATGAAAGGCCCCATCTAAGGCCATTTTTTGGCCTAAGAATATGTAAATACACATTTGATATGATATGACTATGTAAAAATGCCTCTAAATTTTGGTATTATTTATGATTTTGTTTTGTTTTGTTTTTTGTTTTTTTCTTCTTCTCCTTCGACTGACAAGCTATGTTTCCGGGGAGAGGAGTAAGACTTTGAGGTCTTACAAGGAAATCTTGGGAAATCCAGTTCTCTGTCTGACGCTTCTTCTTTCCCTGTAGAAAGCAAGCAGTTGAACGTAATGTGTATAATAATAATGAGGGGGGGGGGGGGGGGGGAGAAGAAATTAATAATAATAAAAAAATTTAAAAAAGGATGAAAAAAAAGAAGTTAGTGTATATATCAGAAACAGAGCTAGTGTGTAGGCTCATCTTGTCTCCTTTATTAATTTTGGTTGTACTTAGTATGATCTACGCAGCATACGTAAGCTAACCTAATAGTGGATTACTATATAGCATACTTGAAAATAGCTAACCATCTGTTTACTTTTCATTACTAATACTGTAGCCTCATTTTTTGCCTTATCTCTTTAATGTTAATTGAATATACCAAATTAATACAAAATTACCGGTCATATCACCCCAGTAGCCATTCTATCACTGACACCCCCACCATATGCCTGAGTGACCTAGGCCAAATTTCCTTTGGCCGAAAATCAAAGAGACGTAATTCGATGATTGGTAAGACGGCATCTTCGGAAAGGACGGTGCCCAAGTGTCCGTCTGGCGGGATGGTATTTTTTAATGGTTTTGGAACGAGTTATATGATTTCCTTTTCTTACTTTCGTAACTATAGTTTGAAGAAAAAAAATACATTGTGGTGATTGTACCTTTTCAAAGAGAGAGAAAAAAATGCTAGAATTTTTAAATAATAGTTGTGGCGAAAATAGTCAGTTTTCACTAATTGCCGAAGAAAAACAAAT
Source organism: Heliocidaris tuberculata (assembly GCA_025618425.1). NCBI lineage: Eukaryota > Metazoa > Echinodermata > Echinoidea > Camarodonta > Echinometridae > Heliocidaris > Heliocidaris tuberculata. The sequence goes on from CM046840.1 coordinate 22,678,760, forward strand.
AACTAAAACAACAACGGTAGTCTGCAAGCACAGACCCTAATTTGACACTTTATCAGAAAATCATTGTGTCTCGAGAGAAGCCTAATTCATCTACATTCTGGTCGTGTCAGGAACAGCTATGGCCTATGGTAGTCTTACAGTGCAGACACTCATTTAGGGTTTGTGCCTGCAAACTATGTTTGTAGAGCGAGCGCGAGCGAGAAAGAGAGAGAGACAGAAAGAGAAATAGAGATCGAGGGAGAGAGAGCGAGATCATTGTGCGTTAGGGGGGGGGGGGGGGGGAGGGCATAGGGGGAGCGGGCCCCGCGAAATAATTTTTGTTACAAAATGAAAATGGACAAAATTACTTTGTGATGTTAATTTTGTAGCAGAATGATTTTTGTTACAAAATGAGAATTAATAAAATTATTCTGTCATATCAGTTTTGTAACAAAATGATTTTTGTTACGAAATAGAAATGAACAAAATAATTTCGTCATGTTCATTTTGTAACAGAATGATTTTTGTTACAAAATAAGAATGGACAAAATAATTTCGTCATGTTAATTTTGTAACAAAATTATTTTCGTTACAAAATGAGAACAGACAAAATAATTTTCATTACAAAATTTCATTGGACATTAATTCTTTATTTGTAACAAAATGAAAATGTTGTCATGTTAATTTTGTAACAGAATGATCTTTGCTATGAAATGAAATCGGACAAAATAATTCTGTAATGCTAATTTTGTAACAGAATATTTTTTGTTACAAAATTACCTTTTAAAATTAATTTTGTTACAAAATGATTTGCTGTTCAATAATTTTGTAACAAAAACGAGATTTGAGTGAATTTTGTCACAAAATGAGTCAAGTTTGTACAGAATAAGTCGGAACACTTGGCGCCCCATAGGTATTACCCTACAGTCAATTGAATAATCAGCTTCATCTACTTCCTTCTCTGGACACTGCTTCAGCTTCCCCAATTAGCAGTTGTGTGTAATGGTCTAATGATTCATGTGCGGGCGAGCGAAGCGAGCGAGCAAAAAAATTTTTAGACTTTTTTCTAATGTTGAAGTCCTTGGGTCGTGCATTATTTACAGCCATATAATGAAAATGACAACAGCAAATAATTTTTTATTTATTTATTTTTGTTATTATTATTTTTTTTGGGGGGGGAATGCCTAATGATCTTTTAAATCGTACATTAACCCGGTCGTTTTTCTTTAGGATTACCATGATAACATCGATATCATCATACTTTATGCGATCTGCTTGATTTCATGAGCGAGTTTGGGGAAAATTTTCTGAAAATCGTCCCTGTTTTCACGAAGTGACGGTAATGAGGAAAAATGCACAATTTTCAATTTTGAGTTTTTTTTTTATTTTTGGACATCATTCACTAACATCTTGAACCTCACAAAGTTTCAGATCATAATAATGTATAATTATGTAACTATGGCGATATAACATCAACAAGAAAATACCTAGTAAAAGGATTTTCTATTTTCACGAAGTGACGGCTTACAACCGTCCCGTTTGTTTTACGTGTGCATCTGCGATCCGTCACTTCGTGAAAACAAAGAAGAGCGAGTCCTTGAATTGACTTTGTGTTTTCACGAAATGACGGTTAAGTCCCATATGTTTTACACGCGCGCGGCTGAGATCCGTCACTTCGTGAAAATCCGTCACTACACGTCCTTGGAATTTTGTGTTTTCACGAAAAGACGGTTATGTTTACAGCTCATTTTCCCCCCAAATATAAACAAATAGGCAAATGATTAAACATAGAACTAAACATTGAAATATGATCTATCCCAGGATATAAAATTTATTCATCCTTCATACAATAAAGAGGTTGAGATTATATAACACGATAAAAACTACTTTCGAAAAATCAACTGAAGGCAATTTCAATAGCCCTGTCTATCACCTTTAGAAATGTGCGAACATTACAATGGCGTATTACGAAATCCGAACCTGATTTCTATGGGCAGTACAATAGGCCTTTGAAATTGCCCTTGAGTTTATTTTTCGAAAGTAGTTTTTATCGTGTATAATTATAGCTTTAAAACTTTGAAAGCGATTTATTCAAAACTACCTTTTTTTTTAGTTGCGCGCTCATCCGTCACTTCGTGAAAACAACAGTAACGAAATATTGCCCTTATCCTTGGTGTAAGTTATGGGCACATTCGTGTGAGGGCCATTGTGCCCCTCTTGCCTCCAGCTCCACTGCCTTACATTGTAGCTGTATACATAAAGCCTCACCAATTCTTTGAAGCTAGATATGCCTCTTTTTGTAAGAAACAGTGGGGGAAATAGTAAAAGGGGCACTCATCAGAAGAGGAAAGGGCGCTTTATCATAGGTGGAAAGAGGCACTTATAAGAGATGAAAAGGGGCATTAATGAGAGGAGGGAAAGGGCTCATATTAGTTAGGAAAAGGGCACTTATAAGAAGTAAAGAGGGGGCACTTATCAGATTTGAAAATGGGCGCTTAATTATCAGAAGGGGAAAATAGGTATATTAGAAGGGAAAGGCGGTACCTATATCAGAATTAAGAATGCACTTATCAAGGGAGGGCACTTATAAGAAAGAAAAATAGGCAATATCCGAAGAAATTTTTTTTTAAATTTATCAGAAGGAGAACAGGGGCACTTATTAGAGATAAGGATCCAATTATCAGATGTGAAAAGGGGCACTTATCAGGAGAAAAAAGGGCACTTATCAGAAAGGGAAAGGGCACTTTATAGAAAGGAAAAGGGGCACTTTTAATCAAGAATAAAGAGGGCACTTATCAGAGAGAAAGGGGCATTTTTCAGAAATAAAAAGGGCACTTTTGGGTACTTCAAAAAGTAGGGGGCACTGTGCCTCCTGCCCCCGGGAGCGCCGTCCCTGATTGGGAGCTCCATGATCCACCATGTTTTAAAGGTCATGTGGAGTTCTGGTAAGCCCTCAAAAACTGTTCGTCAGATTTCTCATTTTTGTTGATAAATACACTAGATTTCGCCTCCTTATATAAGTTTAATATTAAACAAATAAGAGACAAAAACTAATTTATGTGCCGGGACAGGCACGTAAAATCCTAACAAAGGAAGCATGTGTTATATACACTGTACACACACGTGTAAAACCAATGAATATTGTCTCTTTGCGAAGCCCCAAGCTAAAGATTGCTGTGCGGGGAGCCGTCGGGGTGGAAGGGTGCTAGCATAATGGCAGTGATCGAGCATTCCTTACAGATATTTACACTGAAATTCACCAGAATTCCAAATGATCTGTTACAGTCTTTTGATACAATGAGAACAACATGCTTCTTTCCAATTTCCTTTTCGCTACCAATACTGTACTGAGCTTAAACAAAGACCGCGTACGCGTAGGCTTATTACGAGTGTGGTCACAACTCCCTCTTTCAATGTAATTGTCATTGTCATTGTCACTGTCACGCGCTCTGCCTCACGGGGAAGGGCGCCCAACAGCCTTGAGTAGGTAAACTTACCAGCGACTACATTGGCATTACGTGGAAAACAATGGCGAGCAGGTCAAAGATGTAGTGCTCTGCTGTGATTTGTCCAAACAACCCCTACAGCAGGGGCCGCAGAGCGTTTTTGAAAGTGGAGGGGGGGGGGGGGCTGATCTGATTTCACTCATTAATGCACCGGCGTAAATTCAGTTTAAGCAGTGGGGGTATGATCGCAACATTGAGGGGAAATTTCCAAAATTTAGGGGCACCGATAAGCGCTATTTCTGGAAAAAGGGGCACCTGCAACGGGAAAAATATTCATTGTCATATATACCCTACATTGTGATTACATTTATAAGGATTTCAATTATGTTTCTCTCTTACATGCTCTATAATTTACTTAAGCATTAAAGTTTGCAGTTGGGTTTGATGACCTACATTAATGTGCGAGCGAGCGAAGCTAGAAATTTTTAAAGATCTGTGAGGCTGCATGGTGATCAACAACATCTTATAAAGAGAGAAAAAAAAAGTTCTGAAAGGTGTTTAAACACAGTCTCGGCATGAGAGACTGAAAAGTAACATAACTATATCAAATATAAATGTGAGCGATCATAGCGAGCAAGCCTTGACGAAATTAAAGTAAAGTTGCTCTAAATCGCTATAAATTAGGGGCACAAATTATGGAGCAAGAAAAAAGGGGCCCTTATCAAGAACGATAATGGCACTTATCAAAAAAGAAAAGGAGCAGGAGTATGTCATATTATATAACAAGAGCAATTATCAGAGGATGAAACATGTGGTATTTGTCGCACATGAATATTGGCACTTTATACCAGAGGTAAAAAGGGCACTCATGAGAATGGAAAAGGGGTGTTTTTTGTTTTTGTTTTGTTTTTGTTTTTTTTTATAAAGGAAGAGGGTTCTTATCAGAAGGAATTGTACTTCTTAGAAAGAAAAGTAACCCGTTTCAAAATGAATTAAGGAAAACTTATCAGAGGTGTAAAGGGGCTCATCAGAGATGTCATGTGTCATTTTACAGAAGGCGGAAGGGGCACTTGTCGAATTAGAACGGGCACCTCTCAAATTTGAATAGAGGATATGGCCACAGGGAAAGATGCACTTTATCAGACGGAAAGGGGGTAATTCTTGTATCTGAAAAGTGAGAATTGGAAAAAAGGCAGTTATTGAAAGAGACTAATAGGTACATATGATGCAAATGATTTAAAAGGGAATTGTCGAAGGAAAGATTTTATTAGGAGTTTTATGAGAGATGAAAATGGAAGAGGCTCGTTTATAAAAATGAGATAAAGGGAGCACTTATCACAAAGAATAGGGGCAATTATAAGATTGGAAAAGGGGAACGTATTATAATATAAAGGATACTTATAAATGGGGAAAGGGCACTTCTTACTAAGGAAAAGGGACAGATGTCAAGGAAGAAGGGGCACCTCTCGGATTTTAATAGGCCTCTGGCAATTATCAATGGTAATAAAATCAAATTTTAAGATTGTGGAACGGGCAGGAAGATAAAGGAAAGGGATCACTTATCTAAAGACAGTAATCTATGTAAAAGGGGGAACTTCTGTGATACCCAAATTCCTGAAATACTGGGGACACTGTACCCCCTCCCCCACCCCACAGCGCCTGATTTTAGATAATCCTAAAATTTCTCTAAAGAGTTGATGCGTCATTCTGAATCCTGAAAGAAGACACATGAACTTGTAGAAGATGTGATAGATAGACTGTCATTTTAGAGAAGTCACGTGAAAATATCTGAGCTTGTTTTCTACACTTTGTTTATAATACCATGCTTTATTAGGCCTAGATTTTGCATTATCTGTGCATTAAAGAAGTGAGGATGTATTGCCCATTTGTACCAATGGAAGACATGTTAATAATGGACATGGATGAGAGATTTTGATGTATAAAATCGGAAATATCGGGACATTCAATTTATATCTTTATAGCATTTTATCTGCATTTTATAGGAATTCTCACTACAATAACAGTCTTTTATATTAATTTTATCAATTTTATCAATTACTAGAAATTATTACTTCCTTGAAAATTAGGGGGGATTTCTTTTTACGTGTCTACTCAAAAAAGTGGGGGGGGGGGCAGCATCCCCCAGCCCCCCCCCCCGGTTCCGCGGCCCATGCTACAAAACACCCAGTCTGCACTTCTTTCGATTTCCCAGAAACAAAAATAGTCTTACAGTTATTCTAATCAAGGAGGTACTAGGCTTACCTAGAACCTGCTTGTTCTAATTAAGCCACATTTCATTATAATTGAACTTAGATTCCTTTACCGTACAGTGAGTCTCAGAAAAACAAAACCCTAAAATAAATGATTGTTGTGACCACAGTATGTGCACTATGACAATTATATTCTATTTTATGCTTTCAGGACATGGGTGTCAATGCCTGGGGAGTAGGGTGGGGGTATATATCCCCCCACAAATTTGAGGTGGAGGGGGGGGGGATGGCCTATATTATCCCCCAATATTTTTCGATAAAATAAATAGGAATTATGATATACTTAAAACTAATTGCTGTATTTACCGTGACTTTAAAAACATTTAATCACACAGAAATCCATTTTGATGCTCTAAAATGCAAGTTTATATAGACAGATTTTTGAAAAAGTCCCTTGGTTGGGAGGGGGTATCCTCCTCGCCGGTCACCCCCCCCCCAATTATGAACACGGATCGACACCCCTGTTTCAGGTGATACCTTGATAGTTGGGGGGGGGGGGGATTTCCATAATCATATTTTATGCCTTATGTGACCTTTAAACCGTACTTTTGTCACTGATGACAATGTAAAGTACCATTTACTTTTGGGGGTAACCTCGCTAGTCTTAAGGACCGCTATTCATAAGGACTACTTATTCATAAGGACCGTTATCCATAACGCGTGATAAATGAATAGCGGTTTTGTATGAATAGCAGTCCTTCTAAATAGCGAGCAAACCATAGACAAATTACTTCGCTATTCATAAGGATCTCCATTCATCAGGACCACTATTCATAACTATTCATAAGGACCGCTATTCATATCGCGTGTTAAATGAATAGCGAGCGGACCCCTACTTTTTACAGGTCATTTTCTAAACAATGCTCCCTGGTACAGCATATGCGGATAACTATTTGTCATAGAGCACATATCTTGGTCACAGTAGCCTTTGTTTTAAGGTTTTTTGTTGTTTTTTTTTCTTGGATGCACTGTATACATGTATATCTCTCAGTAACATGCTCCAGCAGTTATTAGGGAAGTTGGAAATGCAAAACTATTATTTTTATCATTATTATCATTATTATTATTATCATTATTATTATTATTATTATTATCATCATCATCATCATCATCATCATCATCATCATCATCATCATCATTATTATTATTATTATTATTATTATTATTATTATTATTATTATTATTATTATTATTATTATTATTATTATTATTATTATTATTATTATTATTATTATTATTATTATTATTATTATTATTATTATTATTATTGTTATTATCGTCAAGTATTTGGCGTCACCTGTGCCTGGGATGGGAAAAGCGATATAGCTGATTGGGATGTGCAGGTGTACCACTACAGCGGGGTTTCCCCCTGCTCTTATTCGAATAGTGCACAGATATAAAGAATGTCACCAAATTTCTGTCACAAATTTCTCTCAAAAGTGGTGTTAAAATCTTCAAGAATTAATGGTCATCAAGGGACTCTTGACAGTTTCACACTTTCACTAAATTTATCTCCCGGAAAGAGTGGTGGGATACTTTTTTTTTGTGAAGTGTTCACTTTCTATGTAAATTGTATTGATGTTGTTAGCCTTTTTTCGGGGGTGGATCGTTGTGGCACCACCGTTTCATCAACTGTTATCAAGTTAACTTAATCACTAGTCAATCTTTCATTGAATTACTATGGAACATAGATGTGTATTATGCCCTCAGGAAATTTTGAGTAAACAACAACAACAAAATTCATGTATAATTCTCTGTAACATTGTCAATTGCCTTGAAATTGCCATGAAACTGCCTTCAGATTGTCAATAAGTGTGACATTTTGACTTTTGTCAAAATTTGTCAAAGTTATGATTTTCTTAAGATGCAAGAAAAATGAAGATCAAAACGGGGTAACCTCGCTAGTCATAAGGACCGCTATTCATAAGGACCGCTATCCATAACGCGTGGCTAAATGAATAGCGGTTTTGTATGAATAGCGGTCCTTCCACATAGCGAGCAAACCATAAACAAAATACCTCGCTATTCATAAAGACTTCCGTTCATAGGGACCACTATTCATAACTTTTCATAAGGACCGCTATTCACAACGCGTGTTAAATGAATAGCGGTTTTCTATGAATAGCGGGCCTTATGAATAGCGAGTGGACTCGATCAAATTGAACAAGATTTTAGTACAATGTTTCTTTGAAATTGAATCAAATCTTTAAAGTTCATTGTGTGGTAGGCCTACCCTACATAGTTTAATTGGGTTTCTTTGATATCAAATGCAAAAAATTGGTTGCATGTACTTGGTGTTAAAAAAATAGGTTAACACTTTTGATCATTAATAACTCAAGTTATGACAGAATGAGACTTTCACATTGTTCAGTTAAAGGATATAAAACTTACTGGGATAACTTCTGTGAAATTTCTGTGATTAATGCTCTTAAATTGATGCTCTACATATTTAATGAGATTTTCAGGTTTTTGAAAAATGAAGGCCACACAATCTGTGTGTATCAGTAATAAAATTCAGAAAACGATAATACCATTGTGCATGGCATCTGTCATTTCTACCAACCTTTTACTACACAATGTCATTAAGGATTCATGCATGACTCTGTTTTAAAAGAGCAGCTCTGGAATTTCAGCTGAAAAGCATAATGACAATTGTTGTGCTGTGAATAACTACTGATACACATATATTTTGTGGTCTTGGCTGTTATAGGTGCAGTGCCCCCCTCCATTTTTTAAGTACCCCAAAAGTGTCCGTTGTTATTTCTGAAATTTACTGTTTTCTGATAACTACCCCTTTTTACTACAAAAGTGCTCCTTTTCCTTTCTAGAAAATGCCATTTCCCCTTCTGATAAGTGCCCCTTTTGAAAGACTTGTACAATATTTGCTCCTTTTAAGTCTGCCCCTTTTGCTCTGTAATGAGTGCCCTTTCCCCACCTGATATGAGTGTACCTTTTCAGATTTGATATCAAATTAAATGTCACTTTCAACTCCTGATATCAAGTTCCCCCTCTGATAGCCCCCCCCCCTTTCTCTTGTAAATGAGCACAACCCATTTTACCTACATTTCCCACTTTTTCTTACAAAAAGAGCCATTATATAGTTTCAAAAAAATCAGTGCGGTTTTATATAGTAACAAGTACCCGTATTACTACATGTACCAGTAAAATGTAAGGCAGAGGAACTGGAGTCAAGAGGGGTACAATGCCCCTCCCCTCCCACAGCAAAAGATGTCTCATTCCACTCGCTCGTATACACGTGCCCATAATTTAAACAAAGTCGGGCAACATTTTTCAAAAATATCAGAAAGAAAGGGGCAGTTTTCGGATACTTGTGAAAGTCGGGAACCTGTGCCCCAAGCCCCTCCCAACACACACACACACACACACACACACACACACACACACACCAGGAGCCCCCCCCCCCCCCCTGTGTGTGTTAAAATGATATCTAAGTGTAAAGAAAATGGGCACGGACATAGAACAACACTGTGATAGCTGCATGTCACCTGTTGAATCCCTCCCCCCTTTTTTCTCCTCCTCATTAATTTTCAAGCCCTTTCCCTTTCTGAATTCTTAGAGACGCCTGGTTTTCTTCCTGTTATAGTATTTCAGCCCCTGGGTCATTTTCCCCAATTGGTTTGTACACAGTCAATGCACCAGTTTACCTACCCAACGCTGTTGGGCGCCCTTCCACTGGCCGTTACATCGGCCAGTACCCTATACAAAATCAGGAGAGTGTCCTATCTTCCCTTTTCACGATCTTTGATAAGGTACCATTAATGCAATAAAAACGGGGAGTTCCCCCCAACCCTTCTTTTGAATAGGAAGCAAAACAGAAAAGAGAATAATTAGGTCCCGTTTCGGTTTTTACTTTCAGGATGGACTTAATTAAAGCACGTGTCTAGGCTTCCATTTTTCAGCAACGCCTTTTCTCACTGTTTAGGCCTATATGCAAAAAAATTATGTGAACAAAAACAAACAAACAAACAAACAAAATTCTCATGGCATATTATGTATGCCTATTCACAACATACAGTTACTGCTGAGTAACGAATCACATTATATTCGATAAGGAACGTTTTTAAAGTTTGTCACTTCAAATTTCAATTAAGTCAAGGTCACAGGGGCACTCTAGTCCTCTAAATTACACAAATGTTCAATCTCATTAATGCTTAATTTCTAGTATAAATGGCGAGATTAGAGAGTGGCGTAGCTACGACGGGTGAGGAGGGGGGGGGCACGTGCCTCCTCCCCCATTGAATGGCAAAGAAAACAAAGAAAGAAAGAAAGAGAGACTGGATGAAAAAAAGAAAAAGAAATTGAAAAGGGGGAATGGACGAGAAAAGAAGACGATACTGGACCCTGCCTTCTCGCAAGAGGGCCCTCGTCAACGGCCTTTGCATGGAGTTTCCCCCGAGTTTTCTCCATTGTAAGCATTGTAAGACCGATGCGCCCCCCCCCCCCCATGGTGTCAGTCATCCCCTCCTTGAATGGCTTGACTCACGCTACGCCACTGTACAGCATGGTCCATTGGTACAGGTTTACATGCTTTCCACTCAAGTTCAGGAACACAAGAGATATGTGCTAAAGGTGCTGAAATATCATTATTATTAAAAAAAAACATATATATCTAAATACAGGTCGAAGTGTCCCTAAAATCAATATCATATACCTGGAACTGTCATACGGGATTCATTTTCCTTCCCAACCAATCTACAATTTATCCCCCCCCCCCCCTTCAATCTTTCATTTCACACATATTTTCTCGCATGTATTTATTTCATTATTGCCTTTCCCATTTTCTTACTTTTTCGGTTAATTTTGAACATGTCGAAGTAATTTGAAATACTTTTTCTATAATAGGTAGTGTTACATAGGGAGACTGAATGAACCGAAAAGGCTTATACAACCATGTCGCTTACTTTTTAGTAATATCTTTCAGCGTCCGGAAGGGTGATACCCATAAGTCACATCGATGCAACCGACACCAAGCCGATAACCAAATAAGTAGAAGTCTCTTGATTTGACTGTAAATGCGAAGGTCGCGGGTTCGATCCCCCCCCCCCCCGGGGGTGCATTTATGTCTTGAGCAAGGCATTTTATATACACTGCTCTTTTAATTACATTGAATGAATATATGATTACCATCGTGTGTGTGTCCTTCTTTAAAAAAAAAAATACCCCGAGTGACGATAATTTTGTGATTCGAATCGTTTGATTCTGAGTCAGTTTGGCCAAGGAGATAACTCCTTGGTTTGGCCGTGCACTAGCGACCGGGGTTATTAGGAGAACCGATGTAAAAGACGGCAATGGGGGGGGGGGGGGGGGGGGGGGACTTCCCTGAAAAGAAGTATAATTATACCGATGGAGAAGATTAGGTACTTGTATGATCATATCTGATGATTGTGAATTGTGATTTAGTCCAGATCCTCATTGGCTTGAGAACGCCATCTTTATTCAGCTTTCCAGCAATGTCGACGACAAAATAGACTCTCCTATTTTCCTCTTTTTAATGTAAGTTAAAGTTCATTGACTAATGAGAGAATGGGAACATCTGATTCGGCTAATGGCATCATTATATTTATTATAATGATAAGCGAGAGAGAGAGAGAGAGAGAGAGAGCGAAGAGAAAGAGATTGAAGACACAATATTGGCTCAACGGCGTCGCTAGAAGAAGTTCGGGGGGGGGGGGTGGGTGGACATGGTCACATTCGATCATAGAAAGTATGCCCACCTCTGTCGGTAAAAAAAAGGAGGGGGAAGAGAGAGGAAGAGGAAAGAGAAAAGGAAAAAAGAAAAGAGACTAAAAAAAGAGAAGAAAAAAAAAGAAGAAAAAAGCAAAGGGAAGGGAAAGGAAAAAAAAACAGAAAAAAAAGACAGAAATAAAGAAAGAAAGAAAAAGGGAAGGAAAGGAAAAGAAGGAAAAGTGGAAAGTTAACAGTCGGGGAAAAAGGCGTCAGCCCCCTTTGTGAAAATGTGCCCGTACCGTTCTCTGGAAATCTTTTCTTCTGTATTTGAGGCAAGTAGATTCCATAGAACAATTCAAAACACAACTGAAAACGTATCTGTTATCTAAGACTTTAGTTTCATTAGCTGTAGATTATCTGTTGAACTATTTTTATGTAACCTGCATATTCATTGTTAACACGCCTTTATCGAAATATTCGGATATATGCGCGTTATAAATTAATATTTTTTATCATTATAATGAAAGGGAAAAGTCATGCGGAAGAGGAATATGAGATTGATAAAGATAAAAGATGGTGAGGAAAGAATTAGAAAAAAAAAATAACGGAAGAGAGAGAGAGAGAGAGAGAAAGAGAGAAAGAGACGATTTCATGCAGCCTGCCAAAAGTGTCTATATAGTAAAGAAAAAATATCCGGTTGTTCAGTTCTTGTTTTATGCAATATGTGGATACATAATACATTATCCTAACCATTGGTAGGAATAAGAGTATCAAATTTTTTAACGGGTCACTTCGCTCGCTCGCAAATAGAATATCATAATCTGTTACCCAGCATCATAGAAGAAAAGAAAAGAAAAGAAAAAAAACAATGAACAAATAAAGAAAAAAAAAATCATACAAACTGTATATGTATCTTAATCTCCTCAGATGGGCTCTCCTCAGATGGGCCATTCGGGTATGTATCCATAGGCGTATGAGGTGGGGGGGGGGGGGACAATGGGCTGCAGCCCCCCTCCCCAAAGGATTTTCAAAGGTCCGATATTCGAGCAGCCACCACTTCATATTCGGGCAGCGAGGTGCCATAATATCCACATATTTGGGCAGCGAGGTTTCCGGATAATTATGTAATCTTGTACATTTTCACTATGAAAACATTTCAAGAAATTGAAAAGTTGATCGGGCAAAAGGCGTTAGCCCCCCCCCCCCCTGCAAAAATGAGCCCGTATGATCAAGATCTCTATATTTGTGATTTTCTTTTATTATTATTTGAAATTTCATAAATTATCATTTTCTTAGTTAATGAAGAATAGATTTGTTTCACAGGTTTTACATAAAAACATAATGTGCAATCATTATGTCTAGGGTGTGTGTATATGATTAAAAATTTTCTTTCCAGAAAATGGAAATTTATGGGTTTTTTTTTTTTTTACAGGTGTAGCTGTGCAAATGGGAGAGGACCTCGCAAGATCAAGATTTAAGATTTATTGTCCACACACACACACACACACACACACACACACACACACACACACACACACACACACACACACACACACACATATATATATATATTTATAATTCCCCTTTAGGTTTTCCAATGCCATACCGTGGTCCTAGAGTCTCGAGACTGTTCCACAGTGAACTACAGATGGCGTAGTACCTATAATCTCAGTAGCCTGCCAAATCTATACATGTATGTCTTATCTGCCTTGTTAGGATACAAATTTAGTGTCAAGCTTCTTGAAGAATGGAAAGTACCCTAGACGCCTATCATTACGAGCTCTGTTATTGTCTCATGCTATTGCTTGAATGCCTTTAAGGAAGCATCGAGCTTCTATTTAATTATCCTCCTGCCTTCTTTCATTGTAACTTTGGTTTCATTAAACTCAATACTTAAAAACTTAAATTCAATACCACCGATCTAATGAGTGCCAATACCTCATAACTTTTGTTTTCGAAGGTCGGGATGTATTTTACAAACTGGAATTTTAATTAGGATGGACCTGTTTTATCTCTCTACATGGAAGTATCCATGGAATTGAATGGCTTGGTAAACAGGTCCAGTGATGCATGCCTACCTTTATATAAGCGCAATTTTCTACCCCTTTCTTTTGTTTTCATGTTTTGGATAATACATGATCAATATGAAGTGCAGAATATATTCTGCCATTTCAATTAGTCAACGGCAGGTTTAAGAGCGTGTCACCACAATATAGTATTATGTAACTGGAGGTAATCTTTGTTCTCCTAACGTTAATGGTCTGCAGGAAGTCGGCTTTATTTATTGTAAAAGCCAGAGAAAAGAACTCCTGACCTCCAATTTTTGTAGTACCCTCTCATTTTAATATTTCAATGGAGATAATTTTGTGATGTTTACACGTACAGCAGATCGAAAAAATCTCTTTATAGAACATTTTATACACTGTAAGGGATTTGTTTGGTTTCTGGGCACTTTCTGTGGCAGATTTGGAGCACTGCGGCGCGTTGTGTTGTGCGGATTTGGGAGCTGGGTTGGGAGTTGAACGCGTGCTGTGCTTGTTTTCGTCGCGCCTTGGGTGCGTGTTTGGATGTGCGTGTTTGCCTTTTGGATTGTTACAGGTGTATAGGCTGGGCACCGGGTGTTTGCACCCGTGATCGTTTGGTGTTGCACCGTGGTCGCACACGCTGTTTAGTATTTGAGCAGTGTGAGTGATTGTGGTGTGGACGCCTGGTGATTGTGGTGTGGGCGTTGGTGTTTGGCCTGTACATTGGAGCCGTTTGGGGGGGGGGGGGGTGGACATGTGTGTCTAGTGGGCGCCTAGGGCGTGGTGGGGGTGGGCGCGGCGTGTGTTTGGCTCTTTGTACACTCTCATGGTGGTCCTGTCATCTTCGTCGTTCTGTTTTTTGTGTGTATGTCTTGTATTGTCTCGTTTTTGTGTTTGTGTTACGTCGTTGTATGTTAAGGTGAAAGGTGCAAATTTGCTACTATTGGTACACTTATTGATCTCAAAACTACAATCAGAAACCCAATATACGACTATAATGAATTACGGTGCACTGATCTTCTGTAATAGTGTTGTAATTATGTATGATGGACAGTAAGAATAATTTGTTGAATATAATCTCTTTAAATGTTAAAGGTCTCAGAGACGTTACCAAAAGGAACGCTATAGTTAAGTGGAGTAAACAAAGAGGAGATATACTTTTCTTTCAGGAAACGTTTAGTACAAACGATGTGGAGGATCAATGGGAGAGGGAATGGAGTGGGGAGTGCTTTTTTAGTCACGGAAGCAACCACAGTCGAGGAGTTTGTATTCTGATTTCACATAACTTGAAGTTGAATGTATTGAGAAGTGAATGTGATTCAGAAGGGAGGTACATAATTTTAGAAGTGAACGTACAAAAAATAAGATATATTCTTTGTAATGTATATTTTCCAGTTCGAGATAAACAGCAGGAACAGATTGATTTTCTAAATCATTTAAGTGTCCGCCTTAATGACTTCAATGTAAACAAATCTCTTTTGATAGTTGGTGGGGATTTTAATATGATTCGGAATTTTGACTTAGATATCTCAAGTAAGGGGAGTATTAAAGGTCATACTTTCAATTTAGAATTTGAGGATTTCCTTGGAAGGTTTGATATAACGGATATTTGGAGGAAGAGAAACCCAGACAAGATTCAGTTTACCTACAGGCAAAATAACCCTTTAATTCAAAGTAGGTTAGACTATTGGATTATTTCAAATGAACTAGATAAACAAATTTCTGAGTGCAATATTATACCCTCTATAGCTCCTGATCACTCTGCTATTCTTCTAAGTCTGTTTTGGGGTGATAAAGTTTTTCGAAAAATAGGTCCATCTTACTGGAAGTTCAATAATAGTCTGTGTCTAGATGTAGAATATGTTCAATATATGAAAGCAGAAATTAAATCTTTTGTAGATCAGGGGAAGAAAGACATTACAGATTCAAGAGTCCTGTGGGATTTCGTTAAAATGAATATTCGTGAAAAAACCAAGAAATATTCCAAAGCTAAGGCACAGGAAACGAAGGAAAAATTAAGAAAATTACAGATAGATATTCAGAAGCTGGAAGATTTACTGGTTATTTCTCCAAATGATGATATTTTACAGAATTTAGAGTTAAAGAGAAATGATTTAAAAAAGATATATAATCAGACAGTAGTAGGGTTAAAAGTTAGATCGCGTGCAAAATGGTTTGAAGAAAGTGAAATCAATGAAAATTACTTTAAACAGCTGTTGGCATCAAATCAGAGAAAAACATTTATAGACAAACTGAAATTAGAAGGCAGAAATGAGGAAATAACTGATCCGAAAGAAATTTTAACAGAAATTAGACATTTTTACCATAACTTATACTCAGAGCATGATGGAACGGGTAGGACGGATAGTTATTTTTGTGACACCTCCCCTTTGAAAATTAGTGAAGCTAGTAAGAAATTATGTGATGATAAAATTACGATTGGTGAATGTACTTCAATATTAAAAAAAATGTCTTTAAACAAATCTCCTGGAAATGACGGTCTGTCAGTGGAATTTTATCGCACCTTCTGGCCTGATATAGGGAACCTTGTTTTAGATTCATTTAATACCTCTTTTGAGAAAGGTGAACTGTCTACCACACAGAAACAGGGTGTTATAACTATAATTAAAAAAGAAGATAAAAACCCTTTATATATTCGTAATTACAGACCAATTACCCTTCTAAATGTTGACTATAAACTATTGTCTAAAGTTTTCGCTGAGAGAATAAAGAAGGTCATAGAAGAGGTGATACATGTAGATCAGGTGGGTTTTCTGCCTGGTAGGAATATTGGAGAAGCTGTAAGAATTATTGATGATGTTATATTTTACACAAAGATATACAATGTACAAGGGTTTTTTGTAACAATTGATTTTGAGAAAGCTTTCGACACCGTTTCACACTCATATATGAAAGTATTAATTAAAAAATATGGTCTTGGTTCATATTTTTGTAGATGGATAGAAATATTGTATAATAATGTAATTAGCTGTGTCATGAATGGGGGTTTTTCCACAGGTTATTTTGAAATAGGTAGGGGTGTAAGACAAGGAGATCCTTTGTCTCCATATTTATTTTTGTTAATCATAGAAACATTAGCATCGGTTATTAGGAATGAACAAAACTTGAAGGGTATTACAATAGGCAATATAGAAATGAAGTTAGTAATGTATGCAGACGATTGCTCCATTTTTTTGAAAGATACAGAAGATATGAAAATCTTAGAAAAAATAATGGATTCCTTCTCCCAAGTATCTGGTTTGAAAATTAATAAGGACAAAACACATATTATGAAGTTGGGTTCTTCTGGTCAAAGTAATGATGATTTTTCCAGTATTACGTTGGGTAAGATGGTTTCATTTGTTAAAGTACTAGGGGTATACTTTTCCTTAGATATTAATGTTAAAGAAGAAATGAATTATAAAGAAATACTGAGCAAAATAAAAAGATTGTTAGGGTGGTGGAAGCAAAGAGATCTAACACTTTTTGGGAAAATTCAATTAGTAAAAGTTTTTGCAATTTCTAAATTATTATATGTGTCTTCTATAATGACAGTACCATCATGGGTTTTTAAGGAAATGGAGGTAATCTGTTTTAATTTTATATGGAATGGCCACGATAAAATAAAAAGGAATATTTTATATATGAACTATGACACCGGGGGTTTAAAAATGTTGAACTTTAAGTATATGGTTTGCGCTCAACGTGTAATGTGGATTAAGAGACTTCTTTATGGCAATAATAACATGAAATGGAAACAGTTTTTTGATTATACATTTAAAAAGGTAGGGGGAAGGTTGATATTTCTCTGCAATTACAATTGCAATTCCATTAATATTAAAGTACCCGATCTCTACTTGGAATTTTTGAATATCTGGAATTATTTACAAGAGAAACAATTTATTGTCAAAGAAACACATGATGAAAATCAAATTATCTTTAACAATACTCTTATTAAAGGTAGGATTTTTCATTTTAATGAAAAAATATTTGATGCTAACATTTTTCAAGTGAAACATCTGATTGACGCAGAAGGTAATATCAGATCAGGGGATTATTTTATAAGGAAAGGTCTAAATGTAGACGATATATTTTTCCTGAATGATGTATATACTAAGTTACCAGTTTCTTGGAAGGTGAAAAGGAGAAAAGATGATACTTTGAATGACACTCTTGACTTTTCCAACATTTATTTTAATATTAACAAAAGAGTCTACTCCTTTGAGTCTCTGTCTTCCAAAATGCTCTACAACATTT
Organism: Heliocidaris tuberculata; assembly: GCA_025618425.1. Lineage (NCBI taxonomy): Eukaryota > Metazoa > Echinodermata > Echinoidea > Camarodonta > Echinometridae > Heliocidaris > Heliocidaris tuberculata. Next base: position 22,696,424 of record CM046840.1, read on the forward strand.
TTATTGGTACATTACAGGATTCCTTTGTTTTTAAACATCCAGAGGTATTAGCTTTAAATCTGGATAAGTCAGCAGTAGCAACATGTTTTTCAATTCCCAGATTTTGTACTCTAGATTGGAAGTTAAGGGAATTTCAGTACAAGCTTTTACATAGCGTTGTATTTTGTAATGATAAACTATACGCATTTGGACTAACTCAATCAAATTTATGCTCATTTTGTAAAAAAGATATAGAAACATATTTCCATGTCTTCTTTAAATGTAAAGAAGTGTCAAGTATATGGAAGGAGGTGGGAAATGAATTAAAAATGTTTCAGCTACTTAATCTACAATGGATTGATGTGTTACTGGGCTTTAGAGTTGATATGAAAGACAATATATTACTTAATCATGTACTGATTATGGTCAAATATATGATTTACAATAGTCGTAAAAATGGAAGGGTTCCTACTAGTAAAGATATATGTAAGGCTGTAAAGAACTCCGAAAAAATTGAATATGAAAAGGCAAGAATAAAGGACAAACTAACACTACATTTTAAAAAATGGGAAAATTTCACTCCTTAAAAGGAGTGAGGCGTATTATATCAGACATATGCATGTTTGTGTATGTGTGTATGTATATGTATGTGTATGTATGTATATATATATATATATATATATATATATATATATATGTGTATATATATGTGTGTATGTGTATATGTGTATATGTATGTATATGTTTATTTAATTTAATATCTATATATCTACTTATATGATTATTTCTATATTTAAAAAAAATAATTATTGGAATTATTATTATTACTATTATTGTTGTTGTTTTTGTTATTATTATTAATAATAATAGTAATAATAATGATAAATGTCTTCATTTATGTCTTCTTCTCCTCCTCACTCCCTCACTTTCTCATTGATCCAACCACTTAATTGTTAGTATTGTGTTTTTATTATTGCAACAGTATGGTTACAGAACTCCACTGATATAAGAAATACTATATAATAAATAATGTTAAATAAAATCGAAGAATTGAAAATGCACTGCATGTAGTTTATCCTATATATGTAAAGATGACAGTTTGACTTATCATGTATACTATGGGTTATAAAGCAGCACCTTCACCTTTTTTCTTATCTATCTTTTAAAATCTTTATTCAGATTGCAGATTTTGCATTGTATTATTTGTTTCGGATTGAATTATGTATTGTGTTTACAATGTATGAAAAAATAATGTATCTCTGTACAATTTTCTCTTCTGAATATCTGAATAAAGGCAAAAAAGCATTTAAAAAAAAAAAAAAAGTTAAATTTTACTATCTTGATGTTTCGAATGAGGGTTAACCATAATGAACATGATGATGATAATAGTAATATTATTAATAATAATAATAATAGTAATAATAATAATAGTTATAATAATAATAACAACAATAAGAATAGTAATAGTAATCGTAATAATAATACCAATTATAATAATAATCGTAATGAAAGCATTTATAACAGAGATACACGTAGTAAAAACAATGATAAAATTTATGAAACTCCAAAGAAAATCTTCTCTTTTTTTTTACATTTTGCAAAATGTTTTATCAGTGCATGAGCCTTGAAATTTTCACCTTTCTTTTTTGTTTCCATAAAACAATCTTTATTCAGACTGCCAAATCTGTATTGATTTAATTAACGTTATAACATATTGTATATTTGTTGTCTATGAATCCTTTTTTTTTCTTTCTACATTGTATGCAAATATAATTATTTGTCTGGGTAAAAAAAAAAAAAAAATAGAAATACGAGTGTAACACAAGGTATACTGCACGAAATATTATGTTCCTTTGATGTTGTGACAATGTATTAAAGATCTTAGTTAAGTAAAAATACAATGGTTTAAAAAAAAAAGAATATGTGAATGAAAGGGAATGTAATGTACATTTTTACCTAATTCTGTTATCTGTTTTAGATTGAATATGTTTAATGAAAAATATTCATTGGTTTATGATGTATGAAAACTAATGTCACATTTTTAGTTCTGTGCAATTTTCTCTGTATTTTCTTTGTATTGATAATCTGAATGGAGATTTAAAAAAAAAAAAAGAATCTCGTGATAACAATTATGACAAATTTAGAAATAACAAAAAATTGAAATTTTTAATAAATGCGCCTTTTCATTTTCTGTCTCAATATTATTTTGAAACAGATTTATTTAGGGGGTCTAAAATAGTACCTTCACCTTTTCTTTTCTGTTTTATAAGAAAATCTTTATTCAGATTACCTAATTAATATATAGTGATTTGATTAATTTTCATATTATGTATATTAATGAATTATTTTCTATAATGTATGAAATAATAAAATTATTTAGCTGTGTTAAAAAATAATATTGGTAAAAAAGAATGTAAGGTAATGTATGATGTACTAATATTATGTTCTTTATAATTGTACTTTTGATATGATATAATTTGTATTCAAAATCTGAATAAAGGCAAAAAAGCTTTAAAAAAAAAAAAAAGTATCGTTAATCGAACATATGGAAATTTGACACGCGATGCAAAAAATGTGAGGGCGCTAGAGAAATGGCCCCTATGGCCCCCATAAGGGCAATCAAACTTTTATTCTTTTTATTGCAAAAAGTATATTTATATTTTTATTATCTCATTCCCATTTTCATTTGTTCTTTTTTTGATGGAAAGCTTTCTGTAGTCAATTCTTAACGGATAATGTTTCAAATGGGTCATATTTGTACTGTCAGACAAAATTAGCATGCCCGCCTAAATTCCCCCTACCATTTATTCCGCATTTCCCCCTATGGCTGGAAATAGCGTTATATATGAATATATATATATATATATATAAAACACTTTGGTTTCCATAGGTGCGACAGAGTTGCCAATTTGCATTGATGGATTAAAACTTTAAAATTTGATAACTTTCTTATTTATTTGCTCAAACTTTCATTGATCCGTTGCTGTAAATCGTCTCCTTATACAATCAACTTGATATCAATCCCACTGCAAGCCATTACATGTGTAAAAGCATATGAAAAGACAGCGAAATGGAGACCACTTCAAGGCTAAAGAAAGCAAATGTAAAGGCAAGACAAGGAAAGGAGGAAAATTGCAAGTAGATGGAAAAAAGGAAGTGAGAAGAGTATTGATATTAGGTAAAGTAAAAGATATGGTGTGACTGCAATTGGAAAGTTGAATTCTGTTTCTAATATCACGAAGAGAGTGCATTTCTGAAGTATTGGAATATTGGACAGAGAAAGAGAGAAAATGTGGGGTTCCACATAACAGAGATAACATGCATGATAAGAAGCGAGTGTCAAACAGGAAAGAAAAATTAAGAGAGAGTAATTATTATAGAGAAAGAGAGAGGAGAGAGGAGAGAGAAAGAGAGAAAGGAGAGAGAGGGGGAGAGAAAAAGAGAGAGGGGGAGAGAAAGAGAGACAGACTAACTACAGAGAAATAAACAGACTGATATACAATTACAATCAGAGAAAGACAGTTAAGATAAAGAGAGGAAAAGACAAAAAAAAAAAAAAAAATTATGACATCTTTTGCACTAAACGAATGGATAGTAGCTTGCAAATGAAATCCTGATGTTGCAAGCTACTGCAGCCTTCAAAGTTTATAAAAGAAAAATAAAAATCACAATATCTTTAATTCTTTTTTCAGAGTTTTCTCAAAATTTCATAGACAGCTCTCGTCTGATTTTTTTTTTCTCCAGCCCTCAAAAAGTCGCTCAGTGGGTGGGGGGGGGGGGGGGGGGGGGGTGTTCAGACGTTTTGCTCCATGATTATCTGACAAGCAAAAAAAAAAAAAAAAAAAAAAGGGTAAAATTTTTTTTTCCTGCCAAATGTTGTCAGGGGGAGGGCACTCTGCCCCCCCTGGGTACGCTAGTGGTACTGTAGCCACTTCTACAATAATTAAGAAAGTAAAACAAATACTCTGCAATTAGATTCATTTATTTCGCTCAAAACTATATACAGTACATGTACATTGGAATGAGAAATAAATGTTCACATGTCTTGTTAAAATGAAATAAATACATTTCAAACAATAAAGACAATCCAAAAATATCGAAGTAACCAGACGGAAATAGTCCATATCAACCAGTCGCGACTTTTTGAGAAAAGTTTGTGCGACTAGCATCATTATTGCAGGTCATAAAGATATCATTGGTGCCTTGTGCAAAGTTTGAGATGTTCAACTGAAAGCTGTAGCTCTCTTAAATGAATAAAGAGGAGAGAGAGAGAGAGTTAATTATTACTGTAAATAATAGCACGTTTCAGGTAGGACAAACAATAGTAGATAAAAATATCCAGCAGGAATTTGCTGACATAATCTCTTATTACTGACAGGCACAAGCTATAAGTTGTAGACAAAAATAAACACTAACACATTTTATGAAAGAAAAAACACATTAGCAGGATCAATTCTAACAAACTAAAATCATAGGAATATTCCTGCTAACACCCTCCTGTTGGGTATATGACAAATTAAACAGTCAAGCACACAATATTCATACTACTACATATTGCTCTGAAATCACTTAGACACAATTCATACATTTACAATAAGAGGTGCTCTTTAGACGATCATGTTGAAGGTACATGTATTTCAGTCCATTCATATGTTGCTAACTTTATCCACACAATTACTGTCATCAAAAAAAAAAAAGTTAAAAAGGAATGTAAAAGGAAAATTGTACAAGAATTTCCAACTAGAGAGCATTTTCTTGAGCTCATGCACACTTACACTCTTTATTTCATATCCTTATTACTATTCACTGGACTAAAGAGATAGTATCCAAAGTGCCATTAAATATTATGTAGAATGTAGAAGAATAAAATGTATTGGGTGTATGAAATCAAAATACATATGAATCTACCTTCTGGCAATGTTCAACCTTTTATGATACACACTGGACAATATGTCATCCATGAAAAAGATAAAGTAAAAATGAAAAACCGGTCTAAGATACACCAACAAAGGTATTTACGTATGACAGTCTTGATACATGAGGTTCAGGCACCTTCCTCACAAGTGTACAGGCAAAGTAAAGTTGTAGCAGTTCTGAGATCTTCAAAAGATAATATCGTCTGTTGAGAGCCAGAAGGGTGTTAACTCAACGTAAATGAATGTGAATTAATGCCCTTCTAGCTCTCAACTGATGATATTTCAGATTGCCAGCTCATGTCCGAGGAGGATGTCAAAACCCCAGACATCGAAGGTGTCACGGGCAAATACCTCTGGGATGTGTCACAGAATTATTATACAACGTACTGTGATCGGAACCAGCCTCCAGAATTTGTTCAAGGATAATGTAACTTTATAAAGAAGACCATGGGCACTGCTTAATCCAAACATACCTACTGAAATCAGTATGATTTAGGTGATATTTTCCATGCACATATATGGTACGGGAAACAGTGTAGTTATTCCACATCTAAATTTCGTCAACCTTATAAAACTTTGCACACTTTTCTTCAGAACAGTCAAAAATTGACAAATAAATGAATAGCGTTCACATGTTTACTCTTAGTGAGTTATGTAATGTATTTGGCAGATCCATAGATTACATTTCACAATTCGACAATTTCCCTCAATGAAATTTACAAAGAAACAAGCACCAAATTTATTCATTATTGACACTTCCTTGTATTCTCATGACTTGGCTTTAAACTTACAACATCATGAAATTGCAATGGGACATTCACACAGAATTCTGGCACCATGATTTATTAAGAAATTAAATATATACATTCATAATATATTATTCTCTTTCTCTCTCTCTCTACCTCTACCTAATTAAGGCAGATATAATATTTTGAAAAATGAATGACGGAGAAAAGTTGTTACAATTCCCTCTTGGTTGAGTAGGGGCCTGAGGCATGCTGTTCTGGCACGTCTTCTGCGAGATTTGCTTTCTTATAGAATCCCAGCTCCTCTGTCATCATTTTATTCAGCTCCACTTGCTTCATCTTGGAGAGGTCGATCCTCTACATGATGGAGAGGGAAAGAAATAGAAAGAGAAAGGGAGAGGGATGAAGAGGGAAGGCACGGGAACAGAGAGAGAGAGAGAGAAAGAGAGAGAGAGAGATGGAGCGATGGAGAGAGGAGGGAGCAGAGGGATGGGGGGGGGGGGGAGAGATGGGTTGAGAGAATATCAATACATAATTTTCTTGTTTGCCACTAAATAAAAAGTGCATACAAGTCTTAAATTTATATTGAGAAATTATTAAGTTTGAAAGAAAATATAGTATAAAGTTCAGTGAATAATATCATATATGTAGGTGAGATAATTTTTTCTTTCTATTTTCTCACTTACCTCCTCCCCCCAAATATCCACATCAAGCAAGAAACCATCATGATAACAAAACCAACACACATGGGAAACAGGCAATGATCAACAAAACCTTGCTCTACCGTAAAAATATAGTACTGCAGAAATGCATAATGTGTGTGATTTTGACGTCCGTTCTGATATAGTATTATCATCAGATCCTTATCAGTGCAGTTTGTTGACATACATGTCACAAGTTGTTTAACCCAATGGGATCTAATGCATATTATGAAATGGACTTAAGAATTGAAGCTGAAGTACATATGTATAGGAAAGCTGTAGTATTTGAAAGAAACAATGGTGAATATTGTACTCCATGGTAAAATGCATAAACCAGATAAGATAGTGTAACTATGGTAATTACTCGATTCTCAATTTCTTGCATTAAAGGGTACCAATATCAGATTCAATAGTAAAAGATAAGGCAGTACCAGGACTGCCTATGGCACTCTTGATGTCTATTTTTTTTCTTCAGTGCTGCTGCGATAAACAAATCAATTCTAGATGAAGAAAAGTTTGTATTTATCCCTAAAATTAAAAACAGATTCAGGAATCGTGGTTTTAGGGCTCACAAAACAAGGTTTTTTAAAATCCAGATTAACAATGACTAAAAAGGGCATGATTGAAAATTTGTGCCACAAAAGCTAGTTTGGGATACACGCTTGTAAATTTGTGGCAACATAAGGGTGACATGTACACGTACATGACGGCTTTTTGCAAGTGCATAACACCTTTGGTGCCAAGACCACGTTGTGGGGGACTTACAAATAAATATCTTGGGCAAATTCTCTCCGTCAAGGGTACCAACAATAGAAATAATGTATGCCAGTGAATATTTTCAACTGTCAAAATTGCTTCTAAGGTCCTCTTAAACTGCCCCCCAGGATGTTGTTAGACCATATTTTTTTTACTTAATTTTGGACCAAAGGCAAACAATTTCCTGCTTAGAAGCCTGCATACTGGTTGAGCAAAATTGGGCACACTTACCTGCACTGTGTTTCCCTCCGCATTGAGAAGCAGGAGATCGGGATTTGCCCCTGGGACTGGCTTGAATATGACATTATGGCTGGATGCAAGCAGGTTAAGGCTCAAAACAATAACATAGACTTTTCATTCATTCAACTGAAATCAGGACATATTCAAGGGCAAAGGAAGACCAATCAACAAATTAACCATGTTTGAACTGATTCCATCAAACTGATAACAAATATATTTTATAATACTACCAGGGACTACTAAGTTTAGGCAATGGCAATGACACCTTGTAGGGATGATAAAATACTACAAAACCCAGTAAATGTTGTGACATGAAACTTTCAGGAACTTAATGACAGCCATTTTAGTGGCTTAAAACTTCTTGCAAATTGCACTTAACACATGCTGTGATTCAATCATTGTGCGGCAAGAAAATTTCACGAACATGGACCACTCGCAACGTCCGTGAAAGTTTTTCGACCTGAATAAATCTGGAAGACGAGTTAATAATTCAAATGTTAGAATTACTGTATCATGGCTACTTCTACTAATACGAATGATTGTTATTGGTAGTGCACAAGAATTGAAGACATGCAGGGCAGATTCACAAAGATTTCACAAAGTCAACCTAAGGTAGCTTAGTGAAACGCAGTGGCGCATAAAGATGTGGGAAGACGCAAAGAGGAAAATTGCCAGTTTTGTTTGTGCTTCTCAAATTAGAATCAGACATATCTGAATAAAAGTTTTCATATTATTTTGCTTAAAAGTGTTCAAAGAGGTAAATAATAATTCTACATCTTAATATTTGGGTTCTGCCTCAATAGAATAAAATTTTGATTTAGGATAATTTTGTCATAAATGCATATTTCCCACGTTTTTATGCCTTAACGTTTCCCTAAGCTACGTAAGAATAAATTTGCTGACATCTCATTGAAATGCATGTAATGAAATTAACATGGGACTTTCAATGGGATGTCGGTGAACTTGTTCTGGCAATGGTTTCGTGAAACGATGTCCAGAACTACAAGTAGGTAAGTCAAGGATACAAGAAATGGAGATCCTCATAGATGAAAGCTTTGGCCTCAGGCCAACTCTTTAAACATCACCCTGTACAACTCTGTTTGGGAATGATAATATACGCTTTAGTTGTGGAGATCCCAAACTTTTCACCTCATGATGCAGATTTATTGGCATGACTCCATCCATCCTTCCGGGGTTATATCATCAAGATGCAAGTTGTGCAGTTAGTAATTACAATTAGGATGGTGCAGTGCATTACAAACCCATGTGTACTTTTGGAATTTGGAGGACTCCAAATGTGATTTGTCAGATTTTTTTGACTTTTGTTACAGGTTATTTTTTTTTTCAGTTCTGGTAATGTAAAAAGATACAGGAATGAAACTTGTGAAAAATATTCTCAAATCGTCCCACAACTTCTGCCTGAAAAGGTACATGAGCTACATGTAGTGAGCTACAGTGTACATGTAAGAAAATAATTGGATTTTTAACCTATAAATTCTGATGAATTTTTGTGAAAATAACTGAAAAGAACCCAAATGACTTGTTCTCCACATAACAGGGTAAACAGCCTCAAACAACTGCCACAGGTAAATACATGTACATCCCTTTCATGTGAAAAATGGGTGCAAGTGGTGCTGTAAGCAACAAAGACCCCAAGACACACTCACCTAAGATAAGCTACAGAAAAGGGAAGTAGTACAAGTCATTTTTACCACACATGTATGTGCAAACAAGGCATAGGTTTTCCTCAGGGATACACAATCCTAGTTGAGGTTACATTTTTTGGGCAATCTGAATCCAGATGGGTACCTTATGTAAGGCAGTGGCGTATCTAGGGGGCAGGGGGGGCACGTGCCCCGGGCGCCACTTGGGGGGGGGGCACAAAAAACCCAAAAGAGAGAGAGAAAACAAGAGGGAAAAATCAAGAAAAAAAATCATATTCCTTAAGGATTATGCGCCCCCCCCCCCCAATTGGCAGGGTAAATGCATTAGAAATACAGTTTTTGAGGATTTAAAATGCGAAAATTTTCTAAAGCTTGGTCGCTTTGCTCCCTCGCATAAATATTTTCTTTCAGGATCTCGTAATTTCTCAAGGGTTTTCGTTAATTTGCTCCAAATTTTAGAAGAGAGTGAATAGAAAACCATTTATCAATGTACAAAATTTGGACTTCTCTACCGCTCAATTGCAGTGGTCAGTTGCAAAATTTCCTGGGTAAAATTGCTCCCTCGCTTGGACAATACTTTTTGCCCCGGGCGCCATAATCCCTAGATATGCCACTGTTGGAAGAGTATGTGCACTGATAAAGGTTAACCCACTGCTGATGGGAATCGGGTGGTTTCTGTTAAGTCTATGGAAATGAGAGAATTCAGTCAACAGATTACATGTACATGCCCCAGGAAGTACAAAATCTTCCCGAAAAGAAGAAACTTACATACCCCGGTTTTCAGATTTTGTATAGCATGTAACGTCACTATATGTGCTTCCCATTTAAAAATCACAGAGAAACATCAATTGTTATTCCTTAATGCATGTAACCATTTGAACAATTGATGGAGAGCTCTAACTTACAGCACATTAGAGATTAGTGCTAAAAGGATACTAATAAGGGATGTCCTCATTGATGAATCGCTTCACTTCAGGAAGCTTATTCAAACGTCATCCAGTGCAACTCTGAAAAAATAAAATAAAGCAAGATACATTACAATCATTCATGTCACATACAAGGTGATTTTGTGATTGATTTTCAATTTGAAGTTGCATTAATCTGGAAGAATTTCATTCCTTAAATTGAGATTATAATTAGAGATTTAGTAGATTTTATTTGAATTTTAACAAACAACTCGCTTGGAAAATAAGCACATTTTTATTTCAAACTATTACTTTTGACTTGCAAATGTTGAAAATTGCCTGCAAGTACATTCTAAGCTTCTACAGGGAGTCAGGAAGAATGGTGCGTGATGGGAAAATGACATGCACAGATGTTTTCCAAATCCTGTTAAAAGATGGCGCTATTTAGGAGGTTCAGTTTAAGGCAACTTTAAGTGACTGTCAGAGAAATGCCAATAAAAGCTTTTAAGAGCACTTCAATCTTAGCACTGGTCAGTCAAAATATGCCAGATTCTTGTATTCAAGGATGGTTCTTAAATTAGAAGTTAGCACTTCCCCCTTTTCAGACAACTGAATTTCTTAACTTCATTTCAAATTTACTCAAAGAATACCACTGGTGTTTGCATTCCCTCTAACACAACATTTTCTATCTTTTAAATTTCAATTCACGAAAGAGGTTTATTTTAAACCGTGGTCCTAACCATGGTTTAAACCTCTGGTGTAAAGAGTAAACAAGCTTACATAAGCGCATTACTGTCTGGCAATTGGACAAGAGACATCCGCATACATGTACTAAGCTTATGGAGGTTAAACTATGGTTTAAACTAAACCTCTTTCGTGAATTTGGGCTAATATGGCTGAACAAGACAATATTGAAAATATCTTCTTTTTAAAAGATGTAAGCAATGTGTTAGGGTGCAAAATTATAACTTTGGTCATAAGGACGGATAACTTTCAAGTGCAATCATCTTGCATGTAAAAACTATGAAACTAGAAATCGTTTCATATCAAACTTGGATTTTACACCATAAAATGGAAGTTATAAACCATGGAACTAGTCTGGGGCACGTTGCACAAAACTTGCGTTTGAACGCAACGCAGGAAAATCAAACGCAACTTTATTTTCAGCCAATCAGAAGTGTGCATTAAGGACTTGTGTTTGATTTTTAGGAGTTGCAACTAAATACAAGCTTTGTGCAACAGGCCCCAGGTCAAGCCCTGGTGCAGGGTTTCACAAGAGATTGAATATTTCATACTTCTAATCACAGACCTACAATTTTTGTTTCAACTAAATTTGACAGTTGTTCACGTTCCCTGTTAACCCTTTCAGGACAGGAATTATTTAAGGGCTAAATTGATCACATTTTGTTCTTCAAATTGGCAACAATAACATTTTTCTTTTTAATAGTGCTACATGTTTTTAATAAGGTGTTACATGTATGTCTTTGAAAACAATATACATGGTTACAAATTTTGTCGAAAAGTTGAAAAAAATTGCCAATTTTGATATAAAACAATGACTTTTAACCTCTCAACATGTTGACAATTCAAGGATTTTAAAACTTCTTCTCCTTTTTTAAATTCCTGGTATCAAAAGCAATATGGTCATGCAACAAAAATGAAAACAGAGTGAGTAGAAATTTTTGCTCTTTCTACATGTACTCATGCATCTGGTATATTTCATAGAGCTCTGAATCAAAAGTTATTGAGCCAATTCAACCGTAAAATGTTGACAATTGTCTCGAAAGGGTTAATGACCCCTTCTGAACAAGGAATTTTGTGTAAGTACTACACAAATCTCTTCAGCAAATTAGTTTCTGGATCTAAAATTCATGCAATGTACTGGAATCAAAATTCACTTCCATAACCTATGCCAGAATCCCACATCACCTCAAGTGATGAATGACAGTAAACGTACGCCAGACTAGAAAAACCAATCATAGAATCACTTACATAGTAAGTCCAGGGCATACCATACAGTGTATGATCCAAGTGCAATGTGATTTGGCAAAAAATTGCATTTGATATGAGTGTTCAAATATGGATTTTCATATGATCAAGATTCTGAATAGTAAATCAATTTCTAGAATTCATATCGTTTTCCAGAACCTCACTCAGAAAGATAACATAATTTGTAATATTTCTTCATGATCGCCATATCTAATGCAATTGTGACTTCATTGAAAATTAGATCGCAGTCGGGTCTTACAGTGTGCAGTGAGCTTTAGAATGTGCATACACGTACAGTACATCACTACATGCGCATGCCATACATTGCCAGCCTGGATACAACCATGCAATCTAGTCTGACCACCAGATAACATTTGTAATCTTCATGATTGCCATATCTAATGCAACTGTGACTTCATCGAAAATTAGATCGCAGTTGGGTCTTACAGTGTGTAGTGAGCTTTAGAATGTGCATACTTGTACAGTACATGCGCATGCCATACATTGCCAGCCTGGATACAACCATGCAATCTAGTCTGACCACCAGACCTGAATGCCTCCTACATGTATGCGTGCCACAAACAGCATAGGTGTTAGGCCTTTATGCATTCTATCTGGCTGTCAACTACACTGAAAAACCCAGTTCTATGTGATTAACCATTCATTATCTAATTCATTTCAAAACTTTAAAAATAAAAACAAATGAAATTGCATATAGGGCAGAACAGGGGTAGGCCCTAGTCAATAAGTCCTTATTGATGCCTGGCCTGCTTGTATTGATATCTTTTGTAAATATCTTCATAATTGCTTTCCCAATTTCAAAGAAAATACAGTCGCTAGGTAATTTTAGGTTCCTCTATCTATTCGTACTATCAAATTTTCAAAATCTTTTATAGTTTTTGAGATATTGCCCTGTACGTGAAGTTTGGTCACGTGCGAAATGTCACACTACCATACAAAAAATCCTCTGCATAATCTTCACTCTTTCATGACTGGCCACGGACGCGGTACTAATTGTCAGCAAAAGCGCTCTGCGCCTCATGTGAGATGGGCCTTATTCTCACTCTAGTCTTAGTAGATCTACTTGAAGTACACATGTAGACCTGAACTAAAATTTCATGTTCATAGTTAGATCTAACACTTAGTAAGAGTTAGACCATCTAAATCTACAATTCATAACTTTATTAGGTGGTCTGTCGTAGACAGAACACCTCGTAATTTCGTCAGAATTTTCTTTATTATTAGGTGGTCTGTCATTTATGACAGATCACTTTTTAATTTCGTCAGAATTTTCTTTCTTCTTAATTATTATTATTATTCTCTTTATTGGTACCCACTTTTTTGTGCAGTCGAAATCTCAGAACTGGCTCAGTCATTTTTTTTTCAAATTTTCATCAATCATCAATCTTAATGAGATCTCGGTTTTCCAATCATTTTCAAGTTTATCAGGTCATCATGACGTCATCCAGGCGCCATTTTATAAATATCATGTCATGATCATATCTTCATAACGGAAAGTCATTTTCCATTCATATTTTGCATGATGAATATTCATATCAGTCCAAACAATTCCATCTACTTAGACGTGCGCGTACGTCCGCGCGTCAGTGAGCGCGCAAATTTTTAAAATGCTCCAAATCGTCTCAAATTAATTTTGCACACGTTTCAGGCCATTTTAAGCATTTCAAAAATTTCCGTGCGTGCACGCCCGCGCGCGCACAGCGCGTAGACAACGTAAAAATGCTGTTTTTTCGCATGGTTTCTCTTCCTGACACTATTCTTGACAATTTCCAACTATTTACAGTCATTCTCGACCTTTCATAATGCCACACGCACGCATCAAACTTTAAAATTCATGCGCGCGTCAATGGGCAAAATAATGTAAAAAGTGGTAAAAACATGCCTATCTTGAATCCGCCATAGCTCGTCAGAAAGGCTGGGGACCCCCCATTTTTTTTACATTTTCTGAAAGCCTATGAGTTGTAGATTGTAATTCATGAAAAAAATTGGGGGGTCGTGCGATCGGAACATCGTCATATTTGCCAATGATCTCAAAAATTCAATTTTTAGAAAATGACGTCATAATTTTTGTATTCATTTGACAATATTTCAGTAATACGTTGTCGATTTTCTTCCAAATTTTGATATGTTGTACAATGTAGCTGAGACAATTCTCTACAAGATCAGTTACCATGATTTTTCATTTTGACAAAGGCATCATGGCGTATTTTTGCGATGAAAGGAGACATGTCAATTTTTCTCATTTTGCGTGTATTCTCTATGGGAGACGACTTTTTCTCAAATCTTGATTCTACATTCCCGTCTTCTTTGAGCAGTACATGTATCTCTGTTATTTCTACTCAATTTTCTTCCAAATTTTAGTATGTTATAGCTGAGACTATAAGCTTTCACAATTGTGCCCTCCAATTTTTGATCAGGTGTCGGGATCATGCCCATTTTTTAACTACAAAATGTGATTTCAGAATCCCGTATTTCGTTTACGTGTTATCTCTATTGGAAATATTTTGGTCCATTGGTAAAGCACTTGCCTCCCATTCCGGCGACCCCGGATCGATTCCCGGTGGGATCATTTTTTTTTTTTTTTTTTTTTTTCACTTTTTTTTTTTTGCCTTTCATTTTACCATCTTCTTCGACTATTATAACATATACCATCACAAACAATGTAATAAACTGCCTAATTTTGGGTGTTATGTCTATTGGAAAGTAGTGTGCAGTAGTTTGTGTATAATCTCATTCCCTGTCGTGTATTAAAGCTAAGGGGATAATCTCCCACATGTCCTGCAATATCAAATCGTCCAGTTCGTTATCACGATTTCTCAAAATCGGCTCAGTCAATTTTCTTCATATTTTCGTCAGTCATCAGTCCTAATAAGGTCAAGTTCCCACATCTTTTTCAAGGTCATCAGCTTATCGTGACGGCTTCCAGGCGCCATTTTGTGAAAATCAAGTTCTGGTCATATCTTCTATTGCAATATCAAATCGTCCCATTTTCTGTGATGCAAGTCTTAATCCATTGTCAACATTATCAGGATTATCTTGCGCAACAATTATCACATCTTCCAAAGCAATTTGCCAATGGGCAGACAGACCACCTAATTCGTCTTCACTGACGAATTAAAATTCTTGTTATTTATTATTCTTTATTTATGCCACTTTTTGTGAGCGTGATTACTCAAATTTGGTTCACTCACTTTTCATCAAATTTCAGTCAGTCATCAGGCCTATCAAGGTCAAGTGCCAGAATTTTTTTCAAGGTCATGAGGTCATCGTGACGTCATCCAGGCGCCATTTAGTGAAATCACATTATCGATCATATCTTCATAACGAGTTATCAAAAATGAACCATACTTGACACACATGAACTTCCGGTCAAGGGTCAACATAATTAACATGTAATCAAAATCCGCGTGTGCATGACGTGCACAATTTAAAAATGCTCAAAATCATCTCAAATTCATTTCGCACGTTTCAGGCCATTTTAAGCATTTCAAAATTTTCAATTTCAAATTTCCAACTATTTACAGTCATTCTCGACATTCCATAATGGCACGCGTGCGCGTCAAACTTAAAAATTCGTGCGCGCATCAATGGGCAATATAATGTAAAAAGCAGTAAAAACATGCCTATATAGAATCCGCCATAGCTCGTCAGAATGCGTGGAAACCCCCCAATTTTTTTTACATATTCTGAAAGCCTATGAGTTGTACATTCGAATTCATGAATAAAATTGGGGGGTCGATTGATCAGAACATCGTCATATTTGCATATGAACTCAAAAAATTGATTTTGAAAAAATGACATCATGATTTTTGTATTCATTTGACAATATTTCAGTAACAGGTTGTCAATTTTCTTCCAAATTTGGATGTGTTGTAGCTGAGACAATTCTCTACAAGATCAGTCCCGATCATTTTTCATTTTGACAAAGGGATCATGCTGTATTTTTGCAATTAAAGGAGACATGTCAATTTTTCACATTTTGCATGTATTCTCTATTGGACATGACTTTTTCTCAAATCTGGATTATGCATTCCAGTCTTCTTTGAGCTGTACCTCTGTTATTTCTGCTCGATTTCCATCTAAATTTTAGTATGTTATAGCTGAGACTATAAGCTTTCATGAGTGTGCCCTCCAATTTTTGATCGAATGTTGGGATCATGCACATTTTTTAACTACAGAATGTAATTTGAGAATCCCGTTTTTCGCTTATGTGTTATCTCTATTGGAAAAATTTTGGTCTATTGGTAAAGCACTTCCCTCCCATCCCGCTGACCCAGGTTCGAACCCTGGTGGGTCCATTTTTTTTTTCCATTTTTTTTTTCTTCTTCTTTTTGCCTTTTATTTTACCATCTGCTTTGACTACTATAACATATACAATCACAAACAATGTACTAAACTTTTTTTCTTCTTTTTGCCTTTTATTTTACCATCTGCTTCGACTACTATATCATATACAATCACAAACAATGTAATAAACTTTTTATTTTTGCGTGTTATGTCTACTGGAAAGTAGTGTAATGTGTACAACCCTATGCAAAATCTGAATGCCTGCCGCGTATTAAACCTATTGGTTAAATCTCCCATGTATAATGCAATATGAAATCGATTTTCTTTGACGCAAGTCTCCATTCACTGTCAACATTATCAGGATTATCTTGCACAAATATTATCACATCTTACAAAGCAATTTGCCAACGGGCAGACAGACCACCTAATTTGTCTTCAGTGACAAATTAAAGTTCTAGTTTCTTATTCTTAATCTTATTAGCGGATTTTGATCAAACTTTCATTTTTCATTGATTCGTTTATTTCTATTTTTAACTTGTCAGCTTGTTACATCTGTTAACCTTGTCCCACTTATACATGTACAAGCTTATCTGAAGATAACCTTGTACTCCAGATTAGCTTTTATGGGTGAATAGGCTTCAATAGCTTTTGTGTGTATCAGCGGGCCTTTTTCCAGTCTAGATCATTCATACATGAGAGGAAAATAATTATTTAAAATTTCATTTTCAATTCTGAATCCCCAAATTTGTGGCACAGTAAGAGTTGAAGAGTCCCTGAATCAGGTAATCTAGCAAATTTAAGAAAATTAAATCTTGCTTAGAGCAATTTTGTTGTCTGTTTTTTACTGCTGCAACAGTGAATGTTGGACACAGTCCCACATAGGCAAGGGCCTATGAGTGACCTTGTCCCTGACCTTGTTCAGTGGACCTCTGCTCTGTGCAGCTAGCCAAATGAATGCTAAATGCTAAATGTTGAGGTCTCAACTGGCTTAGTGCTATCTACGTTGACTTTTTGTTTAGCATTCGTCAGACATCTCCACCACTGCACCACATCGTATAGTTTCGATTATGGTTGCATCGCCGACAGTGCGCGCGCCATCACACGCAGCCGCCATCTTGAATCTGCATTACAAGAGGATCCATGGATACACAAACACTGGCGAGTTCTCGAAAAATTTTCATGCTTATTTTGGTTCCTTGCGGGGCGGAATTTTAGTAAGAAATTTACACAAAGTTGCCAAAAGTTTCCCTAGGAGGAGACGCTATGGTGAAGAACCTGTCGAAGGCGGGAGTTAACGGGAAAGTGATTTTCCAGGGCATTTTTCATAACGTGCCAAATCGGCTCAATTAGAATGGCGTATTAAAAAACCTGGCTTCCTGTAGTGTAAATGGCGTATAACCCTTTTTTTTTTTTTTTACACTCAGGAAGCACTCACGGGACCATCACTATATAGAGCTGTGTCAATTTTGTCCTGTCACGACCTCAGAGTTGAAGAAGTAAAACTAAAAACACCAATATAAACTGCAAAATTTTGTGAAAATACTTCCTTCTACATTTTAGAATGATAGAACATCTAATTTCATGCCAGATCCTTTGATAGGATCTTTATCATCTTGATGAAGTGAAATTTTCAGGCTGTTTTTGGTCGGTGATCTTGCTCCTCTGCCGCACACATATGTCAGATGTGCAAGATATCACACACTTGCTATGGGAGGCAATTGCTCACGGTATGAAGGTACAGAGTGCGAGGTTAATATATTAACCTCGCATAAGTGTGAGTGCTCAGGAAGCCATCCTGGCTATGTGCAGCTGAGTCTGAAATAAAGTCTTGAATTGAATTGAAATTTAATATTTCTTTCTTTTAAAACTACATGTAACTTAAAAACAGGGTGGACATTCTTTCGCAGTGCGATCGTGTGAAAACAAGCCCAACTGTAGTGTTACTGTTATAGACAGAAAAATCCCTGTTTGGAGGAGTTTCATAACGTTTTTCGACTTTTGAGGTAGTCTCAGTGGAGCATATCCCCGAACGAAATAGACTTAATTTTCGGATTAGTACCGTACTGTTACTTAGTTAGTGCTGGGACTTCCGAATTCGGAAGTCTTTTAATTTTGATTTTATTTCAGTCTTGATATTCCACTTTTTTTCCAGACCATAGTCTAGTATAATTACCTCTACTCGAGCACTCATGACTTGTCCATTACCCTCTACGGATACAAAAATGCCTGCAAGGAACACAATTCCTAGAATTGCGGCGAAAAACCGCTCTTTCGCCATGATGTTGACTAATTCACAGCACACAATATCACTCAGCAGACTGTACCGCTGTTAACAAATCGAGCGTAGGACGGCCGGGTATGTTACAGAAACGTACGGAGCCCGGGAAGGGACATGGGGAAAATCTTTTTTTGGAGATATTATCTCGTTCCCTCGAGATAATATCTCGTTCCCTCGAGATATTATCTCGTTCCCTCGAGATATTATCTCGTTCCCTCGAGATATTATCTCGTTCCCTCGAGATATTATCTCGTTCCCTCGAGATAATATCTCGTTCCCTCGAGATATTATCTCGTTCCCTCGAGATATTATCTCGTTCCCTCGAGATAATATCTCGTTCCCTCGAGATATTATCTCGTTCCCTCGAGATATTATCTCGTTCCCTCGAGATATTATCTCGTTCCCTCGAGATATTATCTCGTTCCCTCGAGATATTATCTCGTTCCCTCGAGATATTATCTCGTTCCCTCGAGATATTATCTCGTTCCCTCGAGATAATATCTCGTTCCCTCGAGATAATATCTCGTTCCCTCGAGATATTATCTCGAGGGAACGAGATATTATCTCGAGGGAACGAGATATTATCTCGAGGGAACGAGATATTATCTCGAGGGAACGAGATAATATCTCGAGGGAACGAGATAATATCTCGAGGGAACGAGATATTATCTCGAGGGAACGAGATATTATCTCGAGGGAACGAGATATTATCTCGAGGGAACGAGATAATATCTCGAGGGAACGAGATAATATCTCGAGGGAACGAGATAATATCTCGAGGGAACGAGATAATATCTCGAGGGAACGAGATAATATGTCGAGGGAACGAGATATTATCTCGAGGGAACGAGATAATATCTCCAAAAAAAGATTTTCCCCATGTCCCTTCCCGGGCTCCGTAGTATTGTCTACCAATACCATTATATCTTCTGGATCTGGATTGTGTCAGTGCATGCAGTGCAGCCTGCAGGACCTTAACCGTAACGGTAAGTAGGCCCATAGTTCTGCAGTACTCTACTGTAGATTTAGAGAGGGAAACTCTTTTAGTTCTAACTTTTTTACATCGGTCGGTAGTGAAGAGTAGACGGCGCTAATTAATGAGTTTCGTACCGTAATGTGCTTTCGTATCCCACGGCACTCGCCACGGGCACGGCAAACACACCATACGGTACCCTACAGTCCTACACTCCACGTCAGCTAACCCTACCGTAATATTCACTGTGGCAACAGTAAAAAACAGACAACAAAATTGTTCTAAGCAAGATTTAACTTTCTTAAATTTGCTATTTACCTGATTTATGGACTCTTCAACTCTTACTGTGCCACAAATTAGGGGATTCAGAATTGAAAGTGAAATTTTAAATAATTATTTTCCTCTACTGTATGAATGATCTAGTCTTCTAGATCCTACCCTGGAAAAAGGCCTGCTGATACTGATAGTGACACACAAAAGCTATTGAAGCCTATTCACCCATAAAAGCTAGTCTGGAGTAGAAGGTTATCTTCAGATAAGCTTGTAGTACATGTTTAAGTGAGTCAAGGATTGTATTTCCGAACAGATTGTATTAGACTACCGAACGTGTGCAGTTCAGCGCCTAAAATGGGTTTTCATACGCGTGGGACTACGCGTTCGAAAACCACACTATTGACTGTCTTTTTCCCATACATAGGTTTCACACGTTCGGAAATACAGTACCTTTTTCAAGGGACCAAAAAGCCGCGTCGTTGGGAAGGGGTTCACTCGAAAGGGAATATCGTATTAAATCTATGTTGTCTTCTTAAATTTCCATCAACTTTTTTTGCTGTAGGACTTGAGCATTCATTATCTAAGTTTGACGGATATTCGTTTGAACTTTGAATATCGTTGATTTTCTGAAAGTGTTCAGACACTGGATCCACCACCATACTAGTAACGTTAGACGGTTAGTGGTAGACTCTAGGTCTATTTTGTAAATTGTAGTAGACCCCTAGGCCTAGACCTAAAGTAAAACTTTATTCTTTCTCCGGTGGGATATGAAAACACAAGTCATTAGCACCTACACTAAGTAACAGCTTCGATGCAGTCTCTCTGTATCGTCGACATGGGTTGTGCCGCTAAGAAAGACTAACGTTATGTCTGGCTCCACTGGACCTCTCACTAGATATGGCCTTGGGAAAGTTGATAAAATGATAGATGTCAGAAATATTATTTCCTCATAACAGACGGTTATTTCTGTCTAATTAAATTAATTAGCACCCTAGATCCTACTTATAATATGATCTGTGGCATTGTTATAAACTTAAAATTAGTAAACATGTTAGGTAGACTCAAGGGCGGCGCCAGGGTATTTAAATAGGGGGGGGGGGCAAAATGACGCGTATAGCAACATCGCACATCGAGGGTCTTGAAATAACAAATAGGACTATAGCAGTTATGTCATAATTGCATGGACTAGCCTTCTCTTCTCCATTTCCCCTTCTCTTTCTCCTTTTTTCCCCCTTCTTAATTTTTTTTTTTTTTTTTTTTTTTTGCTCGCTTGAAAAATGATAGGGGGCGGCTGCCCCCTGGCTAGACTCACTAAGGCCTACATCTATAGGTCTAACTTGAGTTTCAGTAGGCCTAGATCTATCGAATCTAGACTAAAACTTTAGATCTAACATTGAATATGTTACTTGTTAGATCTAATTAGATCTTGATAAATATAGATCTAGATCTAGATCATTTTTTTGTTAGACTAAAAGTATTTTACTTTTACTAGGCCTACATGTAGATCACTCATCCAATGTACTACTAGGTTATGATTATGGCCTAGATCTAGTTATCTAGATCTAACGTTAGATCTAACGTTACTAGAGTACTAAGTAGAAGTAAATGTTAGACCTAATGTTAGGCCACTAACTAAAAAAATGTAAAGTTAGACCCACTCATAGGCCCTTGCCTATGTGGGACTGTGTCCAGAATTCACTGTTGCAACTTCCAGCAGTCAAAAACAGACAAAAAAATTCCCCAAGCAAGATTTAATTTTCCTAAATTTGCTGGATTACCTGATTCAGGGACTCTTCAACTTTTACTGTGCAAATTTGGGGATTGAGAATTGAAAGTGAAATTTTAAATGATTTTTTTCCTCTTAATTATGTATGAATGATCTAGACTGGAAAAAGGCCTGCTGAATACTATTGAAGCCTATTCACATGTAAAAGCTAGTCTGGAGTACAAGGTATCTTCAGATAAGCTTGTACATGTATAAGTGAGTTAGACCCTACCCACTGACTCATTGTACGAGGTAAATAGTCTAGTAGAGGTCTTCTTAATTACCTCTCAGGGTGCTCCTTTCCCTCCTGAACTCGACATATGTTGTGTAAAATACATTTCCCCATTATATATGTTGAGCTCAGAAGGAGATTAACTGTACCTTGAAAGATAATGGGGAAAATCTGAAAATCTGTGTACAAAACAAATGGAGAGTTGTCCACAAAATCAGCCAATTTGAAGCAATTTTGCCAATTTGAGGATCCCCATAGAAAGTAAAACGAGACTTTTCAAACTTCCATAACTCTCTCATTTTTTAACCAATTTTAAAGAAACTTTTTGTAAACTGCTTTTGTGAATTTCCACTTTCCAATAACATTGATTCTCTCCTTGGGTTTTGGTTTCCTTTAAGGTTGAGTTCTGGATGATGCCTAGAATTAAAGTCAGATCCTGGTTGCCTGATGATAGGACTCTGGCGGTACAGTTAGGGAGGCTGTTCCACATATTTACCACTCTCATGGAAAACTTAAAGAAATGATTACGTAGGCCTATACTAGCTAGCTCTTCTTTTGCTTATCTTAAAACTATTACCCTTTTCCTGGTAATATTAAGCTCAAGAAAAGGCGTTACACTTGGATCATATATCTTTATCACTTTGAAGGTCTCAATCATATCGCCTGGAGCTCATCTATGAGTATAAACCAGGGTACCGTAGGCAGTTTTACTTTTAGTTTACGTAGTCTTGAGCGTACTCAAGATGTGGCCGAACGAGAGCTTTGAATAGTCTTAAAAATATAATCATGTAAATAGAGAAAGGAACGTCTAATCAGACCAACAACTCTGTTTGCCTAAATCTATTATTGATCTCGTACCTTAGACTGCTAGGTCTTTATTTTCTAACATACATGTAATAAGAAAATCTAACTGTTCTAGATCTGACTTACCGGTACTTATAATCTACAGGGGAAAATGGAGCCAGGCCTGAGTTGATCGAGCCACTAGTGTACTGTGTATATCTATCTAGACTGGACCTCTGACTTAACTATTAGCGTTAGACTAACTTTAGATCTAGCCTACACTACATGTAGCTCCGTCTAAAATATTCTTTGAAAATGAAATGTTGAAACTAAACGATTTGCTTTATTACCAATTAGGCCTACTGTTGTTACTAAGTGTTACTGTTAATGTAGGCAATTTAATGTATCAAGCACGAATTCATGAATTGCCTCAGGTATTGTACAATCAATGACAATGTCAAAACGAACGAATGATGGAGTGTACAGCCTACAGGCATTCTACACGCAATCCTCTTTTTTTTCATTTACCACTTCTTCATACTCATCTTGGCCAGAAAACGTTAATGTACGGTACACTGGGCTGTTTTATTATTAGCACATCTTTATTCAAATCTAAAGCAAGCTTCCGTTCTTAAATCTTTTAGAAAAAATGTTAAACAATATCAATTACATGTAGCTCTTAGTCACTTAGAGTTAGACTTAGAGTCTTAGTATAAGTTCATAGCAATTATATTTACTTATTTACCTGTGTCTTTAACATAAAAACAAAACCCTTCAAGACATAGACTACTCACTATGATATGTGTATCTGGATTTTCTACTGCAGTACTACATGTAGTTTAAACCCAGTAGGCTTCAGTTAACTGCTCATATAAGTTTATTATTTTTTTTTTATTTTGATGTTTATGCATTTGTTTGTTTTTTAACGCATATCTTTTCTCGTCTCTTTACTACCATATGTTTACATGAATAATTACATAGATCTATGTTGTAAGTCTCTTTAATTTGGGAACCTACACTGTAGTTTTAACAAGCTATGCTTCTCCTTAGCTTCTCCCATTTCTATTGACTAATGTAATTTTCGCTCACTCTTGATTACTGTACTGTACATGTTCACTGAAATTGTATTATTCTGATGGTGACACGACATTTGCTCCTGCGACATTTGCTCCTCCGTCTATATCTCGAAAGGTCAAGGTCAAGGTCATGATTTTTTTTTTTAAGGACAATGTGAAGATTAGGATTAGGGTTAGGTTTAGGTTTAGGATTAACATGGCAAAATTAGACCGGAGCAAGGATCGTGAAAGGGATCAAGATAGGACACTCTCCCGATTTTGTACACGGTCAGGGGAAGAGCGCCCAACAGCATTGGGTAGGTAAACTGACATGACTCATTGACTGTGTACAAACCAAAGGGGGAAAATGACCCAGGGGGCTGAAATACTGTAACAGGAAGGAAACCAGGCGTCTCTATGAATTCAGAAGAGGGAAAGGGCTTGCAAATTAATGAGGAGGAGAACAAAAAAGAAATTAAAAAAAAAGGGGGGGGGGGTAAATTCAACAGGGGACATGCAGATACTTGTATCACAGTGTTGTTCCATGTCCGTGCCCAATTTTACACTTAAATGTAATTTTTAAATAGTAATCAAACATACATACACACACACGGGGGGGGGGGGGGGGGCTCCTTGTGTGTGTGTGTGTGTGTGTTTGGGGGGACTAGGGGCATATGGTCCCGAATTTTACAAGTACCCGAAAAGTGCTCCTTTCTGATAATTTTGAAAAAATGTTGTCTTTGTTTAAATTATGGGCACGTTCGAGCGAGTGGAATGAGACATCTTTTGCTGTGGGAGGGGAGGGGCATGTACCCCTTTTGACCCCAGCTCCTCTGCCTTACATTTTACTAGACAGATACATGTACATGTAGTAATACGGGTACTTGTTACTATATAAAACCGCACTGATTTTTTAAAACTATATATCGCACTTTCGTAAGAAAAAGTGGGAAATGTATCTATAAGTAAAATGGGTTGTGCTCATTACAAGAGGAAGTGGAGGGCTATCAGAAAGGGGCACTTGATATCACAAGTTAAAAGTGACATTTAATTTGATATCAGATCTGAAAAGGTACATGTACACTCATCAGTTGGGGGAAAGGCACTCATTACAGAGTCTTTCAAAAGGGGCACTTATCAGAAGGGGAAATGGCACTTTCTAAAAAGGAAAAGGGGCACTTTTGTAGTAAAAAGGGTCAGTTATCAGAAAGCAGAAAATTTCAGAAATAACAAGGGAACTTTGGGGGTATTTCAAAAAAATGGAGGGGGAAGGGGAACTGCACCTATAACAGTCAAGGCCACGAAATCTGTGTGCATCAGTATTCAGAAACACAACAATTGCCATTGTGCTTTGCAGCTGAAATTCCAGAGCTGCTCTTTTAACTAAGAGTCATGAATCATTAATGACATCAAATAGTAAAAGGTTGGGAGAAATGACAGGTGCCATGCTCAATGGTATTATCATATTCTGAATTTCATTACTGATACACACAGATTGTGTGGCCTTCATTTCTTACAGAACTTGTCCAAAAATAAATTTATATCCTTTAACTGAACAATGTGAAAGTCTCATTCTGTCATAACTTGAGTTATTAATGATCAAAAGTTTTAACGTACATGTATTTTTTTAAACACCTAGTACATGCAACCAATTTTTGCATTTGAAATAAATTTTGTTGTTACAGAGCATTCAACATAAATTTTGTTGTTGTTAACTAAAAATTTCCTGAGGGCATAATCATACACATCTACATGTATATGTTCCATAGTATTTTCAATGAAAGATTGACTAGTGATAAAGTGCCGATAACTTGATAATAGATGATGAAACGGTGGTGCCACGACCCCTCCCCCCCCCCCCCCCCGAAAAAATCTAAAAACATCAATATAATTTACATAGAAAGTGCACACTTATCAAAAAAGTATCTCACCAGTCTTTGGAGGAGATAAATTTAGTGAAAGTGTGAAGCTGTCAAGAGTCCCTTGATGACCATTAATTCTTGAAGATTTTAACACCACATTAAAAAAAAAAAATGTGACATTCCTTATATTTATGCATAGTTTTGCATTTCCAGCTTCCAAAATAATCGCTGCAGGAGCATGTTACTGAGAGATATACGTGTACAGTGCATCCAAGAAAAAACAAAACCTTAAAAGAAAGGGCCACTGTGACCAAACTATGTGCTCTATGACAAATAGTTAACTTTTTCACATAAAACAAAAGTATTAAGCTTTTAAAGGATACCTTGATGGCGTCCATCCGTATATGATGTACCAGGCAGCATTGTTTAGAAAATGACATGTAAAAAGTAAATGGTTCTTTACATTGCCATCAATCGAAAAAGTATAGTACAAAGGTTACATATAAGGCATAACATATGATTATGGCAATTTTCCTCCTCAGCCATCACCTGAAACAGGGGTGTTGATCGGTGTTCATGATGGGGGGGGGGGGGGGGGGGGGGGGGGGGGTGTTGTGTGGGATCCCACACAAGGGACTTTTAAAAAAATCTGTTATAAATTTGCATTTTAGAGCATCCCAAAATGGTTTGAATGATTAAATATTGTTTAAAGTCATGGCAAATACAACAAAATATTAATAATCATAACATAAGATATTCAAATATGTGTGTTATATATTATTTGTAAAGGCAGGAAAAAGAAGGCAGATAGACAGTTTGTTGTTCAATGCTCGAAGAAGAAGTTTTATTAATAGTACAATTTCTTGGATATTTTTGCATTAAAATTATGGCATTTTTCATTTCCCAACTTCTAATCATTACAGAATGTGATGGTATTTCAAGATCAAACATAACGAGTTTGGATAATTATTAGTTTAAAGTTAATGTATCATAATTATTATTTATTTCATCCAAAAATATTGGGGGATGAAAATACAGGCCATCCCCACCTCAAATTTTGTTGGGGGATATATACCCCCCCCCCCCTCCGGATCGACACCCATGTCCTGAAATTATACTTCCAATTTAAGGAAAATAGGTCTCGATCAAAACCCTGATGAGGCAAAGTCCATGGTACTTTAGTAAACTATATGGCACAGTCAGTTGTAGTCTATTTTATGTCAGTTATAAAAAAATTAGAAGAAAATTAGAATTTAATTTACAAACTCGTTGCCTTGTGTAGATCAAGACCTAGTTGTCTTTAATATTTGATGGTCAATTGGGAGATACACCTGTATTTATGCAGAATGTAATATTTTTAACCACAATTGTTGTTCAGGCCTTAATTTTGGCACAGCATTCATGATCACGATGATACTAAACTTTTGAAGTTTGTGACTTTTTCCTTTTCTTTTGACTTGTTATTATTGATCAGCTTGTTATTATTGATTAGCTGATAATTAGGGAGAATGAAAGAAGGGGGTTTTTAAAAGGTAAACTTGAGTGAGTGGAGCAAGGGGCTAGATCATCAGGGCCATGGCCCCCCCCCCTCTTTTTTTTAAAAATGCAAATAACTGGGGAAAGACCCCAATACTAGACCCGGGTGCTCACGGACCCTAAAAAAGGTCCAGATATATGTTTAAAAACTTAAAAGCCCCCCCCCCCAAAAAAAAATGTAAATAGAAAAAAAAGGAATAATTGGCAGGACCCAAAAATAGTGTTTTTGACCCCCCCCCCCCCAGAATACATTTCCCCCTTTTCTGCAAATGGACAATGAATGAAAAATCACGACTACCCCCCAGGTGTACCAAAATCTAAAAATCGGCTGGGCGGCAACCCCGCCCCCTAACGAAATCCTGGATTCGCACCTGTATGAAGCAACACGAGGTGGGACTGAGAGCTAGATGGTGAATAAGTCTCAGA
Source organism: Heliocidaris tuberculata (assembly GCA_025618425.1). Classification (NCBI taxonomy): domain Eukaryota; kingdom Metazoa; phylum Echinodermata; class Echinoidea; order Camarodonta; family Echinometridae; genus Heliocidaris; species Heliocidaris tuberculata. Next base: position 22,723,811 of record CM046840.1, read on the forward strand.
CTTATGCAACTTGTGTCACATGGTTTTTATTTTCTTATTTGTATAACAGCCAACTAAATGACTTCAGGATGGAAGACAATGGAGAGGAGACCCTGATAGATTTTCTGAGAAAAAGAGGCGTTGAGGAAGGCCATCTTCAAATCATTGAGGAAGAGAAGGTACTATAAATATATTTACTCTCTTTTTTTTTTTGCCTGGACCCCCAAGACACTATAAGCAGATAAAAACTATGCCTCTGTATGACACTCTGCAAACTTCTGATATGCACGATACGACTTAGTGCTGTTGTTCCAGAATGGGGTAATGCAATAATTCTGTCTTTCTATCTTTTCTTATGTTATTCTTTGTTTTTCCTTCTATCTTCATCTCTTTCTATATTTCCTTATGTTACTCTTTGTTTATATCCTTCTTTTATTTCCTCATTACATCTACAAGATAAAATAAGGAAAGATAAAATTATCAGGCGACTGCTAGATAATTCTGTCTTTCCTTATACTATGTCCTTTTCCTTCTATCTTCTTCACTTTCTATCTTTCCTTATGTTATTCTGTTTTATTCTTTTATCTTTGCCTTTTATCTTTCATTATGTTATATTGTAGATAGAAAGAGGAAATGAAAGAAGGGTAAAAACAAAGAATAACATAAGGAAAGACAGAGAAATAAGAAGATAGAAGGAAAAACAAAGAATAGTATAAGGAAGATAGAAAGAGGAAATGAAAGAAGGATAAAAACAAAGAATAACATAAGGTAGGATAGAGAAAGAAGAAGATAGAAGGAAAAACAAAGAATAGTATAAGGAAGGTAGAGGAAATGAAAGAAGGATAAAAACAAAGATTAACATAAGGAAAGATAGAGAAAGAAGAAGAAAGAAGGAAAGACAGTATAAGGAAGATAGAAAGAGGAAATGAAAGAAGAATAAAAACATAGAATAACATAAGGAAAGATAAAATTATCCAGCGGCCGCCAAAAAATTCACTGGGTCTTATTCTGTAATAGTTTTCTTTTCTCTTTTATCTCCCTTTTTTTTTAACCCTTGATATGGAGAGGGGAGGGGGGGGGGGGGGCTGCACAGTCGTTTCGGTCCTCCCTTCTTTTTAGGTACCTTATTTCATTCTCGGAATTATGAAACCTATTTCATTTTCAGAATTACGAACCTTATTTCATTTTCGGAATTACGAACCCTATTTCAATTTCGGAATTATGGACCCTATTTCATTTTCGGTACCCCCAGGCATGGGAAATTTGTGATTCGGAATGATGGGAAATGAATTCTTACGTGATTGAATGAGTTTACACTAAATGTTAAAAACTACACAAAAGAAGGATAATCATCATAACAAAAACGTACAAAACAGGGTGATGTATAAGTAAAGGGTCGCCATGGTCACATTCAAGTAACTTCAACAACTTGTGCAACTTGGATTATTCTCGGAATCTGGATCTATAGCCAACTAAACTCTAGAACTAGAAACTTTTCCTCAATGATTTATCATTCTTTTTTGGCAACAATTTGCCAATTTTTACAAGTCAACATTCCATTCCTATATAATCAACCTTGTCCTCAGTAGTCGCATACAATTTGAGGGCCGCAAATTTGTATTTATTGTAAATCTAAGTAATTAAATTAACATGAACAAACTATTTATACAACTTAACTATTCATTAATTATACTATCATTTTGCAGATTGACTGCATTTCCCTTCTTCAGATGGATGACAATGCAATGAAGAACTACATTCCACGTTATGGGGATAGGCTAGCTGCAACTGCATTCTGTAGGAAGCAAGATAAAGAAAGATCAGATAAAGAAGAGCCAAGATCCAGCTTGCTTCAGAGACTAAAGAAGAAGCTTGGTGACCGCAGTAGAAAACGCAAGTCAGAAGAATATGAACAACCGTCGACTTCGTTAAAAGGAAACGACAATGCGCTGAAGAAGGATAGGCGACTGGAACTAGGCTGGATGGATTATGATTATTCCATTAAACAATTCAGACAGGTCCGAAGCCAAAATGGAGGGGGGACGCGTCAGTTAAGAGTGGGCAAGTCACAAGGAGTTAATGATCTGTTGGCATTGTCCAAGATATTGTTCTTTCCCGAGGGAAACTCAAAGAAGGGTCGTCTGGAAGATTTTGAACTGTCAGTTCAAGACTTCAGAGGGTGTGACATTGGACAATTGACCGTTGGTGAACTTTACGAGAACACGAGTGTGAAAATGTTGAGGTTGTATCTGTGCACAAAGAAATACAAAAAAGAACAATCAGTAGTCAGTACTTCACAAGAAAGCTCAGTGCCAGAACAGATCCCGTTATCAGACATCCAAAGTGAAGTGGAAGTGATAGAGGAAGAGACTGATGGTACCATTTCGTCTGCTTTGGACGATACTGTCCCTTATGGCTCAGGAGCAACGGATGAAATCTCTTACGTACCCATCATCCTGGACGAACTTTCTTCCTCATCAGACCCAGGCACTTCTGCAGGATTACCGGAGATTTCTATCAGGCTTCCTGATTTTGAAAATTCATTAGAAGAGAATCCGCTGATCACGCCTGTGCAACAGGAAACCCGATCACAAGCTTCTAACTGTGCTGGACCATCCTCCGCTCCAAATAATAGTCAGATAGGTGTAACACAGACAAGGCAGTCATCGGGTCTTGAGGATTCCCAACTAGAAATTCGTTTACATCGTGTCAACATTCAAGAGGAGATGATTGGAATTTTCAAGACTCCTGAAATCATCAGGATGCCCTTAAAAGTCACATTTGTTGACGAGGCTGGAGTTGATGCCCAGGGCGTGTCTCGAGAAGCCTATAGCGCATTTTGGCGATCTTTCTTCGAAACCTCTGCAGATGGCGAGGAATACCGGATCCCATCGCTTAATCCGCATTACGGACTGGAGGAGTGGCAGGCGGTCGGCCGCATCCTAGCCAAAGGTCTCTGTGACCACAAGGTTTTTCCTATCCAAATGGCTCCTGCTTTTTTCCAGGCCCTGCTGTTTGGAGAGGAATCCGTCTCAGCTGAAGACCTCAGCGATTCGTTTTTGAGGTTCCTAAGTGACATAGACCGAAAAGCTGTCAAAGCTGCTATGGAAGGTCACCTTTCAGAAGATGAGAAGGAGGTCTTTGAGGACCTCCTTGATAGAGAGGGTAGTCATACCATTCCTGAAGAAGACCAAGTTCAACCGGTCATACAGCAACTAGCACACAAGTGCATAATACAGAACAGCAGCTATGCACTGCAAGCGATGGGAGGAATAGTCAAGGATGCACTTATCGACTCTTTTCCTACTGTCCAATCCATTAAGAACTTGTATAATAGCTGCAGGCCCACGCCGAAGAAGGTATGCGATCTCTTTCTTGCGGACCCCACAACCAAAGAACAAAATCAGTCACTGCGATATTTGATGCAATATGTACGGGCTCAAGACGACGAGGGTCTTGCAAAATTGCTTCGATACCTGACGGCATCCAGTATTATGTCTGTGCCGCGTATAACTGTTCAATTCCAAGATGTGGGCGGACTAGCTCGGAGGCCAATCGCCCATACATGTGGACCTTTACTTGAACTTCCTTCAACATATACGTCGTATAGGGATTTCAGGAACGAGTGGCAGGCAATTCTCGCATCGGGATATCTGTCCATGGACATTTTGTAACTGTTATAATCTACGTGTATGACAGCCCTACCAATCAAGGATATATGTCTAAAAAAATCTCCCTCTCGTCATTGTGATTTGCATGATGTTACTGTTATGATAATGCGCATACATCAAGACCAAAGTAGGTCTATCGTGCTATTCACCTTCAGAAGTTCCTTTCAGGTGCAGTTTATGTTTTGCGTTTTCTTTTCATCATCTGCTGGCCAGGTGTTGCATTTTTTTCTTTTTTTTTTAGTTTAACGTTACTTGTTTCGAAGGACATTATATATTCCATGTATGTAACTTGTTATTGATGTTTCAAATATATTTCGTGTATATTTTTGTTTAGAATTTTTTTTTCTTTTCTTTATAATTTTTCTACAAACCTTTCTAATTTTTTCATAAACTACTAGTTAGGGATGTAAGATTTTCTCTTCAAGTAATGGGTAAAACGGGTAAATAGGGGCATTGCAGATTAGGTGAGCGTAAGTTCTACAGACCTCTTGTTTAATGCCTATAATTACCTTTTTGATTGAATTGTGGTTATAGTTCTTAACTAATAACTCTAGGTGTGAATAAATCATAAGTCGATCAGCGTTACAAAAAATGTCAAGTGATCACATTAACTAATTATCATTTTATACATCATATTCATGCTAGTAATGTCTAAGTATCATATACAAACCCGATTGATTCATGATATATGTAGGCAATTAGGAATCAATTGAACTTTGTTACTAGAGAATATTTGTTACAGTCCTACTAAATGGAACCATCCCATTTAAGCTGCACGATCGGTATTAAAAAAACATTGGTAAATCACAAATGCAACTGTGTTCCCCAAATTAGTTAAATTAAATTACAACTGTAAAATATGAAGGATTTGGTGTGGTGCATGGGCGAGGTTTAGGATTCGCTTTACTCCACCAGTGGACCGGGAATTATCCCATATTTGGATTCGCATATCAATAAATACTGAACTTATCGGGATATTTTCTTCATTAGATTGTAAGAACGACAAGTTCCCATTGAATTTTATAGTGTAAACTTCTACAGTGGAATCTCGTTATAACGAGGTCCTTGGGACCAGAGAAATTACCTCTTTATATCGAAACCTTGTTATATCAGGGCCAAAATACAATAGAATACAAAGAGATGGGACCAGGAAAATCACCTTGTTATAACGAGAGTTTGTTATATCAGTGCTCTTTATAACGAGGTTCCACTGTATTATTGGTTTTTATTCATATATCACAAATGAAAGCGTACGCATTGCCTTATACATGTTATAATCTATACATCATTATAGCAATAATAATAATAACATGGTCAGTGGCGTAAATCCGTATCGAGGATTGGGGGGGGGGATGGTTGAAATAATTTGCCAACGTTATCTTGCTTGACAAACACAAGGCACGTTTTGTCATTCAAAAAACACCCATAGGCATATATTTTTTCATTTCTTTCGTGAAAGTGGGGGGGGGGGGGGGTGATTGTACAGGCCATGCCCCCCTCCTCGAAAAGTGGGGGATATATCCCCCCATCCCCCCCCCCCCCCCCCGGGGATTTACGCCAGTGAACATGATACTGTCCCAGATTGCACGGTTTATGGTGAAACTTGGCGGGGGGCAGTACAGTGTATATTAACTCAATTAAATGTGGAACATTCATTTTTTTGATTTTTTTTTCTTTCTTTTTTTTACAGTTTAGATAGAAATATGCAATGGATGGGAGCAAAATGTAAGCTTTTCGCCATCATGGTTTGTTTTGTTGAATGTATATTATTTAGTTCAGGGTTTGGTTACCGTATCCCAAGGTCATGGAGTTAGTAGTAAGTGGCTTTTGAAAGCCTTTAAATCAAGGTTTTCAGATAAACAAGGTTTTCAGTTTAAACGAGACTGCAAAGAGTCTAAATGGTCCAATCGTTGATGTACTAATCATACAATGTTAAAAGTAAATATTGTTTATGAAGAATACTTGCCAGTATTAAACAGTTCTGATGCTGCAATTCTATGTAGATCTAGGTGCAGATCACATAGATTACCAATTGATAGCATTAGATATAACTCTGCTTTGAGTGACGAAGCAGTACGCACACCAAGCTCTTTAAGGGAAATTGTGGATGAAATTCCTTATCTTTTAGTTTGGACATACTTGTACTTTAATAAGGAGAGATGCATGTACTTGCCAAAATGTGTTTTCCGTAAACCTTGTACTGTACATATGGAAACTATTCTCTGTAGTAAAAAAGTTAGACTTTTGACAAACTTGTAACATTAATTAGAACTGTAATGAATCACTTTTATATCACACATGAACAAGTAAACGGGTAGAAAGTAAGTTGTCAGACAATACAGTTAGCGTATGACCGGAGCGGCAGAGTGGAAAAACACCATGCACGCTTGGACTTCTAAATTGTTTGTTTGTTTATTGTTTTGTTTTTTGTTTATAACATATGATTGCTATATCTTTTTGATGTTTTTTCACAACAGTTTCAACATTTGTATTCATTGTAAATATGTTTTAAGTTGAAGTCTTATACCTCGAGAGAAAATAAAACATGTTGTGCCGTCATGATGGCATATGAGTTTTATTGAAACCCAATTTGTGTCTGTCTTTTGTACGATGTATAATATACCATAAATAATCAATCTTAACTTCTTACGCTTGACAGAAATAAAAGATTTGATGAATTAATATTTAAAGGGGTATGCATGTCTGTAAATCAATACACGTGGCATTTTTAAAGTTATTATATCTCTATGGTTACTACATTCTGCCTATCATACCCACATGTAGGAAAATAGAAGATATCAATAAAATAAAAGTAATAAACCAATTAATACCATTAATACAGCGCTACACAGGTGCGGCGCGCCCCATTTTTTTCATTTTTTGCCTTTTTATTTCTGAAAAATGCCCCCTTTCTTCCTGATAAGTGCCCTTTTCCTTTCTATTAAGTGCCCCTTTTCAAATCTGATAATTCCCACCTTATCTCGAATAACCTACCCTGTTCTCTTCTGATAAGCGCTCCTTTTCGAATAGAAAAATTGCACTCTTTTCTTTGTAATATATGCCCTTGTCTCATTTGATATGTGCATTTTTGCTTTTTACTTTTGCTTCTTTTCCATTGCAATAAGTGCTCATTGTTCCCTCCTGATAAGCGCCCCTTCTTTACTCCTGACAAGAGCCCTTTTTACTATCTAATATTATGTGCCCTCTTCCTCTTCTCATAAGTGCCATTTTCACCTCTTATAAGTGCCTCTTTCCACATGTAATAACCGCCCTTTCCTCTTCTTATGAGTGCCCCTTTTATCTATTACTAGTATTTCCAATTTTTTTTTGGGGGGGGGGGGTGGTGTTTCTTTTTTTTTTTTTTTTTTTTGTTTTGTTTTTTAAACATAAAAAGCCATATCTAGCTTAAAAGTATAAGTGCGGCTTTATGTAGAAGCAAATACACATATGACTACATCTACAATGAAAGCAGCAAAGCTGGAGAGGGGCAAAATGCCCATCCCACTCCCCCCCCCCCCCCCCCCCTCCATGAAAGGATTTATCACTCCGGTCACTCGAATGTGCTCATAATTTAAACCAGGGAAGGGCAATATTTTATGAAAATTTTCCCATAACTCGCTCGCTCTTACACTATAATGAAATTAAGCTGATCGCATAAATTTGTTTCGGTGTAATCCTAAAGAAAACGACAGGGTTAATGTACAAATTAGAGATTATTCGACATTCCCCCAAATGAATTTGCTGTTGTCATTTTCATTATATCGCTGTATACAGAGCGTCCCAGAAACTAACCCTAACCCTAAAACAAAGGGTTATTGTGACCACACTATCTGCTGTATGAAAATGATTATTTATGTCCCATAAACTAAAAGTATTATGCTTTTAAATGATACCTTGATGAGAAAGAAAGGACATGTTTTGTATTGAAATGGTACCTGCAATCGAAATGAAAAGTAATTTTTTGAATTTTGAAGAATTGCAATTTCTTTTAAGAACAAAGCGGACAGAAAGGTGATATTTTTTCATAAAAGTAAAGTTAGTGGCACTTTTCATTGTCATCAAAAGGAAATACATGGTTGAAAGGGCACATAAGGCAGAAAAAACAATCAAGATTATGGTAATTTCCCACCTCAGGAGGGGCACCTTTTCTATCACAGGAGGGGCACTTTTCATCTTTTGAGGGATATTTATTGATTCAGGAATTTCGGGGGTGTACAACCCTGCCACCACTAGAAATGGGTATTGACAAGTGTTTTATGAATTTCTGATTGAACGCATGTCATCAAACGTAATTTCACGTATCATATCTCTTAAAGCTGGTATTTCCCTTATATGTCATGTTCGCAAGTGATCCTATCGTTTTCACGGTTTTACCCAAATCTGGCACAACTGAGTTTTTACATGTCATTTTCAAAATGCTGCTGCTCGGGAAAGCATGTACAGATGGATGCCATCAAGGTATCATTTAAAAGCATAATATCTCTAGTTTTTTGGAAAATAGATTATTATTGTCAGAGAGAACATAGTGTAGTCACAATAACCCTTTGTTTTAGGGTTCCGTTCTTTCTGCGACGCACTGTATAATGCACAACTCAAGGACGTCAGTATTAGAAAAAAAGTCCGAAAATTTTTGCTCTCTCTCTCTCTTCGCTCGCTCCCACATGAATCGTTAGACCATTCCACATAACTGATAAATGGGGAAGTTGAAGTAGTGTCCAGAAACACAATAAAAAGGAAGAATGTGATGTTTGATAATAATCATATTAATTAGACTGTAGGGTAAACCAAAATCACAAAATGGTCCCTTTTTCGCTTTATGTTCACCCCTTATAGGTGCCCCCTTTTCCCAGAAAAGTGCAATTGTTTGCTTGTGCCCCCCCCCCCCCACTTTGAAAGACCCTTCGCTGCCCCTTGCATTAAGTTCTACATATGTCTCTAGGAAGGAATATAAAATCGCTCGCAAAACATAATTGAAACGAGGTTCCTACATTGGGTCACAGAAACTAGCTTGTTTCGTTATATCGCATTTCGTTAAATCGCATTTCTTTATATCAATTTTCCACTGTACACATTTCTCCAAATTAATTGACTGAATCATAAACTAGTATATGTTACTTATCAACAGGGGCGTCGCTGGAAGGGAAAGGTGTGGAAGTGTGAGACCCCCACTCAAAATCTTTTTCGTAAGATCTTATTGTCGGCAAATTTGTAAATTTGAGGACCTTCTTCACCCTTGCATGTGTCAGAAAATATATAACTCTGCGGACCATTTCGTTTTTATTTCTTTCTCTTTGGAAAAATGGGCTTAATCCTTGTGGAAAAAGTCGAGGATTTTTAAATTATAAAGGAATTGACTTTGTATTTCTAGAAATCTATAAATTTTCTGAGGATGGGAGGGGGAACCCGCACCCTCACCCAGCCCTTATTGTATACGCAGTACGTGTTTTATCCATGTAATTGTCAAATATGAGAGCATCGCGAAATAACGAGCCTTATTTTAAGATTTCAAATTTGAAAAAAATAAAAAATCATGGGATGGTAGGGGGAACCCCTAGGCCTATATGACTATATAGTTTTTTATTCATCTCTCCTTTTTTAAAATGAGAACATTTGTGCATCATGACACGCCTTTTAGATCTGAAATATCTAGGCAATATTTTGTGCCCCCCCCCCCGGGAAATTGCCGAAATGACGCCTATGTTTGTCCGCAAACTTGGTCCCGATACCCCCCCCCCCCTCCGCCCCCATTCAAAATGTTATGATAATGCTTATCAATCGAGTTATCGATACGATCATTGTTTCGCCTTGGTTTTCATTATCTTGATCCCCCCCCCCCCCGCAAAAAAAAATAAAAATAAAATAAAAATAAATAAAAAATAAATAAATAGATAAATAAACAATATTAAATAAAAAGAAACAATAAATAAATAAATAAAATTAAAAAAAATAAATAAATGAATAAATCGGCCCCCTCACTGCTGAGGACAAACCCTTGGTGCCAATATTTGTCAAGCAAACCCTTCTCATATGGCACTAATTTTTGTGCTTTTGAGTTTTCCTTAGTAGTGGACAGATCTATGTTCTGAATATAGGGTTCGTGTGAAATTCATGTTAATGCTGGGCAACCACTATGAAGTTGTTTTACTTCATTCCTCGAGTCGGAAAATATATCTTGCCATTTTTTCTGTTGACCTTTAGGCGAGGGTCAAAGGTCAATGGTCATTACCAATATAATGACCATATTTTTATTCAAAATAGGTCGACCTTGGTATCTAAATGTAGCAAATTTTATGAGAAATATTTATGTCATTATCATTTTTTCATTGGAATTTTCAGTTTTCCACAATATGCAGATGAGTAGACGTATCCAAATTTTTTAAAAAGGTCAAAAGGTAATGACCTTTGACCTTTGACCTTAGCTAAAGGTCCCCAAAGGTCAGCAGAAAAATGGCGACATAATTTTTCTGACGTGGAAATTCAAACAGAAAGCATTCATAGTGCTTGCCCAAATTCAACATGAACTTCACACGAAACTACACAGGCCCGCCCCCCCCCCCCCCACACACACACACCACTAAAAAACAAAAATAAAAAATCATTATGTAAAAACAATCGTCACCTTGTCTTCGATTACAAGGTCTGTATGTCCAAATTCAACATGAACTGCACACGAAACTTTATTCGGTAATATTTGTCCAAGTCTGCCACTGAAAAGATAGTTCACGCCTTAATTCCTCCCGTCTCGACTTTGGCAATGCCCTTCTGTTCAATATTACCCCTAAATATGTCGTCTAAGCTCCAGAAGCTTCAAAATGCTGGGGCTCGCTTATTGTTTCTCTGTCCAACAAGCGTACCCATATCTCCCCTGTTTTGCAGTCGCTGCACTGGCTCCCTGTCAAACATCGCATTATTTTCAAAATTTTGTTGCTCACTTTTCACTGCGTTCACGGCTCTGCTCCCCAATACAATACTTCTTGAATTCAAAATGACACCCCCGCGAGATCTTTGCGCTCATCCACTTCCAGTTCTCTTGTGATCCCTAAAGTCGCAAAATCTTGGGGGGAAAGATCATTTGCCCACGCATGTACTAAATTATGGAATAGCATTCCTGAAGACATCAAAAAGTGTATAACATCTGATTCTTTTAAAAATCATGTAAAAACATTTCTGTTTAATTCTTAATTGATTTCTACATGCGCCTTGAGCACTCCACATACTGGATTTGGCGCTATACAAGTTACATTTATTATTATGTTGGCATTCTCTCTCTTAACATGCTTAATGGATATTTTTCTTGTGTTCACTTGAGCTCGTGCACCTCTTTCTCTCCAATAATTTGTTACACTCAAACACACTTCCTTCTCCCGAAAATGGCCACTTCATTGAAGAGTCTTGAAATAATGAAACAATTCTAAAATACTGTGTTTTTTTAATGTTGTCATTAAGTAGGGTATATTCTTTATTGGGAGACATGCAGCAGCATGTTATCCATAATATATTTGAGAACAGGATATGAGAGAACTGGAATTTAATGATGTTTTAGTGCACAACAGATTGGAGAGTTATCCCCCAATAACTAAGTTTACAATGATAAAATTTTGGGCTTGACAGGGGTTAGAACTTTTGAGTTTATCAATCAGAAGTGTCAAATGTTATTTTGTATTACCTATAAAATCGGAATCGAGTACAATATATCTTAACTACTTATGTGTGTGTGTATATATATATATTACATATATATACCTTCTTGATTTGTATATATATATATATATATATATATATATATGTGTGTGTGTGTGTGTGTGTGTGTGTGCGTGGGTGTGTGTGTGTGTGTGTGTGTGTGTGGGTGGGTGTGTGTGTGTGTGAACAGAGAATGATGGAACACACATCCGCACCTCTCTCGCTATGTATAATTATGTGTGTGTATATATATATATATTATATATATATATATATATATATATATATATACCTTCTTGATTTGTTTACGACCTATATATATATATATATATATATATATATATATATATATATATCTTAATAGGCCTAGGCCTACGTTATCAAGAAAATGGCGACGTCCATGTAATGTTGAGAGACCTTATGTTTTATATATATATATATATATATATATATATATATATATATAGGTCGTAAACAAATCAAGAAGGTATATATATATATATATATATATATATATACATATATAATTATATATACAATATGCTTAGAATATCTTGATTGATATGAATAACCTCTCTCGTTGGTGGGGAATCTTGTAGATCAACAGGTAGGAATAAAATAAACCTTTCAGCATATCTTCACTTACATTATGCATGTTATGGGTGAGATTTCTTTTGAACGGGACAATACGAGGTGTGTTTTCCTGGACGGCTTTAGGTCCACCTATTTTTCTTGTAATAATAATGGTGTATACATGATCTAAGAGCATGTAACATACTTTCTGTTATGGTAATCGTGTTGTAGCAATACCAACAATAAAACTTCCATAACAATCGAGAAGCTGTCATGAACTTAACATGGAATTACTGACAGTTTCCCCAATGTTTTAAATGCAACATGATTGTCTTTAGATATATCAAATAATATAGGCCTATTTAAACAAATAAAATTATATATGAACTTTTAAAATTAGGTTCTCGCATGAAATTAAAACAGTTGGCTGATCTCTTAAACAGAAGCTGTAAATTAAGTTATATACAAAATAAATTACCCTTATGGCTTATCACTGGAGGGTGGGGGGGGGGGGGGGGGGTGGGGGGGGGGGGGGGGAGGGGATTCAGTCGAATTTAAACAGCCCGCCCACAAAAGGAACTGTGTAATGGCGGAATTTAATGTTATGTTTAGGACAATATGCCTTTATCAACAATCAGGCCCATTTTCTACTATAATTAAACAAGTTAACCCGACGATGGGCTTAAGTAGAGCTTAACAAGCCCCCCCCCCCCCCGGGGCTCGGGAGGGGGGGGGGGCACTCAACTATTATCGCTTTATCGCGCGAAAAAAAAACAAAACAAAACAAAAACTACAAAAAAAACAAACAACAAAAGGTGAAAAGGGTAGGTTTTGCCGGTTGAGGCGCGATGTCAAAGTTTCCAAAAATCGGGAAAAAGGGGTATGTTTGCGGAGTTTGTCATACGCGTTTAGGGTATCGTTTCCCCAGAACCTAGAATTGCCTTTGTTTAGGGGTAGGCCTATGTTTTAGGGGTTACTTGTTTAAGGGGTTAAGCTTTTCAAGAAAGCACGCGAAAATACTTGAATCGGGTGTAAATTTGACCAATGGATAAAACTTGTTTTGGGGAGGGTTTGGAAAACCTGTGGTCGCGCGTGTGTATATACAACAGTATAGTTGAGTGCCCCCCCCCCTGCCCCCCTCCCCGAATAACAAGGCGACACTTTATGCCAATCGCTTTGTTAAACTAAAAAACCGAACTTCCACCAAGCGTCAGGTTTAACTTCTTACGTAGAACATAGACCAAAGTGTTTAAAATCATCTATAAAAGAAAGGCTGTAGGGGATTTTTTTTTTTTTATTCACTTAACAGAATACCAGGAAAACGTTCAATTTTATTTCACAAACGGATATCCAATCGCTGCTTAAACAACTGCTGTACTTGGAACCAATAAGGTCATTTAATTTCTTGACCTTTTCTTGAAATATGTACAATGGAACATTGGATTTGAAAACAATTTTAATGATAAAACATAGACAAGGTATGTTCACACCGTTTTGGTTTCTGACTATATAAACCCAGGTGTTCCATTATACCGATGCTTTTACTATAATATTAGGCTAATGTTTCACTCTCAATGACCATCTAATTTTACATCATTGCGTGTAACTTGTTCAGTCATTGAATTGTTTATTGTTTACGAGAAAACAACACAAGCAAAATGTGTTATACACATGACCATCTAAACAATTGCTTTTTATATGAGTGGACCAATTAACATTTATGGTTATTTTTGTGTCTCATAATAACATCACGATCTCTCTACGGAGGTGGAGATACACATCAACAGCTTGCTGGGCATCCGTTGCTATAGTCAAGTTGTCTCTGCTGACAATGGCAATGCACATGTCATAAACATCTTGATCACATGGTATGATGGAACGAAATGCAGCTTCACTTCGGCATACACTTGCTTGGGCATCATCAACACCGCAGATTTTGTCCTCAGCACCCCAGAGCTCCGGTGTGTAGTACATCATCATCGGACGTCCGCTGGGTACCCTGTAATTACTGGAGGGTCTGACAGTATGCGTGTTCCACATTTCAACCGTTGTGTCAAGCTCTGTCTATAAATATAATGGATAATGAAGATTCAAATCAAAACCAACCAAAATGGGGGTAATGGAACACTGAATGATCCATCAATATCATGCAGTAATTCAAATACATTACATACAAAATGTCGTTGAAAAAAAAAATCCCCTATATTGTTGATTGATTTTACGGCATAACATGGAGTTAATTTTAATTTTTGCTTTGATGATTATTACAACTGAGTAACCCTAACGGCGGTCAAAACTACTATAACGCAAGGAACTATTTCGGAGGTGAACAACCCGTGCTTAACCTAAGTCCTACCTAAGCCCTCTCAGCTGCATTATGGTAAATGTATCTTCTTTTTTTTTCATTTTGGGGCTATATGGCACGAAATAATTTAGGTCATTTAAGGTCTTCCTGTGTTTGTCGAACGGACGTAGAAAATTAAAGGGATAAAAGACGAATTTCTCTTTTAACACACTTGCTGGAGACTTTGAACTATGTTTTGGGGTCATGATTTTTAACCTATTATGCGCAATTGAAAATTCAACTAGTTTTATTTACCCTTGAAATTTTCGAATACCACCATATCCAGCATCCAACTAAGTTGCTTTTAATCGAAGCAGAAAAAAAACAAAAAAAAAACAAACAAACAGGAAAACAGATCAGTGAGGGTTTGAGAAAAATATAACGCATAACACAAAAGTTATGATACTTTTAAAGTAACGACATAATGACTGACAATACCGCCTGTACAATGTTATGTTATATCCTCACTGCTTACTATTTTTTTGTACATGATTTTTTTTTTATTTGCACTTTTCTCCTAATGAATATAATTCCCTATGATGTAGTTATTTATGCATAACAGTGTCCAGACATTTACGCTTATATTAGATAAAACTTTAATTGATACCTGCATTAACATTTGCTAAAAGGGTGTTTTTAGGCACTTTTATCTTCAATACAAATGGTAAATGCATAGTAAATTTATGACATCACAGTTACAGACCCATTTGCCAATTTTTGTATTATGATTCTCATTTTGTCAAACTTTCACTGATCTATTTATTTGATGTGTCTTCTTTGAGTAAAACAACACATTCAGTGGACTGGAGTTGGCCTACTTTGTGAGTGCCCGTCCAGTTTTTTTATGTATTTTAGATGTGGTGATTTTTCTTTGTGAAATATCAACAACAACAACAAAATTAAGTCAGCTCTTTAGGCTATAATTTGAATGATTGCTGCTTTTGTATTCATTAATTTTGTTTTCAGTCCGATGTATAATTCACTTTTCTCATTCTTTGCCAATAACACGAACTGCACATTTTATCACTCACAAACTTGTTGAGAAATTTATAAATCATTAAATGTATCTTGTAAAAAATATATGATTACCTGAATTAAACCCATGAAGCAGAACTGAATTATATTCTTGTCCAGGAAACTTCCAGTGTAGTCTCCTCTTTCCTGTAGATCTCTGAACAATTCCATCCAGAAATGCGAGCATTCTTTCCGCAAAAAGCCCCACCAACTTTCAATTCTCTGATTGGCAGTACTTGCTCCTTCTATGTACACATTTTCTCCCCTGACGCCACTACGAAATAGTTCTTGAAAAGCACGAATATGTCCATTCTCCGTGCCACGGTCACAACGCACGACGCAGGGACACCCTCCACAATCCTTCACACCATCTAGAAAGTATCCACCAATGAGTTTTGGGTCGTTATTTGTACTGTACACATTTAACCAGATTATTTTTCTTGAAAAACCGTCAATACATCCACTTATACACAAACCATATGGCTTCAACTTGTCATACCCATCGATATGCCAAATGTAATTTGGTCCTTCCGCAAAGTAGGCCCGTCTGATAAGACGTCTAGCTTTTCTTAGCTGAACACCTTCTGGATCTAGTACTGTTAGTATCAGTCGTACATCCTCTTTTCTCACACGAAGGCCACTTTGTTGGCATTTAGCATGCATCATGCGATATCCGTGCAACTGTCCCGAACCCTGTAACTGACTCTGGATGAATTGTACTACATCATCCAAACGGCTGTATCTTCTACGATAAAGATTACCGGCCCTTAATATCCGCTTAAGATGCCTTTCACTTAGAAGTATGTCGTGGTGATGAAGTAGTATGAACAGTATATCTTTGTGTGTCATTCCAAGATCAAAATACATTTTAATGAGGAAATTACGATCACCAACAGAAGCCATTTTTGTTGTTAACTCATGGGAAAGATATCTCGAGGGAACGAGATAATATCTCGAGGGAACGAGATAATATCTCGAGGGAACGAGATATTATCTCGAGGGAACGAGATATTATCTCGAGGGAACGAGATATTATCTCGAGGGAACGAGATAATATCTCGAGGGAACGAGATATTATCTCGAGGGAACGAGATAATATCTCGAGGGAACGAGATAATATCTCGAGGGAACGAGATAATATCTCGAGGGAACGAGATAATATCTCGAGGGAACGAGATAATATCTCGAGGGAACGAGATAATATCTCGAGGGAACGAGATAATATCTCGAGGGAACGAGATATTATCTCGAGGGAACGAGATAATATCTCGAGGGAACGAGATAATATCTCGAGGGAACGAGATATTATCTCGAGGGAACGAGATAATATCTCGAGGGAACGAGATAATATCTCGAGGGAACGAGATAATATCTCGAGGGAACGAGATAATATCTCGAGGAACGAGATAATATCTCGAGGGAACGAGATAATATCTCGAGGGAACGAGATATATCTCGAGGGAACGAGATAATATCTCCAAAAAAAAATTTTTCACTATGTCCCTTCCCGGGCTCCGTAGGATATAGACCTTTTTCACGTATTATTTATTACGTACGTACGTAGTATTATTACGTACGTACGTAATAAATATTACGTACGTACGTAGTAATTATTACGTACGTACGTACGTAGTATTATCACGTACGTACGTAATAATTATTACGTACGTACGTAGTAATTATTACGTACGTGCGTAATATTTTTTTTTTTTTTACGTCGTCAATTTGGCCCTAACGGGGCTTCGTAATATCCACATTTTGAAATTACACAGCTGCCTTATTATTATCCGTCGATTCCCGTTGATTTGCCACAATATTGTGAGCTTGTGGGCTGTATAGCTTGTCTAGTGTGAAGAATCCTCAACATTTGTGTGATGTGTGTGTGACGTGTATTGGTGGATATGGTGGATATGTATGTGTGTCGCACTGTCGCTCCATTTTCCCAGCGGCAAGTCCGGTCCCGATACAAATCAAAACAGAATAAAGCAGTTCGACTTTGTTCGCGAGTAAAATCGAACAAAATGAAGTTATGAATCTTTATAACTCTAAAAACTATCTGACACTGTATAGTCTGAAAGTTATGAAACGCTGAAAACTACTGAAAACAAAGAAAATCACTACACAAACTGACCACTTTGTCATGAATTTGTAACGTCTGATATCCTCATCATAAGCCGTCAATAAATTGGCCTTCATATCCTCAATTTATGTCCCAGAATATGATTTCCTCATAACTTGAATCTAATTATAGACGATTTATAGTAATATGTTTTTACATGTATCCGGGGAAAAGGTCAGTGAGACCGCTTTCAAAATATTACATATTCCTAGTCATTGTTTTTTTTTTTTTTATTTATATTTTCATGCTGTTAATATCAAGAAATTCATTTTTTCTGTATTAACACACACATGCAAAAGTATATGAGTAAAATATAATTGCATTCAATTTATGAAGAAATCATAGGCCTATTCTGGACAAAACGTAAAATGTTTTATTAATAGGCCTGTAGTAAACAGAGAATTGTTTTTTTCGTCAGCACTGATCTCTATATAATTTTTTTTTTACGTAGAGATCACTGAGTGGTCGTGAGGGAAAGACGTCAAAACTCATGACTAAGTTGTCTAGTGATTTTCATTTTTGTTCATATTTATTCATGTCTTTAAAAAAAAATCACATGTTATTTTGTTATATGTCCGATTTTCGTCTAACCTTTTTTTTTTCTTCACAAAATCTGCTTTCTCCCCTAATTTTTAAGTTCTGCGCCAGGGGCAGCGGAGTGTCTTTCAAAGTGGGGGGGGGGGGGGGGGTACCAACAAAAAAGGACACCTGAGGGCACCTGCAAGGGGTGCATATAAAGCAACATTGGTATTATTATCAAGCACCTTCTTATGATGGTTCTGCTTCAGCTTGAGTTTCCACAATTAGCAGTTGTGTGTGCAATTGTCTAATGATGCACGTGCGAGTCACTAAATCTTAACTAATGTTGTTCATGTTGTTATGCATTATTCAGAGCGATATAATGAAAATGACAACAAATTAATTTGGGTGAAATGTCGAATGATCTTGAATGATCTTTCATTTCTTACATTAACCCTGTCGTTTTTCTTTAGGAGATATCAACATTATTATGGTATCTGCTTGATTTCATAGGCCTACTAGTCTTGGGACTTTTTCTGAAAATATTGACCTTATTTTGTGTAAGTTACGGAATATGAATTCCTTTGCGGGGAGGGGGGGGGGGGGGGGGGATGAGCATTGTCCCACTCTGCTTCCAGCTCCGCTGGCTTACATTGTAGTTGTAGTAATATGGGTAGGTACATGTTGCTACATAAAGCCGCACTGATTCTTGAAGCTAGATATGGCACTTTTTGTAAGAAACAAAGGGAAATATAGGGATAAGGGTACACTTATTAGATGAGGAAAGTGCGCTTATGAGAGGTGGAAAGGGGCATTACAAGGGGTGAAAATTGGGCACTTGTGAGAAGAGGAATAGGGCATATATTAGATAGTAAAAGTGGCACTTATCAAAAGTAAAGTGGGGGCACTTATCAGATTTAAAAAGAGGCACTTATCAGAAGGGGGAAATGTGAACTTATTGGGGAAAAGGGGCACTTAACAGATTTAGAATGAGGCACTTATCAGAAGGGGAAAATGTGCACTTATTGGGGAAAGGGGTACTTCCAGTAGTAAAAAGGGCACCTATCAGAGAGAAAGGGGCATTTTAAAAGTGTGGGGGCACTGTGCCCCCTGCCCCGGGTGCGCCATTTCTGATTTTAAAAAATTGTTTCTCAGAAGAACGTGACTTTTACTTATTGACGCTGGAGCCCCAAAGATTAATTTTTGAATTGGGCCTAAGGAGATTGAACTGTTTTGTCTTGCAAAATACATGTAGCAAACATGAAAATATTTACATAATTCAGTGTCAGACTGAGCCTGACATTCCCCCCCCCCCATCTGAAAAATTGAATCAGCGCCCCTTTTGGGGCTTCGTACATATGCAACCATAACCGGCATGCATACAAAATGCAGGCAAATTGCGAGGTTTCCATGCAATCAACTTCAGAGTGAGTTGTCAACTTTAAAGTTACAATTTAAAACAGTTTGGCATGTCAATCAGTCAACTTGTTAACTTGTATATCAGTTCAATTGTCCATTGTTTGAGAAAAATCTCTTGAAATTTTCAAGTCGAAGAGATTTACAAAGGCAAAGATATGAATGAAAATAGAAGGAAAATATTACCGCGAAAGCGCCTCATTAGAAATGCTCTCACAGAAAGTCAGATATCTTCAATGTAAGACAATTTTTCGTGGACTTTTTATGTCAGTTCCTTGCACACACAGTACAGACACATCAGATTACCAACAGTTCAATCCTCAATTCAGCAGGTTTGCATTTCACTCACCCTAAGACAATGGTAAATAGTATTTAACCCTTAAATTTAGGTTTGGAAAAAAAAATGTAAATGTAAATGTTTTAAAAATAACATGCTGCACAAATACTCACAAAAACATACACTAATAACATAAAGATTTAATATATATATATATATATATATATATATATATATATATATATATATATATGTGTGTATATATATATGTATATATTGATAATGAACGTGAATATTAGAGCTCTTTGTATAGACACAAAACATAGAAGTTGTACATGGCAATCTGCATTTGGGTAATTCTGTCCGAAATATTACATTCCACACTCTGTTTCTCTAATTGCCCCATCAAATAGTGAACATGTATTTCATGGAATTATTCCAACACTGCAGTAAAACAATACTGACAATGGACAATGATTTATCCCTTTCAACTGAATTAGATGAATTATGCATGTCATTTGGGACAAACAGATGTGCCATACTTTTCTTTACATTTCACAAGAAAACAGACAAATCTTCTACTGTTCTTCAATAACCAATCACTATTTTGTCTACAAAAGAGATAGGAAGACATTAACATTACCAAAAAAGAACTAAAAATCTGATCTGCCCTTACTACTATTTAAAACAAAACAGACTAGAGTTTTCTCAGTAGAAAGTGTTCTGAAGCTAAACACACTTTAAAAAGATAAAAAGGAAAAAAAAATGAATGGATGTACTTCAGGCGTACGTTTCCTTTAGACAGGGGCGTCGATCTTGGGGGGGGGGGAGGGGGGCGATTGCCCCCAAAGAAAATATTGGAGGGGAAAACATATCATTCCCCCCCCCCCCCCAATAAATCCGGAGGTGTAAGATGAAATAAGGAAAAAACTGATGCAAAACTCAGGAAATGAAACCTTCCAAACAATGAAATACAAAAGGTTTTACACGATCAGACTTCAATTTCGCCGCGCACTCCGCGCGCAAATTCTCTAATCTTTACTGCGTCATGTAACCGTGGAGAAGCTGTTTTTAAGAGGCGTTCCAAAAAATCATGACGCTATTAAAAAACGTTCTGAACATACATAATTCAATTCAAAGTTTAAATTTTTATATTTATTCAGTTTTTTCTCTATTTTTTCATATTTTATTAGTGTTTATTTTTTTCCATTATTTTGTGTTATATCTTCTCTACTCAATTTGCTGTTATGTAAAATATATTTTCCCATCATTTTGTCGTTTTCCATGTGATCTTTAATTCCATTTTCTGTTCATGATATATGCATACTTTACTTAAGTTCAAATTACCATCATATCTTTATCAATGCTATGATGATCAGAGGTAGCGCTCCGGGGAAGGGGGGGGGGTGGGCAGAGGCACAGTGCCCCCCTCACTTTTTCAAGTACCCCAAAAGTGCCCCTTTTCATAGCTGATATAAGTCCCTTTTTCTTCGTATAGTGCCCCCCTTTCTTTCTAATAAGTGTCCTTTTTACCTTCAGATGAGTGCCCCCTTTCAACCTCAGAAATTAGCGCCCCTTTTGTTTTCTGATAAATGCGACATCGGTAGATACTGGTATATAAAAAAAGTATATGGGTATGTATGAAGTCCACAAAGGAGCCTTATACATATAGCTCCAAATAATCAGAGAGGCTTCATAATAATACATTCCTCTACTGATATCAGCACAATAGTGAGGCAGTAGAGCAGGGGGTAGGAGGGGCCCAATGCCCTAAATTATACAAGAATGAACAGTGCTCCTAAATTATAAAAGGAACGAGGACAAATTTTTTCTAAATTTTTTCTAAAGCTCACTCGCTACGCTCGCTCGCATTTACTATTATCTTCTTATCATATTAGGAAAATCGCTGTATATAATTCAACACCCGTTGCCTTCAGCGTTAGAAATAAATCTTAAATTTTTTGCTCGCTCGCAAATGAATAATCAGGCAATTACACTCAACTGCAAAGTAGTTTTATCTAGAACCATGTTAAGATAGAAACAATAGCGTGTCGAAAATGATCCTCGGTTGTGTATTGATCAGAATGTACCGGTATACTAATGTATCGAAGTGGTATTTTCCGCCTTGTTTCCACCCTTTGTAGGTGCCCCTTTTTGTTCGTGCCTCCCCCCCCCCCCACTTTGAAAGACGCACCGCCGCCCCTGTTGATGATTGAATTGAGTGCGGAAATGATCATCGTTACGATAGACTGTCTTGCCCCCCCCCCCATCCGAAAAACGGATCGACGCCCCTGTCTCTAGATACATCAAACATTTTGCGTGCATCCAACGATATCCGTGCAGTATTTGATAGGATGTTCAATATGTAGAGTGCAACGTCAAGGATATTTGAAGGTTTTCTTCGAAATAATGCAAGGCTTTTTAAGACGCACTTTAGGGTTCTGTTGCTTATTACTATTCTATGCTTGGAAATTAAATAATACAGTATTTCCCTCTGAGTAAATCCAATTTCAAAATGTAAACGCACGAGTCTGTCCCTTTCTGCCGCCGCCATTGATCGTCATCAATACTACGTACGTACGTAATAATACTACGTACGTACGTAATAAATACTACGTACGTACGTAATAAATACTACGTACGTACGTAATAAATACTACGTACGTACGTAATAATACTACGTACGTACGTAGTATTTATTACGTACGTACGTAGTATTTATTACGTACGTACGTAGTATTTATTACGTACGTACGTAGTATTTATTACGTACGTACGTAGTATTTATTACGTACGTACGTAATATATTACGTACGTACGTAGTATTATTACGTACGTACGTAATATTTTTTTTTTTTTACGTTGTCAATTTGGCCCTAACGGGGCTTCGTAGCTAACAATGAGATTAAGGTGTGTACAAATTGACAAAACATAAAGATAAAAATCTGAGCAACATGCAGAGAAAGCCAGCGCCGCGGCCGGGGCTCGTGATCACTGATCTCCTGATAACCCTTTTTTTTGGTTTTTGCTTGTCAGAGAAAACTGACCCCATAAAATCTGATACCCCCCCCCCCCTCCCCCCACTGAGTGACTTTAAGAAGGCTGGCGAAAAAATATTATTATTAGAAACTTATGCGAGGAAGCAAAGCGACAAAGCTTTAAAAAAAAAAATCGCTTTTTAAACCCTAAAAAAATGAATTTCTAATGCATTTTACCCTACGGATTGATAGCGCATAATCCTTATTGATAATAAATTTTCTTCATTTTCTCGTTTTAATTTCTTCTCTATTTTACGCTTTTGCGCCCCTTCAAGTGCCGCCCACGGCACGTGCCCCCCTGCCCTCGAAGATACGCCACTGCATGAAACCATATAATATCGTTGTTATCAAAGTGAAAATCACAAATATCTTTAGGTGTATATGGGCCCAAATTTGCCAGTGGGTTGACGTCTCTTGCTTGAATATCGACTGTAGTAATGTTTTTATAATTAGCAAGCGAGCAAAATTTGCACCACCTTCTTACGGTAGAAATGCATTTTGGTCATCATAATATACAAGAAAAGATACGACAAGACGACCTCGCCGTCCGAATATTGGTCATTCCAAAATTATGAGGAAGGGGGGTGTGGGGAGGGAGGGGGGTTAAAAGCCCCGGAACCTTAAGCCTCTCGCCTTGTACTCATGAAAAGTAACAATTTCTAGTTTCTCCTTGCAGCTTCTTTTTTTTTTTTTGGGGGGGGGGAGGGGCAAATACTCTGGGGGTCCCACCTGATTTTTAAATTTTTGACAAATTCAACTCGAGAAGGTTATTTTACCTACATCCATCCTGACCCCCCCCCCCCCCATTAATTTATTTTTTAATTTTCCTCTTTTCGTACTACTTATTTTCTTGTTATTTCCAAATTTTGGGATTTTTTCGAAATGATTATACTTTTATACACATTGTTTTAAGCAAAAATTTCGCATTCTAGGGTACTTTTAAACACATACGTAAATCAAAGTCCGGCTTAAAAAATTCTAGGTTTGAATGAGCAAGCCTAAAGCTTCTTGGTTGTTTTATAGCAAGAAATGAATTCCTTATTTTGCGAGAGAGCGTAGCGAACTACCGATAAAAAATAACTGTCTGAAGTAGTAATCTAACTAAAGTGGCTTAACCCCACAGAGAAGGACATGGGGGTGTCTACCCTCTTAAATGGCCCTTCCCTGCTTAAGTGGTTTCCTCGAATTTCGCGTCCCTCGGTAATGGAGAAAACTCGTTGCCCTGTTGCTGAAGGCCGCTGTTCCTCCAAAGTTTATAGAACCGCGCCTTTAGGGTCAATTTGTGCATATATAGATGTCGCGAACTTTCCCCGAAGTCCATGCATTCAAGCAAATTAAGTATTGTTGATGTGTAATTTTATCTTTATATGTGTGTTTACTAAATCCACGACTTATTTGCATATTTCATTATTTGCCAGTATAAAAAGATATTTCATTGCGTTTGCTTTTCTTGGTCAACTTGCAATCGATCAGAACACCTTGGACTGAATGTGCGTCATATTTGAATAGCAGGCCAAATCTTTGCAAAAAGTATTGAAAAAATGCTGTCCGTTATGACCTCAGCTTCTCTCTCTAATTTATGCTTTCCCAATAGATCCCTCCACTCATGTTTTCCTTTATGTTTAGATGTTTAGATCACACCAGTTGCATTATCACTGTACCCAAGTCTGTTAAATTATAATCTGTTATATCTATGTCTGTGTATATAATTGTTATGTTCTTAATCTTAATTTTGACCCCCAAAAAGACAAATTGTAATTGTAAACAAAATTACAAGACACATTGTAAAAGACATAATATGTGGAAAATAAACTTTGAAATTTGAAATTTGAAACTATAACAGTCTAATGGAACAATGGAGAATTTCTCCGACTCTGCAAATTTTTTAGAATGGATTACAATTTTCAAGTTAAACAGTTATTACAATGGATGGATCCACAGGTGTGGATCCAGGATTTTGTAAAGGGGGGGGGGGGGCACACAAATGCCCGAAAATTTTCTGACAAGCAAAAAAAAAAATAGTTATCACATTTTTTTGGTCCAGTTTTCCTCCAAATTTTTTGTTGTTGTTGGGGACCCCTGAGGGGGAAGGGGTCACCGAATGTTTGAGCTGACAAGCAACAACAAGTTTCAGTTTCAGTATTATTGTTTCATATTTCACATTTACAGTGCTTTTACAGTATAAAATAATGGTACAAACAATATAAATAGTACAAACAGGATAAACGATACAAACAAATATATTGTCAGAGAAAATAAAAGAAGGTGAGTATTCCATATCTATACGTTTGCATGCAGTATTTATTGAAAAGACTGGGCTAGAATAAAAGTGAAATATTGAGGAGCCTAAGGAGAAAGCTACGCTTGTGAGTTATATAGGCTCCAAAGAGTGATAAGATTTATAATAGTCTTTAAAAATAGTGGGAACGAGCAATGCATGATACAGCAATATGGGTATATAAATAAAATAGATTGTGTCGCAGTAATCAAAATCGCACTCAAAGAAATAGTATTGCATGGCCTTGTCACTTTCATTACAGCAATAATATAACAATTCCCATTATTTTAATTAAGCATTTCCTGTAAGCCGTGGCAATTTCTGAAGCATGAAGTGCTGACATGATTTTTTTCTCAATTTTACCGATGGCTTAACGCATAAGAAAAGACATATAAAACAACAACCACGTATCCACCAATGTAACGGCATTATGATGTCAGCATAGAACATTATCCATATGGAGATAAAAAAAAGCCATCTCCCAGCACCCAGGCCAGCGACGGGCCACCACACCCGCACGCAACAATACTGCACCCACTGATCTCTACGGAAAAAATCTTTTTTTCCGCGTAGAGATCAGTGACTGCACCCCAGAAGTCAGAACGCACGTTACACACACGCATACACACACACGCTCACCCCCCACGCACACACACCCACATACACACACTCTCTCTCTCTCTCTCTCTCTCTCTCTCTCTCACATACTTGGACTTGTGGGGAACTCTATTCATTTCTCCTATTGTATTTTGTACCCCACAAGCACTTTTATTGTATTTTGTACCCCACAAGCATGACGGAATAAAGGCCATCATTGTGCTCTTTTGTTCCCTGTACCCCACAAAGCCACAAGACTATATGTAAGAGCACACACACCCACACACACACACACGCTGGTGATACGTCAGGCAAGCTTTTTTTCTATCAGATCCAGCAAAAAAAAAAAAAAAAAAATGGCTACTGAGGCAGAGCAACTCGCTGCAGGCGAGTGAACTGGCCCGTTCCCTGCCACTCAGAGAAAAGGCATATTATAATAAACCGTATAGGTGTGATACGAAAATGGAAAAAGGCCTATTAGAAAGTTCTTTTGACAGCAATACATATCGGCTTCTGCCTGTATGGGATAACCATTTAGGAGAAGAAGTTTCAATTTCCGTTTAAATATAAACAATGAGGTGGATTCAGTAATTTCAGTTGGGAGTTCATTCCAGTACTTTGGACCTGAAAATGTAAGAGTTTTCTTTGCAAATATTGTTCGAATCGTGGCA
Source organism: Heliocidaris tuberculata (assembly GCA_025618425.1). NCBI lineage: Eukaryota > Metazoa > Echinodermata > Echinoidea > Camarodonta > Echinometridae > Heliocidaris > Heliocidaris tuberculata. The sequence goes on from CM046840.1 coordinate 22,749,987, forward strand.
AATGGAAAGAGTTACTTTGACGTGTGGGGGTATGGGTGGATAGCGTTTTTAAAATTTTTTTAAATACAAACAGTGCAGAAACGATCGCAGGTAATTCATTTATATATAACTGATACAGGGGCGGATCCAGGATTTCGTATAAGGGGGGGGGGGGCACACAAATGCAGGATTGTCAACTTTGGGAAACTGCTTGGAGGGAGACCCATATTTTTTTGGTCTCTCGCCAGCCCTCCAAAAGTCGTTCAGTGGGGGGGGGGGGGGGGTTATGGGGTCCAGTTTCCCTCCATAATTCTCTGACAAGCAAAAAAAAAAAAAAAAAAAAAAAAAAAAAAAAAGTTTTTCTGGTCGAAAAGGGGGGGGGGGCACAATCGCAAATAGGGGGGGGGGGCACATTGCATTGTTTTCCCTCAAAAGGGGGGGGGGCACGGGCCGGGATTGCCCCCCCCCCTGAATCCGCCACTGACTGATACATGAAGTTGTACACATAAATATCTGAGATTCGTAAGAGCTTATTCTTAAAAAAACATTTGGCTAGTATGAGAGAGAAATCCAGCGTTGTTAATATTTCTTAAGGCCCGTTTTTGAATGGTGAGTATCTTGTCAAGTTAACTTTTGGTCCCATTGCCCTAGGCAAGATTTCCGTAATTGAGATATGGTAAAATGAGAGTGGTATATGAGGATAACAAAATTTTGTGAGGGAACTCGTGTTTGATTTTATTTAAGATGCCTGTATTTCTAAACAATAATTTACATAAATAATTGATGTGTACCTTCCATGATAAGTCACTGTCAATGTAGACACCAAGAGATTTTGTGGAATCCACTTGGCTTGACAACAAAAAAGACTTAACCCCCCCCAAAAAAAGTAAAATAAATAAATAAATAAATAAATAAATAAGGGTCATCACCTAAAAAAAAAAAAAAGAAGAAGAAGAAAAAAAAAAAGGGGGGGAGGCTGGACCACAGTCTTGAAGTTGTGTACTTGAGGTATGTCACTTGGGTTTCACAAGGGGGAGTGGGCGCACGTGCCAGAAGTGCCCCCCCTTAATAAACTGCATAATAAAGTACCTCAGTCACATCACCATCCGGACCCCAACCCAAGTCCAAACCGACGTATTCTTGGTTACTCGGAGAAATGTAATTTTTTTATTCGGTCTGTTGTCGGTGTAATGATAATAATTTGTTTACCCTGGGAAGCCTCATCAGTGGGGCCCGTTGCACAAAACTTGCGTTTAATCGCAACTCCTAAAAATCAAACGCAAGTCCTTAATGCGCACTTCTGATTGGCTGAAAATAAAGTTGCGTTTGATTTTTCTGAGTTGCGTTTAAACGCAAGTTTTGTGCAACGGGCCCCAGTTCTTCATGTGGGCCCATTACCCCAGCAATTGCCAGGTACCCGCTTGCACTTGGGTGGAGAGGGACAAATGCGGGTAAAACATCTTGTCCAAGAATGTAAGCACCAAGCGAGGATCGAACCCAGGACCTCTTGTATGACTCAAGAGCCTTCACCAATACACCAAGGAGGTCGGTCTCGCTGGTGTGACTGAGCCATCAGCTTGTACATCAAGACAAACTAGTTAACGAATTTGTCTGAGCATGCGTGGTTACAAATAAAGAGTGTAGATTTTGAATATCACATGCGCTGACTAATGGCTGATGTAGGCTTTAGTCGTGACCTCAATTACCATAACGAATGTCAAGAACATTGCTAAGGCGGGTTCGATTCTTAACCTGAAAACCAGCCAGTTGATTAAAATCATTTTGATAATCTACTTCGTCTGGTTGCCAGGATCGTGTGATCACTTCATGGTGAAAAGCTTTCACCCGATATTCATCCCGGACCTCTTCATCCCGGCCCTCTTCTACCCGTTAAGACCATCCTTCGTGATTATTTGCTGGTTCTTTCACCGTTGAAGAGGCGATCCGCGTCTTTTAGAAAGTGTTACGGGACGAGACAAAGAAGCTAAAGAAAAGTCTAGACAGTGGCGTAGCTTGGGGTATGGGGGAGGGGGCATGGAGGTGTACGTGCCTTTCCATGGAATAGCAAGAAAAAAAACCCCGATAAACACAAACAAACAGAGAGAGAGAGAGAGGGGGGGGGGGGATTAGAGTGGAACAAAAAGTACGTGAAAACAAGATAAGATGATATGACCCTTCCCAAATTTCTCCCAACCGATGGCCTTGTTATGTTCCGCTTCGTCCATCGTAAGGAAAATGGGGGGGGGGGGGCGTTTCATCAAGTGTCTTGTCGGTGATTTTACCGACAAATTTCCTCTCAGTCAATCAGATGCAAGGATTTCAGTAGCTTATAACAGTTAGTGCAACTTGTCATTGATGACAAGTTTTATGAAACGGGGCCCTGATGACATCAGTGCCCCCGAAATGAATGGACTATGCAACGCTACGCCACTGAGGCCTATATACTGAGCTCACTGCCACAGAAGGCAGACAACAGCACCGGGCGGAAATTTGTGCTGGCCTGGGAAAATCAAGAAATCCTGGAAGGCCTAGAGAGAGAAAGAGAGGGGGGAAAAACTAATGCAAAATAAAGAAAATAGGACAAAGAGAGGGGTGGCTAAAACGTTATAAACCAATGTACGTGCCTAGGAAATTTTGAAATGATGATAATTATACAGATCGGGAAAGGAATAGAAATAGACAAACAGAAAGAGAGAGAGTGTGTGTGTGTGTGTGCGTGTGTGTGATGGAGAGAGAAAGGGAGAAAGTGAAAGAGAAGAAAGAGAAGAGAGAGAGAGAGAGAGAGAGAGGAGGGGGGGGGGGGGGGGAGGGAGAAGGAAAAGAGGTTAAGGGGAATTACGGGATAAGTACTGAAACGGAAGAAACTAACAGAACATTTTATTCGTATTTAGGCGCAAAATATCATCGACGTGTCCACGATTTAAATGCCTTCAACTTGAAATACAGATTTGTAACAAACAATCCACAGCAGATGCTCTTCCGCTTGTGATAAAATAAGTTAATGTCTCACTCATAAATTAGATGAAAAAAATTAGACCACGCCAGTGAAATAAGCTTCATTACTTCAATTTATTGTTTGCTGTTAAAACACACAACCCCCAACAACAACAACAACAACAACAACAACAACAAATATAGCTACATATAGGCCTACATTCGTGTATAAAAAACATACTACAGACATACCTTCTTCTTCTTCTGGAAAGTGCTGCTTCAGAGTACTGAAGATATATCGCACTACAATAACAAAATACAAAAATAATGCGAAATATAAAACCCCCACAATAATTAAACATTGAGACTTTTATTTGCTTCTTGTAATACATTCTTTCTTGTTTTGCATTAAAAATATTGAACATTCCGTTATGATCTGAATGGGCAATTCCAGGAAAATGTTCACCTTCCAAAAATCATAAAATTGGCGATAACTCCAGAAATTCTTGTGTTACTATGACATATTTATTATCAAACGAAAGGGCATATCAAGTTCTTCCATTTGAATGGTATATCGATAGAATTCAACTGCATTTCCGTATGATTTTCTTTAAAAAAAAAACTCAATTTGGGGGGCAAAATGTGGCGACAAATATCGTATCTTTCGGTTTCATTATTTCACATAACTAGCGCTTCGGTTGTAAATTGTGATTAATGGAATAAAGTTTACTGACATTATGAGGTTGGCATGAGCCATTGAATATGTTGAAGCAAAGTTATAGGGGTTTCAAAAAAGCGGACAAAAGTGTCATGTCCGTTTATCACAAGCTGTCATGTCCGTTATACCACAATTTAGCTCTGACAAGGAAATTTTAAAAAACTGTATTTATGTTTAGAGAATGATTATAACCTTCTTTTAATACCTAAATTAAACTCACTGGCCCGTATTCTGAACTCCTGTTTAACTTAAACCATGGCGTAAATTTGTGTTTTGACTATTGGCAGCCAAATGTGACACAAATCTCTAACAGTAGATATTCAGTTTATCATCATTTTTGGTACTCAAGCTATTAAAAACTGTCTGGGAATGATAACTACAATAGATTTCTTGACCCTTAAAGCATGAAACCAGAATCCAGTAAACATAAAAAACAAACAGTGTAAACAAAGTTTTGACATTTTTGGCTACCCATAGTTAAACCACAGATTTAAACCATGGTTTAAGTTAAACCGGAGTTCAGAATACGGACCATTGAATCCCACAACTCTTAGATTTTCCAGACTTTTCACAGGAATGAAAAATCTTTGTCCATTTTATGTCATGTCTGTCATGGTTACAAAGAGTCCATTTTCTCTTTAATTATTCAGTGGAACACTCTGAAATTTGCTGTGCATGTCCCTGATAGTCAAAAGTGTCTGGTTCACTTACTGAAATATGTTTAAGGACTCTTGACTTTGCTTAACACTTTCTTGAATAACCAAAAATAAGTCTGAATGTCATTTCCGTTATGCTAGAATTGACCAAATAGCATTATTTATTTTGATTTGATTTGATTTGATTTATTTTCTTCTGCATTCATATAAGTACAACATTTTTCGGTAACATATATAAAATAAAATACAAAAGTACTTTTTGACAATAAATCATAAATAGCAAGTATATGTAACAATCATTTTTCAAAAACAAACACGAAATGATAAATTGTCAAATTATTGTAATTCATCAAATATAAAGTCATTTGCGGAAGAAGGACTACATTTATAAGCAATTTGCTTGAGAATATGGCAGCCCCAGACAAATATTATGAAATAGCTAAAACATGTTTAAATAAGCAGAATGGATAAATAATTGAAATCCTATATTAAAAGCATATTAATGATGATGTTGATGATGGAATGATGATGGTGATGATGATGATGATGATGATAACGTGATGATGATGATGATGATGATGAAGAGTTGACACAGAAATTTTACCTTGTATATTCAGATAGTAACATCTTTTTAACTTTGGCTTTAAATGAATAAAGGGAACAACAGGATTTAATGAATTCTGGGAGAGAATTCCATAGGTCTGGACCATGGTGTCTTATTGATCTATGGGCAATCAGTAACTTTGGGTTGACTAGATGAAAATTGGAGGAAATGCGAGTAGGGTAGGAGTGAATAGTGTTATTTAAATTATCAAAGTTTTGAAATGAAAGAGGGAGCAAGTCATTTAGATACTTAAATATGAACAGTAAACTTTGTAGTAAATTGATGTCGAATACTGTTAGAGTTTTCAGTTGGTGAAATATTGGTCTGGTGTGAGATAAAATAATATGGTGAACCGGTACATATGCGAAGGGCTTTCTTTTGCAATAAGTAACTAGAGTTAATTTTTGTTTTGTTGGTGGTGGCCCATACTAAATTGCAATATGTTATATATGGTAATATCAATGAATTATAAAGCATAATGAGCGTTTTACAAGGGACAAATCTCTTTACTTTATAAAGTATATACCAACATTCCTAGAAATAGAAGTAGTTATATGACGTATATGTTCATTCCAATTTAAATTTTCATCAATAATGACACCCAAAAATTTTGTTTGTCTCTTTCTTTCTAGAGGTACATTATCTATAAGTATGTTGTAAGTGTAGGAAAATGAATTATTTTTTAACTTCTTGAATTTGTTCATATTTGCTCAGTGCGCATGTTTTTGATTAAATGAGCATGCTGATTACCGCATTTGACATTTTAGGATGTCGCGCATGCAAATTAGTTGGTCTGAAAGAGATTTTGGTTTGCACGCATGCAAATTAATAGCTGTGCATGTTAAGTAGGTTACCGCCCTGGTGGAATGCGTGTGATGCCGTGTACTGTAGCATTGGGCGAAGACACAGCAACACACGAGTTCGAGCCAAGGTCGTGAGCAGACGCAGCATCACAACGTTGAAATGTTCAAGGTTGCGTGCGAGGTTGAGTGCATTTATCTTTAGATTCTGACAGTAATCCAAAGCAGTTGCAGTGAGACAGTCACAAGTACTGGTGACTTGGCAGTTGGTTGCTGTATGTTCTAGACGGTTGTTGAGCTCAGTGGGTGTGTTCTCTTCGAGCCCTTGGGGTTTTCTCTTTTTATGATTGTGAGCTACCGTACACTAAAGGCCGAGACTACGGCAATGAAATAAACTACAGAACTTCACTCATCCTGTATTTCTGGTCTTCATTGTTGTGCTCTGGTCCTGTACTGCGACAAATGGCGACGAGGATGGGATGGACAGCGACGAAAACCCCTTGAGCTATGGAGGATGCCACCCAGCTACACCCACTGGCGTAGCCAGGATTTTTCAAGAGGGGGGGCCAAGGCGAGGGTGTGGGAGGGGGTATCCCCCTCCCACGGTAGGAAAATTTTTTAAAACCAGGTCATGAAAATGGCATTTTCTGCACCCTAAAATTCTATTCTGGTGTAACCTACTTGAGAAGTGACAGATGAAATAGGATTTTTTTTTTCTCTACTCCGCTGGAATGAATTGTAGTGGAAGGATTACCACTCCTTGGGGCTCCAGAATTCCAAGCAATACGCAAAATTACATGTAGTTGGTGTGTATAAATAGCTGTACCAGTGTACATACGAAACGTTGAAACCCGTGTTTTCGGATAGGAAAATATACAGACTAACAACCAAAAACCCACACACAGACACACTGACTATTGACTAACATATGACTAAGAGGACGCCCTTTCTCATGGAGTGGAATTTATATCTCATCTCAAGCGGTAGTCTCATTTGAAAACACATGCAACATCTTTATTAGGTGTATGTAAAAGACTTTAGCAATTTATTTAGCTGCCTTGTTTAGCTCTTTATCTCATTTTCTCGGTTAGAGGTTGTTCATTAGTTGCCTAATTCGTATATACTACACGAATCCAGCTACGTACTCCTTCATTTAAGTACTGAGGAATTATATAGTTTGATTAATTTTTGTAACCAAAATGAACATCAATGTGAGTATTTAGCACGGAAAAATATTAGAATTACATCGTGTAAAGAGTATAGAGATCACAATTTGTAATAAAAACATATGGAAATAATGTAATTACACATAGAGAACGGGCTAAACAAAGTCTTCATACAACCAAGTCAAGCGCACATGATTTGCCACATGTGAAGGCCGTTTTTGTCATTCAATTTAGTGATAATAGATTCGACTCAAAACTGTAAACATCAAAGCAGAAAGCATCTCGTCCGATGACTTACTAGTATATAAAATACGACTTGAACAAAGAATGAAATTGTATCTTTTTTGAATATTCCTCTATAAAATCGAACTCTACCTTGAAAAACAGTGTTTTGCTTCTCGGATGAAGACCATAAAAATGATATAACGGTGACATTGTTTTCGTATAAAAGCAATGTTGGCTACCACAATGATAACTCTTAAACAAACTCAAGATTTACAAAACGAAGAAAATGGTTATTGCCTCCATCGGACATATACCCATTCACAAAGAGAGGTTTATATTCGGCAAGAATAACTGATACGCCTCTTCATCATTCTGAGTACAATTTCTTTCAACTCTCGACAAACTAAAAGAAATATAAATGTTCTGTTACCAATCTACTTAGTCAATGTTGTTAACAAAGTTTCGGGGTTATGATTTGGAAAGGAACAGTTTTTGCTGGAAATGAAAGCAGTGTTTATTTTGTTTACTTTTTTGGTAATATTTCCATTTTATTTTTCCTTATTTCGATTGTAAGGTAGGGATAGGGTAAGTCCTAGTAAGACCAGCATGTGAAAAGGAAATTAGTTTTTTTTTTTTTTTTTTTTTTTTTTTTTTTTTTGCTCTCCGATCAACAGGGGGGGGGGGGGGCCATGGCCCCCTTGTGCCCCCCCCCTGGCTACGCCAGTGGCTACACCATGATAGGACTGGTCTGGTGACTGATTCGACAGCTGCATTCAACAGAGACTGGACTGGTAACTTAGAACACCCATGTTCGATGAGACTTGGCCTTGAGGACTGAGTTGTGGACTGGAATGTGAGCAACTACAGCATTTTGTGGTCTGGGCTTGAGCAGGCTTGGATCAGAGTTGGACTGATGAACTGAGTTGAAATGGTGTTAACCATTTCAGTAATGGTAATGGGTAAAAGGTAAAGTGTTGTTACATATGCTGTAGAATACATTAAGTTGTAACTTACCTTTTTCTCCCAGTGATATTTTCCTTAACAGCCTTTGTAACGATGGCAGAACCTATGACTGAAATGTTACAAACACTTACTAATGTGTTACAAGGACTGAATGTACAGAAGGCACCACCACCTGTGAAGTTGAGCAAGTACAATGGCACTCCACAAGTCGCTGGTGATCTTTCATTGCAGGAGTGGCTTGATAACTTTGAAAGTTATGCACGTCATTACAGTTTGGAGGGAAGTGCAAAGGCACAATCACTTATTGATCACTTGGCTGGAGCCGCAAAGGAAGAAATATTATGCAGAGAGGATAGTGTAAGGGAAGACTGTGATAAACTTATTGAAACTTTGAAGTCTTTGTTTGGAGCAGTAGAGACTGTTCAATCACTCACAGCAGAATTTCACAACAGGAAGCAGTTGGGAACTGAAAGTTTGCTTGACTACAGTAGGGTATTAATGCGCATATATAATAAGATGGAAAAAGCAGCAACCAAAACAGAGAGAAGGGCCCTTGAACAGTTGCGGGATTCATCTCTTAAAGAAAGATTTGTAACAGGGACAAATCAAATATGGATGCAGAGAGAGCTCCGGAGAATAGAAATTGCTGCAAAAGAGAAAACTTTCATAGAAATGAGGGAAGATGTTCTGGAGTTCTTCCGAGGCCAAGAGACAAGAAAGGTTGCTGTGCACGAAGCAATAACTGATGCAGCGGAGATCCATGTTGCAACCACTAAGAAGGCGGATGATGACTTAAAACAAGAAATCAAGTCTTTGAAAGATGATGTGGCTTCGCTTCGGAGATGTGTTGAAGTCTTGGTCAAAGAAAAAAAGAAGGGTTCTACATCCTCTTCTCAGAAGGTTACCAGATGTTACAACTGTGGGAAAACTGATCATAAGAGAAATCAGTGCCAAGAGGAAACATTATGTTTCGCTTGTAAAGGACGTGGACATATCAGTAAAGAGTGTCCTCAACGATCTAACTCAGAGTTGCCGCAGTCAGCGAACCCACCTCAACCTACTTCGTCTATACCCCGCCCTGAGGCAAATAGAGGCATCATGGACTCACAAAGCATATCCCCAGAGTTTCTTGAGAAATTCATTGCTCCATGTCCTAAAGGCACGGTGACCATTGCAGGTGTAGATATTGGATGCATCTTTGACACTGGTGCTCAGTCTTCGATCATCCCCTCGTCGGTGTACCATAAACGTCTAAAAGAGAGCCTAAGAGAACTTCCGCAAGAACCAGGTATATTCCTTAATGTGATTGGAATGGGAGGCATAGAAGTGCCTATTGAAGGATTTATTGAAGTCCCAGTTCAGATCAATGGACGAACATGGCAAGGAGGATTCTTAGTGGTAGAGGATAGAGTTTGCAGTGAAACCCAATCTGATTATCCAATACTTGTTGGAAGCAATATTCTCTACAAGATGTACGGATCTTTAATCGGAGAAGAAGTAGATCTCCACTTTCAGGTAGTGAAGGAAACTATGAATTCTGGGAAGAATGAAGACTGTTCTACATCTGTGAAGACCGGGAAAATGGAAATTCTCCCTCCCTACACCATTCGTCGGGTAGTGTGTCAGGTAGAAAATAAAGCATTATTTCCTGGTACTGAAGTGTTGGTGAGAGAGGTCGATTTGCCTATGTCTGTCGCTACTACAGAAGGTTGTCAAGAGATGAAAGGAGATACAGTAGAACTGTTGATGACGAATCATTCAGCGAAGGAGATCCAACTACCACCAGATTTACATGTTGCTGAGGCTTTGGTCATGGAAAGAAAGCCGGAGATTCGCCTTGATCTTCAGGAAGATAAATTGAGAGTAGCAGTGTGTGATGTGGTAAAGGAAGAAGTTACTGCAGCTATCAATGAAGTATTGGACTCTGTAGAGATGCCCCAACCAAGTGGTAGAACATTACCCGATGAACACAAGATAGCCATTCGAGTACTTACTGATGAGACTGCGTCATGTACCATGCCTTCCTATAGTTATGAGGAATTGGCTAAGTTACAGAAGGAAGATGAAGATTTGAAAGAAGTTTGGCATTGTTGGGAAAATGAATAGCAGCCTGGACGAGAGATTAACGCTCAATCGACAAGTTTACAGGGATGGTTACGGGAGTATAAGAACTTTCGAGAGTATCAAGGTGTACTTTACCGAGAAATTGATGATCCAGTTCTAGGCAAAATTCAACAACTACTCATCCCTCGAGTATTGAGAGAAACGATGCTGGAACTGACACATGATAGATGGAGACACCAAGGAATGGATAGCACTCTAAATCTTCTGAGAGAAAGATGTTACTGGCCTGGAATGACATGTGAGGCACGAAGGTATATCAAGAAGTTTTTTAGATGCATCACTTCAAAAGTGCCTATGCCGACTATCCATCCTCCACAACGACATTTGCTTGCTTCTAGACCTCAAGAAGTAATTGCAGTGGACTTCTTGAAACTCGATAGAGGTCGGGGAGGATTTGAGGACGTATTAGTCATTACAGATGTCTTTTTTTATCAAATACTGTCAAGCTGTACCATGTAAGGATCAAAGTGCTTTAACAGTAGCAAAAGTACTTCGAGATGCCTGGTTTACCCGCTATGGAGTACCTTCAAGAATTCATTCCGATCAGGGACGATCGTTTGAGAATGCTATTGTGACAGAATTGTGCAAGCTGTACAAGATACAGAGATCGAGGACAACGGCTTATCACCCCGCGGGGAATGGCCAATGCGAAAGATTTAATAAGACCCTGTGTAGCCTGTTAAGATCATTGGACCCAAAAGACAGGAAGAGATGGCCAGAGTTGATTCAGCATATGGTATATATATATACAATACCACCCCTCACCGAATTACAAGAGTGACACCACATTTCTTGATGTTTGGTCGTCGACCCACATTACCAATAGATCATTTGTTAAATAATCTACGTTCAGACTGGAGTGAAGACTACACTCAAACACAACAAAAGCTGTTGGAGAAGGCGTACAAGATAGTATGTGATCGACAGAGAGAAATGGCAAGAAAAGAAGAAGAAAGACAGCAAGCTAGAGTAAGAAGTGATATACCTATCTTGGAAGTAGGAGAGAGAGTCCTATTGAAAGAAGAAGCATTCACAGGAAGACATAAACTTCAGGACAAATTTGATGATTTACCCTATGTAATGCTTGCTAAGAATGAGGAAGGAGACTTGTTCCAGATTCGGCCAGCTTTTGGTGGTCGTACTCAGTGGGTAAATCGACGCCGCTTGATAGCTGACCCCCGCTCACAGGATGATGGTCTAGGAGATGTCCTACCTTGTCTAAACGAAGAAGAATTCAGTGACAATGACATGGATGCCATAGGGAATCCGTATGATGATGATGACGACAATGTCGATAACGATGATGATGATGATGATGACGAAGAGGTTGGTTATCTATTGTCATGGAGAGATTTAACTCGGCGACGAGAAGAACGGTCAGATGATGTAGAGCAAGAAAGATCTCTGCCTAGACGATCAGCTAGAACCACCAAAGGGATAAATCGAAATCCAGGTCGTCGGCCGGTGTCTGCGGTCACGGGACTACCTGTCTGATTTTCTTAGTAATTGTTGAATTTTACTTGGACTCATAGCCTCGCGTTTCTTTCATTTTCCTCTTTTCTTCTCTAACTGTAGACATTAGAATTTTTTAAATCATTACACAGTTATGAGTGTACTGTATATTTGTATCTCATTGTGATCATAAAACAAGTGAGGAATATCATCACGTCATTTAAAGCTGGATTGTATAACTTTGAAACAAGCGGGGAAGGAATCCCACAAGGCGTATAAAAATTTCTTTGAAAAAAGATAACAAAAGTTTGAAACAAGGAATTACATGAATTTGATTGGTTGTAATCACTTTGCACAAAGTAAAACAGACTAAAAGGATTCAGATTAATACAAAAAGAATTGTAAATATATTGTGATCAAGTTTATTGAGAACTGAGTAAAATGCTTATTTTTGTGAAGATGGTACAAAAGCATGAAATAAGGACTATGGTTTGTTATAGGCTTGGTAAAAAATAATTCTGATTAGAAAATCGAAAAAATCCAGGAAGATAATCTGGTGTACTGAAGATAATTTGTATTTAATATCAAAACACTAGTTAAAGATGGAAAGCTTGGTCATTGTTGGAGATGTGTTAAGAGTTTAGTCAAAATAATTTATCCGTGAATTGAGGAACATGAATTTCCTTGGATGTTAATTTCTGTTTTAATGCATATGGTTTGTAATATGGAAAAGTAATTGAGTACAGTTTATAGCACAGATGTACTTGTACTAAATTCTATATTTGGAGTAATTGTAGATAAATTAAGTAAATTAGTATTAAGTACTTTCGAGACGAAAGTTTCCAAGCGGGGAAATTGTAGGAAAATCTGAATTATTTTTAACTTCTTGAATTTGTTCATATTTGCTCAGTGCGCATGTTTTTGATTAAATGAGCATGCTGATTACCGCATTTGACATTTTAGGTCGTCGCGCATGCAAATTAGTTGGTCTGAAAGAGATTTTGGTTTGCACGCATGCAAATTAATAGCTGTGCATGTTAAAGGGTGACTAAATTAAAAAATTGATTCCCATTTTTCATAGGAAGGAGTCATCAGGAGCCAAAAAATATCTATCACACACTTTTTTATGCATTCAGTCGTATTTCATAATCATTTGAAAAGTACATTTTTGCTGATTTACACAGTCATAAGCCCCGCCCCTAAAAAAAACCATCGAGCGACATCATGATCACGTGATCTGTGACGTACGAGAAGTAAGGGAAAATATTCCACCAACCTATATACCGTGCGCGCCCGCAGGCCCCGGCAGGCCCAGGCCGGTGCCGAGCATGACATTCACCGCATCGACCATTTGCATCGCATATTTTCGTGTGTTTAATTCCTCACAATAACTTTGATTTTGGGACACAATTTCATCAGTAATGCCAAATCGGTGTATAGTTGCGGGCTGTAGCAAGACCCCTAAAGATGATGTAAGCCTACGTACATCATTTTCCTAAAGATGAAAATCTACGGAAATTGTGGGTCGCAATGGTATTCTCACGCGGGCAGAGTGGCAAGGGCCAAGCGAGTGGAGTACAATTTGCAGTGATCACTTTTCTTCTCCAGCAGCTGCAGCAGCTTCACCCTCGGCCCCTTCCCCCGCGACCCCTTCACCATGCCCTGGTGCGTCTTCTGCGAGGGGTTCAAACATAATGGTCGAATTCCCCTTGCCACTGCACTTTAGCTTCTTCTCTTTCGGTATCGATAAATCATCTGATAAATCAGAGTTCGTATCTGGCTCAAAAAAGTCCTCCAAATCGGACTCGCGATCACTATCCATCTCTCTAAGTTACTCGAAGAATTCAGCCAAAAATCTAAGTCAGTAGTACCGTAGTACATGTAAAGCGAAGTAAAAAAAGGCGAGAGTGAAAACAAACCAAACAAAGGCGTTCACCAGTCGCTTAGTACGAGGGGGAACATAGTTGCCGTACTAAAGATGTGTAGTACATTGCACAGACGCATAAAACGGCTGTGTACGCGTTTAAGACCAATGCAAAACTGGGCGTTGTGGCGTGCGCCTGTAATCCAGCTAACAGTGGAAGTTATAAACTGATTCAGCGGACCTAGGTTCGAAAATGAGTCACGTCTTTCGGATGGTGACGTTAAAGGTCGGTCCCCAGACGTAAATAATCATATCTGATTGATACACGTCTGTAAAAACCCAATTACACACACACATATCGTTCGGCAAGCTCAGATGGATGAGAACATTGTTCAAAGAAAAGTTGAAAAAAACAAAACAAGAGCTGTATATTTGGGCAAAAGTGTTCACAGATCTTAAAGAAAATATATTGATAATGATTATTCACTCCTTAGACTGTATTGATTAATTTCCCTTTTTCATAAATTGTCTGTTGAACAGAGGGGTCAAATACCGCATTGTGTGTACAATGTTACATTGCCGCAGCCTGTAGATCTTGTGCCTCTTACTCTTCATACGTCACTTGGGGGTGTGACGTCAATTAGCCAATCAGCTCACGAGTTTTAAGGAACGGTCCCCAAACCTCTACTTTTCCCCCTTTTTCGCCAAAACGAGACATAATTTTGACAATCAATTGCCAGATTCGTGATTTGAATGCAAAAATACATGGAAACAGCACCTTTTTTCTCTCTAATTTAGTCACCCTTTAAGTAGGTTACCGCCCTGGTGGAATGCGTGTGATGCCGTGTACTGTAGCATTGGGCGAAGACACAGCAACACACGAGTTCGAGCCAAGGTCGTGAGCAGACGCAGCATCACAACGTTGAAATGTTCAAGGTTGCGTGCGAGATTGAGTGCATTTGTCTTTAGATTCTGACAGTAATCCAAAGCAGTTGCAGTGAGACAGTCACAAGTACTGGTGACTTGGCAGTTGGTTGCTGTATATTCTAGACGGTTGTTGAGCTCAGTGGGTGTGTTCTCTTCGAGCCCTTGGGGTTTTCTCTTTTTATGATTGTGAGCTACCGTACACTAAAGGCCGAGACTACGGCAATGAAATAAACTACAGAACTTCACTCATCCTGTATTTCTGGTCTTCATTGTTGTGCTCTGGTCCTGTACTGCGACATAAGGAAAATCGATGACATGAGAATTTACGTGCTTGAAATACATGAAATTGGTTTTATCTAAATTAAGGGACAATTTATTGCACTTAAACCACAAAGATAACTTTGGTAACTCATTATTAAGTGTATTTACTAGGGTATTTAAGTTATGATGTGAACAGAAAATGTTTGTGTCATCTGCAAATAATATGAAAGATAAAAGAGGAGTTGTATTAGTTAAATCATTAATATATAATAGAAAGAGTAAAGGGTCTAGTATTGATCCTTGTGGAACACCGCATTGGATTGGTAGGAAATTTGAAGAAACATCATTATACACTACATATTGTTTTCTATTAGATAAATAGCTCTCAAACCAGGAGAGGGCAACTCCACGAATTCCATACTGGAGTGAAGTTTTTTAAGTAAATGGTCAAGCGTATCAAAGGCTTTAGATAAGTCCATGAATACTCCTATTACATGTTCTTTATTAGCCATGGCATTCGTTATTTTATCATATAATTGTACTAAAGCTAGGTCGGTTGAATGTCTTTCTGAAACCATATTGATTTATATTTAGAAAATGAAATGTATCTAAAAAGTTATACAGCCTTTTGTAAATAATCTTTTCTAGGATTTTTGATATGCTGGGAAGAATGGATATAGGCCTGTAATTACTTATTTCGTGAGGGTTGTCTTTTTTGAAAACGGGATTTACCTTTGCAATTTTTAGAGACTCAGGACATTTCCCGGTGTTAATAGATAGATTAAAAATGTGAGAGGAGAAACAAGAAAATGTATGATTTGTTTAAGGAGAAAGCACTCATTCTATCGTGACCTTGTGATTTACTTGACTTAAGATTTTTTGTTATTTCTATTATTTGATTAGAAATTATGGGATTAAAAATCAGTGAAGAAGTTGTAGGTTCAGGAAGAAATTCAGTAAAATTTTCGTTCGGTTTATTGAGTTTATTTGCTAAATTAGGTCCTATATTTACAAAAAAGGAATCAAAGGTATGAGCTATATCTTCAGACTATATTACTGTATTATCCATTGTAAAATTATTAGTAGGTATTTTTTTTTGTTTTCTTGCCAATCAGATCATTTATAACCTCCCATGTAGATTTCATATTAGTTTTCACTCGGTTAAGTTTATCGGAATAGTACATTTTACGAGAAGTTCGAATGATATTAGTTAATTTGTTTCGGTACGTTTTATATTTGTTTTTATTAAGAGTAGTAGAGTTTGTTAAATAAGCCTTATAAAGTTTGTTCCTTGTGTGTATGGATCGCAGAATTGCTTTTGTTATCCATGGCATTTTATTACGTTTATTGTTCTTGTTTACAGATACCAGAGGAAAATTTTTGTCGTAATACTTCTGTAACTTTTTATTGAAAGTTTCGTATGCAATATTTGCATCTGACTCACTATAAATATCCAACCATTCTTCTGTTGCAAGATCGCTTTTGAGGGATTCAATATTTTGGGGTGTTTGGTTTCTGTATGCAGATGTAAGTAGTTACTTTATATGAAAATTCAGAAATTTTAAATATTACGTAATTTTCTACTCATGGCCTACCTTATATGTAAGTAGTTACTTTATATGTACGTATGCAGATGTAAGTAGTTACTTTATATGAAAATTCAGAAATTTTAAATATTACGTAATTTTCTACTCATGGCCTACCTTAAAATACATTCATATAGAGAAACATAACTTATTATGTTGATTTTACTACATACTGAATCTGAAATTTTCAAAAATTTCGAACTTTATACGTTTTGTTCATGATTTAGATAATAATATTAGACAGGCTTAAAAACCTTCATGGCGTTCACATGTATCTAAGTGATGTTTCATTAAACAATATACAAATTTATTGAACTTCATGATCACACCTTAGTCTAGTATATTACTATAGCTAAATTTCATTAGTCTATTTGCGACGTTTCTCAATTTTAGACTGATCTTTTGATCGTTAATATTACTTATATATGATTACTTTGTTCTTATCTACTATGATTTGTTTACATAATTATATTGTAAGATATAATTTTCCAGTTACTGATCCACTCGTTGAATAAGTTTCTTTTAACCACTGATGAGGCCATCCAGCTAATTAGGGCTGAATAGATAAAGTCATTAAAGAAAAGAAAAAAACACACCCTTAAATAATCCTAAAACTTTGTTAGCACACAAATTTATTATACATACCGGTCCCGATATATGGAATTTACTACCAGATGCAGTCAAGTCACACACTACTCTCTATTCTTTCAAGGCAGCCGCCAAAAAGTACCTCATCAAACATTATGAAGTCTCTGAGCGTAAATGACACACTACATCTTTTTCTGTCCTCTTTCTCCCTCTTTCTTTCTTCATCCTCCCCTTCTTCCTTTCTCTCTCTTTCTTTGCACTTCCTACACTTCCCACTTTTCATTTCTTCCCTCTGCCTAATTCTTCTCTAATATCTCTTCAACACAGTTCACCTTTCTACTTACCATCCTCTTCTATTTATATTTTTTTCCTCCATACATTTCATCTCATCCCCATCCTTAATTGACTTCATAATTGCTTTGAATACAACGAAAAAGTTTTTCTTTTTTCTTCTTTCTTTTTTCAATATCCCCCTTTCCTTAGTATTTCCTATTTTTTGTAAAGGATTGTCACGCCATCAAGCTTTGCATATGTGACACAGTCCTTCTTTGTGATTCATTTACGTTAACTATACAATGTAATTACTTTATTTGATAATGTATTAATATTTGTTTATTATGTTGTAATCAGTTTGTAAAATATGTTTGAAGAAAAAAGGATCATAAAGAGAAATAAATAAATCAAAATCAAATCAAATCAAATCGTGTCATGAAATGAGATATAAAGTAAAATATACATATAACTTTTTTTGAATGATTCATAGGAACAAATTATTTTGATGTCTCAAAATTGCACAAATTCTCAAATTATGCCAAATCCTGCTGAATATTACAAACAATGGAAAGCAGGCTATACAGATTTGGGGATATGGAACTATTATCTGGTCAAATCAATAAGCATTTTTAAAAGTCAGTAGAAGTCAAATCAAGTGAAATAACATTCACGTTATATTTGGAGTACAATATCCTTCTACATGGGAATATTAAGAAAAATGAAAAAGGTAACAAGCTACATAATATTAATCTTAACTAGTAATGAGAATATCATTGTTGATCCTGTTCAACTTTTATTCACGATTGAAAGTTTTCTGAAAATGACTATTATTTGGATATTTACTATGGCTCAATTTCCGCAATTACAACACCCCCAACAATATAATTATGTATGTATATATATACATATATATATAATGTGAGAAATCAATTGAATTGAATGAGAGAAATAATTTGCGTAGCTAAATTCATTGTTCCTCCTTACTGACTTCCTTTTTGTGGAAATAACTGCAGGGTTTGCAAAAACTGTCTCCGCCGGGAGTCGAACCCGGGTCTTTGGCACTGTACGCCAAACGCCTTAACCACTAGACCACGGAGGCGGGTTGAGTGATATTCGGCTACACCAGGTACAAACACCGACAGGCAGCCCTTGCAACCCTTCGCAGTTAATTTATTCCTTTTCTTTGAGGGACAGGGGAGTACTGAACAATGAAAAGCCGCATGCCTAGCTAGATCCATGGCGGATTCATGTATTAGAATTAGAATTAGAAATTAACTGCGAAGGGTTGCAAGGGCTGCCTGTCGGTGTTTGTACCTGGTGTAGCCGAATATCACTCAACCCGCCTCCGTGGTCTAGTGGTTAAGGCGTTTGGCGTACAGTGCCAAAGACCCGGGTTCGACTCCCGGCGGAGACAGTTTTTGCAAACCCTGCAGTTATTTCCACAAAAAGGAAGTCAGTAAGGAGGAACAATAAAATTTAGCTACGCAAATTATTTCTCTCATTCAATTCAATTGATTTCTCACATTATGTAAATTTACCCACGAGAGTTGCCGATGCTATAGTATTAGAACAAATTTCTCACACATTATATACATATATATATATATATATATATATATATATAAATAATACATTACGCTATATGTGGACTTTTGGAATACATTATATACAGGTATATACTGTATATGATGTGGTTGTCTCTGCCAAGAAAGACTATTATCATGTCAGACTTTCTTCATGTAATACCAAGGACATGTATAAGACTGTCAATGAATTGCTTAATGTCAGTAGTAATGTTCTTCCTGTATGTACAAACTCTTCTGATCTTGCTGAAGATTTTTCAAATTACTTTGTCAGTAAGGTATCTAAAATTAGGGGCGATATAGAGAGCACTGTTCCAACAAAACGTAATGTTCCTACTGTATCCTCAAACACATGTGAACCTGACTCAACTTTTTCTCAGTTTGATTTTGTGAGTGAAAATGTCTTGCAGTGTATGATTTCTAAATGTCCTTCCAAATCTTGTACTTTGGATCCCATGCCAACATGGCTGGTTAAGAAACATTTGCCAGTTCTACTTCCAGTACTGTTACGTATCGTGAATCTATCACTGTCTACCGGTGTTTTCCCAGAGAGACTTAGATCGTCTATCATTACACCAGTATTGAAGAAGTCCTCTCTGGACAAAAATGATTAGGTAGTTACAGACCTGTTTCCAACATACCATTTTTAGGCAAATTAATCGAAAAGGCTGTTTCTAAACAGGTGTCCGACTTTGTCAACCGTAATGATTTGCTTGATCCTATGCAGTCTGCATATCGCGTGGCACATAGTACTGAGACTGCACTCATTCGACTGCAGAATGACGTACTTTGTGCAATCGACAACAGGCAAGCTGTTTTCTTATTAATGCTGGACCTCTCATCCGCCTTTGATACGGTGGACCACACAATTCTCTCTCATAGGCTGGCCGATGACTTCGGTCTACGAGATAATGTCCTTTCCTGGTTCAAATCGTATCTTAGCAACAGGTCTTGTAGAGTCCATGTCAATGGATCATTCTCCAGTGACAAAAGGTTGGAATTTGGGATACCGCAAGGGTCAATTGTTGGGCCACAGTTATTTACATATTACATTAGGTGTATTGGTAACATCATCAGCCAGCATTCAGTTCAATACCATGTGTATGCTGATGACATCCAGATGTTTACCATTTTTGATCCTACCAAGCCTGGAGATGCAGCTTGCGCATACTACCGTATCTCGAAGTGCTTAGAAGACATACAATCATGGCTTGTCAGTAATAAATTGAAGTTGAATTCCAGTAAAACTGAGTTCTTCATTGCTGCATCATCCACCGACTTGAATCGGTTCAATGACCTTTCATTTTCTATTGATGATCTAGACATCCCAATGTCTTCAACAATCAAGGATCTGGGTGTTGTCTTTGATAAGGAAATGAAAATGTCTGACCATGTAACAAACTTGTGTCGTACCCTCAATTGGCAAATTTACAACCTCAGTCGCATCAGGGGGTACTTAAATAAAGACACTTGTCATAATGTTGTTAGAGCACTTGTGCTATCCAGGCTTGACTATGGTGGATGTTTGCTTGGGGTCATCAGTAAACAGGACCTGGGCAGACTTCAACGTCTTCAGAATAAGTGTGCTCGTCTAATATGTCAAAAACCAAAATGGTCCCACGTCACTCCATTACTCAATGAACTTCACTGGCTTCCCGTTTCTAAGAGAATACAATACCGTATACTGGTTCAGACTTACAAATCACTGTCAACCACACTTCCTCAATACATCTCCTCACTCTTTCAGCAACAGAGAACATCATATTCTCTTCGTTCTACTTCTGCTCCTTCCTATGTCATTCCAAAATCCCGAAAACAAGCTGGCTTCAAGTCCTTTCAGTCACTTGCTCCACAACTTTGGAACAGACTCCCCGCATCTCTCCGTAATAGCACATCACTTGACATCTTCAAGAAACATCTAAAAACTTACTTATACAATTCTTAATTTACTTGAATAGACTTTAGGTGACAGTGCCTTGTATCCTTTGGAAAAGGCGCTATATAAATCCAATTATTATTATTATTATATATATATATTATATATATATATATATATATATATATATATATATATACACACACACACACATTTATTCATTTATTTTATTTATTACGTTTTATTTAAAAACGGGGTAGTCCTTTCATAGCCTAAAAGCCTGCTTTAAAAAAAAAGCCCTGTGTACATACAAAAAAACAAAACAAAAAAAACTGGACAATGTTAAAATACAGATACAGTATAACATGAAACTGAGTGAATACAATAGTAGTAGGTACAATTAAGCAACATAAAACAAATGATAAAAAACATATGCAAACAAAAACAAAACAAAACAAAAAGAAACTTTTATAATAACATGCTATATATAGAGAGAGAGAGAGAAGGAGAGAAAGAGAAACACACACACACACGCACACACTTGGCAGCATCATTTTAAAAAGGTGAAAATTTACAACCAATTTTTTTGTTTAACGGAGTCTTTTATTCTGTCAAGTGTCTCTAATTTTTGAATCTCCGTCCCAGAACTTTTAAACTTTATAAATATATTCATATATGATTTTTGTCAACCCAACTTTTTGATTCATGATTACACACTCTCACACACGCACACACACACGTACAAATATATACGTGAATGAAGAAGTTGGGTTGTCAGCCAGAAAAAACTTTCCTTTTCAGTAAAATTTAGAGTTCATCGGTGTATTCTTCAGGTGCTTTCGTGATTTTGGCTCGAAATGGAAAATCACGCCATAACCGACTTGAACCTATGTATACAAGTGGTCTGTCTGTCTCACATTCAAGAAGCACTTGAGACATTTTGGCCTTGTAAAGGCTCCTACGCTCCAACTTACACCAGCTTGCTGGTTGTTTTAGTCTTTAGATTCGTCTCAGAAATAAGTGTTCTATCAGACCCTGTATGCCCAAGTCTACCCGAAGAAAAGATATAAGGGTGGGAATATCGGCTGTAGTCGTCATATCCCATCTGGAAGGGGTCGACGGTGTTGCTAAAGTATCAGAGAAGAGGCTTCATCAATTGACTTTTGATCAACTGGTTCATCTTTCCAGCGTGTATCAGCTACAAAGCGCCTTGTCTACACCAAGATGATGCTACTGGCTTGTCTAGTAGTATGCTTCCTAACAACAGCGGCTGAAGCGCAAGGTGAGTGAGAAAATAATTGAATTATCCAATGTTAAGTTCGCAATTTTGCATTCTGGAAATTCTTACTTTTTCCTGTTTCAAGGAGGGGGGGGGGGGGGGGTAGGAGTGAGACCGAACTCAAATGCCCTAGCTTCAGAATAGCGAATATACGACGGGACTTTTCTAGCCCTTGACTTCAGGCGGGGGATCGGAGCAATGTAAAATTTTACATTTTCGGTATCCTTCAATAACATTCCACATTTTTGCAAGCCCAAGTTAAAAGTTTGAACATTTTAGTCCGTAACAATCAATTGTGTCATTTGTTTTTACACGTAATATTTTCAAGTGTTTTTTGAAAATGATGAAATCTTGATCCTCTTTCTCTTTTCAGATTAAAATCTGTATAATGCATTATAATTAAAGGGGAATACATTATTCCCCTCACTGAAATATTCATTTTATAGACGTAAGTAATGTTTAATTATCTCAAGAAAAAGTTCCTCCATGCAATGGAAATAAGAAAAATCCAATATTGGTTATAATATGTATAAAGGCATTGTACAGTTTTGCCAAGTCCCCAAAGCGATTTTTAGATTTTGTTAATTTAGTTGATAAGTAGGAATATACTCTTAATTCTAAGCTGCTGCAAAGATTTATATTAGTAAAGTGATAATTAGATGAAACATGAAATGTAATTTAGCTAACCTTGATTTCATTTGTTTTTCTATTCCCTGTTATTTTTCGCCCTTTTTTTTTTTTTGCAAGTTAAAAGTAATTTTGATTTCATGTGATGAAGGAAAGCTCATTCTCACTGAATCAAACGAAACTTACGCTGGATATTCTTTTTCATTGTTGTTTTAAGATTCTTTTATTACTTCCATTTTAAAAATAACATCTTCATAATAATCATGGTAAGATAACATAAACAAGTATATTCACATGCCAGAATCACATATCACACATATATATATATACGTATGCAAAATTATAAAATCATTACAGTTTGTTTTCCTTACAATAAAAAGAACTATTAACAGTAAGTCAAACATAACATTTTACAAGCGCTATCATATGCACAGTATTATTGAATGGAAGTTTATATTCAAAATATTTTTTAAAAAAGAAAGAAAAGAAACCAAAAATAATGACGATGATGATGATGATTATTATAATAATAATAACAAGAACAACAACAAGAACAACAAGAACAATAATAACAATAATAATAATAATAATAATAATGATAATATAAAAAGAAGAAGAAGAAGAAGAAGAAGAAGAAGAAGAAGAAGAAGAAGAGAAGAAGAAGAAGAAGAAGAAAAACACTCTCCTACCCCCCCCCAAAAAAAGGCCGGTATTGTTCCGCTTTAATATCTACGACAGTTACTTAAAGGGCAACCAACGTTCGTAAAAAGTTGATTTTTGTGAAAGGAGAAAAATAAGAGAAACAGGATGGTGAAAGTTTGAAAGAAATCGGACAAAGAATAAGAAAGTTATGAATGTTTGAAAAATTATATCATTACATCTATGCGAATCTCAAATTGGCAATTTGGTGAATCGATTGTGACGTATTCACGGTCAACTGTCCCATTTGTCGTACACCAAAATATCATTAAATTCCGGTTTTATCCTGAGCGCCTTTTCCTTCGGGGAAATACTCAAAATATATTGTAGATAGCATATTGTCATAGGTCCTTCAAAAAGAAAAAGATCCTACCAAGTTATACATTTTCAAAAAATTGACATTTTAGTCATTTTGTGTGTTGGAGCTAATGGAAAACTACATCGAAGTGACCGTACCGATACGACCAATTTGAAATTCCCATATGTATAGTGATTACAACTTTTTAAAAAATCATAACTTTATTATTGCTTGTTCGATGTCGTTCAAACTTTCACAAATCTGCTTCTCTAATTTTTCTGCTTTCATACAAATCAAATTATTACAAAGGTTGGTAGTTAGGGGGGGGGGGTGTTTTGGATATTGGCACCCTATTCCCCCCCCCCCCCCGGTACGCTAGTGCATTACACCACCATGCTCTCGATCTACCATTTAGAAAAAAAAAAGGCTTTATCTTTGGACTTTGTATAGCAGATTAGCCTAGTGCTAAGCAAGTTATCTAACAAAGTCTATACTGCTGCTATACCATGTATACTGCTGCTGCTGCTACAACAGCAACAACAACTATTACTACTACTACTACTACGAGGAAGCTTTCGCGACCACGTGAGCTCGATGATAGTACACTCCCTTCCCTTACCCCATCGAATAAAAGAAATTGCATTTTACAGTATAATAACTTAAATAGCGATCTCTTGTAATCGATGATCGTTTTGCGAAAAGGGACAAAATTGGCAATTTGTATAATTTGGAAAGTTGCATTTTTAATAGCGCACACTTATTTTTATCAAACAGGCATGCCAATATCTGATGTCAATACCACACCTTTTCTAAATAATCTTAATGGCGTTAGACAACGTTAAAGGGCAGTCCAACATTTGAAATAATGTGAGTTGGGTGAAAGCAGAAAAATAAGAGAAACGGATGATGAAAGTTTGAAAGAAATATATATATATATATATATATATATATATATATATATATATTTATATATAATTGGGAAAAAATCGGACAAGTAAGAAAGTTAAAATTTTGTAGTGACATTAAAAACTATAGATAACTATGTAAATCACTAGACAAATAAGCAACTTTTTCATGAGTTTGCGACGTCATTATCTTACTGTTCAATTATTTTGTTTATATCAATGATAAAAAAAATTCCCTTTTCCTCCCCAAGAATCTGATTCCTCACAATCTTTATCCAAGATATTTTAATGTATTAACCATTGTAACATGTTTTGGAATGCATGCATGCACGCACCTATATATATAATCAATATTTTTCTATTTTAAATCATGAAAATTATTTTGTGTTAAATTATGTATTAAAAATGAATAATCATGAATGTACAGTATTGTGACGTGAGACCCTCCTCACCAACGGTAATGCTGCCACCACATACCATTATTTTATAAGGGTGGTATGAACCGTTGTGGCGTGCGCTTGTAATCCAGCTAACAGTGGAAGTTATAAACTGATTCAGTGGACCCAGGTTCGAGACTGAGTCACGTCTTTCGGATGGTGACGTTAATTAAAGGTCGGTCCCAGACGTAAATAATCATATCTGATTGATACACGTCTGTAAAAACCCAATTACACACACACTTAAGCCAGTCTGGTAAACCAAACCGACCAACCGGGAATCCATTATAATGTAAGACAAACACCTGAACCCTGTGATTGTAAAGGGGGGGGGGGGGGGGGGTAGCAATTCACTAAGCAAGAGCACGCTGTACACTGTACCACGCTATATACACATACACATGACCGAACAGCTGACTGCACTGCACTGACCAACTAGTCTGACCACAACACATCATCTCGCTCTCACTTTACCAGCACATCATACATTCAGGGTGTTACTGGTAAGTTAAATGATTCCTTAAATCCATTAATAAGTTTAATTAAATACTACTGGCCACATTCAACAGTCAGTCATTCATTTCGATTCTCATTCAACATGACGTACAGTGTACCTCTATAACACACGTGCAATCTTGTACAGTGAAGAACATGCGAACAGGCACACACGTACAGTGAACCTCAATCAGGCACACATGACCACAGACGTTCAGTGTACATCTTACACATTCTGATTCCCACTTATCCATTCATCCTGTCTCACGAGTAGCATGGTAAGAATATTCTAAAGTCGAGCGTTGATGACGGGAACGTTTGTTCGAAATATACGAACACTCTGTTTCTATAAACTAAATTGTCACATGATTGTATTTACCTAGATTACTACATGTAAATTACTAATCACTGATCACCATGATCACTACTCAACTTACTCATTCACCTCTGCAGCTAAACCAGGCATAAGTAATTTCTCGTTTCTGAAACTATAAATTCGAGTTATACCCGATTAACACTTTTATTAAAGTAAATAATTTGGAACAGTGTAAAATTCAACAAGTCATGAAAATCCAATAATTCAAACAGTGCATGTAAAGAATAAAGAGAGTGACATGTTCAACTATTTACAACTTATGTATGTACATTAAAAGTTAAGGTCCTAGGTTACATGGATATCCTCTAAACATTCAATTGACACTTAAATCTTAGTCTCTGTATTCCAACCGTTCACTGTACAGTACTTCATAATCTTCTTTTAAGTACTGTGTACAACCTAGGTCAATTATTATAATTACTAAATCTATTGTGTACAGTGTACAAGTTTATGTTTATAAAAGAGTTGTGACAATGTATAAATATAATGTTAACCTTCAGCTTTCAGCATCACTACCAAAATCCTATCTCCGAGTAGGCCTATACTCGACGGTCTTCCGAACACATTCCTAGCTTTAAATAAAGGTTATCTTTGTTTCTTTCCATATCATCTCTACCATAACCTATGCCAGCATAGTTTATAAAACCTCTTCTCCGTTACAAAAATAAACTTTCTTCTACAATAAACCTGCACCCGGCCCTTACCTCACTATACTGTTCCAGGCAAACCACCCAGGCCCTTTCCTCGCCTCACTGTCCATGTAATAACTGGCCTCGAGATTTGATCTCCCAGATATTAAACTTTAACAAAGTCTCTATAAAAAGCAACATTCTATGTTCAATCTTTTCCTTAACAAACCGTTAACTTCTCTTTTTGTCGTTCCACCATTTTTACTGTGTATGTATACATATGTGATACCTAATAAATACTCTTACTGTAAGAACCTAAGTTAAGCATATACGAATAGTTCTTAATTAGAAAATAAATATATAAAATATACATGTGCATAGAATAAGAAATGGGAACGGGAGGCTGAGGAAAAGTTGATCGTCTTCTTCTTGTCACGTATACTGTAGTAAAGCTGTGGTTCCAATCTGTTCGTTCCCTGTTCGGGATTGAACAAAACAAAAAGGGGCATATCAGAAGTTCTGAACTAAAAGATGAACGTGACGTTCTTTATTCAAGATTGTCACTCGTACCAGATCTGTAGACGTCTGATGCAGACTCAAGGTTGTTACACTGTACAACGTTCTCTATGCGAGATTGTTACCTGAAGAATCTTTTCCAACGACAGTCCAAGCAAGGGGGAGGGGGGGGGGGGGGAAAGAAGACATTCTTGCACAGTATACAAGTAACTAAGTCAATAATCCATCTTCTAATGTTACATCACGAGAAACAATTCACTGTCTCTCAGTTACCAATGAAATACTATAATTTCTCAGCTCCGAGAATAAATGTGAACATTAACTACAATTCATGTAATTAATGAGATTATCAATACAAATAAATTTACAAAGTAATTTTTAAGCTGCAAGATAAATGTTGCAACTCTACATCTTTAGGCAATAATGATAATTATTTACATCAATCCTATTTATATTTGTATTCACAGTCACGATCCTAATTTACATTTATGAGGTACCCTTGAATGACTTACGTCACTCCTATTTCTCTGATGAATGACTTCATGTTTCTTTTAGATTTATTCTATTTGATAAATAAAAGAAAAGAGAAATAGAAACAAAATTCTACTGTAATTTCTTCGTGTACCGCATACTAGAATCAGCAGTGTAACATTTCTAATAATAATCACTGTTCAATAAATCTCACTCCAAGTCCAATGCATAGGCCTAAACATCATAAAATCTGCAATCAAGCTTTACCCTATTCATCTCAGAATTCTTCACGAAAATATTCAATAAATTTCTTCTAATAAATGACAGAAGTATTATGCAGTCAATTTCTAATAAATATAAAATATAAAAATGATGTTTTAACTCACTGTTCCAGAGCTTGGGATGACAAGATTAATAAAATATGGAATGGTCTGCAAGAGGTGTTGCTCTAATACAAAATATCAGCAGAATAACAAAAATCGTTCGATGCGCGTCCCTTTTATACCCCTGGGGCCCTGAACTGTAGCCCCCGCGATTGTGATTGGTCAGTAGTTTATGACGCAACCACGCGCTAAACCTGAAACACAGACCAGTCCATTTTCGGCAGGGAAAAATAACTTCCAGAGCCTTAAATCTCATTACTAAACTAAGCATTTTATCAGAAAAGGGGAAAAATATCACATCAAGTTACTATTTTGGGAAGCAATTACAAGGTAAGTGAAAAATAACAGAATCTACAACCTTCGTGCATCATGGCGCACGACGTTTTATCCAACCCAGTCCCACATAACGTGTTCCGTGTATTGAAGTGAATCTAAAAATAGCACAAGTCAGCTGGCGTTACTACGTCCATTGACCGCTGTAGTAAACAATCACAGCTGATCCTACTACGTTCATTCATTATGAAAACAAACAACTTCGCCACACCTAGTGTTTTATAGGAACCTACCGGCTTGACTTTGAATTCGTATAATTTGCAACAAACAAGTAACAGTGGAGCTAAATTTAAAATATAAAAAGAAAAATCTAAGGGGGTATTCTTCACAATATCACTAAAATAGTCGCATTTGGTCGACATTCATGAAAGATTTTAAATTAGTAACGATGCATGCATGTAACAACACGTACATCAATATAACCTGGGCAAAGGCATAATTGTTATCTTAAGAGGGAAACTGATGATATCAAAATATACAAGCAATTGATAAAATAGTGAGGAAATGATATAACAAACTCATAACAAACTCATAACAAAGCTGCCAATTTGTCTTGTGGTTTTCACAGTTTTCCCTTTTTTCCCCATGCTATTAAAAATTCATAACCTTCTTATTAGTTGTTAAATTTCCCTCAGACTTTTCTTATCTGTTTGTCTAATTTTTCTGCTTTTATTGAAAATTATTCCCGGACCGGAGTTGCCGTTTAAGATAGGAAAAAGTAATCGTTATCTCTCTGGTTCTATTTGCCACTTTTTCTCCCCCACTTTGTCTCTGTCTTCCCGCATCATCTTCTCTTTCTCTCTTCATTTTGTCTTTTGTCTATCTTCCTCTCGATATGATTTTCTCTTTCCCTTTCTCTCTTTACCTTTCAATCCTTTATTCTCTTTCTCTCTATCCCTTTCCTTCTCTGTCCCTCTTATACATCTCCATCTAAAAATCTATTTTCCTTTCAATCATTATCTCTTTGTATTTGCCATTTCCTCTCCTCCTATACACGTTTTCCTTCATCTGTCTGTCTTTTTCATTTCTCTCTCCCTCTTTCTTTCCCTTAACTTTCCATCTCACCTTTCTCTCTTTGCATTTTCCTCTCTCTCTTTCACTCCTGCCTTCTCCCCCCCCCCCCTCCCTCTCTCTCACCTTATTTTTGTCCCTCTGTCGATTCACACCCCGCCTCTTCCCCCTTTTCATGACTCCTTTTAGTACGACTGGCTGGTGGAAGCAGTCCAAATGAAGGGAGAGTGGAAGTATTCTACCAAGGAGCGTGGGGAACCGTCTGCGATGATGGTTGGGGCTTGGATGATGCCAACGTAGTCTGTCAGTCGATTGGACTTGGTTCTGCAACACAAGCTTTCACCAACGCTGCATTTGGCCAAGGCACCGGCGAGATTGTTTTGGATGACGTAGCCTGCTCCGGGGACGAAACAAGCATCTTTGATTGCGGGAATGCTGGTCTTGGAAACGATAATTGCGGACATCATGAAGATGCAGGTGTACGATGTGAAGATCCAGGTAAAAGTTTGTTTGCTTGTGTGTTTGTTGTTGTTTGTTTATTTGTTTGTTGTTGTTGTTGTTGTTGTCTTGTTTTTTTTTGTTTTTTTTTTGGGGGGGGGGTACTCCTTTTTCGAAAGTTTGTTATTCCGAAACACAAATTCCCTTTCCCCGGGGGTTAATAATTCCGAAAATTAAATTGGGTTAATTATTCCGAACATTTTGATTCATTACTTCGAAGGTATGTTATTCCGAAGGGTCGTTTATCCGAGGGTTCATGATTCCAAAAATGAAATAGGGTTCGTAATTCCGAATATGAAAAAGGGTTCATACATTCCGAAATGAAACAGGGTTCATAATTCCAAAAAATAAGCATGGTTCATAATTCTAAAAATGAATTAGGGTTCTATTTCATTTTCGGAATTACGAAGTTTCGGAATAGTAACTTTCGTTATTGTATTATAAAGTGCGTATAAAGAAGTATATTCACCTCGACAGCTTCCTATGAAAAAGTTGGATATCTGACTTTCCAATTACGTCACTGTAAAGAGTAACTTGTATCCATAAGTTTGTTGCCACGGTGCACAGGGTTTTCCAAAAGTCTTGGCGAAATCTCCTTGTACGATGTTTGGGTTGAAGCTAAGCACGCGTGTCGGAACCCAGAAACCATTATGCGTTTGTTATTTTAGTCTGAAACAAATGATGATTGTTTTCTACATTGAATTCTTTGGCATTGGAATACTGAGAGGAATAGTATCAAAACAAACTCATGAAAATGTTGATTATAAGCAAAATTTGTGATATTGTAATGACGTGATTTTGGCTTTCTCCGCATCCCATGTTTTTGTCGTGAAAATCCACTATCAGTTTATATTTCGTAGTCATAAACACATCCATCTTCCTCGCAATTTTGCAGCCGTTGCAGTTGAACAATATCCATGATTCACATAAGCGTAGCCAGGGGGGTCCAGGGGGCCATGGCCCCCTATTCAGCCCCTAAAAAAAAAAAAAAAAAGCGAGAGCGAGAGCGAAAAAACGGGGGAAGTGAGAGAAAAAGCCTAAAAAAGGCGCTACAAGCCGTTATCTTTCTTTCAGATTTTTTGCTTCACGCTGGAAAGGGGAAACTCCCCCCCCCCCCTCACTGCACCAACCCGTTACATACAGCGCAGTATTGCGTCCAAATAATTGAAAAGAAGCGTTTCAAACTAACTTTCCGCCTAACTAGGTGCCACGAGCCGTTAACTTTCTCTCAAATTTGTTATAAAACGTAAGAGCTTTCGCGCGGGAAGCGGGAACCCCCCCCCCCCCCCCCCAATCCCTGCACCCACCGGCCCCCCGGATACAGTGCAGTATTGCGTCCAAATAATAAAAAATCAGCCCGGGCGTCGAACTAACTTTCCGCCTAAAAAATAGGTGCTACGAGCAGTTATCTTTCTCTCAAATTAAAACGTCAGAGCTTTCGCGCTTCGCGCGGGAGGGGGAAAACTTCCCCCTCCCTGCACCCACCCCCTGGGGAGCACGCTCCGCGTGCTCACAACCGCCACCCCTAAAGTGAAATCCTCAATACGTATAGGCCTAACGCGGTTGGATCCTTCACGTCTGCCCCCCCCCCCCCCCTATTGAAAACTCCTGGCTACGCTTGTGATATTCGGCAGGCGAGATGTTGCAATTTAATGAGCATATGGATTTGGTGGCAAGACAATATCGTAAGACAAGCAGTTTGCAGCAGGTTCAAATCAATTATGATCAGCCTAAGAGTAAATCAGTGCCCAGCATGTGAAATGATAAACTGAATCACCTTAAACATGAATTATCGTAGCATGATTTTAAATTTTTAAAAGAATCTCAGACTAAAGAGCACATGCATATGGCTTTGACCCATATTCGTTGCGTAAACCCAAACTTGGTAAAAGGAAATGTTGACAACATTTAAAAAATGTTCATGAGAAGCTTCCAAAGTTCGGTATGATTATTGTTTTTATATACTTGCACTGTATTTGGTTGCAGGCGTTCGTCTTGTCAATGGTAATATATTAGCAGAAGGTAGAGTTGAAGTATACTACGATGGAGAATGGGGAACCGTCTGCGATGATGGTTGGGGCTTGAATGATGCCAACGTAGTCTGTCAGTCTATTGGACTTGGTTCTGCAACACAAGCTTTCACCAACGCTGCATTTGGTCAAGGCACCGGCGAGATTGTTTTGGATGACGTAGCCTGCTCCGGGGACGAAGCGAGCATCTTTGACTGCGGGAATGCTGGTCTTGGAAACGATAATTGTGGACATTCTGAAGATGCAGGTGTCCGATGTGAAAATTCGTGTAAGGATTGGACTTTGTTCATTCTTCTTCTCCTTGGCTACTTTTCCTCTTTCTGCACCAACATCTTCCCTTGCCTTTCATTCCGCTTCATAATTTTTTTGAAAATTCGAAGGCTTGTCCTCTTCCCCTCCTTGTTCGTCCAAGAACTACTATACTGTAATATACTAGTAGACTAATATATGTTGATGTTATTTGATAATGTTTGAGGGGTCATTTTCAGTGAATCCCAAAGTGGCTTCTGTCAAGTGTACAATATCTAAAGCCCAAGGCTAAAACGCCTAATGTAATCTATTCTCATTTAAGATGGGTTTAGTGTTCCAGGATATGTATTGAGGTTTGATATTATTCATGTTGATGTAAAATACATCCATTATAATATCTTAATGGAAAAAACTTTGTTTTAAATTTAAAAAAAAAATCATTTCGTTGTCTCTATCGCAATATTTTTTCATTCTGTGTCTTATCTATAATCTCTTTTTCATGATTCCTTCAGTACGCCTTGTTGATGGAAGCAGTGAAAACGAAGGTAGAGTTGAAGTGTACTACAATGGAGGATGGGGAACCGTGTGCGATGATTCATGGGACGATACCGATGCTGGAGTTGTATGTGAGAGTCTTGGATTGGGTTCTGGAACTGCGGTAGGAAGTGCCGGTTTTGGACAAGGTTCAGGGGATATCGTACTGGATGATGTCCAGTGTACTGGAACCGAATCAAGTCTTGGAGATTGTCCTAGCAGAGCAATTGGCACCCATAACTGCGGGCACTCGGAAGATGCTGGAGTCCGTTGTTCAGGCATATCAGGCCTATCAGGTAAAATGTTCAAATCCCGTGGAAACTTGAGAAATACATGCACTTTTTAAAAGAGCCTGGCAAAAAAAAAAAAAAAAAAAAAAAAAAAAAGGGAAACTGGGATACATAGTGACCACTGCATTTTTGGTATACTTCATTATACGTAATTCAGTGCACTGATGTTAGACATATATACCCTTAAATTATTCATGATGTACGCGCCTTGGACATGGTTGGTGGTGATTATGTGCGCAATATGAAATTTGTGGTTTTATCATTTTAATAAAGTAGTTTTCAGTGTTTAGAAAATGAACTTTGTTGTAACAATAACCCCCTTCTTGATGTAGCCAGCACTCTAACCCAGAAATATTTTTCTTAACTTGTAGCCAGCCGCTCGGATTTCAGTCTTTTAAGAAGAAATTTGGAAAATATTAGGTTTTGTAGTTTAACAGTTAGTTGTTGTTCTATTGCGTTGTAATTGTTAAAGCAATATTTTAACCGATTATGTGTCTATATAATCTAGACTTTAAGAAGTTCGGTTTGGAGCATTAGCGTATTCTTTATGAGAAACAATCAGGAGGATTGTGCTCTGGGTGTGAACTGTAGACTCAGAACTGCTTGGTTTTGTGTTCGATTGATTACAACTTCGAAAAATCATAACTTTCTTATTTCTTTTTTTGTCGGTAAATTACACATTTTGTCGGCATAATTATGTATTGCATTTTGTCGGTTCATTAATTTTCTTCCGACAAACTTTCAGATCTACCGACAAAACTCCCGAAAAGCATTATGGGGGGGGGGGGGGGAT
This sequence comes from Heliocidaris tuberculata, assembly GCA_025618425.1. NCBI lineage: Eukaryota > Metazoa > Echinodermata > Echinoidea > Camarodonta > Echinometridae > Heliocidaris > Heliocidaris tuberculata. The sequence goes on from CM046840.1 coordinate 22,783,419, forward strand.
TGCAATGTCCCCCTGCACCCCCCCCCCCCCCGCCCATTTGGCAACGCTAGTGAGTATATCTGATTACTGTATCAAGCTGATAGCCCTACCGTAAAATGGTATTTTTATGTTAATTATAGTTCACGCTTCCATTTTGTAGTACATGGAATGTTAGCCTCTGATTCCTCACAATCTTTATCCAAGATATTTTAATATATATTAACCATTGTAACTTGTTTTGGAATGCATGCATTCACGCACCTATATATAATCTTTATTTTTTAAAATTTTCAATCATGAAAATTATTATTTTGTGTTAAATTATGTACTAAAAATGAATAATCATGAATGTACAATATTACTAAAATAGTCGCATTTGGTCGACATTCATGAAAGATTTTAAATTAGTAACGATGCATGCATGTAATAACACGTACATCAATATAACCTGGGCAAAGGCATCATTGTTATATTTAGAGGGAAACTGATGATATCAAAATATACAAGCAATTGATAAAATAGTGAGGAAATGATATAACAAACTCATAACAAAGCTGCCAATTTGTTTTGTGGTTTTCAGTTTTCCCTTTTTTCCCCATGCTATTAAAAATTCATAACCTTCTTATTAGTTGTTAAATTTCCCTCAGACTTTTCTTATCTGTTTGTCTAATTTTTCTGCTTTCATTGAAAATTATTCCCGGACCGGACTTGCCGTTTAAGATAGGAAAAAGTAAATGGGTACAAAAAATTAATGTGTTCATATGAATCTGTTTAAAAGGAAACATCTATTCTCCTTCCCATCGTTATCTCTCTGGTTCTATTTGCCACTTTTTCTCCCCCACTTTGTTTCTCTCTTTCACGCATCATCTTCTCTTTCTCTCTTCTTTTTTTCTTTCCCCTATCTTCCTTTCGATATGATTTTCTCTTTCCCTTTCTCTCTTTATCTTTCAATCCTTTATTCTCTTTCTCTCTATCCCTTTTCTTCTCTGTCCCTCTAATACATCCCCATCTAAAAATCTATTTTCCTTTCCCTCATTATCTCTTTGTATCTGCCATTTCTTCTCCTCCTGTATACGTTTTCCTTCATCTGTCTGTCTTTTTCATTTCTCTCTCCCTCTTTCTTTCCCCTTAACTTTCCATCTCACCTTTCTCTCTTTGCATTTTCCTCTCTCTCTTTCACTCCTGCCTTCTCCCCCCCCCCCCCTCTCTCTCACCTTATTTTTGTCCCTCTGTCGATCCACACCCCTCCTCTTCCCCCTTTTCATTACTCCTTTTAGTACGACTGGCTGGTGGAAGCAGTCCAAATGAAGGGAGAGTGGAAGTATTCTACCAAGGAGCGTGGGGAACCGTCTGCGATGATGGTTGGGGCTTGGATGATGCCAACGTAGTCTGTCAATCGATTGGACTTGGTTCTGCAACACAAGCTTTCACCAACGCTGCATTTGGCCAAGGCACCGGCGAGATTGTTTTGGATGACGTAGCCTGCTCTGGGGACGAAACAAGCATCTTTGACTGCGGGAATGCTGGTCTTGGAAACGATAATTGTGGACATCATGAAGATGCAGGTGTACGATGTGAAGATCCAGGTATAAGAGTTTGTTTGTTTGCTTGTTTGTTTGTTGTTGTTGTTGTTTTTAGGGGTACTCCTTTTTCCGAAAGTTTGTAATTCCGAAACACAAATTTCCTTTACCCGGGGGTTAATTCCGAAAATCAAAAAGGGTTCATTATTCCGAACATTTTGATTTATTGATCGTGCAATATATAACTTTGATTTTTGCACATGGAATCCGGGCCTAATACACAATAACAGTTATAGATCTAGGGGTCTATTTACTATAACAATACAATAGTGCATGTTCTATTTATGCACCATTACTGGACTATATTTGTCGTGCACATAATCCAGTATAGTGAATGATAGACCATGTACTATATATATAATAATTCGCAGTCATAAACACATCCATCTTCCTCACAATTTTGGAGCCGTTACTGTTAAACAATTTATCCGTGATTTATGTACTATCTTCGGCAAGCGAGATGTTGCAATTTAATGAGCATAGGGATTTGGTGGCAAGTCAGTATCGTAAGACAAGCAGTTTGCAGCAGGTTCAAATCAATTATGATCAGCCTAAGAGTAAATCAGTGCCCAGCATGTGAAATGATAAACTGAATCACCTTAAACATGAATTATCGTAGCATGATTTTAAATTTTTAAAAGAATCTCAGACTAAAGAGCACATGCATATGGCTTTGACCCATATTTGTTGCGTAAACCCAAACTTGGTAAAAGGAAATGTTGACAACATTTTACAAATGTTGATGAGAAGCTTCCAAAGTTCGGTATGATTATTGTTTTTATATACTTGCACTGTATTTGGTTGCAGGTGTTCGTCTTGTCAATGGTAATATATTAGCAGAAGGTAGAGTTGAAGTATACTACGATGGAGAATGGGGAACCGTCTGCGATGATGGTTGGGGCTTGAATGATGCCAACGTAGTCTGTCAGTCTATTGGACTTGGTTCTGCAACACAAGCTTTCACCAACGCTGCATTTGGTCAAGGCATCGGCGAGATTGTTTTGGATGACGTAGCCTGCTCCGGGGACGAAGCGAGCATCTTTGACTGCGGGAATGCTGGTCTTGGAAACGATAATTGTGGACATTCTGAAGATGCAGGTGTCCGATGTGAAAATTCGTGTAAGGATTGGACTTTGTTCATTCTTCTTCTCCTTGGCTACTTTTCCTCTTTCTGCACCAACATCTTCCCTTGCCTTTCATTCCGCTTCATAATTTTTTTGAAAATTCAAAGGCTTGTCCTCTTCCCCTCCTTGTTCGTCCAAGAACTACTATACTGTAATATACTAGTAGACTAATATATGTTGATGTTATTTGATAATGTTTGAGGGGTCATTTTCAGTGAATCCCAAAGTGGCTTCTGTCAAGTGTACAATATCTAAAGCCCAAGGCTAAAACGCCTAATGTAATCTATTCTCATTTAAGATGGGTTTAGTGTTCCAGGATATGTATTGAGGTTTGATATTATTCATGTTGATGTAAAATACATCCATTATAATATCTTAATGGAAAAAACTTTGTTTTAAATTAAAAAAAAAAAATCTTTTCGTTGTCTCTATCGCAATATTTTTTCATTCTGTGTCTTATCTATAATCTCTTTTTCATGATTCCTTCAGTACGCCTTGTTGATGGAAGCAGTGAAAACGAAGGTAGAGTTGAAGTGTACTACAATGGAGGATGGGGAACCGTGTGCGATGACCTTTGGGACGATACCGATGCTGGAGTTGTATGTGAGAGTCTTGGATTGGGTTCTGGAACTGCGGTAGGAAGTGCCGGTTTTGGACAAGGTTCAGGGGATATCGTACTGGATGATGTCCAGTGTACTGGAACCGAATCAAGTCTTGGAGATTGTCCTAGCAGAGCAATTGGCACCCATAACTGCGGGCACTCGGAAGATGCTGGAGTCCGTTGTTCAGGCATATCAGGCCTATCAGGTAAAATGTTCAAATCCCGTGGAAACTTGAGAAATACATGCACTTTTTAAAAGAGCCTGGCAAAAAAAAAAAGAAGAAGAAGAAAAAAAAGGCGAAACTGGGATACATAGTGACTACTGCATTTTTGGTATACTTCATTATACGTAATTCAGTGCACTGATGTTAGACATAATTATATACACTTACATTATTCATGATGTACGCGCCTTGGACATGGTTGGAGGTGGTTATGTGCGCAATATGAAATTTGTGGTTTTATCATTTTAATAAAGTAGTTTTCAGTGTTTAGAAAATGAACTTTGCTGTAACAATAGCCCCCTTCTTGATGTAGCCAGCACTCTAACCCAGAAATAATTTTCTTAACTTGTAGCCAGCCGCTCGGATTTCAGTCTTTTAAGAAGAAATTTGGAAAATATTAGGTTTTGTAGTTTAATAGTTAGTTGTTGTTCTATTGCGTTGTAATTGTTAAAGCAATATTTTAACCGATTATGTGTCTATATAATCTAGACTTAAAGAAGTTCGGTTTGGAGCATTAGCGTATTCTTTATGAGAAACAATCAGGAGGATTGTGCTCTTGGTGTGAACTGTAGACTCAGAACTGCTTGGTTTTGTGTTTGATTGATTACAACTTCGAAAAATCATAACTTTCTTATTTCTTTTTTTGTCGGTAAATTACACATTTTGTCGGCATAATTATGTATTGCATTTTGTCGGTTCATTAATTTTCTTCCGACAAAATTTCAGATCTACCGACAAAACTCCCGAAAAGCATTATGGGGGGGGGGGGGGGGGGGGGGGTTTTGCAATGTCCCCCTGCACCCCCCCCCCCATTTGGCAACGCTAGTGAGTATATCTGATTACTGTATCAAGCTGATAGCCCTACCGTAAAATGGTATTTTTATGTTAATTAGTTCACGCTTCCATTTGGTAGTACATGCAATATTAGCGTCCCGTACGTCCTATATATAACTAAAACTAAGTCTACGAAACATGATCGGGTATCATCGTCTGGACCTATGGTCTGGACGTTTATAGCACGTATTAGCTATAGCTCTCCGAGACTGAGCTAAGTAAGCCTGTGCTAAGGCCAAGGTACTATACAGTTAATTAGGTTTTATTGTTGGACCCATGAAAAGCTAAAAGTAAAAACAAAACAAAAACAAAAAACAAAAACAAAAACAACCCCCCCCCCCAAAAAAAAAAAAAAAAAAAAAAAAAATATCAATCACGCTAGATCTTGGATTTCTTGACAAGCAAACAAAGGTAAAATAAATTATTTAGCGTGGCAATTCCCCGAAGGTGAAGCCCCAATCATGTCTAATTAAATTCATTTTTCCACAGAGAGGGGCCGACTAAATAAGCCCCACTCCTGTTCAATTTTACCTCTATGGAATAATACTATTATTCCATAGAGGAAAATTGAATAGGAGTTCAATACTATTAATAATAGTATTATTCCATAGAGTGGGGCCGATAGCAATGCACTTATAGGTCCATTAGTATGCGGGACTGTAGCGATTCTGTGGCAGTCGCGACCTCTAAATCGAAGAGGTAAAAACACCAATAAAATCAGCTAACTTCTCAAAACAAAACAAAACAAAACAAAAAAACAAAAAAAATCTTCTTTCTGCATTCTTCCATAATAGAATATCTAATTTCTTACCAGTTTCTTCAAAAGGATCTTCATCTTCTTGAAAAAGTGAATTTTTAAAATTATTTTTTTGGCTGGTGATTTTTTTTTCTGCAATAACCAACTTGGTCACGCACTTAATGTGTATAGGATCTACACAAAGATATGTATGTGCGTGTGAGGTTAAGTATAAGTGTAAGTGTAAGTGATAGCAATGCAGATAGAGATCTTGCTTAAGGGTAGGCCCATAAACACCGGACAAAGTGGGACTTGAACCTGTGACCCGCAAACACCCCTTTTTAGCAGTGCTGATAACCCTTTTTATGCTTGTCAATCCTGGATTCGGCGCCACTGTGGGTGTGTGTGTGTTGTGTGTCTTAAACGAAAAAAACACACACGCACACACACAAAAAAAACCAAGCAACACCCCCCCCCCCCCACACACACACACACAAACACGCACCAACGTACCTTTAAAGACAGATTCGGGTTTAAAACACTATGGCCCGTATTCTCGAAAGTGGCTTAAGTTAAGCCTGGCTTAAGACCGCTGATTGATGGAAGGCCATTCGTCAACCCCTAGGTCCCGGATAAATTACTATATTTATGTAACAAAATAAAGAAACTAAATTCTTTTCTGGCATGAAATTAGTATCAGAAATCAATTCTATCGTGTCGGTTTTTGTATTTGCATTTAATCCCAGAACTATTGTGATTTTGTAAGATTAAAAGAGGGTGACATTTGGCTCTCCATAATTCGGTGGCCTAAATTTACACACTTAGGCAGTGGCTTAAGTTAAGCTCCTTTCGAGAATACGGGCCTATTACGGAAGCGTTAAAGTGCCATTCGACTTGACCACTTGTCGAGATATTTTATCTCGACAAGTCGACTTAATATCCATATTTTGTCGACTTGTAAAGATATTTATCTAACCATGTTGACTTAATAACTTTTATAAGTCGACATGGCGATATAACTTATCTTGACAAGTCGACTTAACAAAAATTATAAGTCGACATGGCGACATAAATCATCTTACCAAGTCGACTTAACAAAAAAAATTATGTCGTCATGGCGAGATATATTATCTTGCCAAGTCGACTTCCAAAAAATTATAAGTCGACATGGCGACATAAATTATCTTACCTTAACAAAAATTGTAAGTCGACATGGCGACATTAATTATCTTACCAAGTCGACTTAACAAAAAAAATTATGTCGTCATGGCGAGATATATTATCTTGCCAAGTCGACTTCCCAAAAATTATAAGTCGACATGGCGACATTAATTATCTTACCAAGTCGACTTAACAAAAAAAATTATGTCGTCATGGCGAGATATATTATCTTGCCAAGTCGACTTCCCAAAAAATGTAAGTCGACATGGCGACATAAATTATCTAACCAAGTCGACTTAACAAAAATTTATGTCTTCATCTGTTCATGGCGAATTATTTTATCTTGCCAAGTCGAGAATGAGTCTGATACTTTAAGAGTATCGCAACAAGTTCACTCGCACTCAGACGCCATGATTGGTGTAGTATGTAGAGTCTGTATGTAAGTTAGACCTCAGATAACGCGTTAACGGCGGAGCTCGTACCGTAGGCCTATGTTAGCCCAATAGCCCTGACTTCCAAGATCGTCGCGTCTAGCCACTCTTTCTACATAAGTACATGCATGTATCCACGTGGTAGACAAAAAAAAAAAAAAAAAAAGATCACAACGTAATTTTTTTTAAAAGTCGACTTGGTTTAGACAGCTCATGTCGCCATGTCGACCTATAATTTTTGGGAAGTCGACTTGGCAAGATAATATATCTCGCCATGACGACATATTTTTTTTTTGTTAAGTCGACTTGGTAAGATAATTTATGTCGCCATGTCGACTTATAATTTTTGGGAAGTCGACTTGGCAAGATAATATATCTCGCCATGACGACATGTATTTTTGTTAAGTCGACTTGCTAAGATAATTTATGTCGCCATGTCGACTTATAATTTTTGGGAAGTCGACTTGGCAAGACAGTTTATGTCGCCATGTCGACCTATAATTTTTGGGAAGTCGACTTGTCAAGATAATATATGTCGCCATGACGACATAATTTTTTTGTTAAGTCGACTTGGCAAGATAATTTATATCGCCATGTCGACTTATAAAAGTTATTAAGTCTACATGGTTAGATAAATATCTTTACAAGTCGACAAAATATGGATATTAAGTCGACTTGTCGAGATAAAATACCTCGACAAGTCGTCAAGTCGAATGGCACTTTAACGCTTCCGTAGCCTATAACTTTGTCAGCCAGAACTGGGGGCTTCCAAAAGAGGGGGAAAATGTGATTCAGTTGGTTATGTAATGAGCCAGGTGCGTTGCTATGTCAGGGAATAAGTCAACTATTCATATAGGCATACTTGAAGCCCCCAGTTATGGTTGAAATATACATAAGCATAAAAAACCAGTTCCTCAAGCCTCATGTACACATTTACATTATGAGAAGGAGCTGTGGCCACAAGCATGCGCAGTCTTATTCCCAAGCCACAACTCATCAATATTCATATAATGTAGCCCAAAAGGTTCAGGGAAAAAAAAATCGCGAGCCGGCGATCTTGAAACGTGGATTGCCCAAGAAATTACGTCACGCAAAAATCGCTGTTTCGCTGCCGGCAACTTCTGGGTTTGTAGAATATTGAGAGGCGTTTCCAAAACCGCGTTTTAATTGATTTTCGTAAATTTATATGAGTAATAATGAGTACCATTGTCTTCTAAATGCTTTCCGCTTTACATTGATGTATAGATCGCTATTTTTGTGATTGGCTTTGAATACCTACTTTAAACAGTAATCGAATACAATTTCATGCAAATTGTCAAGAATCTTTGACAAGATATGTTGACAGAATTATAAATTGCAAATTTACTGGGCTTAGTGTTACTTCATGCATATTTTACAAAATTGATGACTATTTTTTGTTCAGTGTCCTCCCCCCTCACTTTTTTTTATATGGATCCATGAAAATTCTCGGGCTCGGCGTAATTTCACTGGTAACCGCGCCGTCCCATCGCGGAAGTTCCCGAGGCAGACTACTGGCTGCTCGCCGTACGCGTCAGAAGAAATGATTCAGGGAGCAAGGGGCAGTCGGAGGCATGATAATTAAAAACTCTCATACTCTGAAAAGTTTGACGTCACTATAAACCTATTTTTCTCCCGGAGTAATTTCCTTTTCTGGTAGAATTATGATTAATCACATGAAGTGCTCTCGACCAATCCAAGAGCAAGAAATTCTTAATCAGGGATATAAAATGTAAAAAGTGGTAGAAACATGCCTAGACCCTATCTTGAATCCGCCATAGCTCGTCAGAATGCCCGGAAAGCAACAAATTTTATTACATATTCTGAAATCCTGTAAGTTCTAGATTTGAATTCGTACAAAATTTTGGCACAGCGATAAGTCGGAATGTCATCATTTTGCGTATGAACGCAAAAAAAAAAGAAAGAAAGAAAACAAAATGATTTGGAAAAAAATGTCATAACTTTTGTGTTCATTTGACAATATTTCACTAATGTGCCAACATTATCAAAATTATCATCTTGCCCAAATATTATCACATCTTACAAAGTAATTTGCCAAACGGATAGACTAACCACCTAATTCGTCTTTAGTGACGAATTAAAATTCTAGTTTTATTTTATTTTCATTTTCTATTATTGATTGATTGATTGATTTGTTTGTTTATTTTATTCATTTATTTGTTTTGTTTTGTTTTGTTTTGTTTGTTTTGTTTTTGTTTTGTTTTGTTTTGTTTTGTTTTGTTTTTTTGTTTTTTTTTTGGGGGGGGGGGGTTAGGGCTGTTTGGGTGTACTTGTTTGTCAATATCATACCAGGGGTTCATAATTCAGAAAATGATATATAGGACTTATAATTCCGAAAATGAAATAAGGTTCATATTCATTCCGAACATCATTTTGATGCATTACTCCGAAGGGTTGTTAATCCGGGGGTACTTTACCGAAGGTTCATAATTCCGAAGGTTCGCAATGCCGAAACACAAATTTCCCATAGCAGAGGGTTCATTATTCCAAAAATAAAAAAAAGGGCTCATAATTCCGAAGGTTGGTAATTCCGAAAATTCAATGGAGCCCTACATGACTTTTCTGAATTACGAACCTTTGGAAATACTAGTGGCGGATTTAGGGGGGCACATCTGGCCTGTGCCTCCCCCCTTTTGGAAGAAAAGTATGCATTGTGACCCTTTTTTATTGTGCCCCCTTTTTAGAACGAAAAACCTTTTTTTTTGTTCTAAAAAAAAAAAAAAAAGTCGAAAAACCCTTTTTTTTTGTTCTAACACCCCCCTCCCCCCGAGCGACTTTTGGAGAGCTGGCGAGACGAAAAAAATACGGGTCTCCCTTCAAGCAGTGTCCAGAATTTGACAAACCTGCGTTTGTGTGCCCCCCTTATACAAAATCTTGGATCCGCCCCTGGGAAATACGAACCCTTTTTCATTTTCGGATTATAAACCATCTCAATTGCTTTGCATACTCTCTTCACTCCTTTTGCTATGTACTTCTGACTTTCACAACTCACAAGGTTACTCATACTCGCTTCTTCTCCTCTGTTTTCGACCTTCACGAGGTCAGACTTTTCTACTCTATGCTTTCCTCATTTTGACTTTGCCTTGTCTTTCAGAACTTTCGCTCTATCTCTTCTCACGTGTTTGCTCAGACTCCTATTCCAACTTTGCGCTGTCATTCAAACATTCAAACTTGCGTCTACAACTTGACTTTCTCCCAATTGTATCGATCCCTCTCTCTCTCTATGACTTTGAGCTCTTTGTTTATGTGCTCAATGACGTCCTTCTCGCTATATTATCTGCTGTGCGATAAGTGTCTTTCTTACGACCTTCATAACTCTCTCTCTCTCTCTCTGACAGAGCAGCTCGTTTGAAGGGGCCGGGTATATAAGACAGACCTCACACTTTATCTTGGGAGACCAGAGGTCAGACTGTCAGATCAGAGAGTGTGTTTTAGCTGCGCGGTGTGTTACCAGTTTGCATTTAATAGAGAGAGAGAGCTCCAGTTCCCGCTATCTTGCCTCTCTGTTTAGCAAGGCATTCTCTCCAGTGATTCTGTCTACCCTGTAAAAATGTGTTGAGTGCACCATAATAAACTTGTTAACTTTAATCTCTGTCTGATGTGTGCTCTTTCTCCCTGACTCTCGGTTATCCTAGACAACAAACTACAAACATAACGGGGATTTATTTTTGGGACTTCCACCAGAATAAGGAAAATATTCTGCCCATTTTAGACAAATACAAAGCTCGTTACACTATATATACTGTATTAGGCTTGTACTATTACAGTCGGGTCGCGGTGCGGCGTGGGGCGGCGCGGCGCGGCTCGCTGGGTAGAAATTTTCCAACATTTTTAAAGAATTTTTTGTATGGTATTCTTTTTTCTGAGCAGCGAAAAAAACAAAAGGAATTTTTTTCCCCCGAACATTTTTCAGGAATTTTATGTATGATTTCCCCCACTTTTTTTTGGTATTATTTTTGTATGTTATGCTGTGTAAACTGAAAATTTAAAATGATCCTATATGTTTCGATTTAGAATCAATAAATGAATGTGAATTTGAATTTGAATTTGAAATTTGAATTTGATTACTTGCAGTAAAAAGAATGGGATGCCTCCGACGTCAGTAGATCTAGGTTCTCAAGTCAGTAGACGTCAGTAAACGTAACAAAACTAAATTAAATTGATGCTTACCTGTCACCATCTTCCCCTGAGCCTGAAGTCATTGTGATACAAGTACTTTTGCATGACAAGCTAAGCGTATTTGTACATCATATTACACACATCATTCAGAGGCGCAGCGTAGCACACGAGCTTCACGAAAAACGTAAACACAGCTAAATAAGCGCGCGAACAAGTAGACGCAGCGCGGGAAAGTGACCTCTCTGCGTTTTCAATCCGACATTTTTTCCAAAGATCAACAAAAACAACAATCGATTATGTAAGTGATTAATTGATCAATTGATTAATTAATCAATCAATCGATTCATTCATTGGATAATTAATCAAAAATTAATTCATGCTGCGATCAGGTCACCCTTTTTTTTTTTTAAGTTAAACATTCCATACAAAATTACTAAACTAAATTTTTGACGTAAAAAAATTACAAGTAAAGTATCACATTTCATACATAAAGTGGCGTATCTACGGGGGGCAGAGGGGGCACGTAGTCCGGGCGGAACTTGAAGGGGGCTCAAAAAAGGCAATAGAGAGAGAAAGAAAGGGGGGAGAAATACAAGAAAATGTATGGTCTTTGAGTTTGAAGGTTATTTGCGCCCCAGTCAAGGACAAAATGTGTAAGAAATGGTGTTTTATAAGGCTTGAAATGCAATATATTTTTTAAAGCTTGGTCGTTTTGCTCCCTCGCTTAATTATGTTCTGGATCTAGCTATTTCGTGCCCCCAATGGCGTTTTAAAGTTAGACCAAAATTAACTCTAGTTGTTTTGCCCCCCCCCCTCCCACCATAAAGCAGGAGCTTATTAAATTTTGTGCCCCCAGACGGGATATAAGTCCATAAAGAGCACTTTCAAAGTATAAAACATTTGAAAGAAATCATAAATTTGCCTAGCAATTGCCTTGGCTAAATTCCACAAATAGGGCCTGTATTTCTTCATGGTTTCATTCATTTCACGCCCCAAAATAGGAATGTTCAAAAATACATTCTTTCATTGATTTCGTTGTTTCTGTCGGGATTGTTTAATTCGTTCAGCGTCTCTACCTGTTCTTTCTTATGACTCCTTTAGTACGCCTTGTTGATGGAAGCAGTGAAAACGAAGGCAGAGTTGAAGTGTACTACAATGGAGGATGGGGAACCGTGTGCGATGACCTTTGGGACGATACCGATGCTGGAGTTGTATGTGAGAGTCTTGGATTGGGTTCTGGAACTGCGGTAGGAAGTGCCGGTTTTGGACAAGGTTCAGGGGATATCGTACTGGATGATGTCCAGTGCACCGGTACCGAAGCAAGTCTTGGAGATTGTCCTAGCAGGGCGATTGGCACCCATAACTGTGTGCACTCGGAAGATGCTGGAGTCCGTTGTTCGGCAGGTAATATCTTGAAATCTTCAAATTCTGCTGAAACTTGAGGATTACATACACTCTTAAAAGAGTTAGGGGAAAAAGAATAATACAAATGAACTATTTTAAACCAATACTGGGATACATACAGACCACTGGATTGTTGGTTTACTTCATATTACGTAATTTAATGCATTGACGTTAGACATTCTACCTTACACTTATATATTCATGATGTAAGTGCCTTGAACATGTTTGGAGGCGGCTAATATATATGCGTCATATGAAATTTGTAGCCTTATCATTTCGCATCACATGAAGCAGTTTTCAGTGTTTAGAAAATGAAATTTGTTGTAACAAAAGCCCCTTCCTTGATATAGCCAGCACTCTACCAGAGGAATAAATTTCTTGACTTGTAGCCAGCTCCTCGAATTCCAATCTTTTATATAAGAAATTTGGAAAATATTGCGTTTTATAGGTTAATATAGTTAGTTGTTGTTCTATTGCTTTGTAACTGTTAAATTAATATTGTAACCACTTATGTGTCTATAATCTGGACTTAAAGAAGTTCGATTTGGAGCATTAGCGTATTCTTTAACTAAGTTTTTCTAATACTTTTCTTTCCTTCTTCCGACTTTATTTTAGTTATTGGTACAGGAATGATTTGAGATGTTGGCGAAGCAAATTCCCATGAGCGCCTACCCACTCCCCTCAATTTACAAATAAAGTAGTTTTCAGTGTTTTGAAAATAAACTTCGTTGCAACAAAAGCCCCCTCCTTGATGTAGCCAGCACTCTACCAAAGGAATAATTTTTTTTCCCGACTTGTAGCCAGCTTCTCAGATTCCAGTCTTTTAAAGGGTACCTGAGGCCTGAAAAAATAATTTGTGTATAGTTAGCTTACACAAAATCAACCCCAGAAAACTTAACACGACATTCAACGGTGACAGGATACAGGAGATATTGATTTTTGAAAATAAAATACCCCCCCCCCAAATTAATATAAATAAGACTTAAGCAAAGACTAGTCGATCGATCACGATAGCTCACCTAACGATATATCGATTCAGGAACGTCTTCACTTTCAATTTTCAATTTTCGATTCGATAAATGAATTTTACGACTTAGTCCTAATTTATTTGTTGTTTCATTTGGTCTCTAGAGTCTTTGTAATTTATGCGCCGAACCAATTTTCTATTCGATATAAACATTTTGCGTTGTATACTTCATCCATTTGATGTTTTATTTGGATTGTATATTATTCATTAGTTACGTGCCAAATCAATTTCCATCGATAAAAAAACATTATGCGTTGTATACTTCATTCATTTCATATTTTATTTGGGTTGTATATTATTCCTAAGTTAAGCGCCAAATCAATTTTCGATTCGATAAATATATTTTGCGTCTTAGTTCTAATTTATTTATTGTTTCGCTTGGTCTGTAGATTCTTTGTAATTTATGCGCCGAACCAATTTTCTATTCGATATTAACATTTTGCGTTGTATACTTCATTCATTTTATGTTTTATTAGGATTGTATATGATACATTAGTTACTTGCCAAATCAATTTCCATCGATAAAAAAACATTTTGCGTTGTATACTTCATTCATTTCATATTTTATTTGGGTTGTATAAAATTATTCCTAAGTTATAAGCGCCAAATCAATTTTTGATTCGATAAATATATTTTGTGTCTTAGTTCTAATTTATTTATTGTTTCGCTTGGTCTGTAGATTCTTTGTAATTTATGCGCCGAACTAATTTTCTATTCGATAAAAACATTTTGCGTTGTATACTTCATTCATTTCATATTTTATTTGGGTTGTATATTATCCCTAAGTTAAGCGCCAAATCAATTTTCGATTCGATAAATGTATTTTGCGTCTTAGTTCTAATTTATTTGTTGTTTCATTTGGTCTGTAGATTCTTTGTAATTTATGCGCCGAACTAATTTTCTATTCGATATTAACGTTTTGCGTTGTATACTTCATTCATTTGTTGTCTAATTTGCGGTATAGAATCCCCGTAAGTTACGCCCCAAATCAATTTTTGATTCTTTAAAAACATTATCCGTTGTATGACTTCATTCATTTGTTGTTTTATTTGGGTTGTAGATTATCCATAAGTTACGCGCCAAATCAATTTCCAACTGGATAAAAACATTTTGCGTAGTACCCTTTATTCATTTGTTGTTTCATTAGGGTTGAATATGTGACCAGGCACCACAAAACCACCAAAAAGTCGCACTGTGTGATTTTCAGGTGGAGCTCAATCAATGTGTTTTGCTTGGCATGGTCAAATTTTAGTTTTGAGTATTTCCTGAAAGAGTATACATTTTTTCTAAGTAATCTAAAAATTTGGAGGCACCAAACAATCTAAAAGTGGTATTTTTGACAGTTTTTTTTATTAGACTTATGTGTATAATATAGTATAATTTAGGTTTTGGATGTCATATATGTATTTAAATTAATCCACTAGATTATCCTAATGGATAAAAACCTTTAAAAAAAATACATTCTTTCATTGATTTCGTTGTTTCTGTCGGGATTGTTTAATTCGTTCAGCGTCTCTACCTGTTCTTTCTTATGACTCCTTTAGTACGCCTTGTTGATGGAAGCAGTGAAAACGAAGGCAGAGTTGAAGTGTACTACAATGGAGGATGGGGAACCGTGTGCGATGACCTTTGGGACGATACCGATGCTGGAGTTGTATGTGAGAGTCTTGGATTGGGTTCTGGAACTGCGGTAGGAAGTGCCGGTTTTGGACAAGGTTCAGGGGATATCGTACTGGATGATGTCCAGTGCACCGGTACCGAAGCAAGTCTTGGAGATTGTCCTAGCAGGGCGATTGGCACCCATAACTGTGTGCACTCGGAAGATGCTGGAGTCCGTTGTTCGGCAGGTAATATCTTGAAATCTTCAAATTCTGCTGAAACTTGAGGATTACATACACTCTTAAAAGAGTTAGGGGAAAAAGAATAATACAAATGAACTATTTTAAACCAATACTGGGATACATACAGACCACTGGATTGTTGGTTTACTTCATATTACGTAATTTAATGCATTGACGTTAGACATTCTACCTTACACTTATATATTCATGATGTAAGTGCCTTGAGCATGTTTGGAGGCGGCTAATATATATGCGTCATATGAAATTTGTAGCCTTATCATTTCGCATCACATGAAGCAGTTTTCAGTGTTTAGAAAATGAAATTTGTTGTAACAAAAGCCCCTTCCTTGATATAGCCAGCACTCTACCAGAGGAATAAATTTCTTGACTTGTAGCCAGCTCCTCGAATTCCAATCTTTTATATAAGAAATTTGGAAAATATTGCGTTTTATAGGTTAATATAGTTAGTTGTTGTTCTATTGCTTTGTAACTGTTAAATTAATATTGTAACCACTGATGTGTCTATAATCTGGACTTAAAGAAGTTCGATTTGGAGCATTAGCGTATTCTTTAACTAAGTTTTTCTAATACTTTTCTTTCCTTCTTCCGACTTTATTTTAGTTATTGGTACAGGAACGATTTGAGATGTTGGCGAAGCAAATTCCCATGAGCGCCTATGCACTCCCCTCAATTTACAAATAAAGTAGTTTTCAGTGTTTTGAAAATAAACTTCGTTGCAACAAAAGCCCCCTCCTTGATGTAGCCAGCACTCTACCAAAGGAATAATTTTTTTCCCCGACTTGTAGCCAGCTTCTCAGATTCAGTCTTTTAAAGGGTATACCTGAGGCCTGAAAAAATATTTTGTGTATAGTTAGCTTAAACAAAATCAACCCCAGAAAACTTAACACGACATTCAACGGTGACAGGATACAGGAGATATTGATTTTTGAAAATAAAATACCCCCCCCCAAAAAAAAAAAATTAATATAAATAAGACTTAAGCAAAGACTAGTCGATCGATCACGATAGCTCACCTAACGATATATCGATTCAGGAACGTCTTCACTTTCAATTTTCAATTTTCAATTCGATAAATGAATTTTAGGACTTAGTTCTAATTTATTTGTTGTTTCATTTGGTCTCTAGAGTCTTTGTAATTTATGCGCCGAACCAATTTTCTATTCGATATAAACATTTTGCGTTGTATACTTCATCCATTTGATATTTTATTTGGATTGTATATTATTCATTAGTTACGTGCCAAATCAATTTCCATTGATAAAAAAAACATTATGCGTTGTATACTTCATTCATTTCATATTTTATTTGGGTTGTATATTATTCCTAAGTTAAGCGCCAAATCAATTTTCGATTCGATAAATATATTTTGCGTCTTAGTTCTAATTTATTTATTGTTTCGCTTGGTCTGTAGATTCTTTGTAATTTATGCGCCGAACCAATTTTCTATTCGATATTAACATTTTGCGTTGTATACTTCATTCATTTTATGTTTTATTAGGATTGTATATGATACATTAGTTACTTGCCAAATCAATTTCCATCGATAAAAAACATTTTGCGTTGTATACTTCATTCATTTCATATTTTATTTGGGTTGTATAAAATCATTCCTAAGTTAAGCGCCAAATCAATTTTTGATTCGATAAATATATTTTGTGTCTTAGTTCTAATTTATTTATTGTTTCGCTTGGTCTGTAGATTCTTTGTAATTTATGCGCCGAACTAATTTTCTATTCGATGGAAACATTTTGCGTTGTATACTTCATTCATTTCATATTTTATTTGGGTTGTATATTATCCCTAAGTTAAGCGCCAAATCAATTTTCGATTCGATAAATGTATTTTGCGTCTTAGTTCTAATTTATTTGTTGTTTCATTTGGTCTGTAGATTCTTTGTAATTTATGCGCCGAACTAATTTTCTATTCGATATTAACGTTTTGCGTTGTATACTTCATTCATTTGTTGTCTAATTTGCGGTATAGAATCCCCATAAGTTACGCCCCAAATCAATTTTTGATTCTTTAAAAACATTATCCGTTGTATGACTTCATTCATTTGTTGTTTTATTTGGGTTGTAGATTATCCATAAGTTACGCGCCAAATCAATTTCCAACTGGATAAAAACATTTTGCGTAGTACCCTTTATTCATTTGTTATTTCATTAGGGTTGAATATGTGACCAGGCACCACAAAACCACCAAAAAGTCGCACTGTGTGATTTTCAGGTAGAGCTCAATCAATGTGTTTTGCTTGGCATGGTCAAATTTTAGTTTTGAGTATTTCCTGAAAGAGTATACTTTTTTTCTAAGTAATCTAAAAATTTGGAGGCACCAAACAATCTAAAAGTGGTATTTTTGACAGTTTTTTATTAGACTTATGTGTATCTTCTCTAGATTTTGTTGTATTACTTTTTTTTTTAAAAGACCCTGAATACTTGTTTCATTTTGATCTCCCATAACTTTTAAACAATGTATGTTCTTGCATTGATATTTGAGCACTACGATGAACCGGATATGCCTAATTAGTATGCCAAGTTTTAAGACAATCTGATAATTCCTTCATAGAAATTTTTATTGAGTTCTAATCCTCCTTTTGTCACCTTAGCGCAACACCTTGCAAGTCAGAGTGCTTCAATAGACTGCAAACTTTAAACGCTTATTTCTCAGAAGTATAACATTCTGAGGGACTGTATTCTACTAGCTCTTTGTACAGTGAGTTAGGAACATCCAATACTAATGAGTTATATATATGGGTTAGAGAATCTCCTCTTTCAGAATCAGGCCTTAACTAAAAATTCATATCTGGCGACTTTTTGGTGGTTTTGTGGTGCCAGGTCACATATTATCCGTAAGTTCCGCCCCAAATCAATTTTCAAGTGTTTGTCAGCCCCGGCGCTGTACATAGCAGACGACAACGCGATAATGCGATCGCGATAATTCCACTATCGCGTCTTGGCGTTCGCCGAACGTGCACGCATAAAAAAAAACCGCACACGCATAGAAAACTGCTCGGGCGGAACTCAACTCCAGTTGAATTCCGCGCGTCGTTCGTTCACGCTGTCCTTTATTCTCTTCAAACTCCTTAACCGCTAACCTGTAGAATGCCGGGTAAAGATATTTGGGGTTAATTTTATACATTCTAACTGTATACAAATTATTTTTTGGGGCCCAGAGACCCTTTAAGAAGAAATTCGGGAAATATTACGTTTTGCAGTTTAATAGTTGTTCTTTTGCGTTGTAACTGCTAAAGCAATATTTTAACCGCATATGTGTCTATATAATCCAGACTAACAGAAGTTCGGTTTGGAGCATTAGCTTATTGTTTAAGTAGTTTTTCTCACACTTTGACTTAACTATGGGAACCGTCTGCAATGGCAGTTGAGCCGATACCGATGCCGGTGGTCCTCTTGTTTTTTACTCTTTTTTTTTTTTCCTCTTCTTCTTGCTCGTCCTATCATCTGTTTACTCCAATTTTCTTCTCTTCTTCCGACTTTATTTTAGTTATTGGTACAGGAACGATTTGAGATGTTGGCGAAGTAATTTCCCATGAGGGCCTACCCACTCCCCTCAAATTTACAACATGTGAGACTCAAGACCCCAAGAATATCCCAGAAAAAAAAAAATCACTTTTATTTTCACTTAAATTTTATCTTGTTATCTCTGTATTAAACTTCTCATTCTTTATCTCCATTTCTCTTCCTCTCTTTCATAATTACTTTAGTACGACTGGTTGGTGGAAGCAGTGAAAACGAAGGTAGAGTTGAAGTATACGACAATGGAGGATGGGGAACCGTGTGCGATGACCTTTGGGACGATACCGATGCTGGAGTAGTGTGCCGAAGTCTTGGATTTGGTTCTGGAACGGCGGTAAGATATGCCGGTTTTGGACAAGGTACAGGGGAAATCCTACTGGATGATGTCCAATGTACTGGAACCGAAACAAGTCTTCAAGATTGCCCTAACGCTGGAATCGGCATCCATAACTGTGGGCACTCAGAAGATGCTGGAGTCCGTTGTTCTGCAGGTAAAATATTCAAATCCCGTTGAAACTTGAGGAATATAGTAGTAATTTGGGGGAATACGTGGCACTATCGTGTTATATTTTGATTAAACTTCATCAATTTTTAAATGTATTAATGCATTGATGATATACGCGCACGGAGCATGTTTAAAGATGGATTATGCTGCATGAAATTTGTAATTTTCATCATATATCTTTACATCAGATTGTCTTCAAAGTTGAACGATTCAAGAAATGACTATAACACTTTCACTTTTTGTTTTTCACATTTTCATGTAAATTGTCTTATTGTCTAATGTTTGTGTATATACATACAGTACTGGTCAAAATTATTAGAACACCTGTTAAATTGAACAAATTTAATGTTCATCAATATTCAGTGCGTACTGCGTATTATAGAAAGTAAACACAACTGTAGTAGCTTCTAATTAAAAAAGATGTATCGTCAGTGGGCTTGTAATCTATTTTATAGTAAAGAGCAACTTATATTCTGTCTAATAATACTTTGTTCATAATCGTGCTGCCACCGATAACTGAGCAGCACGCTTTTAAAAAAGTTTTGTCAAAATCCTCTTGTACCAAATTTGGGCTGAAGCAACGAATGTGGGTCAAAACCAACGTAATATTTCAATTGATTTTGTGCATTACAATGGAAAAGGTTTTAATGCCAACTTTTACAAGCAAAATTTATGCCATTTATTAAGGTAAGCCTTTTTTATTGAGCCATTCAAATGGATAATGCTTATTTGGTAATAAGTAAATAAATTTGCTCTCTTTTTTTCCCTGAAAGTCTATATATCATTTTCTTTGGTAATTCTCAACACATATATCCTTTCTTGCATTCTTTCAGTCTTTAAGGTCAGTAAACCTTTGAGTTAATGTGCTATCCAAGAAAGACACATTATGCACCTTATGCAGGTGAAATGGTGCAGAGGACAAATGAGCAGAGATTCTTTAGTTATCATCAGGCAAGAAGTTAGAAGGCTCTTAAAATGAAATAGGATTATTATAGGCCCCTGTAGATTGAAAGAAGGTTCATGTGAAAGCTTAGGAATACTGGATCACTTTAAACAATGAAGCATTGAAGCACGAAAGAGAATCCGTCTTTTAAAAAAGGATTTTAGACTAAATTAACGCATTCATATAGCTTGACCGACATCCGTTGCATCAGCCCAAACTTGATATAAGTTTGACGACACTTTTTAAAAACCTGATGGCGCTCAGTCATCCGTGGCAGAAAAGTTATGAATGAGGTATCATTGGACAAAAAACAAGTTACTCTTCACCATGAAATGTATTTCAAGGTCACATCGGTTGAAACATTTTCATTAGAAGCTATCAAATTTGGGTATACTTTTTTGATACTCACTGTATGATTCTTTATTACCATAACTTCTGATTAATGAATTAAGAAATTGCCGGACTATAAGAAAGCCCTTTTTATTTATTCACTATATATATATATATATATATATATATATATATATATATATATATATCCATCACGATGTCCAGTATAAACATGATTTCAGTCAGCTGGAAAAGCTCAAGTGTAAAAAGAAATCAGTAAACTGACAAATGCCAGAAACATTATATATTTAATTTAGAATTTCTGCTGGTGGATGCGGGTATAGAAATATACCAAAATTTTCTAAACATGCAGTGGACTTTGACAATGACCCTGGTCTTTCACATGGTTTGGTTATACCCTATAACATGACTCAGAAACCAGGAAATGTGGATATAGCAAAACAACTTATTGATAAACAAATCAAAATCAAATTTCGCAACTTTTAGCAGGTGTCAGTACTCATAGCCTTACCAGCGGGTGGCATTTATCTGTAAACAAACACTGGGCATATATTTACCAACATTACCTCATTAATTAGGGTTGAGAAAAATTTGCCCAATATTTCTACCCCCCTTTTTTTTTTATCAAGTTGGGTGAAATTTGTGGGGCAAGTATTGATTAATCAAATTACCTTTTATTTTCTTCCATCCTATTTGTGGACATTTAACATTTGTTCACATAGTACAATATAATATAATGTAACATATTCAGAATGAAATAACTTCAAATACAGGGAAGAAGGCGCGAATCCCAGTAAGCTTACACTTGTAACGGGTACGCCTGAGAACACAAGTACAATATAAATAGAAGAAAAGAAGAGAGGGACAGACAAGAAAGGGAGAGAAAAGGAAAGGGAACTAGGTGGAAAGAGGAAGGAAGAGAACTGCAACATAATTTATAAGAAATTGATGGAATCGTATAGCACGCATGTGTAACAGTACAATGGCAAGATATTATTGAAGATTACAATATGCAAATATTTACAGGTATGTTTACAGACAATAAGACAGGTTCAGATGTAATATAATCTAGTAAGACATTGCAATGGTTGATCTAAAAATTACTAGACGGTGGAGGTTAAATTTTACCCAATCTGGTACCGGTTGATAAAATACCCAAACATTTGATAACGATAATAAGGTCGGACGGTCGGAAATTAAATACCAATATCAGTGGTAACTGTTAAGGCCTAACAAAATTTAGTAATAGTTCTATGTCAACATGATTTATTGAGTTGTTGTGTGTACGCCAATTAGTGTCCCATGATTCATGCATGCTATCTGTATCGATAGAGTAAGACCTATAATGGCAACTGGTATATAGATGGACAGATTCGAAAGGATATTCGGTATACAGCTGTGTCCTGTATTTATTGACCTAGATTGGGGGTAAGTGTAAAACAAAATTAGGCAACTGAATTTGCCCAACCATATAGCATTTATTATCAGTAAGGTAAATTTTTGGGAATAGCAAGATTGGGTTAAAAGAAATATCAAAACTAAGTTGGTAAAATAAAATGTTGGATAAAAAAAGGGTTGGGTAATTATTGGTTAATCAGAAGTGTCAAATGTTTGGTAATTCTTTTACCAACAGTATCATGGTAATTGCATTAACCAACAGAATTTGGGTAATAAATGCCCAGAAGTTTAATGTACAGCATACTACCGATAGCTGGTTAAGAATTAGTTAAAATTTCGACCAACTATTTTAAGAGTGTGCGATGTTCGCAAGAAGCAAGTGCAATGATTGGCATAACTACGATGGCTGCACGTGTCATCTGCATTCACCAACAAACTTGCTTGTCTTCCGTGCTCCTGCGAAAATAAATAAATAATATCCACACAAAATACCAAAAAAAAAAAAAAAACAAAAACAAAAACAACAAAAAAACAAAAACATGCAGACCCTTGCGTCAGATGCAAGACAGGTTTGGTCATCCGGGATGGGTATTGGAATGGAGGCTCAAAATTATTTGTGTATATCAAAAAGTATCCATAAAAATGAGTTGGTTTCTCCTGTTCAATTTTAAATCTCGTTGTCTCAGTCTGAAACTTTCTAATTCTTCATCTCTGTTTTTTTCATTCTTAATTCCCATATACCTATCTATTTCTTTCTACCCCCCCCCCCTCACTCTCTCTCTCTCTCTCTCTCTCTCATGACTCCTGTAGTACTAGTACGGCTGGTTGGTGGAAGCGATGCAAACGAAGGCAGAGTTGAGGTATACTACAATGGACAATGGGGAACTGTCTGTGATGACTTTTGGGACAACACTGATGCTGGAGTAGTGTGCCAAATGCTTGGTCTCGGTTCTTCAGGAACGGCCTTTTCTAATGCTTATTTTGGAGCAGGCTCTGATCCGATCATCCTTGACAATGTCCAGTGTACTGGAGAAGAAAACAGCCTCTTCACGTGTCCAAGCAATGAGCCTTTCGTGGAAAACTGCGCGCACTCTGAAGACGCAGGTGTTCGATGTACTGGTTAAATTAAAGGTAAATTCAATTTTTTTTTAATTTCCAAAGCTCTTCCGAAGTGCACAGAGCCGTTGGATCATACAATAGTGCATGGGGCTACCCCGTATAAATAATAATAATAATAATAATAACAGTAATGACAGTCTTATTTACCCAGGGTAGCCGGAAGTGCCTTCACGAATACACCGCAGTGTTGTCTTAAATTGGTCATCGTGCCAAAGACATGACAAACCATGCAAACACTAATCGAAGCAGTTAATTTTGGATTTCATTTATTTTCTTTTTGATGTTGCCGATTTATCTGTACTAGTGTATGCTTTCCATAACTGAAATATGCCTTATGCTTTCATTAGTTTTGTTTTTGGTCAACTTGTTCAGGCAAAATGGTAGACGTTTAGTCATTCACTTCATGTCGTTATATTTGCCACATTCCTATGCGTATATCTATATATACTATCGTGCTTTTATCATCGTATCCATCTGCAACAGTGGAGGAAAAAAAAATTACGTACAGGAATTAATGATGATAGTGTTTAATTCATCGGGAACCCTGTACAAATATAAAGGGGCTTTGTTTGGTAACAAAGTAATAACGCAAGCGTGTAAAACCATCTTAATTTAATTACGGCTTGGTCAGTCCTCAACGATAACAATAACGATAGTATATAGTAACGTAGTATATGTGGAAAATGAATTTGAAATTGATGTGGTAGGTCCGACCTTCTTCTCGTTGGAATCGTCGACCATTGATTTTTTTTGTTATTGTTGTTTTTGGACAGACCTCAGTGACAAATGCGAATCAATGATAATCCACTGATGCCACGTCAGTGCATGGGTGTCAATCCCGGGGGGGGGGGGGTATATATAACCCCAAAACTGGCTGCAGACTATAAGTGGCAATAAACCCTTCATTTTAATCAAAAAAACATGTAGCGTGCGCCGTATAGGGTATGTGTTAATTATCTTTGATTATCACTAGATTGTTCACATGCAGGTTTCAGGCATTTCTCAACCATTAAATATATCATCATTCAAAATCGCGTAAATAAAAAGTAAAAATTACGATCAAATTCAAGTTATATGAAGCGCCCTCTTGAGACTGATAGCATAATTGCTGTTCTTTGTAGAAATAGATGGATTATGTGAATTTTCCTGCCAGTGAAGTTTATGATCAGCTCCTCGACACCTCCCCTCCCCCCCCCCCCCCCCCCATCTCTGTAAATTGATCATAAGGGAAACCACTAGTAAACCACTAGTTTTTACATTTGCGGTTGACATGTTTTGACATGTGTGGTAAAGGGTGTTTCAATATTTTACATATTTTAATGGTCAGGAAAACCTCACACTCACGCACACACACGCTTTACACACATACATCTTACAGTAACTTATCTTACATAGGTGCATGCAAGCAATGAGTTTTTACATTTGCGGTCGACATGTTATGACATTTGTGGTAAAAATGGAAATTTTTTGCATTTGTAGGCGAAATGTTTTTACATTTGTGGTTAAATAGATTTTTACATTTGTGGGCGATTTTTACACTTCTGGTTGACATGTTATGACATTTTTGGTTTATTTTGACATTTGCAGGTGCAATGTTTTTACATTTGCGGTTATTTTTACATATGTGGTTGATTTTTACATTTGTAGGCTCTACAATCCCCACTCCCAGGCTTTCTTGTTCTCTGTTTCCTATCCAAACCCTTTCTTTTTGTTGATGTTGTATTGCTTCATATGAAATAATTATGAAGTATGATTACCACTTCATCCGACGCCACATTAACTACTACTGAATAAAACTTCTTCCCGTACTTCATTGCCCTTATTCAACTTAATTTCAAAGGCTATAAATGAGTTACATTGATGCGTTTTTAATGAATATACATATTAGAAATCCCCAAACTATGTTGTATTTTTCTCATTTTTCAGACGATGCTGAAAGAACGTGATACACATTGAGTGTTACAACGACCGGATTTCGCGACTCTCTACCCGTATTTAATCGAGACTTGAACCTTTTCTATATCTAATGGATATGCTAGTATTATAGTACACTTTGAAGTAAAACAACTCGTTTTTACTTGTTTAACTTTAACCGATTAATATCCAAATGAATTATAGTCGTTAGATGTGTACGGTAGAATTTTCCCATTTTTGTGTCGGGTACTCTTGCTTTTACGATGTAAGGACATGAAGGAAGGAAGTCGCCTTCCTTCATGTAAGGACATGAAGGAAGGTAACTTTGAAAGTAGTTTAAGGGTCATTCCATGTCAAATCACCAAACCCCCCCCCCCCCCCCCATTTTTGTGTCTGGTACTCTTGCTTTTATAGGATATAAGGACATGAAGGAAGGTAACTTTAAAAGTAGTTTAAGTATCATTCCATGTTAAATCACCTCAATCCCTCCCGCCCTTTTTGTGTTGGTTACTCGCGCTTTTAGAATACAAGGAAGACTTTTTAAAAGTAGATAAGGTAGATAAAAGCCTTTTAAGGTAAAAAGGTAGATTTTCTAAAAAATATATCAAATACTCCCATAGAGAAAGATATAGAACAACGTGAATATCCCCCCCCCCCCACTATAAACAATTCATTATCAAAGCTTATTGGTAGTCCAGTTCTTTTTCCGATCATATAACTATAAACTTTTCAAACATTAGTTTCATTATCAAAATTATATTCATAAAAATTATTAATTGACGTTTAAATTAATATATCAGAGTCAGTGTATTTATATTTGTAATATACATTTACATCATATATCATTAGCAATATAATAACGGCATTCATGAAGTTTTCTTCAATGAATATCCCAATCAAATCCTAGGCGAAAAAAATGACATTTCTCCACATTTTCCAGGTATATTATATTTAGCATTATAGTTGTAACTGTAATTTCTAATTAATGATTGATATACTTGTATTTCAAACAGTGTTTTTTTTTCGTAAACGAATTTTATTGAAAAAACAGAAGTTGGTTTGATATCTTAAAAGAAAATCATATCTGGTAAATTCTGATGGTGATTCGGTGCTATAGGAAAATTTATTAGTTTTCTGGGGTATTAAATTCATAATTATTAAAGAATTCATGGTTTATCGGGGAATAAAACTTTGTTCATGTTTTCGTAAAAAGTCGATGATGATTCATTGGTACAAGATTGAAATTATAGAACTCGATGCCTTCTTTTGGATTAAATTCTGTCATTTCTCTGCATTGCAAAATTGTGAAGTATTGTCTCTTTCTTGTGTAACTGTAATGTAGTGACTTGCGATAAGCGCACCTGATATTTCAATTGCAGCGTTCACAACAGGCTGCTTTAGACATATTCAACGAAATGAGTGAATATGGGGAACACATTTGAGAGTGAAAAATAAGTTATTGGTTCTGTGCCCTGTTTCGTAACACTTGCTATTGTTAACAAATAACACAAATCTATGACACATCTGCTCTCAGCCAATCAAATTCCATGATTTCAATAGCTTATAACAGTGTATTGTAACTCGTTATTGGTAACAAGTTTATGAAACAGGGCCCTGAAGGATTAGCTCATTCAGTATCAAATTGAAACATTGGACATAATGTCTGTTGAGAGCCAGAACAGCGTTAAAGGGGGTACTCAATGCTGAAACAATGTTAGTTCATTTAAAAGATCATGATTTTATTAGAAGAAAATCATCTGCCTTAAATTTTTTTTAAAACTCGTGTTGCCAGAAAATCCCCGAAATATGGTAAGATTTCAGGATATTTTGGCCCCTCAGCTGTGTCCCAATTTCAGCTAGGTAACCACAATGACGTCAAAGTGGTTACCTTGTCTCGCAATTATAGCAAAATGCGCGCAAGGTGTAATGCTTTTTGTACAGTCTAGCGCGCAACACATCTGCAATACGCGAACCTGGGTAACCACTTTGACGTCATTGTGGTTACCTAGCTGAAATTGGGACACAGCTGAGGGGCCAAAATATCCTGAAGTCTTACCATATTTCGGGGATTTTTCTGGCAACACGAATTTTTAAAAAACTTAAGGCAGATGATTTTCTGCTAATAAAATCATGATCTTTTAAATGAACTAACATTGTTTCAGCATTGGGTACCCCTTTAACTCTGTGTTAAAGTATATGAGTTAATCAATTAATGCCCTTCTAGCTCAAAGCAGACGATAAGTGAATTGTCATCAGTTCTAACTGTCAAAGTTGGTAAACTTTTCTCCTGTATCAATTAAAAGACATTTTCTATATGCTTGTGCTCAAGATAGATTCCGGGTAACAAGGTTTGAGATTTTCAGAAGTTGAGGCATATCTCGATATTCAAAGAAAAAAAAATCATGTTATACAAAATGACATGTCCCATAACGGTAAAGGCGGCACTCTAGCAAAAAACCCCAACCTTACAAGCAAGCAAACAATATATATAGGTATTTTACCATAATTTTATACATGTATTTTACATTGAATATATATATATGTATATATATATATATATATATATATATATTTTTTCACTCAGACTATGGGACAGGCTCCCAGACTATATATGGTCGAGGTGACTGCATTAATACTGCTTCCTGAGACGGAACCCCAATTTGAAACTCCCGATTACATGTCGTTTTTGAGAACGTTCGTATTTCTGAAGTTTCATAATTCCGATAGGTTCGTTATTCCGATGGTTCATAATTTCGAAGGCTCGTTATTCCTAAGTTTCATAATTTCGAAAATGAAAAAGGGTTCATAATTCCGAAAATGAAATAGGGTTCGTAATTCCGAAAATGAAATAGGGTTCTTATTTTCAAACACGAAATAGGGTTCGTAATTCCGAAAATGAAATAGGGTTTGTAATTCCGAAAATGAAATAGGGTTCGTAATTCCGAAAATGAAAGAGGGTTCATAATTCCGAAAATGAAATGAGGTACCTAAAAATGAGGGAGAGGGGCCAAAAACGACTGAGCAGCCTCCCCCCCCCCCCCCACTCTCCATATCAAGGGTGCAAAAAAAAAAATGGGGAGAGATAAAAGAGAGAAAAAAAATATTACACAATATTACAGAATAAGAAACAGTGAATTATCTGGAGGCTGCCGGATAATTCCTTATTGCTTATACACGTTCATATTTGTGACAGCTTGAAAGGTAACTGCGGGTTGCAGGTACTATCCTCTACCCTCATTTTGTTCAAAATTCACGTCGGATGAAGGTTTGCAATGCCGACCATTAATATGCACATATCTCACAATGTGTTATTTGGTATTTCATCGGCGTTGGGGATTCCCACAGTGATAAAGACAGCCTTAGTATATTCAAATCTGTTACTGTGCGTTCAGAGTGCAAAGTCCAAATCAAGGCATACAAAATTTTGCACAGTTGATGATATGGACACGTAATGTATGAATGCATGTTTCTCTGTGTGTAATTATGATATTGGTGTATATGACTGCAATGCCCACTTTTTATTAGATGTTTTTATTAGATGTGAATAAAGGAAGCGTGGGCTTGGCAAATAATAATTATTTATGCATGGCCTGCAGGTGTCTAGGGTAGGGGAATGTAAGTTGGTTGACACGTACATGTAGGGTTAGTAGTGTAACTGACAACTTTTATAAAAAAAAAAAAAATCCTGGTTGCTGAAAATGATCCAAGGGTCTGATAGGGCTACATTTTATTACTTTACTGTGATCCCTCTTTTCACTCTTTGAAAGTTTCCATTCAAATCTGAATAATGTGACTGCTCATTTCACATAAAATGTTACCCACAGGAATATTTATGGTTAAAAGTTATTACTATTTGGAAACAGGTATTTTAATGGTCAATGCAATTGAGGCTTTTTTTCGCATATAGGTTATGCAATTAGTTTATATTATTTAAGAAAATATAATTTGTATCTTGATTGATTTCATGTGGTTTTTGCTATTATATTCGCATGCACAGGGTATGTGAAGATGCAAGCGGAAGCCTTGAAAAAACCATTGTTATGGTTCAAATGAACACGGTGGTAATATCATTTCTATTCGTGCGATATAATGCCTAAAATGCTCCAAATGGTATAAGCCTAAGTTTAATAAGAAAATCAGGACCGTACACCAACATGCATTTTTCCAACTGACCCCTCGCTATACATGTTCTTACTAACTCCGTATATAGATGATTTCATAGTTTGAACACTTAACATGGTCATGGCTTAGATGGACTGACTAATCTTATAAGCGACTGATAATTTTCAAAATTGTTAAGGATGTCATTTGTAGTTCAAATGTATATGCTGTTAATGATGTAGTTAACATTTATTCAATAAAGTCTACTTTGTTGGGCTAATTTTGTGAAATAAATCACATCACATCATCAGTTCCTTTTCAGAGATCTGTCGATTTCTTTATTCAGACTTGAAGAATTTTATTGCACTAATGAATTCATGTTGTGCTTCATGAATTATGACGTTGATGTTGCGTATGATAAATTCATGGATTAGGTAAAGCTTTCAACGAGTGTATTCCCCCACAGATTATTAAGCGTAAAGATTATACATGTCAAGCCCGGCAACCATGGGTTACTAAATCTTTGCTTAGGTGTATAAATCGGGAAAAAAACAACTTTGCTATAGATTCCGTTCTAATCCTTCAGATGCTTCTCGTAAAAATATGCTAAGTACAGAAATATTTTGACATGACATCTTTATTGCGAAGAATGATTATTTTTGCTCTCAATTTGATTTGTCTAAAAATAATACTAAGCCAATTGGAAGGTTATTAATAATGTGCTAAATAGATGTAGTCAAAAGAAACAACCTGCTAGAATCTTGTTAAACAATAATTGTATTGATAATAGCAACCTGATTGCTGATGCCTTTAATGATTTTTTTTGTGCAAACATAGCACCCACCCTTTATTTCACTCTGGTTCTACCCTATATAAATTATGGTATTCTTGCTTGGGGCACCTCTACTAAGTTTCAATTAGATAGACTCTCAGTTATACAAAAAAGACGGGCGATGAGAATAATTTTTGAAAAAGCCTAGACTAGCTCCGTCTAATTTTTTTTGTTTTGTTGAAAATAAATTGTTGAAACAAAACGATTAGTTTTTATTACCAGTTAGGAAGTTTAAAGTATCAAGCACGAATTCATGAATTGCCTCAGGTATTACAATTAATGTTCAAAACGAATGATGGAGTGCATAGGCATTCTACACGCCAATCTTCTTTCTTTCATTTACCACTTCTTCGTACTCATCTTGCCCAGAAAAAAATTAATTAACATACACCCTTTTATTGGAATCATCTTGATTCAAATCTAAAGCAAGCTTCCTCTCTTAAAATTTTTAGAAGAAATCTTAAACACTATCTAATTAGCTCTTACAGTATAAGTTCATAACAATTGTACATGTATTTGCTTTTCTGCCTTTGTCTAAACATAATAAAAAACAAAACCTATCCTTCAAGACGTCTCTTTGATCATAC
Organism: Heliocidaris tuberculata; assembly: GCA_025618425.1. Lineage (NCBI taxonomy): Eukaryota > Metazoa > Echinodermata > Echinoidea > Camarodonta > Echinometridae > Heliocidaris > Heliocidaris tuberculata. Next base: position 22,813,823 of record CM046840.1, read on the forward strand.
TTACACATACTCACTATGATGTGTATCTGGATTTTCTACTACTATAAACTCAACAGGCTGAAATTAACTGCTCATATAAGTTTATCTTTATTTTGACGTTTTAGTCATGTTTATGTGTGTTTATTTCTTATTTAAACGCATATCTTGTCTCGTCTCTTTACTGCCATGGGAACCTAGTTTTAACAAGATGTGCTTTTCCTTAGGTTCCCCCATGATACTGCCTTTTCTAGTGACTACTGTAATTTTCACTCTTGATTACATTGAAATTGTTATAGATTATGATATCTGTATTCGATATTTCAACTTTGTATACTTTCAATAAATTGTAATGTTCATGGCAGATTTCTGCAGTATTATGAAAAATTCATTCATTCGTTCATTCATTATGAAATAAATTCATTCATTCAATTGAAACCATTTTCATTTCTGGGGACTACATGATAGTGGTAAAGTGACATGATCCTAATAATGGCAATTCTATATTTAGTTAGATTGCACGGACTACATAATACACATTACGTGCATGTCATAAGTGCCCATGTATATGTACGTATATATTTTACACATATACAGGGTACGTTCTCGTAGTTTCGCAAGATTTTCCCTTTGGCTTTTGTCATGTTTGTCCCAATATTTCTTTCAGTAGGAAATATGTAAACTAAAGTACGTGTCTCAGACAATATACATGCACTATATCTACCTTGGGAAATAAATCTAATATGTTTAAGACAACCTGTAGACTAAACCTCTTTCTTCAAAATACAAGTCATGGACATTTTTTAACGTTTGGGCAACTTGTGTTGTGCCTGCCGTATCTCTGTACTGTAGATGCTTTGTAGGTCAATGCAGAAATGAATATGAAATTTCTACTTACATGTCTTTATAGTGAGAAGATATCTTTATCAATAAACAAAACAGATCTGTTTTGTGGAACAGGTCCTTGGAAAATGACCAGGAAAAATAACTCGTAAACACTTCCCCTTCAACTATTTTTACTCGACCGACCACGGAGCAGATCCTTCGAGCGCCATCCGAGAGAATTGGGGCGGCGACTGAACTACGTCCTGGTCATATGTTTTACTGCACGGTTCTTGCAACACTCGACTGTGAGTGAATTATAGTGATTTTAATCATAGGATGGGAAAGGGATGACTCCTAAGTAAATTGCACGCATAGACCAATTGATGCGTAGGATTTTTACCGGTGTGATTTACTGAAATACAAGGAAAAATGACATCCCAAATCCATAAATCGATAGAATTAAATATAAAATTCACAAACCCGTCTTGTGATATATAGATCTATAGATTTTTTTATTTAAAAAAAAAATTTTTTTTAGTCGGCCTTTAGCTTACTGCTGCAATTTTTCTTAACTGAAACGAATTTGGTCAGGTCTGTTAAGAAAATTTGGGGGGCAAATTTTTTTGCCTATGAGTTATATGTATCAAAAGTGTTAATTTTGGATAGGGTGCGACGAAATTGGTGAATGGCACCTATTTAAAAATGCTAATTCATGCAAATTTTATGGAAAACACAAATTCAACTGTATGTCTTTAAATAAACTAGTTCCTTATTATTTTTTTATATCCAGGTGAGTCTGCTGAAATCAAATGCAATTGCAGTGTTAATTGTTTCATCATATTCATTTTTCTTGATCTTTATGTTAATTTATGCTAATTTATGCATAAAACCCATGTTCTATGATATACTCACGAAATAAATATGCACGGGCTTCAAATTTGTAACACAAAAGTTAGATTGATCAGATAGAATGAAGAAAATCATCACTAATTGCAAAAATCTTATGATACTTATTGATTTAGTGCTTATTTGTTTTAATTTTTTAATTTTAAGCATGATACACAGTTCAAATGGGTATATAAAGAAACAACTATACCCGCAAAGGCGCAAATATTCACACTGAATGAGAAGCGCCTTTATAAACTCAAACAAACAAGCAAACAAACACACCCTGAAAATTGTAACATATTAGTGAATAAGGTCAGGTTAGTGAAATGACTATGTTAACTGTGATATTCTGAGTATATTTCTTGATTTTTAATGCTGTCTTATTATATTTTATGCATATTCATGCATAAAACAAAGTTTCAATGGTACATGTATATTAAGAAATGACTAGAGGCCTCACCAGCACGTAAAATGTGTTACTCATTGGTAAAGGTAAATTAAAAGACATTGTTAACTAAGTATATTTCTTGATTTTTATTGCAAATGCATATTTATGAATCACTCGGGGGGGGGGGGGTATCAAGAAATACCTGTACCATCACTTTAAATTCGTAAATTGCAACAATTTGGTGAGCTTCGTGAATTAGGTCACTCAAAGTAGAATAACAATGCTTATTGCGATATTCATATCTAAAGTTTGGTACATTTTCAAGCTCTTTGATTTTTATATTGTCAGTGTAGTACTGAGTTAATGCATGTAATTTGCAGAAATTAGCATAAATTTGCATAAAGATGTGGTTTGTTTTGGGTGGATGAAATAAAGCTATTGTCTTAACAAATACATATGGTACTTTTCTATTTCAACTCTGTCCCAAAAACTCCGAGTCAAAAATATGGGCTTAACAGGCCTGATGTCTATGTCGTCCTACGCAAAAAAACTCGCATGCGCTCAGTGATTGAAAGCACATTCAAACCCGGGCTATACAGGCGGAATTTCGAGGGGGTTCTCGCACGAATGCAGGTATCATGGGGATGGGCCTTGGGATCAATTACTACATTCAAAGAGGGAAGAGGAGTTGATTAGGATGAGCTTGCTGTTGTACGGGTTGACGCGGGTACTGCCGTGTCTCCTCTCCTTCCCTTCTCTCTAAGATAGGAGATATTTCCCTACTCTCTAAGATTGGAGATGTGTACAAGCTGTCAGCTTCGTGGAGCTGCCGTGTCTCATAGATAGAGGGTAGGTAGGAAGATGAGAAACTGCAGTACCTAGGCACTATACACATTCTTCTGGGAACGGCATTGCCGTGTCTCCTGTCTTTCCTTAACTCATGATACGCTTTTGTAAGTAGAACCTGTTCCCAACAACAAGCTCATAGAAGGCAGGGAAGAAGAGGAGAAACTGCAGAACCTAGGCACTATACACATTCTAAGGGAACGGTATTGCCGTGTCTCCTCTCCTTCCCTAACATATGATACGCTAGTTGTGAGTATAGAACCCGAGTAGAACTATGTGTTTACTTATCCATGACGTCATCGGTGATGAAACATATAAATACCCCCTCAAAATTTGGCAAACTTCATTCCGTCCTTCGCCTTCCTCCAGAGCAGAACTACTCAACACATATGTGTATCTAAAGTTGGACTCACCTACAAAGTTACAGTCAATTTCAAGTCAACAGGCGAAAGGAAAATAAAGGTAAGTGAAAGGAGAGAAGGAGGTCTGCAGCCCCGACAACAAATATAGCGGGCAGGTAGGAAGAGGAGAAACTGCAGTACCTATGCACCATACACATCTTCCGGGAACGGCCTCTCTTTCCCTACTCTCTAATGATTAGCTTCTTGTCGGCAGGAGGGGTTAAGCTTGGAGATGTGTACAGCTTCGTGGAGCTGCCGTGTCTCATAGATAGAGGGCAGGTAGGAAGAGGAGAAACTGCAGGACCTAGGCACTGTACATCTTCTTGGAACGGTACTGCCGTGTCTCCTCTCCTTCCCTTCTCTCTAAGATAGGAGATATTTCCCTACTCTCTATGATTGGAGATGTGTACAGCTGTCACCTTCGTGGAGCTGCCGTGTCTCATAGATAGAGGGTAGGTAGGAAGATGAGAAACTACAGTACCTAGGCACTGTACATCTTCTGGGAACGGCATTGCCGTGTTTCCTGTCCTTCCTTAACTTATGATACGCTTTTGTAAGTAGAACCTGTTCCCAACAACAAGCTCATAGAAGGGAGGTAATTAGAGAAGAAACTGCAGTAAACCTAGGCACTATACACATTCTTCTGGGAACGGTATTGCCGTGTCTCCTCTCCTTCCCTATGATACGCTAGTTGTGAGTATAGAACCCGAGTAGAACTAAGTGTTTACTTATCCATGACGTCATCGGTGATGAACATATAAATACCCCCTCGAAATTTGGCAAACCTCATTCCGTCCTTCGCCTTTCTCCAGAGCTGAACTACTTAACACATATGTGTATCTAAAGTTGGAGTCACCTACAAAGTTACAGTCAATTTCAAGTCAACAGACGAAAGGAAAATTAAGGTAAGTTAAAGGAGAGAAGGAGGTCTGCAGCCTCGACAACAAATATAGCGGGCAGGTAGGAAGAGGAGAAACTGCAGTACCTATGCACTATACACATCTTCCGGGAACGGCCTCTCTTTCCCTACTCTCTAATGATTAGCTTCTTGTCGGCATGAAAGGTTAACATTGAAGATGTGTGGAGCTCCTCTCCTTCCCTACCCTCTATTGATTAGCTTGTCGGCAGGAGTGGTTAAGACTGGATATGTGTACAGCTTCGTGGAGCTGAGACCTGAAGAGGAGAAACTGCAGTACTGACCAAGGCACTATACACATTCTTCTGGGAACGGCATTGCTGTGTCCTTCCCTAACCTATGATAGAAGGGAGGGAGGGAGAGGAGACACTAAAGCATCGCGACGCTGTACACAAGCTCATGAATAGAGGGCAGGTAGGAAGACAGAAACTGCAGTTCCTATGCACTATACACATCTTCTGGGAACGGTACTGCCGTGTCTCCTCTCCTTCCCTACTCTCTAATGATTTTCTTGTCGGTAGGAGGCGTTAACATTGGAGATGTGTACTAGACTGCTTCGCGGTTCTGCAGAGTCTCCTCTCCCTTCCTAACCGGATGTCCTTGTTAGTAGAACGCGTCGCAAACAACAAGCTCATAGAGGGCAGTGAGAGAGAGGAGACACTGCAGCAGAGAAACACTATACACGTCTTCAGAGAACGGTACCGCAGTGCGAAGAGCTTACTGTTGGTAGGACTCCTTGACACTGGAGATGTGTACAGCGTATCAGCTATTTATTTTCATTTACGTCAACCTCAAGTACTTATGACAAACGGAAGTTATTTGCCCAACATTTTTAAAAACGTTACTTGTCTGTTTCTCTAATTTTCAGATGGAGTATGAAGAAGTGAACAAAGGGCCACTTGAAGTAGATGATGAGGAGCCAATGGAATGGGAGGAAACCGTTTACCTTGACACAGTATCCGACGAGGGCGAGAAACGGGACGAATTGCGCAACAAGCCCAAGAAGCCTGACCCACCTCAAGAAACATGTGTCCTTAAAGTGTCCTTAAACACGGTCCGGTACTCGGAATCCAGAAAGCTTGAGGAAGGACTTTCCACCTCATTCGCTTTGTCAAAAATGGACGTATCCATCATGCGTGAATCATTCAACAACGTTGGGACATCAACTTGTAAGAACTGAGGACTTCAAAGTCGACTAGCTTTTGTGAATGGACAGAGGAGCAGAGGTAGCTGAAAAAAGACAGACAAATGTAATTGAGAAAGCAAAATCAGCCATGGACTTAAGAAAAGAAGCCTACACTTATATCGCTTGTGTGATATCGTTAACCATCGCGGAGAGTGACAATGCCATCGAGCATCACAGAAGGAATCGTGATCGCCGTCTATGTAACAAAGACAATTTTTAAGGATTGTTGGATTTTGGAAGCCACCATAAGTGCCCAATCCTAGACACAGAATGGCATTTGTGGGGCAAAGTAGAACATTTCTGTCGCGTTGCCTTGTGTCGTATTGTGAGATCAGAAAAAGTCAAGCATGGAAGTGATAACGAACATAGCGAGGGACAAAATAAGATGAATATGCGTTTAAGATGGGTGTCACGCACCAACAAACAGGGTGTTGTATTACACTCGGTTTGTCTATGGATCGACATCATCGACGACCAGACCTTACGCAAAATAAGAGACAGCAGCCTATCGCTGAAGCTTATATAAATTATATATACATATATACAGCAGCAGAAGTCCTTTACAAATACTCGGAGACTTCACATCATCTGTTCGACAAAGATGTCTTCGACAGCTTCTATCTTTGTGGTCGTTTGTTACAATAATGGAATATAGGAAGGGAAACGTCATCAATTTTTGGAATGCTCCACGTTATGAGTTTTATTGAACTGTTGGACTGAAGCGTAGCGATCTTGCTCACTGACGTGAAATGATGTATCACTTAGAAAGCACCGGTTCACTATTTTAATTTGTTTGAAAGAAGATATAGACTGGTTGTGGACTCTGGAGTAAACTCATGTACTTCGACGCACATATATACATGTATATATACATATATATATATATATATATATATATATATATATATATGAAATTTCGACGAATTGCAGAGATAATTATTTTTAAAATTTTTACTATGATGTTCATATCTTATCTTTTTTTTTCTACTACATCTGTGCCTTGTTGTACATGTATCATTCAACAAGGGAAGATATATTTTTTCTATAAAATCTGCGGCCCCTGTTTCTGTTTCTAATTCATCGTCACCGGAGTTCTCCCTTTAATTTCTCAAGGTTATCACGTTCCTATCCCTAATCCATCATTTTGATTTAGCCTTCAATTTCATCAACTCACCCTTCTGGTCAACTCCAATACTTCTATCAAGCTAGTTATGACAGGAATGTTTTTCAAGCTGTTAACACTTATTCTCTGACCACGAGATCGAGCTGTCATGAAAAGCGTTTAAATTCTAAACAATGTATTGTCCCGGTTCATAGATCATTGACTCCGATATCTGACATGTTAAAATTTGTTCTATATACTGTATAGTGCAAAAATAATTTCAAATGATTTTTCATATCCTCTGCACTTTTGTTTTGTAAAATAATTTACTGATGTACAATGCCAATGAATGTAAGTTTGTTGAAAAGAAATAAATGTAAATGTCAGTGCAGATAATTTCCATTCGGTGCGTGTGTTATTGAGCTACCATTAAGTAAAGTAACATAGATATTGTAACGAACCAGTTGGAAACTGGTAGGTATAAGTGACAGCACATATATTATACCGTGTAAACCAATAGAGATTACAACTCATATAGATTAGGTAGCAGAGGCGTCCATTCATTCGGTATAGATAAAGCATTGGAGGGGCAAGCATTGTTTTGTGTCTGCCCCTCCAATGATTTGTCTATTTCGAACGAATCGACGCCTCTGATAGATAGGACTCCAGGCAGGAAAATTAGGATAATTCACATATTTTAATGATAGATTATTTGGATGAGAATACATATGATAATTCAGTCGGGGTTATGTTGTTTTAAAAATGTTACTTAACCGAACAACAAGCCTTTAGAGTAACTAGCATAAATTACCCGTGGCACCTTGGGGGGAGGGGGGGTCTTCTCCTGTGTACAGCCCAAGTACCCATTCACATTAAAAGGCAAGTAGTTTATTGATGAAATTGAGGGGGGGGGGGGGGAGAACTTGAATATCATTACGGAGTGAAATCAAAATCTAACCGTATACAATGGAAAACAAAATGTATTGTAACATGGTGTATTTAGTAAGCAGTCAAGAGGCAATTATGGTAATATAGAAATATTATCATTACATATATTAAGTCCAAAATAAATGTGTAAGTACATGTACCCTACAATGTACAACAGATTGCATTTGTTTGTAGTTCTTCAATTAAAGGTTGCTCAATCATTTATAGTGGAATGTTGAAAGAAGCGAGAGAGAGAGAGAGAGAAACAGTGGAAAAATGAGAGAGAGAGAGGGAGAAACAGCCAGTGAAACAGCCAGTGAAACAGCCGGTGGGAAAAATGAGAGAGAGAGACTCATAGACAGTCAGAAAATGATAGAGAGAAAGAGAGAGAGAGAGAGAGATACAGCCACAGTGGGAAAAATGACAGCGAGAGAGAGAGAAAAAAAAATAGACATGCAGGGGGATAGATAGAAATTATAAAGAATACAGGAGAGAGAGAGAGAGAGGGGGGGGGGCTGTTGTGATGAAAAGTGATAAGATTTGTGTAGTGCTTCCACTGGCATGTTTAGGTTTCTGATATATTTTTTTCCTGGTAGGTTAAGTAGTTATGCATTGAAGGAATTGATAAAAATGTTAGAACATGCACTGAAAATGCATATCTTATGGAACTCGTGCATCTTTAAAACGTTATATGGGCTGTTAGAATACAAAATTCAGTTTTATTCAAATAAATAACAATATCGACATGTTTATGTTAGATTATGTCTTTTTTTATATAGAAATGTAAAGCACAATGTACAAAATATAAACACGTCAACTAAAGGCAAGATATGCTACAGTATACGGATGAAAAGATCATGATTTTGAGATGGCATGTTATCATTAATGTAAAAAGAAACTACTGTATAAGCCATAAATTTGGTGGCCATAAATTTTCGCAAGTAGGACTAACCAGACTATTTCGCGAGTAGTTGAATTCGCGGTCGGAAAATTCTCAAATCTACAAATAGCGGTGATGATGTACTTTTGCAAAGCGAAGTGGTGAATTTCTGACCAGGAGACAACAAATTCAACCGACTTCTAATGTTGGCAATATTTTGGAGTGTTGTTAAATTTGGGACCCACTCATGATGCGTGAAATTCGCCAAAATAAAACCCCCGCGAAATATATGGCGTATACAGTACTCTGTACGTCTGTTATAGATACACAGTATTGGTTGTTTAAGCGATAAACTATTTTTACTCTGTTATATTCATGTCTATATTCTTAATAAACATTCATATATATATACAACAGAGTGTCCTAAAACACATGACAAACAAAATATAAACGTGTCATCAGAATATATGAGATGGCATGTTATATGAAAACAAAGCACTATGAATTTGTATGTTACAGATACACTGCGAAGACGAATCTAGATCGAGAGTCAGATCGACGACATCGACATCGAAGCCGAAATATTTACAGCGTTCCCGATGTCCGATGTGACTGAAATTCAGGTGCTAGTTGTACTTGTAGTTCTAGATTCAGGCGGGATGTGCATTAGCGCCTGCAATTTCTGACTGTTGAACAATTTTCAGATTAAGTCTAACATTACATATACAACCATGCCATGGATTCACTGGACGGAAACACACTGAATGAAGGCCGAGTGCATGCAGTGTAGATCTACGCGTAACGCGACGGTTCATTCATCAGCATAGCCTTAAGCATACCGTACGTGTAATGTATGCCTATGTAATTTCGCTGAGCCGAAAAAGGTCGAAAGAACTGGGAACTTCGAAGCTTTACTCGGGGCCTGCCAAAGAAAGTTACGAATTGTAAAAACCTTTTGAATAATGCGACCAAAATACCACAAACAACCCCTTTCATGACAATCTGGGAACAATATAACCACGTTTACAAAAAACCCCAGCTCGATTGAGTGCAAAATCGCCGAGAAAAGCGCCGTCAAACAAACGGAAGGACAGACAAGATCTGAGCTTAGCCAAATTATAGTAAGGATTATATTCGGCTAATTTGCGGGCTAGTAAGAGACAGTTGACGGCTGGTGAGTGTTACATAAATCAAGGTGTTTGATTGTTCGACGGATGACCAATTGTCTGCTGATGTGAAGAGGCGAGAATTGTGATCGATTGCTATCGACGGATGAGTGATTGCTGGTAGGCCTGGTGGTGAGCAGGAGCTGACCGTGATGGTCGTGTAACTCCAGCTTTCATTCAGCAGTAGTCATGCATTTTAACCACACGGACGGGGAGCTCGGCAAGGCACGGGGGCATCCTGACAAGATTGCCGTGTCAGCCGGCATGGCGAACCGTGCCCGTCACAATATATATAAAATTCTTCGCAACAGTGGGTAATTTACTTTCAAGTGCTCTTTATAACGCCTTATGTTATTGAATTTTTCGACTGATGTGCCTTCGTTATTAAGACTTCTGATGATACTTTAGGGAAAAATCATCGGGAAATGAATGATGTTATTTAAAGGAAATGATGAAAATGAAACTAAGAAGAATAAGACTACAGTACAGTTAACAATTAACGTTAGGCTACGATTTTGACGCCGACAATAAATAAAAATACCATACCAAAAGTAATTCCCTTTTCCCTTTTTATTATAAAAATTTAGCTCTGTATCTTGACTTGACAACGCAGTGTCAGTGACAATGATAAAGAAATATTGGAATGAAATACGAGATCGATAAATGCATTGACATGTCAATAGATTTAACTTTTGCATAGAAATGAATAAAATGATACAAGACAGAATTAAAAGTCCGTGCAAAATTGCTGCTGTTAATTTAGAGTTCAGAGTTCGATTAAAGTTCAAAGTCTAAAAATGGCTGGCTGTAATAACTTACGCGAGAAGGCGTTAGCTAGCTCATGTAGACTGTGCTGAGTTGAAGTGCTAAGCCTAAGGGCGCTCGACGACGGAGGTCGGAGACAAAGGGGCTCGACGAGATGTCGCTCGGAGACTTGATGTGAAGACCGCTGATTCGGGACTAAAAAGTCGCAGGTCCACGATGGATGAAATAGATGCAGGTCCGCGGGACGGTGAGTTGTCCGAAGATGGACCGAGAGATGAAATGTTCTGAGTTCGAGAGCCAGTGAGTCGGGGCTCGAAATTGAAGGAGAAAAGCATGATCGAGTTCAGATGAGGACATGGCGAAGCAGCGAGTCGTTCGCCGTCGATGTCGATGAAGAACAAATCATGCTGATGATGAGGAGCTTATAACTTGCTACGAGTTGTCAGAAGAAGGACCGAGAGATGAAGTGTGAGTACGAGAGCCAGTGAGTCGGGGCTCGAAATTGAAGGAGAAAAGCATGATCGAGTTCAGATGAGGACATGGCGAAGCAGCGAGTCGTTCGCCGTCGATGTCGATGAAGAACAAATCATGCTGATGATGAGGAGCTTATAACTTGCTACGAGTTGTCAGAAGAAGGACCGAGAGATGAAGTGTGAGTACGAGAGCCAGTGAGTCGGGGCTCGAAATTGAAGGAAAGCGTGATCGAGTTCAGATGAGGACATGGCGAAGCAGTGAGTCGTTCGCCGTCGATGAAGAACAAATCATGCTGATGATGAGGAGGAGCTTATAACTAGCTACGGCCACCGGAACGGATCAGTCTAGAAGGTAGACTGAGAGAGACTCCTGCCGAAGGTAAACCACAACCAGAGAAGCTTGCAGAGATGAAGTGAGAAGAAAGTTGAAGAGTCGATCGGAGATGAGAAGAAAGTTGAAGACTCGACCACATGATGGACGGGAGAATGATGCCTCGACCGTGATTAGCGCGTGGGAGTTCAATTGACTCGACCCAAGACGAGATGGGAGATGTTGCCTCGACCGTGTAATGAAGGGGAGTGAAGCAAAAATCCAGCTGCAAAACGCGCGATGAAAAAGGCGCACCGGCGAGAGCGAAATCCAAGGCTGATTGGTTGACGCGGTGAAATAAGGAGATCGACGATTGGCCCGCGATCGCGTAAAATTGGACGCGATATAAACGGATTAATGATTGGTCAAAATTAAAATAACGACAAGAAAAATATGAATAAACATAGCTTGTCTAGACATGACGTAATGGAAAATTACGGTAGATTGAAAAACAAGTTCGAACCGGTTATACATGTACAAATCTGAAAACTGAACTTGCATGAAAACAAAATGGTAGCCATTTTGGATATTTTTGTGAAATATAAAACGTAAGTCGCTACAATACTGTATTTTGATATCACTACGTGGTATTTCATATTCACAGCAAGTTTAGACATACAACTTGAATTGCTTGATCCTCCTAAATGTGTTGAAACTATGAGATGTCCTGTAGACTGTGCTAATCAGAAAAATAGACCTGTCAAAATTTTAAAAATGTTTCACAACGGAACTGTAAATATGGAATAATTTGAAAGGTATGTAGTATAAATGTATTATGAATTATTTGTCTGCTGATCGCCGAGGCACACACATCACTGCACGCGCACACAAGTGACACACTTCATTGCACACACCGATCCGTACAACATATTTCAGAGCTAGCTCGCATTCCAGTTTGAGACATCGTACATGCAACGTCTCCGTGTATATCTGTACCCTCTTGATCTCCTCTGCATGCTTATTTCTTGGTCCTTGCTGCTCTGTGGTGCATTATTGTGATAACTGATACAGGTTAGTGAATATTGTATATGTTGTGACGTGTTGATGAAGTGGTGTGTTTGTTTATATGCGTGCGATTACAATAGGTAGCAGTAGAATATCTCTTCCAGTTCCTCGTGACCAGTGGGTGAATTCAAGTTCGGTGTTGAAAGCTGGTGTTGGTGTTGGGGCAAAACTAGCACCATTCACAACACCGAACCTGAAATGAAGCTGGTGCTGGGATTTACTTCACTAGGTGTTGAGCTATCAATAATGTGATTGGTATTATTTTCATAAAAACCGAATTAGGTGTTGGGGCTAGAATCAGCAGCCCAATTCACGCTCTCTACGAAAACACCAACACCAACACCGAACTTGAAATCACCCTATATCACCAATGCCCTGGTCATTATCAGCAACCAGGGACTTAGATAGCGGGGGGGGGGGGGGGGGTATGCATTCCCCCAACTTTTCAGGTGGGGGAATGGTGTGTACAAACATCCCCCCTCCCAGGTTTCACCCCCACCCCCCCCCCAAAAAAAAATGGAAAATATACATCTCTATTATATGTTGTAGATAAATATAATCTGATATATTTATTAATATTATTCAAATTTATATATTCTTTATTTCAATATAGATTTTATTTATGTCGTTGCTTCTGATTTTCCCGATATATTTTTATACTACTAGAAAGTGAAAACCATCTACTTCAAATTATACAAACATGGGTGTTGATCTGGGAGGGATATGGAGGTATATGGGCAAAGTGCCCCTACTTTTCCCTTTAACTTCAGATAAGTACCCCCATTTTTCTTTCCAATAAGTTCCCGTTCCATATTCTTATAAGTGCCCATTTTGATAATTACACCTCATCCCTCACCTTGCCTTTGTCTATTTCAATAAGAGCATTTATCCCTTTTAATCCCTTTTAATGTAATAAGTCAGTTTTTTTTCTTTGTATTATATAGGCACTGATTTAAATTGTCTACTTTATAAGAACATATTTCCGTTCTTATAAATGCCCCTTTTCACCTCTGATAACTGTCTTTTCTACTTTTTCTACACATTTATTTATTTTTCTAATAAGTGTCCTTTTCGGCATGATAAGTACCACGTTTCCCTTTCCCATAACATGTGCCCCTAATCCAAAGTGACTTAGAGCCAAATGCTTGCTCGCTCTCTCCTATTAAAAGTATAGCTTATTAAATAAATTTTCATTGTGAAATTTTGCAAATGAAACCCAATCAGAATTGCGTTTCCCCGTTTTTATATTACAATGTAGTTGCGACCTCACAAATTTTGAATATTTTTTGCTCGCTCGCTCAATATTCAAAACATACTACAAAAATGCAAAGCGTGATGCTAAAGTTGTATCTTGGACATGTAGAGAGGAAAAAAAAACCATATACAGGTTTACACACCCTCCCCCCCTCCCCCCAACCGCGCATACAGAGAGAGAGAGAGAGAGAGAGAGAAAGAAAGAGAGAAATGAGAAGATATACCCAACTTTAACATTTCGACGGCGTCTCGGTAAATTGTACAGTGTGAGGATTGATAAGACAGGAGACAAAGGACGTAGCTGAACTTCAACTTTATTAGATCAAGCTTTCGGCCTTCCCGGCCTTCTTCAGGTTCTGAAGATGATAATACAAACATATAGCATATACTTCAATATACACAAATATCATTGTGTGTTTTATATTTCATTTAATAACAAAATATACATTTGCATATTGATATTAGCATATACCCTCATGGCTACAGTTTATTACAAATAACTTAATGAATGAATAATAAGAACATAGTTTAGAAACATTGTACAGAAATTTAATGTAAAAGACCGCTTACCGAAAGTGAAGTTTCGTTGAGGGTGACTAATGTATGTGTGTGGTGTGTAAAATTTGTGCGGTCAAGTGTGAATTAATTCCTGACCTTTGACATTGGGATAGCAGGTAAGTGTGGCGGGAAGAAAGAGAGAGAGGGAGGGGGGGGGGGGGGGGAGAGGCAAGATGAGAAAAGGAGAGCAGCGGGATTAAGTTAGAATGAGACGTGAATAAACAAATATATATAATTGATCACAAACGAATATAATTGGTTGCAAACATACTGCTTGCGACTGGGATTTCAAACCAATGGTACGTAAGTATTGAATGGTTTGAACAGAGTAAGAGCGTTACAAATTTATATTTCAATATCCGTAGAAATTAAATGATTCATACCCAGCGCGTATACTATGAACCTTTTAGGATTGAGGTTTAAATCACATCACGAATGGTAAACAATAAATAATATAGCGTACCGATACAGATGTGTTGTAGTTGAGATTTAAGTCTTGTGACCAATAACTTAGGTACAATTTTCATATCTAAGAGTTAGACTTAAACGATTTTAACATAAAATGAGCTGATAGGGATAGTGTACCTGTGATCAAGAACAAAACACAAACTGACAAGGTAAGGGTACATTTCAGGAAAACCTTTCATGTACATTGTCCAGTAATTGGTGTCATTGGCTGTTTATTGGTCAACATTAAAGGTTCCCTTTTATGGAATTACAAAGGAACTTCAGTCAGTAGACTTTTCTACTGTGAATCCAGATCTGTCAACCATTTTACCTGAATTCCATTCATTAATCTGTAAACTTGAAAATAAAAAATTAATTGGGAACGCCCCTAAAAATTTTGGAAAATCGGTCCAGCGATCGATGACGTCATGTGACGTCACACTCAGAATTCTTGACTCCACGCAAGCTGAAAGTGTGTGTGTAGGCTATTGAACTTCGTGTAGATCCCAGCTTCGACTTCGTGCCATTACAGCCCTTCATTTTAGTTTTTTTTAAATCCTATATCAACGAACGATAACATCTTCTTCAGACAGAAGAAATAAAAGAGGAATTAGGGGCACGGCCGTATTTGTTTGAACCAGACAAGTCGGATTCTGATTATATGACAGAAACGTCCCTGATTTCAATAACGGAGAAGATATCGACGGGAGACTTGGGAATTATAACTCGTAATTCCTTTTGATAATTAGATTGCCGATTAAATTTTAATTTACGCATATCCACCAATTATGAATCTTGTTTGCGCTTGCAAAATGCCCCTGTCCTGATATGATGAGGCCGAGCTGATAGCTGATCGAGGCAGTGAGCTCGACGTGCGCAGGTGTACACGCCGTGCCGTTCGGTCGTTCGCCTGCTGACCCTGCCTGGCCTGGGCTTGGGTAGGGTTTTACTGGTGCATGGGGTGTAGCGTTTTGTTTCTAGTAAATTCTAACATTGATATCCAGAAAACCCTTAGCTCTCCTGTTACCTTGCATGTTTTCATTGTGCTGCTATGAATAATAAGTACCGGTAGACTAAGTTAGTGTAGGTACAGTGATAGTTGATCAATAGATATATGATCAATAGATACCGTAGATCAAGTTTGATTTTGGGGATGGCATCTTGCTTCAGGGACGGCCTCTTCTTGATGCCAAACGCCGCATGCAGCCCCGTACTATCGAGGAAGTCCTCCGCACAAATGTGCTCGGAACACACGGACACTGCGGTCACTCGGCCCCTTCCAATTGACGCGAGTTAGTTTCACTTTTGAGGTACATTTTCTTCTAATATTTGGGTCTTTGAGGAATAAATGTAGACTTACACCCTCCTTTGTGATGTTGCTGCAACCTGCAAAGACACAGCGTTGCGGCATACTTCGATTTAGAGGTGGTTTTCGAGGTGGTATATAACTGCAAGTTAGTTTGCACGCGTGATATATGCAAGATATTGTAAACAAGCACCGGCGATGTCGGTTTGTGACGTCACACGTCAATCATGCTCGAAGAACGAGAATTCGGGGTTTAAAAGGGGGCGGAGCTTAGCAGACTCGTTTAGGCCTGAATACGTGGGGAAAATATTATTTTAAAAATATTCAGATACGTATTCATTGCAAACGGATGTCATTTTTCAATTTAGATGAGTATCATGTACAAAATAACAAGAATTAGAATTTCATAAAAGGGAACCTTTAATTCCAATATCAGAATATCATCTTCAGAACCTGAAGAAGGCCGGGAAGGCCGAAAGCTTGATCTAATAAAGTTGAAGCTCAGCTACGTCCTTTGTCTCCTGTCTCATCAATCCTCACACTATATATATATATATATATATATATATATGTATATATATATATATATATATACATATATGGTCCTTGAGGGAAATCATACCCCCCACATATGAGGACCTGTCTACGCCAATGTCAGCAACCGCGTAGCCGGGATTTAATTTTAGGGGGCGGTGGTGAGCGCGCGAAGCGCAAAAGCTTTGACGTTTGAGCAAATATGAGAGAAAGATAACGGCTCGATCGTAGCACCTTTTTTAGGCGGAAAGTTATGTTCGACGCCCTGACTGCTTTTCAATTATTTGGACGCAATACTGCACTATACCGGGCGCGCAGGGAGGGGGGGGGGGGGTTCTCCCTTTCCGCGCGAAGCGCGAAAGCTTTGACGTTTGAGCAAATATGAGAGAAAGGTAACGGCTAGTGTAGACCTTTTTTATTTAATGGGAAAAGTTAGTTCGACACCCTGACTGCTTTTCAATTACTAGCAGATATACAACTACCAAATATAATTGTCCAATTACATAATGGTAATACTGCAATAAAGTGTTATTTGGACGCATTACTGCACTGTATGTAACAGGGGTGGGCGCAGGGAGGGGGAATTTCCCATTCCCGCGCGAAGCGCGAAAACTTTGACGTTATAGCAAATTTTGAAAGATAACGGCTTGTAGTTCCTTTATAGGCTTTTTTCTCTCACTTCTTTTTTTTTTTTAGTTGTGTTTTTGTTTTTGTTTTTTTGTTTTTTGATTGTGGGTTTTTTTTTTGGGGGGGGGCACCGCACCCACCGCCCCTGGCTATGCGCCTGATTATTAGGCTGTTGTGATACCGCATTTTGATGTTTCTGTTTAGCATAATAGGAACCCATAAGTGGTAACACTGGTTTAAAATGCCTCTTTAACAAAAACAGTCAACTAGACTAATTTTGGGTCACTGAAAATGAAAATGCTATTTAAAACTTCTTATTGGCTCAGGTTTTAAAGATATTCTAATTTTCATATTTGATGGGTAATACTTATGGTTCTCCACGTTGTACATACTGAGTACAAGGCAAAAATGTGCTACCCTGTTCTTGTAAATTATCTCAAAAGAGGCTTTGAAAAAAGTGAAATTTTCCCTCTTAAAGCAGATGGGTCAAACTCTGTCTGCAGAAAAAGTTATAGCTGTACATGGACGTCATAAAAACTTACAAATGATGTTTTTTCAAACAGATGTAGTTGACGTTTGCATCTATAAAATCATACAATCACAGAAAAAAGAAGGTATTTGTAGATATACATGTACTCTAAAGGAAATCTGAGACAGTGGCAAGAAAGAGACACATCATTTGATAATCAAATTTTGATTTTTACGTATATTTTGGCTTTTCAGTACTTATCTGATGAACAATACTCATACAATAAATCTATTCTATCTAAAAATAAATAAAATTTGGTCACATCTATTCACATTCAATTCATCATATTGTTAATATGTCGGTGCAAACAGATGCAAAAGTTATACAAAACCTAATTATACATAATACAAAATATATTAAATAGTTCTATGAAATGTACATGTACATATTTTTTCTTTAGCTTTTTACATCATTGGTATTTCAAATTATCTAGAATAACATGATTTCCATTATATGAGATTATAGGTTTTGAGATATAAGTATTTCATTTTGTGGATTACTATCAAACTTGTACAGAAATTTAATGTAAAAGACCGCTTACCGAAAGTGAAGTTTCGTTGAGGGTGACTAATGTATGTGTGTGGTGTGTAAAATTTGTGCGGTCAAGTGTGAATTAATTCCTGACCTTTGACATTGGGATAGCAGGTAAGTGTGGCGGGAAGAAAGAGAGAGAGAGGAGGGAGGGGGGGGGGGGGGGGGAGAGGCAAGATGAGAAAAGGAGAGCAGCGGGATTAAGTTAGAATGAGACGTGAATAAACAAATATATATAATTGATCACAAACGAATATAATTGGTTGCAAACATACTGCTTGCGACTGGGATTTCAAACCAATGGTACGTAAGTATTGAATGGTTTGAACAGAGTAAGAGCGTTACAAATTTATATTTCAATATCCGTAGAAATTAAATGATTCATACCCAGCGCGTATACTATGAACCTTTTAGGATTGAGGTTTAAATCACATCACGAATGGTAAACAATAAATAATATAGCGTACCGATACAGATGTGTTGTAGTTGAGATTTAAGTCTTGTGACCAATAACTTAGGTACAATTTTCATATCTAAGAGTTAGACTTAAACGATTTTAACATAAAATGAGCTGATAGGGATAGTGTACCTGTGATCAAGAACAAAACACAAACTGACAAGGTAAGGGTACATTTCAGGAAAACCTTTCATGTACATTGTCCAGTAATTGGTGTCATTGGCTGTTTATTGGTCAACATTAATTCCAATATCAGAATATCATCTTCAGAACCTGAAGAAGGCCGGGAAGGCCGAAAGCTTGATCTAATTAAGTTGAAGCTCAGCTACGTCCTTTGTCTCCTGTCACATCTATTCACATTCAATTCATCATATTGTTAATATGTCGGTGCAAACAGATGCAAAAGTTATACAAAACCTAATTATACATAATACAAAATATATTAAATAGTTCTATGAAATGTACATGTACATATTTTTTCTTTAGCTTTTTACATCATTGGTATTTCAAATTATCTAGAATAACATAATTTCCATTATATGAGATTATAGGTTTTGAGATATAAGTATTTCATTTTGTGGATTACTATCAAACTAGACCTTATTTTTCAAATTCTCCCGATCAAATAGTTTTTAAAATGAATATTTCTTTTATCACATATGCATACATGTACAAGTAACCTAACATCCCCGGCAGAGGAAAGAAGCTAAGGTATTCCTTATATACCGTTATTCGAATTGTAAATGAACGGGGGGGGGGGGGGGGGGGGGGGTGAGAGAAAAGAAAAGTATCTGCACACATCAAAGGTCCCTAAGCATACTCACTTATCTTTGTGTTATAAGATATAGAAATGAGAGGTACACAATGCTATGTCATTTTAATTTGATGTGGCAGATTTTTAAGGCAGTTTTGTAGATCTTATTGAGCACTGATGTCCTTTCCGATAAATAAAAATTTGTAAACTATAAAAGCAGACAAGCTCATCTGTAATCATATTCTATTTGTTTCTCTGAATAAATAGAAGATAAACTCTGAGAAAGTGCTAGAGTATGCCTTCCTTATAAAAAATTACTGAAGCTTCATTTTGTTCCTATTCACACATCATATTATGTCATGGACCACACTAAATTCCATCAACTTCAATGCAAAGCACATTGCCACTCTTACACAGGAGATAATCGGTACCTGTGAAGACTGCCGAAAGTCATTGTCATTGTTTTTGCCATTGCCCTGCATGCATGCACGTGAACGGTGCAAATTGGCAGGAATGCTCCCTTAGGAGTGGAGATGGTGCACACTTGTGTGCGGGCTTGAAATCCAATGACCAGGTGTAGTAATAAATAACAATGTAAAGCGCATTGAAGTATTCACGTAATGCGCTATATAAATGTAACATAATATTGCTATTGTTGTTATATATTCCTCAATCCTCATTCAAAATTAAAGCATACCAACAAACCCCCCCCCCCCCAAAAAAAAGAGCTTAAATTTGTTCTTTGGAACCAAATACACTTAAACTTTAAGCCACCATCAAGCAAGTGGCAGTTGTTAACGAGAATGAAATACATGTGCTATGATATGGTAGTTGTTTTAAATACATTATTTTCAGGTGCTATATTCCTCACATTCTCAGAGATGTCAACAAAATCAATAAATAAAGCTCCATAAGTTTTATGGATAGAGATAAGATCGGTGTAATGCATCCAATTCACGTCAAACCATCATTTTGATGATTTACTGTCAGAATATCAATATTTCTTTACTTTCACTTGGGTTTAATTTTTGATCATGACTATACTACAAAATGTTCGCTTAAAATGGTTCGTAAATGGATCAAAGCCAACAAATTATCACTCACTCTGCTAAAGACCTACTACATGGTCTTAAGTAATATCATAAATGAGCTTCCAGGTAACGTAGTTTTTGATCATACAAATATACAAAGAGTTCTAAACACTAAATTTTTGGGAATCACTATTGATAAGCTATCGTGGAAAGATCACATAGATAACATCTGTAAAATCGTTTCTAGAAATATTGGTATAATAGACAAGGTCAAATTTTACTTCCCAACTTGTATACTTTTAAATCTGTATTCCACACTGATCCTTCCACATTTAAACTATGGTATAGTAGCATGGGGCAGTTGTGCTGACTATCAATTAAATAGAGTTTTACTTTTACAGAAAAAAGCTCTGCCTTTATATGTCATTCGGATTACCGAGCGCACACCGATGCACTCTTTCATAAACATAACATACTAAAAATAAGAGATTTATGTAGTTATAATCTTGGAATATTTATGTATAATTTAGATAGAAACGAACTTCCCAATGTATTTTATTCAATATATTCAAAGAATCTCAATATTCATCAGTACCCTACTAGGTCTGCCGGGCTTTTTCATCTACCAAGAACGAGAACATTGATTTCAAATAAAACGTTTATATTTACTTGGTCAAAACTCTGGAAATCTCTCCCAGATCCAATCAGAAATAAAGCCACACATTTTAGTTTCAATAGGGGGTTTAAAAAACTTTTACTTAAAAAGTACAGTTTATCTCGGAGTTTAAGTCACTCTCTCTTCTTTTTTTCTAGTGCAGTTCTGTCTTTGTTCTGTCTTGTTTTTCTTAATTTTTGCCTGTCTTTTTTTTTCTTCTTTCCCCCTTTTTCCCCTTTTCTTTCTTTCTTTTTCTTGTTTTGTCCTGTGTTGTCCTGTTCTGTCTTGTCAGTTTCTTGTTTTTCTTGACTTTTGTTTGTCTTTTTTCTTCTTTCTTTCCTTTCTTTGTCGTGTTTTGTCTTGAGTTGTCCTATCCTGGTTTTACCCTATCGTGTCTTGTCCTGTTCTGTCTTGTACTATCTTGTCAGTTTCTTGTCATCTGAGTTCTGTCTTGTCATTTGTTCTGTAATGTCAGCATCTTGCTATGAAAATTTTCATCATTATTGATACAGGATTTATGACTATTTAATTAATTATGTTGTTATGAGAGATATGCCAATATATATATATATATATATTTCAAATATGTATTTTACTTTCAATCTTCCATGTTATAAAAGATAATTATGTTAATGTTATATTTATTCTTGGGAACCTCCACAAACAAGCTATGCTTTCCAGTAGGTTCATTTTTCATTTCATGATTTTGTACTTTGTAAATCATATTGTTTTGTATTTGGAAAAAAATGAAATGCAATAAATCTTGCATCAATCAATCAATAAAAAAAAAAACCCCCCCCCCAAAAAAAAAACACACACACACACACACACACAAAAGAACAGTATTGTGACTTTCACATCCTATATGTAAGATTTTTAAAATTCAGTATGTTCTTCATAGTTCCTAAGGGTGTAAGACAATAGAGCTGGTCACACATCAGCGACATAATAACAACGATACCCGTAAAATGAGTAGGAAATGTATTGGAATTTAGAAAATTGTTGCGGAAGGCTCAACAAATATGGGTGAGCACAATCCAATTAGCATTAGACTTACGGTAATCATTACCATATCCTTGACGACTGACCAGCTTTTCACAGTTATCTAACTCAAACAATCGCCATGATTAAAGTTCTTTAAACTACATTTTGTAAATGTTTTTTGGTAATGTATCAAAATAATGCATAATAATACATAAATGAAAAAGGCACGATAATGTCATATACACGTAATTATATACCATGAGTATCATCGATGCAGACCTCTAAGTCCTTTTGAAGGTGCTATACATGTAAAATTAAAAGAAAGTGATTGACACTAGATTGAAATTAGTGTTAGATTTGACATGGATATAGCTTTATGAGTTGTTTATAGCACTTTTGTTGGTTACAGAGTTTAAGATTCAAGAAAAGGTTGAGTTCTGGTAAAAGGTGAAAAATAATCTATGAGCTTTCTCTTCATGCCAATTTGAAAGAATATCATAGAAGAAATGGCCACTGCAAAGGATTGCTCTTCTAATGTCCCAATATTCGAAATATGACGAAAAACGACTGAAATGTTTCATGACACATGTATGTGTAGTCCCATTTACCCATTTCTGTATGCAGTGCATGTGACTTTCAGCAGCTTACAAGAATTCTTATATACTAACATAATCAACCTTTTCCTATTGTTCAGACGAGTTGCTTTCACAGCTTTATAGCATAACCAGAACTGAACTTTTTCTTTAACTTGCAGCACAAGCTATATTTCAACGCTTGAAAGACAAGACAGCATGAACGTACAGTGTGTTTTGTAAGGGCCAAACTTGCACTTCACAATGAGATAATAATTGAATTTAAAAAAGGAAAATAAACAAATATCAGGCAACGGGATGGATAGAGTCATCTCTAAATCAAGTATTGCTTACACAATCAAAACATAAACGTTGGAAGGATTTGACAGAGTAAGGATAACAACCCCTAGAAAACTTTGTTTCAGAAGTCTCAAGAGTGCTTCTTCAAAATAAATGAATGAATGAATGAATAAATAAATAAATAGATCAATAAATGAATATTTAAATGAATTGTTATAATATGCAGGTATAGTTCATGTTATTTACAACACTTTCCTCATCAGTTCATGGTGTCTGTTGACCTCGAGAGCTTCTCCCAACCCCCTAACCCTGTGGGAAAATGAGCATAGGGATGTGGCCTTTGAGAACTTCTCTGTTACATGAAGCAATGGTTCCTCCCGCAATGGTCAGGCTACCTGATGGACAGTTCACATGGCACCCAGGTAGAGCACATTGCAGCATGTTTCACAGACTCTTACCGGTCGAGGTAGATCATACCTGACAATTGGTACCATCTTGGAAGAACACTTACTGCAGAGGATTCTACGGCAGTGACGACTGCAAAATCAAACAAAGAACAATGACACTTTTTATCTCCAAAATGCTGATAACTTTTTTTTTTCTTTCTTTTTTTTTTTTTTTTTTTTTGGCTTGTCAGAGAATTTTCGAGTAAAAAGCCATCCCCAAAATGCTGATAACCCTTTCTTTTTTTTCTTGCTTGTCAGAGAATTTTGGAGTAAAAAGACATCCCTTTAAAAAATCCTGGGTACGACACTGGGGGGGGGGGGGGGGAACTTGAAAATGACCCAGGTCTGTCACATGATATGGTTGTACCCTATCATATTATTCAGTAACAAATGTGGATTTATCAAACTAGATATTTATAATTAAAACTTAAAACGACAGAAATCGGAACTGAATATAAAGGCTTAAGCCTGCGTTCAAAAACCTCCATAAGTATCCATAAGTATGTTCTGATAATTTTGACCCCTATATATATATATATATATATATATATATATATATATATATTCTTGAAGAGTAATGTCTAAAGTTACATGGATCACATTTCTTCTAAATTGAAGACCCAATTATGCTAATTTGCATACAATTACATTGGCATAAATTAAAGTAAAAAAAAAAAAAATTTTTTTCACAATAGTCATCTATCAGATCAGTATGAGCTTTAATAGTTGTTGTCATTATATAAAGTGAAATCATATCCTTCGTAGGTCCTTTTGCAAGTAATTAAGTTGAAGGAAAAAGAAAATTTGTCTATACACTATGTTATAATTATCATGCATAATTAAATAACTATAATGTCACGTAACCCCAAAACATGAAAGGTTTATGCTATTTGAAAAATACAATTTGGATAATCTATATTTTTCCTGTCATAAGCTAACTTGTATGTGTCCTCCATCTCACCAAATATTATTCCAAATATGATTCTCGTTCTTTAAATATTGCCCATCTAACTTTGTCACACACATGACCCGAGTGCAAATTGTCAAGTGCATACGTACTGGGCAAGTCATGTGTACAGTCTTTTTCATCTATTATTGTTGAGTTTCTTGACCTAATAATTCTGTTTTCACTCTTTGTATTCCTCTTGCTATCGTATATCAATAATGTAACTAGCCAATGGAAATATGCTTCTAAAAATAGTTTAGGAAACAAGCTGAAGATGACTTGTGTATCAGCATGAGAAGTTTTGACTTGTTTACTTTGATTCCTTGGTCTGAACATTAATAATAATAGTAGTAGATATTAATAATGTATAATAATAATAATAATAAGAAGAAGAAGAAGAAGAAGAAGAAGAAGAAGAACTAATAATAATAATAATAATAATAATAATAATAATAATAATGATGATAATAATGTCTTGTTTACGTAGGGTAGCCTCATCAGTACCTAATACTTTTCTTCCTGAAGGCCCTGCAAGCATACTATTACCCTGGTTTTTGCACAACCGCATCTCTCAGTGCATTCAAGAAATAAATCCTACAGGTACCCACTTACTACACCTGGATCGAGCGTGGCAAAGGGAGATAAATGTCTAGCCAAAAGACGTTAGTGCCATGGCAATTAATTGAACCCCATGCCATGTGATCTGCAGTACAGTTACTTATCTACTAGACCAAAACACCTCCACAGTATTTCAATAAATACAGTGTATATCAATAAATGATGTCCATAAATGTATGAAAATGAAAAAGAAAAAAAAAATGTGTGTTCCCTGTGTATTTTTCATAAAGGAAAGATCTGAAAATCACTTTTTACTGTATTGATGATGATTATTAATGATAAGAGTTATTGCAAAATGAATTCAAAATACTAAATATGATTTTTCAATAATTCACCAAATCTGTACACATTACCTAAGGCATGTCACACACGTGACAATACATCATGATACAAAATATTACATAACAAAAAGCTTATGCAACTTTCAACAGAATTAATGCTATTTTCTAAGAAATAGTACCATGAAATATACCTACCATAAATATGAACATTGAAGTTTTTGAAAGATGAAAGATGAAATTAAGTTTTAAAAGCCTGCTTCTCACGGTGCGAGGTCACACACGTGATCTGAACTTTTTGACCTCTGACGTAGAACAGGGATCATTATTGACCTTTTTCTGTTATTTAATCCGTGTACTTATGTCTGTATTTGCTGTATATACAGGGAAACCAACACACTTGCAAGGTTATTAAAATTATAGGGCTCACAATAGCCCAAATTCCCTGTTTTGTGGGTCACACACGTGACACGTGACTAAGAATAGCCCATTTATATCTCAGTTGTAAACACTTTCCGAAGTATAAATTTAAAAGCTTTTTGAGTTTTGAATGACATAACTGTAACAGGGGACTGCTTGATATTCTTGCAAGTAAAACGGAAAATAATTCATTGTGAAAATATTTATCCACAGTATATGAAGAATAATTCAGGCGAATGAATACGCTCGTATTTTTCAATCAAAAGGGCAGTTCGTTACTTTTTCATTGTTTTCTACGTTTGTTTAGTAAAATGGTGGCAGTATCACTGTTATGAAAATCTTTTCGTTTTGTTACTTTGCTGTCCACTTCACTTTCAAAAACAAAAATATAGAAAGAAAACTAAAGGCAATAAATAAACATGCCAAAAGAAATTCTGTGTTTGACTGAAAATATCTCTCGGATGAATCGATCACTAAAATTTAATTTGGTATCAACAGAAAGTCGGCTTATACTCGTAAATTCTCATTGGAATGCAAGTTGGTATATATTAGACCTGAATAAGGGAATGAGTCTTTAGTGAAACCCTGCCCTCTTGCGATGCCCCTGCTCCCATCCCCTTATCGTATATGGAAATTGAAATTAGGCCTCTGGTAAAACAACGTAGTAATATTAGGAATTCGCTGATTTGAAATTCCCACATTTATATTGATCTCAACTTTCAAAAAATCATTAATTTTTTTTTATTGCTTATCCCATTTAGTTTCAACGTTCACAAATTTGTTTCTCTGATGTTACGGCTTTCCTTCAAACAAATGACAAAGATCTTTCAGGTTACCAGTGAAATATAAATATAGGCCTATTCAATTACTGATAATTTGATATTTCAGCGTCGTTTGGGATTCCCGCAGTGATAACAACAGCCTTTATATATTCAGATATTTAACTGTGTGTTCAGAGTGCAAAGTCTAAATGTGATCAATGAAACGAGACACGGAATTGATAACCAAAACAAAATCAAATTTGACAATTTTTTGGCATGTCAGTCACTGAGAAACGTAACAATTCTTTTTACATAAGAATGAGAAAACACTGGTATAGTTTAAGTAATATCTGGTTAATGCACCCATTGTCCACAATTTTGAAAATGGTCTGGACAAGCACTGCAGAAGTGAACCAGTCAAGTATAAATTCGACACTGACTCACCCAGTCATGATCCAGCCAACTTTTAAAAACGACGACAGATATTGGAACTGAATATAGAGGCTTGAAGGAGAATGAAACCCTGGGGGGGGGGGGGGATCAATTTTAATAAATGGAGAGAATAGAGATAAGCAATTTTTAAAAAGTTCTATCAAAATCGGTTACGAAATGAGAAAGTTATGAAAGTTTGAAAAGTCTCAGTTTACTTTCTATAACGATCCTCAAATTGGCAATGTTGTTCAAAGTGTAGTACAACTCTCCATATGTTTTGTACACAAAATTTCATATTTTCCCCATTATCTCTCAAGGTGCAGCTTGTCTCCTTCTCAGCTCAAGATCTCGCATGAAACTGCTTAAAGGCGAAACCAAATTACGCCTAATAGTTTAATATTTGTACATGAGCTCAGAGATCCCTTACTAAATGACACCAACTAATTTATTTTCTTCTGATCATATCCTGATGTGGTTACTTTAAATTATACGGGATACTTGTTCTCTCCACGAGAAACCCGAGAAATCTACCTGTCAACTAATATTCAAGAAAGTGTTTTGGCCAGGTTTTGGCGTGTTTATTCTGTTACCCTAAAAACAACGAAAATTTATTGTCCACACTGTTACTGTTATAATATCTAAAGTACCCCATATGGCCCATCCGTTGTATTACTGTTTCATGAAAATTATCTCTCATGAACCTGCTCACAGGCGGAACAAAGTTATGCGTACTAGATTTTACTGGCACATGAGCTCAGAGTTTCCTTAACCTATTTCCAGCTGATCATATCCTGATGTGGTTACTTTGAATTATACGGGATACTTGTTCTCTTAACGAGAAACCTGAGTTAATACCTGTCAACCAATTGTTCAAGAAAGCATTTAAGATGTACCTGTTACTTTTCTAAAAGCATTGATCATTCACAATACTTATGATATTATGTTAAACATCTAAATTACGCCATATTAAATATGCCCCATCGCAATGTACACGAATTGTTCTCAACGTATGAATATAATACATTAGACAATATTAGCTACAGCCCGTGGGACCAGCTGCATTCATTGCCTCCCAAATTCACGATTCCTATTATCCTGCCAGTTTGGCAAGGCTATAACCTGTTGTCGCTCTAAAACAAGCGATAAACAACGTATTCATTCGTAGGGTTACCTCATTATGCGAAACAAGTTTCCTGATGAGGCTTAATTTTATGCATGTAAATTTTTTCTGCAGGAAGAAATCGTGTTCTCATTCTTTCTTTAGCTCTACAACCATTTTCTATAAACCTGTTACGCAGTTACTGGTTCAAACCTGCAACAAAGTCATTATACATAATGACGCAAACTTGACGGTATTATGTAGTTGTGACATACCGTACATTTATTCCGAGGTTAATGAATTGCAGACACTCTGCCCCCACGGTTTAGGCTACATATTATGCCTCCTATTGTGTGAATTGTCAACTAATGTAAACATAACTTCCTATCGGGTACCGAAGTGCTGACGTCATAATTCGCTCGTCGTCCAGGTTGCTGGTTCCCAATAACAGAGCCTGCGCGTGAGGTTCGCCGCGGAGTCGTGCAAGCAGCGGGAATGAGCAGGGTGGATTCAGTGCTGGCGCATAATTATGTGACCATTATTTACTACATAATTGTTCGGAGCCAGCAGCCTTGACGACTTGGCCAGTGTGACGTCGCACTTCGGTACCCAATGCCTCTCCTTATACTCTTCCATTCGAATTACCAGCGAATTCGCTTCCACTCACCATGTCAATGCCCCTAACAGGTGCTACTAAATTGCTCACACATGGTATTTAATAATGTAAACAATCCCTATCGAGGTGTATATAATTAACACACTTCTACGAAAAGGGAGATAAGCACGTTTTTGAACTACTGTATATGTGGTACACTCCGAACTGTTTTTTTAAATATTTCATAAAAGTACCTATTCAAGAATTCGCTCGCAGCCGATTAGGCTGACCTATACTCTTTCGTTGTTTCCCCTTCTCATGTTTGTTCATCTTCATGTTTTCTCACCTGTCTTCTTCTCCTTTTTCAACCTATTCTACAAATTCTTGCAACTTTGCAGCACTCATACTAATTGTCCATGCATTAGCAATTGTTTGTCCAATTCACGTTTTTACAGATTCCGTATTGATACGCCTACTCTATGGCTTCGCTGAATAACCTCCCCTTCGAACATTTAGATGACATCGGATTTTATGAATTATTTGCGCATGCGAACGATTTTCACCCGTATTCTTCCAACGATTTGCACTATGACAACCAGATCGTGAATGCTTTAAACTCTAAAGTAAATGAACTACAATACATCGTAGATCCAAATGACCCCCTATTAGAATCAGTAACGTCTAGATATTACACAGAAAATCAATTTGTTAAGACATTAAATCCACATCTTAAGGAATTTGCATTAGCACATTTTAATATTCGCAGCTTGAACAGGAATTCCGAAAATCTTAAACTACTTCTAGAAAACCTCCGATTCAGCCCATCAATTATTGGCCTGACAGAAACGTGGCTTACTGACATTCCAACTTCACTGCACTTTCTTCCCAATTATGAATTAGTCACTAATAGTAGGATCAATAAAATGGGAGGCGGAGTGGCCTTATACATCCATACAAAATATAATTACACAAAAATCAACAATCTGACCACAATGAACAACACAATGGAAACTCTCTTCATTGAAATCGACATAGCGAGAAGTAAGAACATCATAATTGGGGTAATTTACAGACCCCCTCAATCCAATCCAAACGATTTTACTACATATTTCAATGAAATGCTATCGCTTCCGATCCTAAAAGATAAACAATGTTTCATACTAGGAGACTTCAACATTAATCTGTTACACTCTCATTCTAATTCCGTATCACAAGATTTTCTTGAAATAATATTAAGTAATTCCTTTGCCCCCCTAATAGTAAAACCGACTCGAATGGCGGAGCAATCAGCCACTCTAATAGACAATATTCTCACTAATGTTCAACCTCTCCCCGAATCCGGCATAGTTTTATCTGATCTCACTGATCATTTTCCTGTTTTTTGTCATATGGATATGTTGAGTGATCATTCCAAATGTTCTACAAGAGAAAAAGTACGAATTATAAATGAACAGAATTTGTCCTTATTTAAAGAAGGTCTAACGAATGCCGACTGGACGGAAGTATTCAACTCGAACGACGCTAACGAAGCGTTTAACGCTTTTATGAACACAATCATGTCGCACCTCAATACACACATCCCCCTCCGTGAAAAGAATCGCTCCAGCTATAAAAAAGTACCGAGAGCGCCTTGGCTCTCAAAATCTTTACTGAAATCAATCAACCGAAAAAACAACATGTTTTATAAATCAAAAACCAATCCATCACTAAAGAAAAAGTATGAAACCTACAGAAACACTCTTACTCGTAATTCTCCGTCTAGAAAAAAAGAAGTATTTTACAAACAAATTTAATGAACATAAAAACGACATTAAACAAACATGGAAAATTATCAACAACGTACTGAATAAAGGCTCAACTAAAGCTCAAATCGCACAAATTGAACAAAGCGGTTCTGTTATTTCTGAACCTAACCGTCTAGCCGAAATTTTTAACACATACTTTGCAAACATTGGAGAGAACTTGGCCAAAAACATTCCTCATATAAACAAATCATTTTTCAATTATCTGGATAACCCAGTCTCAAAAACGATCTTTTTCACTCCCGTCACTGTTTATGAAGTATGTAATTTAATAAATGATCTACCAAATAAAAAAAGCCACGGCCACGATAGTCTAGACAACTGTATACTAAAACAAATAGTATTTCAAATAGCAGAACCCCTAATGCACATTTTTAATCTGTCTCTAAACTGAGTGGTTCCCTTCAAAATGAAAACTGCAAAAGTCGTCCCTATATTTAAAAAAGGAAATAAACTCAGCTTAAGTAATTACAGACCCATCTCACTCCTAACTTCACTATCGAAAATTCTTGAAAAAATTATATACAAACGTACGGTATCCTTTCTTAAAGACAACAATATTTTTTGCAACTTCCAATTTGGATTCAGAGAAAAACACAGCACTTCCCAAGCAGTCTTAACTCTTATTAACACAATAGCCAGCGCTATCGATAAAGCATCACACACGGTTGGAATCTTCCTGGACTTCTCCAAGGCCTTTGACACCATTGATCACACTATTTTATTATATAAATTATCCCATTACGGGATCAGAGGAAAGGCCTTGGAGTGGTTCAGGAACTACCTTTCTAATAGAAACCAATATGTATCACTCAACGGGCACAGTTCTTCTATTAAACCAGTAAATTGTGGAGTACCACAGGGATCTCTCCTTGGTCCCTTGCTTTTTATTTTATACATCAATGACTTTTATAAATCTTCTTCCATTTTATCTTACATATTGTTTGCTGATGATTCCAATCTCTTTTTCTCCCATCGAGACCCCGCAATTTTACTTTCAACAGTCAATTCCGAACTGAAACTTGTTACGGACTGGATAAAGGCGAATAAGTCGTCTCTAAACATAAAGAAAACAAATTACATGCTCTTCAGCAATACTCTTTAGTCCCTGCCTGGTAATATTCTTTTTGATAACCGTACCTATCGAAAAAGTGAAAACTACAAAATTCCTAGGTATAATAATTGACGATAAGCTCTCCTGGAAACCACATACTGATAACTTGTCAAAACTGATTTCGAGAAACATAGGAGTGATTAACAAGCTGAAATATCAATTCCCATCCTTTATTTTGTTGTCTCTTTACTTAACCTTATGTTTTCCATATCTTAATTATGGAATTTTAGCATGGGGCAACTCTACCGCTCAACAATTAAACAGATTACTACTACTCCAAAAAAAGGCCATGAGGATTGTATCTCTTACAGGTTATCTCTCACATACTGACCAGCTCTTTCATAATAAAGTTCTCAAAGTGTCTGACTTATATCTTTATAATCTGGGTCAATTTATGTTCCAACTAATCAATAATGAACTTCCAAATGCTCTCTCAGACCTTTTCACAACTAACAATACACTCCACAACTACCCAACAAGACAATCAAACTTTTTCCATCTTCCCCGCACGAGAACGCTCTTAGCGCACAAAACATTCGTTTTTACAGGTCCCAAATTTTGGAACAGTCTCGATCCAAATCTTAAGGAAATAGAGAGACTGCACCGTTTTAAAAAAGAACTGAAATCTCTTTTGCTAAAACCATATACTAAAATGCTGCATGGTTGCTGATCTCGATCTGCACTTCGCTTCTCTCTTCTCTCTTCTCTTTTCTATCTTCTCTCTCTCTCTCTCTCTTTCTCTCTCCCTTCCACTCTCTATAAGTAGTTAATCTTTTTATTTTCTCTTCTGTTTCCATCCGCTGATTTCCGTCCTCTCTTTGTTTCTTCTCATCTTAATCTCATAATTCTACTTTCCAGCTCCTTTTCTTTGTTAAATGGGGACCTAACTCGACAAGCCTCGCTTTTAATAGGTTCCCCCACAAGTGTATATACTGTATGCGTTTATTACCTCTACTGGAAGATGTTTATTATACTGAGCTGTTATGTATTATCCTTTGTATTATGCCATTTGATTTATATACTTATATTTTGCTTTCTCATGTACAAATGTAAACCGATCGTGGAAACAAATAAAATCAAAATCAAATCAAATCAAGATATATCATGGGAAAATGTATTTAACACAACATACGTATGTTGAGTTCACAAAAAGACAAGCAGCATCTTTAGAGATAATGGAGAAAATATGAAATTTTGTGTACAAAACATATGTAGAGTTGTACTACTAAACCTGTCACTTTGAAGGAACATTGCCAATTTGAGGATCGCCACAGAAAGTAAATTGAGACTTTTCAAACTTTCATAACTTTCTCATTTCGTAACCGATTTTGATGGAATTTTTTTTTGAATTGCTTCTATCATCTCTTTTTATTAAAATTGATTTTTCCACAGGGTTTCATTCTCCTTTAAGTCTGCGTTCAGAAACCTTCATAATATTATGTATCCATAAGTATATTCTAATAATTTTGATCAGTACTCTCTCTCTCTCTCTATATATATATATTCTATGTGGAAACAAACATTTATGTCTCAGTTGTAAACACTTCCCGAAGTATAAATTTAAAAGATTTGGTAATTTTGTATGACATAACTGTAACAAGGGACTGTTTGATATTCTTACGAGTCAAATGGAAAATAATAATTATGCAAATATTTATCCACAATACATGAAGAATGATTTAGGCGAACGAATACGCTTTTATTTTGTCAAGTAAAAGGGCAGTTTGTCACTTTTCTATTGTTTTCGGCATTCGTTTGGTAAAATGGTCGCAGTATCACTGTTATGAAAATCTTTTCGTTTTTCTTACTTTGCTGTCCACTACACTTTCAAAAAACAAAAATATAGAAATACATGTACAACTAAAAACAATAAATAAATATGCAAAAAGAAACTGTTTTTGCCTGAAAATATCTCTCGGATGAATCAGTCATTAACATTTAATTTGGTATCAACAGAAAGTCGGCTTATTCTCATTACAATTATGGCAAATTTCCAGTGGTAATGTGAGTAGGTATATAGAGATGTCGTAGTCGAGTGGTTTAAACACTTGACTGGAGAAGGTCGTGGGGTCGTACCCCGGCACAGCACTTATGTCCTTGAGCAAGGCATTTTATCTACATTACTCCTCTCCACCCAGGTGTTAAATGGGTACCTGGTAGGATGCAAAAGTCATTGTGGTTTGATCAGCATTGTGAGCGTCTGCAAAAGGCGCCTGGCTGGAATGCTGCCCACGGAATGGAGAAGTCGCATAGATTGATGTCTGTTAAGCGCTTAGAGATATCGTAGATGTATTAGGCGTTATATAAATCCAGAATATTAAGTTATTGCAATGTCGTTTTACGACATTGCCTTGTTTTCGTTCACGTTCTGCATTCTTCTTCTTCTTCTTCTTCTTCTTCTTCTTCCACCAAAATCCTATTTGTTTTGCACGTAATGTTTATCACTGTTTAGGTACTTTCCTGATGTCTATTTCCTTTCAAATTTCATATGCATGTTCCTGCACCCATCCCCTTATTGTACATGGAAATAAAAATAAGGCCTCCTACAAATTAACGCATTAATATTAGGAATTCGCTGATTTGAAATTCCCACATTTATACTGATCTCAACTTTCAAAAATCCATAAATTTCTTATTGCTAATCCCATTTAGTTTCCACGTTCTCAAATCTGTTTCTCTAGTGTTACGGCTTTCCTTCAAAAAAATAACTTCATTTTGTTCCAATAAAGATTTTTCAGTAAAATATAGGCCTATTCTTTTTCCCATATTGAATGATTAATCCAAAATCATTGAATACATATCGATAACTGCATCATGTGTACGTTAGTAACCGATTTAAACTGAACTACTCATTTGATTTGTTAAAAAGCCTTTCAACCGTCGGATAAAGTTTGGCAATGCCCCAGACGAAGCAAATACAACCATTGATCGATGGAAATTTAAGTAGATCACCGTCCAAAAACAGCCTGAAAATTTCACTTGATCAAGATGATAAAGGTCCTATCAAAGGATCTGGCATGAAATTAGATATTCTATCATTCTAAAATGTAGAAGGAAGTATTTTCTCAAAATTTTGCCAATTATATCAATTGGTGCTTTTACCTCTTCAACTTAGAGGTCGTGACAGGCCAAAATTGACACAGCCCCATATAGTGATGGTCCCGTGAGTGGGGTGTAACACGCCCCTGAAAAAAAACACCAAAGTGCTCCTAAACCCAGCTTTGCTGCCCAAAATGCTCTGGATGTAGAGAAAAAAAAATTTTTTTAGGCTTTACAACCTTAATAACTCCAAAGTGTCTCATTCAATTCATGTCGAATTTACCTAGTGCAATTTTGAGTATTGTATCTTTCTTGGGGTGAAATTTGGTGTCAAATGATCATTTCAATAATAATTTATTAAACTGTAAAAATAGTACTGCTTTTTCAAAATTAGTCAAATGGTATTGTCAAGATTATGTAAACACACCCATTGTCCATCTGCGCCTGTTTCACAAGAGATAAATAGAGGAGCATGTTATGTACCTGGGCTATGTGGCTGCCATGCTGAAATCTATCATTCATGTGTTAATTACACAAACGGTCTACACACATCAACAATACACATTCCGTGCCGTTCCCATCATTTAGGGCACTTTTAAGACACCGGTAGGCCTATGCATACGTTCTCGTAGTTTGGCAAGATTTTCCTGTCGTCCCCATATTTTTCCAACAGAAAATATGTACATCAAGGCACGAGCCTCAGACAATATTCAACAAAAGGCGAGTAATGAAACGAGCACAGATTTAATACGACCTGAAGACCAAACCCCTTTCTTCAAAATACAAGTCATTAAAAGTTTTAAACATTCAAGCAAATATCAGTGGGTCTAGGTCTGCTATATCTCTATAGATAGACTGAAAAATCCGTCTGTTTGTGGAAGAGGAATTCCGTGAAGCCAGACGTAGTCTCAGCGGAGCATATTCCCGAACGAAATACACTGATTTTTCGGTATGGTGGTTGATCCAGTGTCCGAACACTTTTCAGAAAATCAACGATAGCAAATAAAATATGAAACGAATATCTGTCAAACTATACATATTGAATGCTCAAAGTCCTACAAAAAAAGAAGTTGATGGAATTTTAAAAAGACAACGTAGATTTTATACGATATTCCCTTCCGAGTGAACCCCTTCCCAACGACGCGGCGTTT
Source organism: Heliocidaris tuberculata (assembly GCA_025618425.1). Lineage (NCBI taxonomy): Eukaryota > Metazoa > Echinodermata > Echinoidea > Camarodonta > Echinometridae > Heliocidaris > Heliocidaris tuberculata. The sequence goes on from CM046840.1 coordinate 22,849,177, forward strand.
TGGTCCCTTGAAAAAGGTACCGTAATTCCGAACGTGTGAAACCTATGGGAAAAAGACACAACCTTGGTATCAATAGTGTGGTTTTCATACGCGTAATCCCACGCGTATGAAAACCCATTTTAGGCGCTTAACTTTACACGTTCGGTAATACAATCTGTTCGGAATTACAATACTTGACTATATGTAGACTGCTTTAAATTAGGTCTATGCAAGCAAGTATATGAAATTTCTACTTACATGTCTTAATAGGGAGAAGATATCTTAATCAATGAACAAAACAAATCTGTTTTGTGGTACAGATCCTTGCAAAAATGACCAGGAGAAAATAACTCGTAAACGATTTCCCCTCAACAATTTCTACTAACTGTTAGACCGACCACAGAGCAGGTCCCTTCCCGCGATACCCGAGAGACATGGGGTGGCGACTGAAATAAGTCCTGGCCATATGTTTTACTATATGGTGGTTGATCCAGTGTCCGAACTCTTTTCAGAAAATCAACGACAGCAAGTAAAATATCAAACGAATATCTGTCAAACTTACATAATGAATGCTCAAAGTCCTACAGAAAAAGAATTTGATGGAATTTTAAAAAGACAACGTAGATTTAATACGATATTCCCTTCCGAGTGAACCCCTTCCCAACGACGCGGCGTTTTGGTCCCTTGAAAAAGGTACTGTATTTCCGAACGTGTGAAACCTATGGGAAAAAGACAACCTTTGTGGTTTTCATACGCGTAATCCCACGCGTATGAAAACCTATTTTAGGCGCTTAACTGTACACGTTCGGTAATACAATCTGTTCGGAATTACAATCCTTGACTATACGGTTTTTGCAACACTCTTCTGATTGTGAATTATGGGGATTTTGATCATAGGATGGAAAAGGGATGACTAAATTACACGCATTTTCTCACAGACCAATGCATGCGTAGGCTTTTTACCGGTCTGATTTACTGAAATATAACCAAGGAGTTATCACAATTCTGTGATAACTCCTTGATATAACGAAAAAAGTCACTCAAAATCGATAAATCAATATGATTAAATATAACATTCACAAACCAGTTTTGTGATATATCTATATAGATTTTTTTGTTTTGGGTTAAGTCTGCATTTAGCTTACGGATGTAATTGCCCTTAAAGGGAAAGTTCACCTTGAAGATTACTTGAGTTTAAAAAATGCAGAAAAAATAAAGAAAAATATTGGCGAAGGTTTGATGAAAATCGGTCAAATAATAAAAGAGTTATGAGTATTTAAAGTTTTGGATTCGTGACGTCACATGCGAGCAGCTGCCCATTGGTCATGTAATAAATATTCCATATATTCGCATTTTTTTTACGTTCCACGATAAATTAATATTGTTTCTTTTCAGAATCTAGTATTGAATAACATTTCTGACAATATATCAAATGCACAGACGAAAATATTCTAAATTTTCTGAGAAAACTGTATTTTACGGAATATTTATCACATTACATAATGGAGGAGCTGCTTGCATGTGACGTCACAAAATCAAAACTTCAAAAGTCCATAACTCCGTTATTCTTTAACGGATTTTGTCCAAACTTTCGCCAATATTTTTCTTTATTTTTTCTGCATTTCTTAAACTCACGTAATCTTCGGGGTGAACTTCCCCTTTAAATGAAATGACACTGAAATAAGGCGGTAAAATGTCTATGTTGTCCTACAAAAAAATACTCGCAAGCACTCAGTGATTGAAAGCATTATTCAAACTCGTGTTCTACGGGCAGAAATTCGAGGGGGTTCTCGCACTAAGGCTGGTATCATAGGGGTGGGTGGGACCAGGGATTAAATATTACACATTCAAAGAAAGAAGAGAATCTGATTATGAAGTGCTTGTTGTAGGACATTAATTTTTTTTTTTTTAAGAGCATATTTTATTTTATCGTTGTGAGTGAACTTTTCAAGCAAGTTATCTGCCCTACCATTCGATCGTTTCCTGCCTGAGAAATCGCTGTGGACTTTTAAGAAGATAAATTCTTTTTTGAAAGAGCATATTTCATTTTTTGGTTGTGAGTGAGCTTTTCAAACAAGTTATATGCCGTACCATTCGATCGTTTCCTGCCTGAGAAATCGCTGTGGACTTTTAAGAACAGAAATTCTTTTTAAAAAGAGCATATTTCATTCGACCATTTCCTGCCTGAGAAATCGCTGTGGACTTTTAAGAACAGAAATTCTTTTTTAAAAAGAGCATATTTCATTTTTTGGTTGTGAGTGAACTTTTCAAGCAAGTTATATGCCCTACCATTCGACCGCTTCCTGCCTGAGAAATCGCTGTGGACTTTTAAGAAATGAAATTCTTTTTAAAAAGAGCATATTTCATTTTTTGGTTGTGAGTGAACTTTTCAAGCAAGTTATATGCCCTACCATTCGAGCGTTTCCTGCCTGAGAAATCGCTGTAGACTTTTAAGAACAGAAATTCTTTTTTAAAAAGAGCATATTTCATTTTTTTGGTTTGGTTGGTTGGTTGTGAGTGAACTTTTCAAGCAAGTTATATGCCCTACCATTCGACCGCTTCCTGCCTGAGAAATCGCTGTGGACTTTTAAGAACAGAAATTCTTTTTAAAAAGAGCATATTTCATTTTTTGGTTGTGAGTGAACTTTTCAAGCAAGTTATATGCCCTACCATTCGACCGTTTCCTGCCTGAGAAATCGCTGTGGACTTTTAAGAACAGAATCTTCTTTTTAAAAAGAGCATATTTCATTTTATCGTTGTGAGTGAACTTTTCAAGCAAGTTATATGCCCTACCATTCGACCGTTTCCTGCCTGAGAAATCGCTGTGGACTTTTAAGAACAGAAATTCTTTTTTAAAAAGAGCATATTTCATTTTTTTGGTTTGGTTGGTTGGTTGTGAGTGAACTTTTCAAGCAAGTTATATGCCCTACCATTCGACCGCTTCCTGCCTGAGAAATCGCTGTGGACTTTTAAGAACAGAAATTCTTTTTAAAAAGAGCATATTTCATTTTTTGGTTGTGAGTGAACTTTTCAAGCAAGTTATATGCCCTACCATTCGACCGTTTCCTGCCTGAGAAATCGCTGTGGACTTTTAAGAACAGAATCTTCTTTTTAAAAAGAGCATATTTCATTTTATCGTTGTGAGTGAACTTTTCAAGCAAGTTATATGCCCTACCATTCGACCGCTTCCTACCTGAGAAATCGCTGTGGACTTTTAAGAAGATAAATTCTTTTTAAACAGAGCATATTTCATTTTTTGGTTGTGAGTGAACTTTTCAAGCAAGTTATATGCCCTACCATTCGACCGTTTCCTGCCTGAGAAATCGCTGTGGACTTTTAAGAACAGAATCTTCTTTTTAAAAAGAGCATATTTCATTTTATCGCTGTGAGTGAACTTTTCAAGCAAGTTATATGCCGTACCATTCGACCGCTTCCTACCTGAGATATCGCTGTGGACTTTTAAGAAGAGGAATTCTTTTTAAAAAGAGCATATTTCATTTTTTGGTTGTGAGTGAACTTTTCAGGCAAGTTATATATTCGACCGTTTCCTGCCTGAGAAATCGCTGTGGACTTTTAAGAAGAGAAAATCTTTTTTAAAAGAGCCTATTTCATTTTTTTGGTTGTGAGTGAACTTTTCAAGCAAGTTATATGCCCTACCATTCGAGCGTTTCCTGCCTGAGAAATCGCTGTGGACTTTTATGAAGATAAATTCTTTTTTGAAAGAGCATATTTCATTTTTTGGTTGTGAGTGAGCTTTTCAAACAAGTTATATGCCGTACCATTCGATCGTTTCCTGCCTGAGAAATCGCTGTGGACTTTTAAGAACAGAAATACTTTTTAAAAAGAGCATATTTCATTCGACCGTTTCCTGCCTGAGAAATCGCTGTGGACTTTTAAGAACAGAAATTCTTTTTTAAAAGGAGCATATTTCATTTTTTGGTTGTGAGTGAACTTTTCAAGCAAGTTATATGCCCTACCATTCGACCGCTTCCTGCCTGAGAAATCGCTGTGGACTTTTAAGAAATGAAATTCTTTTTAAAAAGAGCATATTTCATTTTTTGGTTGTGAGTGAACTTTTCAAGTAAGTTATATGCCCTACCATTCGAGCGTTTCCTGCCTGAGAAATCGCTGTGGACTTTTAAGAACAGAAATTCTTTTTTAAAAAGAGCATATTTCATTTTTTTGGTTTGGTTGGTTGGTTGTGAGTGAACTTTTCAAGCAAGTTATATGCCCTACCATTCGACCGCTTCCTGCCTGAGAAATCGCTGTGGACTTTTAAGAACAGAAATTCTTTTTAAAAAGAGCATATTTCATTTTTTGGTTGTGAGTGAACTTTTCAAGCAAGTTATATGCCCTACCATTCGACCGTTTCCTGCCTGAGAAATCGCTGTGGACTTTTAAGAACAGAATCTTCTTTTTAAAAAGAGCATATTTCATTTTATCGTTGTGAGTGAACTTTTCAAGCAAGTTATATGCCGTACCATTCGACCGCTTCCTACCTGAGAAATCGCTGTGGACTTTTAAGAAGATAAATTCTTTTTAAACAGAGCATATTTCATTTTTTGGTTGTGAGTGAACTTTTCAAGCAAGTTATATGCCCTACCATTCGACCGTTTCCTGCCTGAGAAATCGCTGTGGACTTTTAAGAACAGAATCTTCTTTTTTAAAAGAGCATATTTCATTTTATCGCTGTGAGTGAACTTTTCAAGCAAGTTATATGCCGTACCATTCGACCGCTTCCTACCTGAGAAATCGCTGTGGACTTTTAAGAAGAGGAATTCTTTTTAAAAAGAGCATATTTCATTTTTTGGTTGTGAGTGAACTTTTCAAGCAAGTTATATATTCGACCGTTTCCTGCCTGAGAAATCGCTGTGGACTTTTAAGAAGAGAAAATCTTTTTTAAAAGAGCCTATTTCATTTTTTGGGTTGTGAGTGAACTTTTAAAGCAAGTTATATGCCCTACCATTCGAGCGTTTCCTGCCTGAGAAATCGCTGTGGACTTTTAAGAACAGGAATTCTTTTTTGAAAGAGCATATTTTATTTTAAGAACAAAAGTTCTTTTTAAAAAGAGAATTTGTAATTCTTTGTCGTCGGTGAACATCTACAAGTCAACTGTTTCCTGCCTGCGAAATCGCTGTGGACGTTTCAAGACCAAAAATTCTTTTTAAAAAGAGCATTTTAATACAACGTCTAAGGGGTGTCACGGTTAGAAAATCTTTTAATAACGTCTGTTTGATGGGAGGGTACGAAAGTTTCGAAGAGCCCATGCAAGTTGAGGAAGCAGTCGAGGAAAATAGGCCATATGAGGAAGTTGTTGATGAACCCATGCAAGTAGAGGAAGCGGTTGAACAACCAATGCAGTGGAAGTGGTCCTTTGATGATACGAATTGTAATCAATGCCATGACGAGCCTGTAGAATTGCGGGACAAAAAACACGGATACATAATTGTGGAAATATCAGTGAATACCACATAATTATAGACTTTTTAATTCTGGTTATAACAATATTTCAAAAAACAGTTTGAGTCATCAACTTAACTGAAATTAGGCGCAGCTATATAGGAGACGCAGTCGCATTCATCTTGTTTATATATTATGCAGATGTTGTTGTTGTTGTTAATTAGGTTTGTACATACGTGAATCAATCAAATATGATAATTTACGTCTGGGACCGACTTTTAACGTCACCATCCAAAAGACGTCATTGGGATTCGAACCTGGGTCCGGTTCAGAGTCAGTTTGTACGTGCATGCAGAGAGATGGACGTAGGCGTTACCGCTTGACCAACTCTTGGTCCCTAGATAAGCGCCAATGTGCTTTTAATTGTGTTGTATTGTAGGCCTATTGCGATAAGTTGAATTGTATTTTATAGTATTTTATTGTATGTACGTTCTAGTTCAATTGTTTTTGAAAAGCTGCCATACAAAACACGATATGTCTTTTTGTGTTGTATTATAGTGTGAAGTTTGAACTTTTAGTAGTTGTAGATTAGTTTTCATGGGGCCCCGAGTAACAAACCATGAAGCGTAACAGTTAACGTTTGCACTAGATATGCCACCGTTATCTTCCTTAATGACAACTTATCAAAGGTATATCCATTTATGCACCAAAGAGCCTAAAGACTAAAGACAGTAGATTACTGTAGATTTCAGTACACATGCTTTGTTAGGACGGAAAATTGGCTTTATTCGAGGAGTGTAAAGTTGATGTTATGAAGAAAAGGTGTCTTTGGATAGATATAAAAGTAAATTTCACAATATCTCATCAAGAAAATGTATAAAAGTATAAAGTATAAAAAATGTATTTAATTGAATTTTACAACGTACGATAAGTCACCGGGCTCTCTACTTTTTTTTTCTTCTCCCCCCCCCCCCCCCCCCCCCCAGTGTTTTGTTGAAATTTCATGACTCCAACAGTACAGCAGTTAATTTTTATATTCATTTATATACACCAGGGATGAGCTCTCATATATAGGGACTTTATTCCTTTTAGCTCTTCCCTTCGCTCTCATTAGGTTTTGTTTGGATTATGTTCCTTTGTTTGTCTGTTATTGTATTTGTAAATGTAATTATTGTAAATGTGATATATTTTTAATGATGAGTGAAAATAAATCAACTTTTAAAGGTAACAGATAGTTTTGGGAAGCCCTCAAAAACTTTTCGTGAGATTTCGTTGATTTTACTTAATAAACAGCAGGGTACTAACATAACTAAGATGCTGTGAAGTTTTTTCCTCCTCAAGTGAAATATTCATCGAATGAGAGGTGAAAAGTAATAAAAATCCCTGGCCCAAAAAAAAAAGGGGATGTAAATTCAAACAACGGCCACACACACACACTACTTACATGAGGATTGCTGTGTGTTACAGAATACGCTACACATAATGCGAATCGCTGGGTTTATTGTGCGGGGAACCTTCGGGTGGATATGGTCTTAGCGTGAGGCAGTGAAAAGCCGTTACCAAGCGTTTCTTATAGATATTTACACTATAATTTGGTCGAAATCGTGAATGGAATGTTAAATAATCTCGTACATATGTCTTACGATAAAAGGAGAATAGTATGTGACTATTTCAGATAAGTTTCTTGCCAGTATGATTTTTGCTACCGAGACTGTCTATGAGCTTTAACTTGAAGTTTAAAGCATGGGATAAAATGTGAATCCTAGATAAGTGTAAACAGAAAGTAGTGCAAATTGAAATTGTGGAATTTTGAAACCAAACCAAACCACAAAAAGAACACAAATAATCTGAACACGATAAAAACTTCTTTAGAAAAATAAACTCAAGACAATCTCAATAGCCCTGTCTATCACCTTTAGAAATGTGCGAACATTACAATGGCTTATTACGTAATCCGAACAAGATTTCTATGGGCAATACAATAGGCCTTTGAAATTGCCCTTGAGTTTAATTTTCGAAAGTAGTTTTTTTCGTGTTTCTGGATTAATTATTCGGGCTATTGCTATGAATGTATGGATTGATGAGATATTGTGAATGCTGGTGAATGTTTAATGAAACAAGGTGCTTGATTACTGCAAGGATAATCAATTGATTGCTGATGTGACGAGAAGACAGAGGTGATTTTAATTGGTTGCAGTGGATGGATGAGAAATTGCTGGCCAGTGTGGTGGTGGTGTATGGAGGACAGATTGTGACGGCAGAATTGAGACTAACAAATTTAGCCGTCAGCATCGGTCATGTACATAGATCAATCGGACGGGATCTCGGAAAGCTAGCAAGGGGCGGACTTAACAACACATCCCTGTAAACTTGCACTAATAGCCGGTCCCGTTGTCCTCTCTCTATTCCCTTTTCTCTATTTTCTTTATTTTCACTTTTTTCTGTCCCTCATATTTTCGTTTTTTTGTAAGAAAACAAGTTTCACAGATTTCTTTCTGATTACGTTAATAGAAGAATTCGTTACTGTGGAGAATGGTAACGCGACAGGAAGAAAACATCATTGTGGATTAGTAAAATAGTACATGGCTAAATGTTCCCCTAGGAGTGGTGAATGTGCATACATTATGCGCGCGAAAGCAAGAATCCAATGACAGGGGTATTATATATATATATATATACACACACACATGTAAAACGCTTATCATTTACTTGTCACTCACATAATCATACACTGTATTCGTCAACAGATTGCCTTGATTATTTTAAGTATTTGTCACAGGAAATTTCAAGTAGAATTTACTTATTTTGCTTAATAAATTTTTACTCAGTTAAATTGAGTTACATTAACGTTAATAATTTTAGTATTGTTATCATGATAAATAACAATTTAAAAAAATATGACATGTTTAAACTTGTACCCATCTAACATTCACTGACACTTTTTCAATTAAGTTGATATAGGATTTTTTACCAATTATCTATCATCATCACGAACAAACACTATTACGCTTTAATTTGACAACTATTAAAAGGGCTCCGAATTCTAAATATACTCGACCGTATCATCCTTAAAAGAAAATTGGTTGACGATTTTCCTGAAATATCAAGTTTTTATTTGTTTTGAATTGAGTGACAATTAAAAATTGTTTTATCTTCTTATCTTTGCTTAAATGAATTAGGAAATATTCAAAACGTCTTAAATTGTCATTCAACCACAAAAAAAAAAGAATTGTTTTATTAAAAATAGAGATTAATTTGGTCTTAATGAATATTCATGAATCATGTTAATATATTACGCACTGCATCAGTCTTCACTTAAAAAAGATAAATACAATCAACATAAATTGTTTGAGTAATACGTATAACTTCTTATTTTGAGTAACATTACTAAATTGATACAAGTTGAAATTACTTAATTTTCTTTTGTATTTATTTTCACGTATATTGTACTAAATAGAAAGTTAGTAAGACTTAAATCGAGTGCGTAAGTAGCAAACCTTATGTTTTGAAGTAAATTCTACATGGGAAAAATAAGTCAAAATTACCAATGGGCATATCATTTTTTACAGTGTAGGCTTGTCACCCATATCCAGACCATCCGTAGGCTCTTTCACCCATATCATCCATAGCCTCGATACCTATATTATCTACAGACTCGCCACCCATATCATCCATGGGCTTGTCACCCATATCATCCACAGCCTGTTGTCATCCATATAATCAATAAACTCGTCACCCATATCATCCATAGACTCGTCACCCATATCTTTCATAGCCTCGTTACCAATATCATCCATCTACTCGTCATCCATATCATCCATAGACTCTTCACCCATCTTCCACATCCTCGTTACCCATATCATCCACGGTTACATGTCTTTTCCCGAAGGTTCGTATTTCCGAAGGTTCGTATTCCGAAGATTCATAATTCCGATAGGTTCGTTATTCCGAAGGTTCGTAATTCCAAAGGCTCGTTACTCCGAAGGTTCATATTTCCAAAGTTCATAATTCCGAAAATGAAAAAGGGTTCATCATTGCGAAGGTCCGTATTTCCGAAAATGAAAAAGGGTTCATAATTTCGAAAATGAAATAGGGTTCGTAATTCCGAAAATGAAATAGAGTTCGTAATTCCGAAAATGAAATAGGGTACCTAAAAAGGAGGGAGGGGGGGGGACAAAAACGACTGAGCAGCCCCCCTCCCCCTCCATATCAAAGGTCAAAAAAAAAAAAAAAAAAGGAGAGAGAGATAGAAGAGAAAAGAAAAAATATTACAATATTACAGAATAAGAACCAGTGAACAAGCGGCCGCCGGATAAATCTATCTTTCCCCAGTTGTTCTTTGTTTTTATCCTTCTATCCTTCTATCATTTCCTCTTTCTATCTTAATTATGTTATTCTTTGTTTTTATTCTATCATTTTCTCTGTCTATGTTCATTACGTTAAAAATAGGAAACGATAGGATCAAAACAAAGAATAACAAAAGGAAAGTTAGAGTGAAAAGATGATGGAAGGAAAACAACATATCATAGGGAAAGATGGAATTATCTGGCGGCCGCCAAATACTTATCTAGCGGCCGCCAATGTTATGTTGTTTTCCTTCCATCATCTTCTCTTTCTAAATTTACTCATGTTATCCTTTGTGTTTATCCTTCTTTCCTCCTCCCTTTCTATTTTTCCTTTTTATTCTTTGTTTTTATCCTATCGTTTTCTATTTTTAACATAATGAATATAGATAGAGAAAATGATAGAATAAAAACAAAGAATAACATAAGGAAAGATAGAAAGAGAAGAAGATAGAAGAAACTTAAACAAAGAATAACATAATAAAGATAGAAAGAGGAAATGATAGAAGGATAAAAACAAAGAATAACATCAGGAATGATAGAATTATCCGGCGGCCGCCAGCTAATTCACTCGTTCTTATTCTGTCATAGTTTTTTCCTCTTTTATCTCTCTCCCTTTTTTTTTGACCCTTGATATAGAGAGATATAGAGAGAGAAAGAGGGGGGGGGGGGTGGCGCTCAGTCGTTTTGGTCCCCTCCCCCTTTTAGGTACCTTATTTCATTTTCGGAATTACAAACCCTATTTCATTTTCGGAATTACGAACCCTATTTCATTTTAGGAATTATGCACCCTTTTTCATTTTCGGAAATACGAACCTTCCGAATTATGAACCCTTTTTCATTTTCGGAATTATGAACCTTCGGAAATTTGAACCCTAATTCATTTTTGGAATAATGAACCTTCGGAATTATGAACCTTCGGAATAATGCAACAAATGTTCGGCATTATAAACCCTTTTTCATTTTCGGAATAATGAACCCCTAGGCATGGGAAATTTGTGTTTCGGAATTATGAACCTTCGGAAAAACGAACCCTCGGAAAAACGATTGCCCCCCTCATCTACATTCTCGGCACTAATATTGCACAGACTCGTCACCCATATCATCCACAGACTAGTAAACCATATCACAAACAGAATCGTAATCCATAACATCCATAGACTGGTCACCCATATAATCTAGAGACTCGTCATCCTAATATCCACAGCCTCGTCAAATATATCATCCATAGACTCTTCACCCATATCATCCACGGACTCTTCACTCATAATTATCATCCATAGCATCGTGTCCCATATAATCCATAGCCTCTTCACCTATATCATCCATATACTAGTCAGCCATATCATCCATGGCGTCGTCACCCATATCATCCATAGACTCGTCACGCATATCATCCATGGGTTCGTCACCCATATCATCCATAGACTCGTCACCCATAATATCCACAGTCTGGTCACCCATATCATCCATGGACTCTTCACCCATATTTTCCACAGATTCGTCACCCATATCATCCATAGACTTGTCACCCATATCATTCACAAATTTGTCACCCATATCACCCACTGACTCGCCACCCGTATCATCCATAGACTCGTCACCCATATCATCCATAGACTCTTCACCCATATCTTTCATAGACTCGTTACCCATATCGTCCATAGACTTGTCACTCATATCATCCATAGACTCTTCACCCATATCATCCATAGACTCGTCACCCATAATATCCACAGTCTGGTCACCCATATCATCCACAGACTCGTCACTCATAACAATCATGAACTCGTCCTCCATTTCCTCAGTTGGCTCTTCACCCACATCTTCTGTAGATCCTTCAACCACATCCTATATGGGCTCCTTCCGTAATCTCTATAGGCTAGTCACTGCATCCAGTATAAGACTACAAGCATGGGCCTTGGAACCGGGGGGGGGGGGGCTGGGGCTGCAGCCCCCACTTTTTTTAGTAGACACCTTAAATGTCCGAAAAAAGGTTCGAAAATTGTCATTAATGAGTGAAATCAGATCACCTCCCCCCCCCCCCTCACTTTCAAAAACGTTCCGCGGCCCCTGACAAGCATATCGTGTCGATTTTATAGCATGCAGTGATTGATGCGTCTTTTTCGCCCTTGAGTTCCAGTCTATTCTATCCCTCTGTATTTAATAGCTTAATATTCTCAATATTTTTGTGATGTATGTTTCCTGCAAAATAAACCGATTGTGATGGACATGTCGATGGTGATCTGTCTGAAGATGTTCTATGCTCATCCTTGGTAAGAGATGGAAGTCTGGTCTTTGTTTTCTTTCGCCTTAGGGAATAAAGTTGGTTTCGAATCCGGGACCTCCGAGATATGAAAACACTGCTGTACCGTTGAGCCATCTCTTTTAAAACTTATTCTCTCAAGTGGAAGTGTGACGTCGTTTTTATTACATCAAAAGGACCCGTGTTTCAAGCCTCACTTCTAGTAGAATGACCGAAAATAATACGATATAATTTACATTTCTTCAGACTTAAAATGGATAGAGATCATCGTCAAAAGATGCTATAAGTACTGGATAGGTTCCCCTTATTGTGACCCCCTCCTTCTGCCTTGTTCGACGCTACACTAGATGTAAATCAGACGCGGTGTTCTGAAAGCTATGACAGGGGAACCAAACAGTGCTTAGAAATTGAATTAGCTGGAAAAAAATCAGAGAAATAGGCTAATGAATAGTTGAACAAAATTGGAAAAATAACAAAAAAGTTAACAATTTTTGACAGCACACAGATATCATTAGATCTATGTGAATCTTAATTGGTGAATCAGTCATACAACTCTGATGTAATTTGGGACATCTCAAAACATACAATGGATAGCAAAAAACAAAAATCCTGCTCAGTTATAATTTTGAAAAATTATATGTCATTTTGTGTGTTAAAACAAATGGAAAAGTTGTCTGAAATTACATCACAGTGACATTATCGATCCACAAGTTTGAAATTTCCCCATTTGTCTTGTAGCCTTTCACGACAGTGTCATCCCATCAAGCACATCACATTTATTTTTAAAAAAAGGTTGGGAGGAGGCTTTCAAACGGGTGAAATTTTCCCACTAAAAGCAGATGGGCCAAAATCTGCCTGAAAAAAAAAAAGTTATAGCTGTACATCCTGATATCATAAACACTTTTAAAATTTCCATTGGCTCAGTGGTGTCAGACGCCCTCCCCCCTCCCGGCCTCAACACCAGTGTCCTTTGCTACCAACTGCTCTAAAGGAAAACACATTTTTTAACTTCTAATTTTAACAATTAGAAATTGCTTGATTCAGTTTAGTTCAAACTCAATAAAAGAAAGTATCGTAATTTTCTTGTGTTGTAGTCCGTCTGTAATGAGTTATTTTATGGTGAAATTTGTAGTAGTTCTCAAAAGTAGACAAAATTTGTACCTTGTACATTATCAGCTATTATGATTACATAACAACCAACAAATCATATTGACCACCTTCACCAGTTTGGCAAGGCATTTAGGAGAGCTTGCTTGGTATCTGTGGTATTAGCACATGTATAGTAAATTTCAGCGAATAATTCACATAGCACAGATACCTTGTAAGCTTCTCTACGATGACTTGTCAAACGGCATCGTTTCATCAAACCGTCATAAGTACAAGTTCGCTGACATCCCATTGAAACGCGTGTATTAACATCAGGAAACTTCTCCATGTGACAGTTTCATGAAATGAAATCATCATCAAAGAAAGAAGGTATTTCCAAATATAATCTAAGGAAAATCTAACACACTGGCAACAGAGACATCAGAAAAAAACATATCTTTTGAAGAATCAAATCAAATTTTTAATTTCAAGTATATTGTGACATTCATGGGATGAACAATACTCATAAAACTCATATTCATGCTAACAGTTTTGGATTACAGACATAACTAAAGATACATAAATCAATTCTATCTAAAAATAAATAAAATTTGGTCACCTCCATTCACATTCAATTAATCATATTGTTAATATGTAGGTGTAAACAAATACATGCAAAAGTTATACAAAACATAATTATACATAATACAAAAGACATGGAAACAGTTCTATGAAATGTACATATTTTTTCTTTAACTTTTTACATCATTAGTATTTTGAATTATCTAGAATAACAGGATTTCCATTACATGAGATTATAGGTTTTAAGATACAAATATTTCATTTTGTTGATTACTATCAAACTAGAACTTTTTTTTCAAATTCTCCCCATCAAATAGTTTTTAAAATAAATATTTTTTTCATCACATACACATACGTACAAGTAACCTAACATTCCAGGCAGAGGAAAGAAGCTACAGTATTCCATATATACCGTTGTGGTTCATTTCATAGTTGCGGTAGACTGTCGCATCAAAATTTAAAAAAAAATATTAAACTTGTAAATGAACGACAAGGGGGGGGGGGGGGAGGTCTTAAAAAAAAAGTATCTGCACACATCAAAGGTCCCTAAGCACACTCACTTATCTTTGTGGCATAAGATATAGAAATGAGAGGTACACTATGCTATGTCATTTTTATTTTGATGTGGCAATTTCTTTTAAGGGGGTTTACACATCAATTCCTCAATCCTGAGTAAATTTGGAAGCAACTGATGCCCTTCCCAATTGGAAAAAAAAAAGAAAGACAGATGCTGAAAATCATAAAAGGACAAAAATACATCTGTAATCACATTCTACTTGTATCTTTGAACCAACTTAGGCCAGAACTCCTATATCAAATGATCTGTGAAGATGCAAGAATTTGCCTACTTTATAGAGATAAATATTACAGCTTCATTAGATGTTCCTATTCACACTACACATTCTGTCATGGACCATATTAAATTCAACCAATTTCAGTATCAAAGCACACCCTGGTAATATATTCCTCATTCAAAATGGAAACATACAAACAAACAAACAAACAAATAAGAGCTTAAAATCTGTTCTTTGGAACCAAATACAGTTACATGTAGCTTAAAGCCATCAACAGGCAAGTGGCAATTGTTGAAGAGATGGAAATACTATATTTTTGGTGGTTGTTTCAAAATGTCACTGTCAAGTTCAATATCAGGTCCTGTGTGACATATGCTCCAGTGACAACTGCTCCAAGCATTTTTTTCCTTCAAACACATAGGCTTAGGGCTCAGGTTGCGATTAGGTTTCAGGGTAGGTTTAGGTTTAGGTAGTGTTTGGTCTAGGGGTCAAAGTAAAGAATTCGGCTAGTGTGTGATATCGACCACAGAGCAATTTTCGCTGGAACATTGGTCCTACAACCCCAATATTCATCACATTAACAGAGATGCCAACAAAATCAAAGTATAAAGCTCCATAATTGTTATGGATTGAGATCAAATCTGTGTAACACATCTGAAATCCACTAAAACCATAATTTTGACAATTCAATGTCAGAATATGAAGATTTTTTTTCTCATTTGGATTATGATTATCAATAAGGCTATCCAAAAATGTCAACTTAATATGGTTTGTCATTAAAACCAATGGTCGACTTTAACATTCTATAAAGTGTAAATTCAATCGCATTAATTTTTCCAAAGTTGTCACAAAAACCAATGGTCGACTTTAAGATGCTATAAAGTAACATTTTGTGAATTCAATCACAGTATATTTCCCAAATTTTCAAAGGGTAAAAAATTAATTTCCTAAACTCTGTTAAAAGTATTCTACCTTGAACAGTCCCCATGACTGAAGTTTCAGAAACAATTTGTAAAAGTAGGTTGGCTACACATCTGAAGTATTGAATAATCATACTGAGCAACTTGGGCAATATAAATGAAAAAAGAGGACATCGTCAAACGTATTCCAGGACTATCATAGATTCCTCTATAAATTCTTTAAAAGGGGCTATACGTGTAAAACAAAATAAAAAATTGACACCAAATTGAAATCAATGTTAGAGTTGACATCCATATAACTTTATGAGTTTTAGCGCTTTTGTTAGTTCCTACGTTTAAGGATCATTACAATCATTTTAACATGCAGCATTAGCTATATTTCAATGCCTGAAAGACCATCGGACATGCCACAAGACAATGTAAACACAAGGTCTGTTATGTGAGGACCAAATTTACACTTAAAGGGGAAGTCCACCCTTATATCAAGTTGGTTGTATAAGAAGCAGAAAAATGAAAGAAACAGATCAAATGATCAATCAATGCACATATGTTTTTACACAAAACCTGTATGAAACAAATATATTCCTTCATCAACAACTAGATACGTCACCAAGTTGCCAATTTGTGTCTGATTGATGAAAAAAAAAGGGAAAAGAACCCCATATCAGGCAACAGGAGGGATACAGAGGAGGCGTGATGGCTCAGTGGTAGAGCAGTGGTCTCGTAACTGGAGAGGACCCGGATTCGAAACCAAGTGGATGCACTAGTGTCCTTTGGTAAGACATTAATCCTCATTACCAAGACCCTTGGAGATGAATTAAAGCCGTCGGTCCACTGGCCGCTTACTTACTAGCATACAAATGCTTTCTTATTTAATAGTCAGATAAAATAAATCATCCATCTAAATCAAGTAATGCTTACATAACCAAAATATAGCTTACATTCTTCACTACTTGCCAAACACATGGAATGAAATAGAATCAAGGTATACAGGAAGAAAGCCAAGATAATGCTAAATGTATGGTTTTGGGACACTTGAGGAAACAAAAAAAGAAAAAGAGAAAAAGGAGAATATATAGGCCATTATGCAACTCGTATGTGGATTCTGGCAGTGTAAGCAATACTTGAATATTGCTTGAAGTCATCAGTGAGTTACCATCAAAGGGGTCTAACAATAAATGACAACATTGTCAATTTTATAAATCTCTTAAATTCATAGTAATCCACATTAAATGATGATATATCTAAACAGTGAATTCAAAAGAACTTAAAACGTTGGCAGGATTTGACAGGGTAAGAAATATAACCCCTGGAAAACTTTCCTTCACAGGTCTGAAGAATGCTTCTTAAAAAAAAAAAAATTAATAATAAAATAAATTGTTGTAGTAAACAAGCATAGGTCATGTCATTAATAGCACTTCCCTCATCAGTTCATAGTGTCTTTTGACCCCTGACAGTCTCTCCCAACCCCTAAACCTGTGGAGAATTGGCACAGCGGTGTGGTCTTGGAGCACTTCTCTGTTGCACGAAGCAATGCTTCTTCCTGCAAAAGTCAGGCAACCCTGATGGACAGTTCACATGGCACCAAGGGAGAGCACATCGAAGCACATGTCACAGGTTCTGACTGGTCGCGGGAGATCATACTTGACAATGGGCACCATCTTGGAAGAACACTTGCTGCACAGGATCCTACCGCAGTGACGACTACATAATAAAACATAGAAGAATGAATAATGCATCTAGTATCAGCAAATTAAAGATGAAGTTGAGTTCTAGCCATGCTATTGCACTGTGAAACAAACTGCCAGGAAGCAATTTGGAAAGGTTGCTTATGCAGTACCTAAGAATTGGTGTAATACTGTCAGGCTTTGGAATGATCAAAATGATAATGAGAAAAATGACTCAACCTTGCTATGCTTGCAAGTCTCACGCATTGCACACCGAAATGTGTACTGCAAATGGGACCACACACAAGAAGCATGAATTTTTTGTCCAAACTTTTCAGTGATTTCTCATCATATTCTGCATAAGAGGGTATTTGAAGAGTAATCCTGGTCAGGGGACATTTCTTCTAGGTTATTCTTAGGATATTTTTCCAAACTGACCTAAAAAGAAACCTCACAAATTATTGTTTTACCTGTACCACAACTCATCCTTCTCTTTAAAGGTATTCCCGAGTTCTAGTAATGACAGAAAATAAATCCCCCCAGACTCCATCAAAATTTACACAGAATGTTCAGAACTAAAAATGAATGAAAATTACCAACTCAATTCTTACAGAAAATATATAATACATGTAGCATAGTAATGAGCAAAGAAAGATGTAACAATCATGCATAAAACATGGTTCTCCTACCAGCAAATATGAGCTGTGCTTTTTCAGTGAATGTGATTTCCACCGAGTTTTTGTTAGTTTTGGTTATATTTTATTTCCCATTTCCTAAATGAAACTATTATCATTATTATCATTATTATCAATTTATTTTGTTATGTTACTAGGGATAAAAAGTTATTGTATGGCACATTTCACACTATGATATAATATCCCAATGTGCTTCCAAAGGGATTCAGATATTTTTTTTACCTAGCTTCAGCTCTAGCAATTGTTATTAGTGCACAATGCATTCCAAGGTAGGAATCCTGCCAGGTATCCATTTAACACCTGGGTGGAGAGAGACAACTATAGATAAAATGCCTTGTCTAAGGACATAAACATCGGGGTAGAGATTTGAACCCTTAACCCTTTGAGAATCAAGTGGATGAACTGCTATAACAGTGATGCTCCTAAAATTTGCAAATCCATGAACTCTGAACTTTGACCCCTGAGCCTTGAACTTACCAGTGGTGCTTCCTTGTCTTAATGCTGAACTTAACTTGGCATTCCTGACAGAGCTCACTCTCTGACCACGCTGGTTCCTTTGATAACATATCTGCAATTGTACATGTAAAAAAAGTACAATGTTAATTCCTTTCCAAGGATATAAAGATTTCAACCATTGACAAATATAAGAGCTCACACTCATACCTGTTGTTTTAGGGTGTAACAACAAAATAAAGGGAGAACAGCTACACCTAAAACATTTTTTTTTTTTATACGGGCTTTCGGCCCAACAGCATCTTGTGCTGGAATTAAAATATCGACAAGATTTTTAAAAAGTAAAGCTGGTACCTAAATACTGTGCATCATTATTACTTTATTTTCATTATCATTATCAATTAATCATATAATTAATTTTATCATAATCATTAAAACTATCATCATTTTCATCACTGTTATTACTATGACGAATTTGGAGTCACCTGTGCCTGGTAGGGGAAAAGAGAAATCAATCACTCTAATTCTTGGGTCTCTCCTCCCAATAAACATGATACCAGGCACTGACCATACCTAAAATTCTAAAGATCTACTTGTTATCTGATAGTGACCGTAACTGAAATTCTAGACCTGTACATGATATCTGATATTAACCCTACCTAGAAGCCTAAAGAGCAGTTGCTTGGTGGCCACCTGGGCATTGAAGATGGACACCCCCTGTTTGTTCATGATCCCCATACTCGCCCCAGCTCGGACGATGGCCCTGCAGATTGCCCCGTTGCCCTTCTGGTAGGCCAGCAGCAGCACCGTGTTGCCCTCGGCATCCTGCTTGTCCAGCGGGTACTGGGGCATGCATTCACGGAACAGGTCGAAGATGGCCGCCGCATTGTCACGGCCGTACTGACCCAGCAGATGCATAGGTGTCTGACCCCTGTTAAGAATTGAAATGTAAGATATATGACTTCTTGACTGGCTCTAGTAGTCATACCATTCTGAGCCAACAAAACAAACAGTATAGATTATTCTCGACTAACAAGCGAGAACTTTATTTAAGATCAATGATCACCACTTTAAACCCAGTGTACAGTCTCAGAAATTCCCCTGATCAAGTAAATTTGGCAAAATTGTTTTGATTTTCATGGCACTTATTGCTTCATCAAGTAGGGATTTTTTTCCCCTTTATTGCTGTTAGTCCTGTCAAATTTTCACACCGGACTTCAAGCATATATTCATCACAATTTTTCATGTCTTAAAAAAGATTGCAGGATCATTTCCATATATATCTCATTACTGTTACAATTGCCACTAATGTAAATGGTCATGATATTTTAGGATACAGACTAGTATATTGAACTCACAGATTGTAAAAAAACTTAACATGTAATGGATAATCCGTATCAGTAATCTAGTATTTTCTAAATGCTATCAACGAATAATGATCATGTTTTCTTACTTACCTTGTGTTAAATGCCTCAGCATCGATGCTTGACTCGGTGAGGAGAACTCTTGCACTGTTCAGGTTTCCATATTGCACTGCGATGTGAAGAGCTATAGAGAGAAAATCAAACAAAAACAGTTGCATCAAAGTGCACCTCCATACATTCCTCCTAGCAATTCTCTCAGACATCTCAACGTTAAGGTCAGATCAAGAGTTATTTGTGACATGAGCGAAAGTACTTCAGAATAACATTCAACAACTCTTTCAATCATGAAATGAAGAAATGTCTTTTTGAGCATCAATTTAAAATCCTTTCAGAAAATTCTATTACAGAACAAAGTTCGACTGATACACTGATTTATACATCCTCACATTACCAAATGTCCATGATTTTAAAAATGATTTAGTAAATGATCATGACAACATTTCCGTAAGACAACAAGAAAAAAGTTTAAATTTGTTTAATTCTAGAGTAAAATTATGCCTATCATCTGTTCATCCAACCTCCCATTCTGGAAAAAGGACAATCCTTCTGCCCAAATATATTTTTGTCAATTTTTCAAAGCTAAAAAGACAAGTTACTTTTGCCTAATTTTTAGCATAAAAGGGTAACCTCCAAGTACATGAATGTTTTGACCTCAGAAACAAGCCACTACCCAACAACTTAAATCAGCAGATACCAAGTTCACTTGACAAATTATTTCTTTATTCTTTCCTTCCCAATCCTTCCAATACTCACCACTATTGCCATTATCGTCCTTGGCATCCACGTTGATGCCGTTCTCGATGAGGATACTGCAGATCGTTGCATGGTCCTTAGCGGCTGCCATGTGGAGACCATTCTGCTTATGGTTGTTAAGATCCATTACACTTGCACCCGCTAATAACTGTGACAGAAATATCAGAAAATATAAAAATTACGGGACTTGAGAAAATTCGAAATAAATATGTCCTATTTTAAAAAATTTATTTATTTATTTTTATTTTTTTTATTTATTTTTTTATTTATTTATTTTTTTTTTTTTTGGGGGGGGGGGGGAGGGGGGGGGGTATATGACATTGTTTTAGCTCATGATCCATTAGTTCGCGGCCTATGAAGACACCATTTGCGATCTCCTGAATAAGGACCATGCATATAGTTAGCGGCTGCCATGTGGAGAGCATTCTGTTTGTGGTTGTTGAGATCCATAACACTTGCACTGCTAAAAACTGTGAAATGAAGGGGAATTTCGCCTTCATCAATAATTGGGGGCATTCGCAAGTAGTGGTCATTTCTGAAGTATTAACCTGTTTTTTTAATCCATTTTATTTTTTATTTATTTACATGTATATTTTCTGTACAACTGTACATGTATCTGTTAGGCCCTGCTTGATGTAATTCATGGTACTGGGCCAAATATTTTATTTTGCATGTCTTTCTATTTATGTAAACTAATAAATGAAATATACAAGCACCAAAATAAGCCTGATATGCTCGGATAAGACTCATTAGAAATAAATATTGAATATAACAAAACCATCTCCAATGGGGAAAAAAAGTTGACCTGTAGACTAATTTTGGCATGCACGCAAAAGACATACCAACAAGCAAGCGCAAAAAATATTCTATACTTGCCCTAGTAGGAGAGCATACACATAGCATTAAAACATGTATGTGTTTCTTCCTTACAAGGTCTATCAAGTGACATTGGTGTTCAAATGAATCCTTTTAATATATGTGTTATTGAATAAAATATATTGGGTATCCATGACTTCTTTTAGCATCTTGATAATGAATGCAAGTGCCAACATACAACATACACTTTTTTTTTTGTTAACAGTTTGAATTTCCCATAATTCTATGATCTCTATTATAAATAATTGATTTGGTTTACTAATCTTCAGATTTTCACACTTTTTTCATCTCACTGATTTCCTTTTACAGAATTTTGCAATCACACTCGTTTAATCCTCAAACCTTTCCAATATTTGCAGACTTACCAGATTCCTGACAATGATCTCAGAACCAGCCTGGACTGCCAGGTGAAGTGGGGTGAGTTGAGAAGAGTCTTGAATGCGAGAGGTGACGTTGGCCCGTACACTGATCAGGAACAGCACGCTCTCAATGTCAGACTTCTCAACAGCAACATGGAGGAAGTTTCTCCCTTTGTTGTCCAGCTGTCAAGGAACAAAAGGCCATGTAGTCTTTGTTAGAGATTTCAAATGCCGACATTTCTTTTCTTTTTCTTTTGTCAATCTTTCTCTCTTCTCCCTTCTTTCTCTCTCTCTCTCTCTCTCTTTCTGTGCCTTTCTCTCTGTTTTTACCCCTTTCTCTATGTCTTAAGAAAATAATATTTTTTACTTCAACTCTGTTTTTGTTCTACGTAAATGAGTCTTTAAACGTCAACATATCATAAAGACTTCTTGGTCCAAGCTATCAATACTGAAGACAACTGTTTGATGACCACACAATGTGAGAGGATAAGGCTATACACATAGAATATTACAGTACAACATCCTTCAACATATTTTTAAGTATCTTCCTTAAAATATTGTTTATTTTGAAGAAAGGACGTGTTTCAGAAACAGTGATAGCTTTTGCTACTTTTAAATTAAGATCATGCTGAGCTGACAAGCAAACAACCTTCCACTGAGTGGTTGGCTTACTAAGATAACAAACTAAAATCAAGACAAAACGTCACATCGCCAGGATGACATGATAACAGGGAAGATATTTTATGTTCAATATCTCAATGAAACAAAGCATGACAAATGATTATTTAACTCCTAAAAGTTTATCCTTACAATTATCTAAATTTTAACGTTCAAGGACGTACCACAATGTTACATGACACTGAAAGACGGTTCATGACTTGATATGCTTCCTACCTGCTCAGCTGCTCTGGGTTCTCTGTCGAGTATTGCTTGGGCAGCTTTGTTGTTCTTGAAGGTTAGGGCAGCAGCGAAGGGCGTCAGACCACCCTTGTCCCGTAACGTCAAGTCCAGGAGCGGGTGAGACATGATGAGACTGATGATTGTTGGATGCTGGTTGCTAATTGCGATGTGAAGAGGCGTTCGACCCTCAGAATCCTGGATACGGTTGAGACAAATTTAGACAAGTTTGAACTTCAGTTTTGGACTATAACTTATCTGACCTTCACAACAAGATACATGTTCAAGAAAAATATGGCTCGGTATAAGAGTATTCCCAGAAAAAGCTATGTGATGATGAATATCACTGAAATTGTCAAAATAGCATGGAGAAAGCATGGTTACTAGTTAAAGGAAACCTAAACCCAAGGAGAGAATCAATGTTATTGGAAAGTGAAAATTCAGAGAAGCACTTTACAAAAAGTTTCATTAAAATTGGTTAAAAAATGAGAGAGTTATGGAAGTTTGAAAAGTCTCGTTTTACTTTCTATGGGGATCCTCAAATTGGCAAAATTGCTTCAAAATGGCTGATTTTGTGAACAACTCTCCATTTGTTTTGTACACAGATTTTCAGATTTTCCCCATTATCTCTCAGGGTGCTCCTTGTCTCCTCCTGAACTCGACATATGTGGTGTAAAATACATTTTCCCATTATATATGTTGAGCTCAGAAGGAGATTAACTGCACCTTGAAAGATAATGGGGAAAATCTGAAAATCTGAGTACAAAACAAATGGAGAGTTGTTCACAAAATCAGCCATTTTGAAGTAATTTTGCCAATTTGAGGATCCCCATAGAAAGTAAAACGAGACTTTTCAAACTTCCATAACTCTCTCATTTTTTAACCAATTTTAATGAAACTTTTTGTAAAGTGCTTCTCTGAATTTTCACTTTCCAATAACATTGATTCTCTTCTTGGGTTTTGGTTTCCTTTAAAAGCAACTGATGAAAGCCCCATAAATTATGTGTACATGTATTTGCTCAGTTATCATGTTTTAAATCCTTCTTCTGCAGTGAGTAATAGATCTGTATAGAGTATGTAGATCACCAGATGATTGTAGAGTGCTTAGGGGAAACATTGATATTCATTGCAATGAATATAATGCAATGGCAATGCGATCAATACAGCAATGAACTGATGACAGAAAAACGAAAAATGAAAAATGAAGAGAATGCAGCTGTTGACCATCAAATCAACATTAAGAAGACGACATCGGGATGTACCTTAGTACTGATATCTGCCTGATATTCAATAAGGCACTGGACCACTTGTTCTTTGCCCAACTAGCAGGCATGTTGGAGAGGACTGTGACCATCATATGCCTCAACAGGACCCTCCCCACTAGTTGCTGGTCTTGTACAACCTTGATCGTTACGAACACGACACTCACCTTAGCATTGATATCCGCCTGATGTTCAATAAGGCACTGGACCACCTGTTCCTGGCCCCACTCACAGGCATGGTGGAGGGGACCCTGACCGTCGAATGCCTCATCAGGACCCTCCCCATTGGGACCTGGCCGCCTGGGACTGTTCACATCACACATACTGTTTCAAAGACACAGACACAAAGGTAGAACTTTTAGGATTGATGAAAAACTTAAACTAAAACATCCACTGATTATACATGTATAACATTAAAAATGATCAGGATTTTACTAAAATCTGACAAGTCTTGAGGCTTTTCCTCTTTACTTTTGACTATAGCTAAATCATTCTGCAAACACGGGGTTGTTTTGCATGGAATATGATATCAACTATTGAACATACATGTACAACTATTTGCTACTTACACAAGGATCGGACACAGGATTGTCAGAAAGAGGGTCAGGGGGCAGGTCACGAAACTCATGGGGAAATGATTTTAGGGATCCCCGCTGGCTCTCAAAGAATCTTACAGTGAGGAGGGGATCATGCCTATGATGACCCAAGTGCATGTAGAAATGTTTATAAGGAAGAGAACAGAGTACATGGGTTTTAAAAAAATGTATTTAATATGTTACAAGTTTTGATAGCCTCTCTTATACTAAGCCATCAAATATCAGATATCAAACTAAAATAAATTGCTAAAAAAAAAAGAGGAAACATTCAGCCCAACAGAACGTTATGAGTATCACTCTACGAATTACCTTCTAATAAGAAAACATGCCACAGTCTGGTTATTCTCATCGATGGCTCTGTGGAGTAATGTCTGCTGCATGCCTCCTTCACCTGCACCCCAGGCTGTTGTATCACAACCATGCCGCACCTACGTGTTGATGCAAAATCATGAAGGAAAAAAAAAGAGGGTTGGCTGAATAGTACTTTAAACAGGAACCACTGCAGCTTGTATTCATTAGTGTACTACATGTATGTTAAATCTGGGCCCCCGTTTCATAAAACTTGTTATCAGTAACAACTGCCACATTTCTACGACAAATTTGCTCTCAGCCAATCAGATTCAAGGATTTCAGTAGCTTATAACAGTTATTGATAACTTGTTAATGATAACAAGTTTTATGAAACAGGGGGTACTGGTCTAATGTAGTGCACTGATTTAAGGAGTGACAAGTGCCAACCTCTTTACTCCACACAAATTACACTACTTCTGTAACAAAACAAATGAAATGAATAAAGTCATGAAATGAAAACAAAAAATCATTTCATGATAACCATGATTTTTGTCAGTTCATTTTGTTCTAGAATTACAGCAATTTTTACAGGATAAACATGTTGACACAAAACTACCTCTACCATTTAGTCAGGGTATAAATTTGGACATAAGTTAGTACACTTTTACAAATACTTGTGTGAAGTGCGTTTTGAAGTTACTGCGATGTGGCACAAGTGATATTGTGGTATCAATGATGTAATCCAAGGGGTCACTGCTCGCTACAATCATAAGTCTAACTTTGTGACTACTCGTTTGTCTGCTGGCATTTTGTTTGTTTGTAATACTCACTGAATGGGATAGTCAAGAATTGAACTTTCTGACCACTATCAGAAGTTAAAGGGAAATCCAACCTTAATGGCAAGTTGCTTTGAAAGAAAGAGGAAAAATCAGAGAAGCAGATTGGTAAAAGTTTGAACGAAATCGGACAAGCAATAAAATAGTTATGAATTTTTGAAAGTTGTAATCACTATGCTTATGGGAATTTCAAATTGGCCGAATAGGTAATATCACTGTGATGTAGCTGTGGACAACTCCCCCATTCGCTCTAACACACAAAATGACTAAAATGTCACTTTTTTTCAAAATGCATTACTCAGTAGGATCTTTTTGTTCATGAAGACCTATAACAATATGCTATCTCCAATATATTTTGAGTACAGCCCCGAGGGTAAAAGTGCCTCGAAGAAAACCGCAAATTAATGATATTTTTGTGCACGACAAATGGGAGAGTTGTCCACAGAAATGTCACAATTGACTCACCAAATTGCCAATTTGAGATTCGCATAGATGTAGTGATCTCATTTTTCAAACATCCATAACTTTCTTAGTCCTTGTCCGATTTCTTTCAAACTTTCACCATCCTGTTTTTCTTATTTTTCTGCTTTCACACAAATCATCTTATTACCAAGGTTGGATTGCCCTTTAATAAGAGCATCGTAGTATAATGGAACCACTTACCAGCGTTGATGCAATGTCTTCCTGTCCACTCTCTAAGGCTACCCACAGGGGTGGGTTCCCATTCTCATCGGGGGTGTTCATGTTCGCCCCTCTCACGCAGAGAGCATCCACCACCACTGGTAGATGCCTTTTGATCGCCAACTGAAGGGGGTTCTCTCCATCTTTAGTTCTATAAGGGTAGAGGTCAAATGTTCAATTTGCAGTTCATCGATTAAAAAATCATCAAAGTGAAAATATAATGTGTGTGTGCCCCACAAACGGTTAAATGCAAGCACAGACACTTCTTACAATCAGAGATTAAAGCCTGTAATTTCATTGCAATATCAAGTCAGTTCTTTTCAAAATTTGCAGTACTCAACCCCTTGAATTTCTACTTCTCTGACCTTAATACTAGAGTTCAGTTCCATCCTAAACTGGTTCCTTTAAGGTTTATAAACAAAATTTTGAGGGTATAAATGCTGATTGTTATCCAATGAAAAAAAGAAGAAGGAAAAAAAAGGTTTGATACCACATTATAAATTACTATCACAAATAACCATTTTTTGTCAGTACTCACAGCTGGACACATGAGGAGAAAAGTTCTTTTTTTTTTAAGGGGGGGGGGGTGGGAATAAAATTAAAGCATTGAACAAAAGGATTCTATCCAGAAATTATGAATTCTATGCTTTTAAATTCGATTCTATGCAATTCAAATTCAAGATTCCTTGAAAGATATCTTAGCAATCGGATGGCTGAGTTGCGAAAGTTAACAAATAAATAACATGGAAAAAAAAATTACAATATATATACATCTGTACAATTACAACGGCTAGAAAGTAAACACCCCAAAATTGTCCAACAACACTCACTTGATGTTAATATCCGCCTGGTGTTCCAGAAGAAAAAGAGCACTGGAGGTGTCCTGCTTCTCTATGGCAAGGTGGAGCAGGGTCAGGCCATCTCCTGTTGTGTAGTTGATGTTCGCCCCGGCGTGAAGGAGCTGGGCCGCGAAGCTGTGCAACCCGGTCCACAGGGCCAGGCCCAAGACCGTCTGGTCGTTGGAGTCCCGGAGGTTGAAGTCCGGGATGATCTGGATCCCGTCTCTGGACTGAAGGGCATGGGCTATGGCAAAGGAATGGAAGAGAAGTACTCCATTAAAAGCTAACTTCTTAAGAAATCCCCCTCCCTTTTGTTTAAATTCATTTTAGGTTCAAAATACCCGGCGGAACCAAAAGCACAATAAAATGCAGTGAGCTCATTGAAAATACTGATAACTAGGGGCTGTAGCTAATTACTCCTACATCTGATTCCTCAAGGAGAATGGCCTGCAAAGCAGGTGTTCAACTACTCTAAATTTTATTTGACCTCCCCAATTAATGAAAGTGAATAGTGCCCAGAGGAGTATTGTAATGCATTTTCTGCAGCCCCCCCCCCCCCCAAAAAAAGAGTTAAGTGTAAGAGAGATCAGTCATTAATTATAGCTAGACCAAGTTTTTTTGACAGGTTGTCTGGATTGAAAATTTGTGGGTCTATTTGCTAGGATCTCTATCTAAACTTCAAAGTTTGGGCATCCAGAGTTTAAATTAGGGATCCATGTGTACCCCTATTAGTTTTGAGTCCTGTCTAGAAGAAATGCAAGTTTTCTTTAAAATATGTTTAGAATGCCAAAGTTGGTAGAGCAAATACTGCTGGAATGAAGACAATGCTAAATGTACAGCAAACAACAAGACATCAAGGAAGTCAAACAGAACTTACTTCTATGTTCCATGAAGACACCTACAACTTCAGCATGCCTGTTGGCCACTGCCATGTGAAGTGGAGTCTGTCTGCAGGCAATCAAGAGACCGTTATCTCCCTCCTTCTCTCCTCCTCCTCCTCCTCCTCCTCCTCTTCCTCCTCCAAAACCACCATCACCACTTCCACCAAATGATCTGTCATCCATGAAGGGGTTGGAGCCCGACGAGGAGGTAGTTTCTGATGGGTTGGAGCCAAACCCCATGGAGCTGAACTGAGAGGGGAGGTCACCACCGGTATCACTGGTTTGGGTGTTGGGGTTGGCACCTTTCTGGAGCAGGAGACCGGAGAGCCGGGCCAGACCGAAGCTGGCAGCTGAGTGGAGGGGCGTCTCTCCCTGCCAAGGGGATTTGATTTGATTTGATTTGATTTGTTTCCACAATCGGTTTAGCATATAAATCAAATGGCATAATAAAAAGGATAATACATATATAATAACAGCTCAGTATAATAAACATCTTCCAGTAGAGGTAATAAATGCATACAGTATATACACTTGTGGGGGAACCTATTAAAAGCGAGGCTTGTCGAGTTAGGTCCCCATTTAGCTAAGAAAAGGAGCTGGAAAGTAGAATTGTGAGATTAAGATGAGAAGAAACAAAGAGAGGACGGAAATCAGCGGATGGAAACAGAAGAGAACATAAAAGGATTAACTAATTATAGAGAGTGGAAGGGAGAGAGAGAGAGAGAGAGAGAGAGAGAGAGAGAGGAGAGAAGAGAGAAGAGAGAAGAGAGAAGAGAGAAGAGAGAAGAGAGAAGAGAGAAGAGAGAAGAGAGAAGAGAGAAGAGAGAAGAGAGAAGAGAGAAGCGAAGTGTAGATCGAGATCAGCAACCATGCAGCATTTTAGTATATGGTTTTAGCAAAAGAGATTTCACTTCTTTTTTAAAACGGTGCAGTCTCTCTATTTCCTTAAGGTTTGGATCGAGACTGTTCCAAAATTTGGGACCTGTAAAGACGAATGTTTTGTGCGCTAAGAGCGTTCTCGTGCGGGAAAGATGGAAAAAGTTTGTCTTGTTGGGTAGTTGTGGAATGTATTGTTAGTTGTGAAAAGGTCTGAGAGAGCCTTTGGAAGTTCATTATTGATTAGTTGGAACATAAATTGACCCAGATTATAAAGGTATAAGTCAGACACTTTGAGAACTTTATTATTATGAAAGAGCTGGTCAGTATGTGAGAGATAACCTGTAAGAGATACAATCCTCAATGCCTTTTTTTGGAGTAGTAGTAATCTGTTTAATTGTTGTGCGGTAGAGTTGCCCCATGCTAAAATTCCATAATTAAGATATGGAAAACATAAGGTTAAGTAAAGAGACAACAAAATAAAGGATGGGAATTGATATTTCAGCTTGTTAATTACTCCTATGTTTCTCGAAATCAGTTTTGACAAGTTATCAGTATGTGGTTTCCAGGAGAGCTTATCGTCAATTATTATATCTAGGAATTTTGTAGTTTTCACTTTTTCGATAGGTATGTTATCAAAAAGAATATTACCAGGCAGGGATTGAAGAGTATTGCTGAAGAGCATATAATTTGTTTTCTTTATGTTTAGAGACAACTTATTCACCTTTATCCAGTCCGTAACAAGTTTCAGCTTGGAATTGGCTGTTGAAAGTAAAATTGCGGGGATGGATAATTATCATGGCATGAGTTAAACAGTTCAAATTATTAAACAGTTTTGTACATCATAATACAATTAAACCTTCTCTTTAATGGGAAGTTGTTCTGAAAAATCTGAGAAACAGATTGGTGAAAGTGTAAACAAAATCGGACAAGCAATAAGAAAGTTATGAATTTTGGAAAGGTGTAATTGGTAATGCCACTGTGATGTAGTGGCGGGCAACTCCCCCATTTGCTCCAACACACAAAATGACTAAAATGTCATTTTTTTCAAAATATATTACTCAGTAGGATCTTTTTCTTTCATGAGGACCTATAACGGTATGATATCTACAATATATTTTGAGTACTGCCCTGAGGGAAAAGGTGCTTAGGAGTAAACCGCAAATCAATATTTTAGTGTACGACAATTGACAATTTAAGATTCGCATAGATATCGCAATCTTGTTTTTTCAAACATCCATAACTTTCTTATTCCTCGACCGATTTCTTTCAAAATTTTACCATCCTGTTTTTCTTATTTTTCTGCTTCCACACAAATCTTATTACCGAGGTGGGATTGCCCTTTAATGCTTTAATAACAGATATCTGTGAACTAGATACAGAGTGAAAAGTTATAAGTGATCAACACCCCTTTCTCAATTGGGACTGCGCAGTGCTAACACAGCTGGTACTCAAAGAAGATAAAGAATGCAGGCTCCTGTTTCAAATTATATTTACCTTAAAATTGGCAAGATTTGGTGAAGCACCGTGGG
Organism: Heliocidaris tuberculata; assembly: GCA_025618425.1. NCBI lineage: Eukaryota > Metazoa > Echinodermata > Echinoidea > Camarodonta > Echinometridae > Heliocidaris > Heliocidaris tuberculata. Next base: position 22,879,465 of record CM046840.1, read on the forward strand.
TGGCTAAGAAAAGAGCTCCTTCCTCATTTCCTGCTCTGGCAGCCCTGTGCATCAGAGTATCACCTGTAACCCATACAGAGGGGATAATCATGTCATAATTCTGAGCTTAAAGCTCATAGAAAGTCTCGTTAGCAAAAATCACACTGGCAAGAAACCTATCTAACATAGTCACATACTATTCTCCTTCCATCATAAGACACATGTACAAGATTATTTAACATTCCATTCACGATTTCGAACAAATTTTAGTGTAAATATCTGTAAGAAACGCTTGGTAATGGCTTTTCACTGCCTCATGCTAAGACCATATCCACCCGAAGGTTCCCCACACAATAAACCCAGCGATTTGCACTATGTGTAGCGTATTCTGTAACACACAGCAATCCTCATGTGAGTAATGTGTGTGGCCGTTGTTTGAATTTACATCCCCTCTTTTTAGGGTCAGGGATTTTTATTACTTTTCACCTCTCATTCGATAAATATTTCACTTGAGGAGGAACAAACTTCACAGCATCTTAGTTATCTTAGTACCCTGCTATTTATTAAAGTAAAATCAAAGAAATCTCATGAAAAGTTTTTGAGGGCTTCCCAAAACTATTACCTTTAAAGAAAAAGATTGGAATGTAAAAGAAACCATCGAGAATTCATCAGAAAGGCTGATTTTGAAGTAAAATAATATTTGGTTGTCGTGAGGTTTGGGAACAATCTAAACAATATCTAACCTTGCTAAACTTGCTGAAAGTAACAGAGCACTGCACACAGGTATGGGTGTACAGGACTACACACATACATCTATTTCTAGTCATATTTGGAAAAATAGTGCATTTCAGGAACAATGCTTTTAATGGCACTCTGTTGCTGTGATATATTTTTTTCAAATAGGAATAAAAATAATGGGAAAGCTCACAAAATTATATTTCACCTTCACCAGAATTCAAACTTCTCTTTTAACCCTTTCAGGACAGGAATTATTTAAGGGCTAAATTGATCACATTTTGTTCTTCAAATTGGCAACAATAATATTTTTCTTTTAGTGCTACAAGGTTCTAATAAGGTGTAATGTCTTTTAGAACAATATACTTGGTTAGGAATTTTGTCAAAAGTTGAAAAAATTGTGAATTTTGATGAAAAACAATGATTTTGAACCTCTCAATGTGTTGCCAATTTAAGGATGTTAAAGCTTATTTTCTTTTTTAAAATCCCTGGCATCAAATACGATTTGATCATGCATAAAAAATATACAAAGTTTATGCAGAAATTTTTGCTCTTTCTACTCATTCATCTGGTATATTTTTTAGAGCTCTGAATCAAAAGTTATTGAGCTAAACCACAAAATGTGGTCAATTGTCTCGAAAGGGTTAAGTGCATCTTTTATGTTAATCTATATCCTACACAGACAGAATAAACAGCAGCTATTTGACAAACATGCAGAAAAGTTTTTTTACAGCATTAGATTAATCTGGGCCCCGTTTCATGAAACTTGTTATCCCTAACAACTGCCTCATTTCTATGACAAATTCGCTCTCAGCCAATCAGATTCAAGGATTTCAGTAGCTTAAAACAGTTATTGTAACTTGTTTTTGATACAAAGTTTTATGAAATGGGGCCCTGGGCTTATTCAAGGCTTAGGAGTTTTATGTCTGATCAGTAAACAACTCCATTACCATATCACACTTCTCATTTGTTAGGCAGGTAAATCAATTGCTGATCAAAGTGTTTATAAATCAATTGTACATGTACTACGACAATTTCCACGTTGCAAGGGAAGCAAGAATAAAAGGAATAATAAATCACCGAAAAATCACTATTCAAAGGCAATATTGAAACAACTATATGCATAAAAAGTGGAAGTGAGTCATATCTTTTTTATGAAATCAACAATAAATAAACTGAACAGTGTGTTTATTTTCCTGAATCCACAAAAATATTCCTTGTCGCCGACAGATCATTGGCTGACCTATCAATGGGTCAAGGGTCATACCTGTCTGAGGGTTGATTGCATCAGGACTACATCCTCTCCTAATCAGCTTGGCAGCTAGACTGTCGTCATTGTAGCTGGTGTTAGTGGCAGTGTTATCCAGGGCCCACCAGAGGGCAGAATCTCCATCGTTATTCAACAGGTCAAAGTTTATCCTAAAAAAAAAAAAAAGAAGAAATATCACTTTATTTTTGGAATGCAACATATGTGACCCTCCACTACAAAACGACCAATAAGTCGGAAAATTGGGTTTTTAAAATTTCAACACAGTTTGAAAGCTTAGATTCTAAGCTTTAAAATGATATATAACTTGTCTTGTATGGACTAAGCAAACCCTTGTAAATTACAATGAGAATGTCAACGTGTCAGACAGGCTAACGACCAAAACAATAGAGACTAGCACATCAATGATGTGGCGCTCATCCGGCATGCAGCAAAGAAATTGATGCAATTTGTACTTTGAACACAGTAGGCATTGTAATGAATCGATGAAATGTACATGTATTGGTTACATGCATGTACAGATAATGAAGTGCCTATTGCAGATCTGGCTAAATGTGGTTTTGGAAGGAGACAGTGACATGTAGATATGAATGAAAGTCTGGAAATTGACAACTCAAGTTGCACGACTTCAGTTAAAAGATTTTGGGGAATGTAAATTTTAATAGTTTTACTGTGTGACAGAGAAATTTGAAATAAAGCATAAAGTTAGTCAAGGTGAGGTATCTCTACCAACTGTGAAATCTTTATTGAGAGAGATTTGAAGGTTAAGATTTGTAATAAAAGAGAAAAGCACTGAATGACATAAGTTATGCATTGGTGTAAAAAAAGAATTTTAAGGTTGGGACATTTAAGGGTGGCTTCAGTGCATTGTCCCTCACTGTTTCAAGTCTTTATTAGCTCATAACCTGCTATTGTTGACCACTGTCACTTCTGGGTTCTTGGTTCTGTCGATGATGTCGACAGAAATCATGTAGAAAGGTATAGCCTTTGAAATAATCCAGCAGCCATGGGTTTCATAATGGACAGGGCAAAGAGTTAAAATAAATTTTGTATAAATTACCATAAATAATTTTCTAGATAAAATTTCAAAATTCCGAGTAGAAGTTCAATGAAACTCATGAAAGTCTTCCTCAATAAATGAGGAAGAAGAAGCAAGTTTTGTGATTTTGTAATAAATTTCGCATAAATTAGCATAAATAATTTTCTAGACAAAATTTCAAAATTCCATGAAGAAGTTCAATGAACTTCATGAAAGTCTTTTAGATGGAAGAAAAAAATCAAAATCAGTCAATAAATGAGGAAGAAGCAATTTTTGTGATGTTTTAATAAATTTTGCATAAATTTGCATAAATAATTAGCATAAATTATTTTCTAGACAAAATTTTAAAATTCCGAGTAGAAGTTTAATAAACCTCATGAAAGTCTTTCAAATGGAACAACAAAAAAAATCGAAATCGGTCAATAAATGAGGAAGAAGAAGCCATTTTTGTGATCTTTTTAATAAATTTCGCATAAATTAGCATAAATAATTTTCTAGACAAAATTTCAAATTTCCGAGTAGAAGTTCAATGAACCTCATGAAAGTCTTTCAGATGGAAAAAAAAAATCGAAATCGGTCAATAAATGAGAAGAAGCAATTTTTGTGATTTTTGAATAAATATCGCATAAATTAGCATAATTAATTTTGTAGACAAAATTTCAAAATTCTGTGTAGAAGTTCAATGAACCTCATGAAAGTCTTTCAGATGGAACAAAAAAAATCGAAAATCGGTCAATAAATGAGGAAGGAGAAGCAATTTTTGTGATTTTTGAGAAATGCGCATAAATTAGCATATTTAATGAGTTTCAAAATTCTGTGTAGAAGTTTCGAATCCCCCACCTAGTGCTATCATATAAAGCAAACGGAATTAAAATCGGGTAAGAAATGGCGAAGAAGAAGCATTTTGAAATTGTGGACGGACGACAGACGAAGGACGGACGGACGGACGGACGGACGGACGGACGACGGACGACGGACGCCTCGCCACGGCATAAGCTCATATGGCCCATTCGGGCCGGATGAGCTAAAAACGGGCTCTAAAGAAGAATGATCATTTAAGCCTAATCTATGTCTTAGTGTTTGTCGCACAAAAGGTTGAGTCAAAACTCCTTAGCATACACTGTGAAGTACTGATTGGATTGGGTTGAAACTTTCCATACCTTCAGAATAGATATATTTCTTTGTTTCTTTGGATTTTGAATGTCAGACAGTGCATAGTTTTTAAGCTATACTGTACCAGAAAAGCGATGTGAAGTACAATCCCAGCAAGTGAACACACAAAGATTGAATGTCTAGGAAAACATGGGTCATTTTGAATGAGAGTAAAAACATATTTCAACATGGTATTTTCACCTGAAATTTTGTCAGATGGTAGATTAATAAATAAACTTTCAGAAAATACAAAAAATTTAAAATAAAAATTTCCACCCCAAACCACCTTTTTCAGCTGTTTACTCTAAAACTTCCATGGCGACTTATTGGTCGTTTTGTGGTGGAGGGTCAAATATGGTATTACAGAGATCAAAACATGAAGAGATTGATAGCTTATCGGGTGTCTTGTTTCAAATTCACATCTATTCATCATCAAAAGTAAAAAAAAACAAAAAAAACAGACAAAACAATAATATTGTACATGTATGGGATATAACAACAGATGAACAGGGCCTGTATTCAATTCAATACTTAAAGGCATTGATTAACTTTGCCCAGGATTGAAAAAAAAAATCACTGTTCCAGCTAATGCTGTAATCATAATTGCAAACCTTTAGCTCAGACAGGAATCGCCTGAGTTTTATAAGCTGATCGGTCGTTTATATATCAAGATATTTACGACTGAACATTGATGTCGGGATAGAGTACCACCGAACCCTAAAGAACTCTTTACGGTTGGCATACCTCGCTCTATCACAGAATACCGTACGGGCTGGAAACCCGCTCTGAAATCGCCAAGCGCTGGTGCTTGGTTTTTGTGACTGCAGCGCAGCGAAGAAGCCGAGCGACTTGCGCTAGCGATTGATCGCGATTTTCTCTTTTTTAGGATAGTAAACGGGTTCCATTTTCTCTCATACTTTCACATATCCTTAATTATATATGTAGTTAGAGGACTGCACACAATTCACTGGCATTTGAGCTGATTTTACAATTTTTTACAAAGTTAATCAATCACTTTAAGAGTGAAATATAAGTAGTTTACTTAGTTTTCGGCTGAGATAAAATACTTAAGCGATTTTGGTATTCAGTTGAATGTTTTGGCTAAGTATTTTACCCCAGGTCTAAGACAGCTCCCTAGCAGACTTCAGCCAATTACTTGATTGGCAGGTACATGGCTTTCATATATACACGGAGCAGTATAAGCTGCGCACAAGCAAACCATGTAAGCGCGCATCTATTGTGACACATTTATTGCGCATGATTTTGGACAGGATATGTGACGTCACAATGGATATCAATAAGTATTTTGCCTTAAAGTCGGCTTGCTAAAGTAAAGTGCTTAAATTTGATCTGAATACAAGTTAAGTCAGTTTACTTATCCAAGCCAAATGCTAAGTAAAATGCTAACTTAATGGGCGTTTTGATTTGAATACCGCCCCAGGTGCCTTCAAAAAAGCATGAGGCCATAGAAGGCACCTAAACAAAGTAATAGAAAATATTTCACAGTAGATATTGAAAAATAGATAATTTAGATTGAATCCTGAACATATTAAAAGATCATACCATAATCACATCATTTTTATCTCACCCAGCACCTTGGTTTTATAAGAGTGAATCTTTTTCATTAATTTGAGTATATTACCAAATATCATTAAAGAAACAAAGAACATTCTGAACAACATAGTTGTGTTTTTTTCTAACAGAAAACTTGATAACTTTAACATGATATCTTTGATGAGAATTCACTCAATTACAGAAAACTTAATAACTTTAACTTGATATCTTTGATGAGAATTCACTCAATTCATCGTTTGAGTTGAAAAAAATCATATGAATCATGCTCTATTCAAGACAAAAATATATAATTTTCATAATGATATGTAGCTGATTTCAAATGAAAGCATAAATAAATTATATGAGACCTCCGAAATACTTACGATTTGTGGGCGAGAAGTTGATCGAATACGGCAATATTTCCACTGCCTATTGCAATGTGAAGGGGTGTGCTGAAATAAAAAGAAAGTAAGAAAGAAAAAAGACATCAAGTATATGTGTAATACTCAGTGGCATCAATGGCAGTATAATTTTTATCAAATTAGTGCTTTCTTTAACCACATTGCCAGTTGTTATTGGCAATATTGATATACCACTGCCTTTACCATCATTATTTGTATTCATCACTGTATCAACATTGCCGATATTCTCAATATCAAAATATTCTGTTCACCATCCCTGTCCATATAATAACACAAAGTTCCAACCTTAACCTTCTTAAACATCACTTTTACCACCATAGTGTGCATTAGTGCGTCATCTTCATCATCAGCCGTAGCAGCGTTGCCATCATCATCATCATCACCACAACCATCATCATCGCCATCATTATCATTATCATCACCACCAACATCATAATCACCATCATCATCACTACCACCACCACCATCATCATCATCATCACTACGACTACCACCACCACCATCATCATCATCATTACCACCACCACCACCACCATCATCATCATCACTACCACCACCATCACCATCATGATCATCACCATCACAACCACCACCACCACCATCATCATAACTACCACCACCACCATCATCATCACTACCACCACCACCACTATCATCATCATCATCACCACCATCACAACCACCACCATCGTCACCATCTTTATCACATCTTTATCATCATTATATCAATACCATTTCCCTCTAACAGACTTACTTTCCCTTGCTATCCTGAGCATTGGGATTGGCCCCACCCTGTAAGATCTGCTCTGCTACCCTGACCATGCCCTCCAGCTGGGCGCCGTCGGTCACAATGGGGTTGAAGCCTGCTACCATGTGTAGGGGCGTTTCTCTGTCCCCCTGTGTGGCAGCGTTGATATTGGCATTGGACTTGATCAGGAAGTTGGCAGAGAATTCATCCACTACAAACAGAGAGACAAATAAGAAACAATGATTGTAAAAAGGAACATATTTAATAACAGGATATTTCTCAACACCCAGGATTGAGATGGGCTTTTGGTTTTTCGATTGAATCATAGAAATTACTTTTGAGTTCTGTCTTAAGGTGAAAAGTTATTTGTGAGCTCTCTCATACTAAGTTTGGAAGAATATCACAGAAGAAATTTTCCCTGAAAAGGATTGCTCTTCAACTGCCCTCATGTTCGAAATATGACAAGACATAGCTGAAAAGTTTGGACCAAACATTCATGCCACATGTGTGTGTGGTCCCATATACATGTACACATTTCTGTGTCCAGTGCATGAGTTTCAGTCAAGATGGAGTCAATTTCTCATCATTTCAGTAATTCCAAAACCTCACAGTAACCAAGTTTTATGTACTACATAATCAGCATTTCCCAATTGCATCCGGACAGTTTTTTTCACAATCTAATCGCATGACAAGAACTTGACTTTATCTTTTATGTGCATTCATATTCCTTTTAACATAACAAGCAAGTCCTAAATATGGTATGAGTTTCATATATAAATATTTGTTGGATTTAAAGGAACATATTATGACAAAATATTGAAAAAATACATAATTCACTATAAAAACTTCTCAAATTGAGAATTGATATATTAGAAAGAAGGAATGATCAAAAGAAAATAATGATTATTCCAAAAGAGAAGTGCAAAGAGATTTCAGACATTTTCCCACATAATCTCTTCTGCTCTCTTCTATTTGTCTATGCCCTATTCTTCTATTTCTAAAACATTTCTAGAAACTTCTAGAAACTTCTAGAAACTTCTAAAACTATTACCAAACTGACCTCTTTTAATGGCTTTGTGAAGCAGACAATGACCCTGTCGATCAGCTCTGTTGACGTCCACTTTGTGCTTGACCAGTTCACTGGCAATACTCTCTTGCTTTGAAGACAATGCCAAGTCCAGAGGAAGGTCACCCCTCTCGTCTACCTCATTCAATTTCCCTGGCAACTATTCAGCAATAGTGGACAGAATAAGATCATAATTTACAACACTAGCTTTCATTCAGTGAGGGTATGTCCACAGTCATGGCAAACTATCCAAATTGAGATGCCATCACAGTTTCTCTAACAAGCAATCAAGAAGGTTATCACACATCTAGGTAAGCAAAAATACTTGCCTTGAATTGAGATTGAATCTCAGTTTATCCAACATGAAATTTAGCAAGGTTATCAAAAATTAAGGGTTAACAAATAGTCATACCTTTTCCATCACTGTATTTCTAATTTCAAGACCACTTCCCAAATCACATTAATAAACAGTATATATATTTTTGTATCAGTGTGATAAACAAATACTGACTTGAAAATTACTTGGCTTTACAGTTTACCCCCAACTGAGACATTACCAGAGGATTATATAATTCATGAAAAACACAATGGAGAAAAAAAATATTCAAACTTTTACAAAAATCCTTGGATTATACATTAATTCTTGAGAGATTTACTTGAGCAGCATGAGAAACTAACAAAGATTGTTCAATCTTCAGCCTACAGAAAAGATTTTACTTGTAGTTGAACCACTGCTGGGACCGTAAACCCTGATGGAGACTTACCTGGGCATCATACTCCATGAGGAAGAGAAAGACGATGTCTTCTCTCCTATTCTTGATGGCAGTATGGAGAGGGAAGGGTGCCTTGGTCTTGAACATCTTGTAGAGAAGGGGAGCGGCCATGTTGCCGAAGTCCTCGCTGGTGAAATCATTCTGGAAACGGTAATAATGCAGAGTGAAGGATTTATTCAGTGTAGTTATGATGTGAGGTTAAAGGGAAGCTTGAGTTTGGGGAAATTTAAAAAATAATTTGTATGCTTCCTCATTCTTTTTATGTTAGTTTGGAAGATTATCATAGTAGATATGTCCCCTGAAAATGACTACTCTTCAAAAAAATGCTCTCACATTCAAAATATGACAAGAAACGGCTGAAATGTTCGGGCCGAACATTTGTGTGTAGTCCCATATATACACATTTCTGTGTGCAGTGCATGTGACTCTCAGCAGGATGGAGTTCATTTCTTATCATTTTGGTGATTCCAAACCCTTACAGCATACACCAATTCTTATGTGCTATGTAATCAGCCTTTCCCAATTGCTTTGAGACAGTTTCTTTCACAATTCAATCTCATGACCAGAACTCATTTTTATCTTTAAGACGGCCATACATGGTGAGGTCTAATTAGGGACTCATAAGTAGAGCGCTCAACATGAAATACATTAAATGTTTTATATATTTTTTTCCCTCAAAAATCTGAGAAGAGTAAAAAGGTATTTATTTTGTCTGTTTTTGGTTTCTATGGTGTTGATATTCATAGCAGGCAGATACATAAAATGTACATGTAATGACAAAACACAATGGCCCGAATTCACAAAGGAGGTTTAAACCATGGGTAAGCGTAATCCGTAAGCGTACTAAAATAAGCGTAAATAAGCGCTAACTGCTTTTTGAAAGAAAATATATGATTGGATCGGATTTCGTGCGCACATACGCTTAAAAAACCCAGGAGGGGGTTTAAACCATGCTTTAAACCAAACCTCCTTTTTGAATTCAGGCCAATAAGTCATTTCCAAATAATCTTTCTCCTTGTGTCTCTCCTTTAAGTTTCTTTCCATAAACAATAAAGTCCTTTGTCAACAATTGTCTAGATGTAATGACTCATTTTGCATGGTTATGGCTTCCTATCTGACTTGGTTATATTTATGTATTCCTTCCAAATCTTCTCTTTTCTCACTTACTATCTCCTTCTTTCTTTCCCTTCCCCTCCTCTTTCCTATTCCTGACTTTTTTTTTCTTTCTCTGACTTTTCACACTTGTTATCTTATTATTTGTGTAGCGCAAGTCTTTGTATCTTTGTTTTGCTTCCAATTATGTATTTATTTTAATATATTTGATGCGATTTTATTGTATATATGTACATGCATATCTGATTGTAAATTGACCCCTTCAGCATTGCTGCTGGTCAATCAACATATACCAATAAATAAATAATAATAAATAAATAAATACTTTTAGTCATACACTACACATTTGAAATTTTGTAAATTCCCTGAATTTTCCTACTACTGTATACTTTAACCACAGTAAATGCAAACTGTGAAATTATTTTGCTGGTATTTTGCTAATTCAGTTATAACTGATGCTCTGTCTAGTCATGTTTAAAGAGAAGGTTAAGTTCTGGGAAGGGCGAAAAATAATTTGTGAGCTTTCTCATTCATTTTATGTCAGTTTGGAAGAACATCATAGTAGAAATGTCCCCTGAAAAGCATTGTACTTCAAATCCCCTCATATTCGATTTTGTGATGAGAAATACATGTATCTGAAATGTTCAGGCCGAAAATTCATGCCACATGTGTGTACAGTCCCATATACCCATTTCTGTGTCCAGTGCATGTGCTTTTCAGCAAGATTGGGTCAATTTCTTATTATTTTGATGATTCCAAAACCTTACAATATACACCAATTATATACATGTATGATCAAACTTTCCCAATTTCTTTGGGAGTTTATTCACAATGTAATCTCATGACCAGAACTCAACTTTATCTTTAACAAAAGGAAAATTTAAATGTATACATGTACCTCGGTCTAATTTCCTTGGTTGAAACTTGACTTTAGACCCAGGGACGGGATTAAATTTTAGCAGAATAAGGACCTTTAAGTTCAATCCTCATGGAAATGACTATCACACTGTCAGCACTCAAAGCTGAGTCTTGCATTGCACACAAGCACTAAATCTTACCCAATGGCTAGAGATGAGTTCTGAACAGTAGCCTTTCAGCTGGGCAGCACCAATGTCCTCTGCTACCTGATAGTATCGAATGCAGTTCCTTACATTGACAGATGACATCAGAGTCTTCTCACATCTGCAAGAGAAAAAGCTTGTTAAAAAGGACTCTGTTTTAATGGATAACTGGGGGGGGGGGGGGGGGGGGGGGTGGGAGCTGGCTGGGTGGTGCCAATGTCCTCAGCTCCCTGGTAATATCGAATGCAGTTCTGCACATTGACGGATGACATCAGGGTCTTCTCACATCTACATGTAGATATCATCAAACAGGATTTGGTTCATTATCTATTTTGTATTTGCAGGGTGAGGAGGGGGGGGGGGGGGGGGGTAGTGAGTTCGGTGGTGCCAATGTCCTGTGCTAAGTGGTAGTATCATCAAACATGTTTGGAGGGACGGGGAAGGTAGGGGGGGTGAGAACAGTGTTTAAATACCATTGGAGCAATGTATTCATAAATTTATGCACATATACAAGTGTACAAGGACATGTCACCATCTGATTAACTGTTAGGCGTATTTCACATACACCCTGTACATGATTATTTTAATATAATTCTGAACATTTTATTCTGAAGAAAAAAAATCTTTGTTGGCAAAAATCCAGCACAGATGGTAGATGTACACTCCAATAATGCAATATCTTTCACATGGTTTCAATTCTTGTTTCTCTTTCATACTCATCTGGTAAAACATAAAACTGGCAGAATTTGAGATTTTGGGGTATATGTACCACAAATATTTACACAGGCTCCTGAAACACACCAAAAAAAAACAATGTATGTTTAGAAATTGCATTTTCCTCACTTATATCATGTATTTCTACAACACAATATATGTGATTACTGGGAACTTGTCTGCTTTAAATATGTAGAGTGTATGCAACTTTGCACTTCCCTAATGATAAGAGCAATGTCATCCTGTTCATGTTTCCTTTTCAAACACAATATACAATACATGGAAAGATGCCTGTGACTTTCAGCAACATTTGAAATCAGAATACATGTAAGTATATATATACTTTCATATGTATAGTACTTTAACCCTTTCAGGACAGGAATTATTTAAGGCCTAAATTGATCACAATTTGTTCTTCAAATTGGCAACAATGATATTTTTCTTTTAGTGCTACATGGTTCTAATAAGGTGTAATGTGTTCTAAAATAATATATATGGTTAAGAGTTTTGTCGAAAAGTTGAAACAATTGCCAATTTTGATGAAAAACAATGATTTTGAACCTCTCAATGTGTTGCCAATTTAAGGATCTCAAATTTTATTCTCGTTTTTAAAATTTCTGGCATCAAACGCAATATGGTTATGCAATAAAAATGAACATAGTGTGTGTAGAAAATTTTGCTCTTTCTACTCATGCATCTGGTATATTTTCTAGAGCTCTTAATTAAAAGTTATTGAGCCAAACCACACAATGTGGTCAATTGTCTTGAAAGGGTTAAAAAACAAAGCCTGAGATATATATACATACACATCAACATCCATTATCAGAAAATACTTATGAAGACAACTAAAACCCCTACAATAACTACATGTACCCCTAGAGAACTTTGTATGGATGGGGAAGGGGGGGGGGGGGGGGAGGGGGGGGGGGGGTAACTGTACTAGAAGTGTAGCTGTCCCAAAGACTGTTGTCCTAAAATCCAAGAAATTAAATAATCTATCAAGAAAATGCTGGAATTGTAAGACACATGTTCCTGCAACAATTGCTCGGTGGTTAATCCTTTCCTTACAATTGACCACATTTTGTGGTTTGGCTCAATAACTTTTCATTCAGAGCTCTAAAATATATACCAGATGCAGGAGTAGAAAGAGCAAAAAAAAATTTCACAATCTATGTCCATTTCTGTTGCATGACCATACTGCATTTGAGGCCAAGAATTTCTAAAATGAGAATAAGCTTTAAATCCTTAAATTGGCAATACATTGAGAGGTTCAAAATCATTGTTTTTTTAATCAAAATTGGCAATTTTTTTTTTAAACCTTCCAACAAAATTCTTAACCATGTGTATTGTTTTCAACGACATTACATGTAGCACTGAAAGAAAAATACTATTGTTGCCAATTTGAAGAACAAAATGTGATCAATTTAGCCCTTAATTAATTCCTGTCATGAAAGGGTTAAAACCAAATTAAAACCCTTGCCATTATACCTCGGTCACACCACCAAACTGGACCCTGTTTCATAAAACTTATCATTAATGACCAGATGCAATAGCTGTTATAAGCTACTGAAATCCTTGCATCTGATTGGCTGAGAGCAAATTTGTCAGTAAAAATCACCAACAAGACACTTGATGAAATGCCCCCCCCCCCCCCCCCGGTCGATTCTTGGCCACTGAGTGCAATGTAATTTTTTTTTTTTGTCTATTGACAGTCTGGGGGGGGGGGGCATTTCATTAAGTGTCCTGTTAGTGATTTTTACCGACAAATTTGCTCTCAGCCAATCAGATTGCAAGGATTTCAATAGCTGATATAACAGTTATTGCAACTTGCCATTGATGAAAAGTTTTATGAAACAGGGCCCTGGAGTTAGTCTCTTCAATGTTACTAGGGTATAATGCTCTGTCTTTGACGAAAGCAAGCTTAGAGCAAAGGTCGGATCACCAACCATCCAGTATCCTTACACAGTACATACCTTTCTTGTAATGGTTCTAACTTGAACCTGCTGGCCGCTCTGAGAAGATCGAGCACAAATGTGTCATCTTGCCTCAGTGAGATGACGTCGGTATAGACCCACTTCAGCAAATCCATGCCTACCTCATGGCCAATGTCTATATAAGCGAATGAAATCAAACATAATATAGTTTGTGAATTATACCACTAGTCATCTTTCATTGTTATTTTGGTCTCCACTTTGATTTCCAACTGTCGAGCATAAACATCCTTCAAAGTGGCAGTAAAACAATACAACAGATGCTCAAATGTACCCTCATAAACAAAATTTGCCAATAAATTGAATTCTAAAAGGAAAATTCACACTGGAATGTAATTCATTCTAATATTGATAAGTTTTGCATGCATCAAAAATTGATTTCAGAGGACAAATTACACGACATTAACCTATGTTTTGAACAAGATTATGTTGCTTACAGAGAAACTCTCATATTTTCATCTTTTGGACAATCTACATGTATGCTATTAAGGGTATGTTTCTCTATAAAGTTCAAATGATATTTTGCTACCAGCAACAAAATAAGAATAAATATGTTTCCCTCAAATACATGTCATAGAGTTCCTCGTAAACTACCTCTGCACTGCCTGTTTCACTATTATGGCTTGTATAAAACACAGTAAATATCAAAAAACAACTACTTATGTACATGTAATATCAAACAACTTGACCTACTTCTAAGTCATTTCCAAAAGAAAAGAAAAGAAAAATCTAACAAATATTCACACAAACAAAAAAATAAACATAAAAAACAAAAGATATTTTGGTCAGTATTTTCTACCTGTAAAATCAATTCTATGTACATCTGCCAGGTTGGGTACTCCCCAGTGGTCACTCCTAGCAGCAAGGACAAACTTGTGAGCTTTGACCTCTTGACCTGCCAACCTCACGACCAGGTCACTGATGAAAGGAAAAATGAGAGGAAAAGCAGTAAGATGGAAGTTTACCGGTCATGTTCAGCCACGGACCTTTGCATCCACAGTTCAGCATACCAATAACAAACACTGATAAAACATATCAAATCATTCAATCTACAAAGTGAATAGATACATGATATTGTAATCCTGATACACTAAAATTTCAATTCATTTCATTTCAATAATGGTTATTTGTACCGGTATTCGCAATTCATGTACAATACATTTCAAGTGTAAGGCAGCAGGGCTGAATATTTCATGTTTACACGAATAGTTGGCATAACAAATATGAAAGTCGAATATCATTATATATATTGACACTTATTCAAAAACATGTTAAAAATGGTAAAATGACAGCAATAATATACATTTACAGTAATAAAAACACAGTTGCATTTATTATAACAAAATTATATTGCATGTAGCACTGTTTTATGGAGAATAAAGAGAAGACTGTATTGTCGAGGAGAAAAGACTAGCACCTCATGTTTGGAAATGGTAAGTCGAATAAAATACTAGTACTGTATTGTAGAAAATTGATTGATTGTGTAGGAGAAGTATACATGAAAAGAAAAGACATACAACTCAAAAAAAAAAATTCTCACCTGTAAAGCTCTTTGTCAAACAAGTCCGCAACCGTCGCCAGGAGCCTTGACACGAAATTGCCTTCTTCTCCTCTGCCTCCGCCACTACTGTTCGCAGCCGTGGCAACATTATACTTCTGTTCGAGCTCAGCGAGGCGGTTCTGCAGTTTCACGTATTCCTGTCGCAGCAGGTCTAGATGGCGCTGTAGCTTTTCAGCTTCTGCAAGGATGTTCAATAACATTATGACAGTTCGAAAATGTCCATTTGAAGAAGTAAGCAGGTTCTACCAATACACAGAATCAATTAGCGCATCTACTGTCCAAACTCGGGTACATTCACCTACAGTGTTATAGAGAGCGATACTCAAGTCTTAATCCACCTCTACGAACATTACAACACACATAAAGTCAACCAAGAAGCAGTGTATACATGACTGTCCACTTGAAGAGCAAATAACACTGCAATTGCATGGGGTATACTACTAGACAGACGTAACTGTTTACAGTTCATCTGCTGTTCATGATCCACCAAGTGCCTGCAAACAATTTATAATCATTCAACATACGACATACAACATCCCCGCAAAATAACTGGAAAAAAAGTTTTCCACAACGACTTCACCACCATAGCATTATAGTTTGGCTTAAAACAACTGCAGGAGAGGAACAGTTAGATTAAGCAGATTTAAGCAGTATTTTTATACAGGCTTTATCCCACATGGAGATGGTGATTATGAATGCACCAACAGTCGACAGGTGGGATTAGCGCATCACAATGGGGATTATCCTCTCTGGGGGGACATGACAAAAGGGGTGAGAGAGGGTGAAATGGAGGGGAAATTGATGCGATAAGTTGCAACAAAACTTAACCCATTGGTGGCTCCTGTGTTAATCCTATGGGAATGAGAGAATTTAGTAGTCAACAGGTTAAGGTTCCAAGGTACAGTACAGGGTGTACTAAAAATAAGTTGAAGGCAAAATATATACAGGAGGAGTAAACGACTCTAAACTTCAGAAAGACAGAGACAGAGTCAGACCCCGCGTTCAGACTATCCCCCGTTAAGCATAGTGTGTACGCTCGCCTTCTCCCCGTCTCCCCGTCTCCCCCTCTCCCTGCAAACATGTTGGGTTTTTGGATGGGAGAGCGACCTTGGCTCGTAATCCGATATCTCGCACCTGTTTTTATCATAAGTGCGCATGCGCGAAAAGTGGAGACAAAGAACCTAACGCACAGACAGTCGTGATTTGTCCCCCGGCTAGCGGGGGATTCGAACATAGTATGGACGCTCGGTCGTAAAAAAATAAGATCTCTCCCCCTTCCCCCGCTAAAGGGGGGGGGGGGGGGTAGTCTGAACGCGGGGACAGAGAGAGAGAGTGAGAAAGGAGAGAGACAGAGTGAGAGAGAGAGAGAGAGAAGGGGAGGAATAACAGGGAAGGCAACAGAACAGAGGAGAATAGCTGGAATGAAAAATGTACTATGTATATATGAATTTCGGCTCAACCTGATTTCAATTTATCACAACCGCACAGTATGACGTCAATGATGTCAGACTCAGAATGAACAGAATTTTAGTATTCATGTATCACATAATACATGACAGATCCAGGAACATATAATAAGTCCTCAGTAAATTAGCATTTAGTGTAATCATCCATAAATTAGTCACACCTGGAAACAATTAACGTAATTCAGAGTGGAATGTATGAATCATATTGTGAAAGTGACCTACATTCTTTTATTCACTAGTGACTAACAAAACTGTTAATATTATACAGTAAGTAACTACAGTAACTTTTCACAATCCATCCACTCTTACATACATATAGAGGTGATGTAGTTTGTCAGGAAGCATACTGATATGCTTGAGCGCTAGTTACTTTGGCGGCTCAGCTATAACCAGGGTAATAATGTCTAAGCGCCATGAGCGTCACTGCGTGACGGATATGAGTGCTGTATAAGTAGCCATTATTATTATTACTTGGATGCAATTTTATGGAAAATGGTCTGTGGAAATAGGAAATCACACTTCAAAATTCCTATACCTACATGAATAGACTATAACGTTGTTTTTGTAATATAACCTCTACTAGTGTGTTTGTTTGATTTTGTATTTTGTTTGTTTGTTTAAAACGAATGAGACTATGCAAGACTGCAATATTCCATGTACATTAAATACATTACATTGCAAGTTTTTATTTCAAAAAACAATATTTTCAAGCTATTCCCTACACTAGACACAGAGTGCTGAACAAAAGATGAAATAGTGTAACATTTGCACTTGATCAAGATGAGATCTAATTAATGGAATTATATTTGATCATTCAACATTGTAAGAGGCAAGTTTAGTTTAGTTTTGCTGATTATTCTGGGGCAATTACCTCTTCAACTTACAGGTCGACCACAGTTGAAATTTACAGAGCACTGGCCACTGCATACTAATGGTTCCGTCATGTCTGTGAGTGACAATACTACATGTAAATAGACTAACGTTAGATCTAAATTTATTTCTAATGTTTGACTAAAAACGTCGCTGATCACTGCTGAAACACATACACGTATGTAAGTCACTAGATCTACAAATTCTTAGAAGATGTATTGTCTTTGTAAATAACACTTCATGCTCTGGCATAGACCGAAAAATCAGTCTATTTCGTTCGGGGATATGCTCCGCTGAGACTACGTCTTGCTTCATGGAATCCCTAGGAGGAGAGCCTCAAAGTCAGAAAATATTAGGAAACTCCTCCTAACAGGGCACGTATGGACCTATGAGTGGGGTCTAGTAGTCCCCCTTAAAAAAATATTTTAAAAATAAAAAAGAAATAAAGAAAAAAAATAATAAATGAATGAAATCATTAACTTAGGAGAATGAAACCCTGGGGAAATATCCATTTCAATGAAAAGAGAGGACAGAGAGGAGCAATTTTTAAAAAGTTCCATCAAACAATCAATCAGTTACGAAATGAAAAAGTTATAAAAGTTTGAAAGTCTCAATTTCCTTCTTATATGGCGATCTTCAAATTGGCAATGTTGCTTCAAAATTGCAGGTTTAATAGTCGGTATAGCCACAATCAGGGTGCAAAACCATTTGCACTTGGGGTCCAAAATGAAGTATGCAATGGAGTTGTTTCATCAACCCCAAATTGTTCATGAATACCCTTGGGTTAACACCCTGCAATATCCTGAAGGAAACTATCTTGGTTATCATTTTATGAACAGCAACACAACGGGGTGAGGTAGGTGTTACGGACACTACGCAAAGCTACAAAAATGGAATTTTCCAGCATTATTTACCTTAATACTAAAATGTTTTGCACTTCTTTTTTTAATTTAATGGCAATTTGTGAAAAATAAAACAATTCGCACTCATTTCAGTCCATAAAATAGATGCAGTATACACATCAGTGGCAACAAAAGGTCAAATCTCATAAATGCCAGTTATTTCAAAACCTGAAACTTTTTGAAAAGCCAACCAAACATTGGTAAATGAGACAAATTCCAAACTTTAGTCCCCTCTGTATATATAAAAAACAAATGAACTTGCTAGGAAGGCTTGTTCACTATCATAAGTTGTCCAAAATAACTTATGTACAATTTCCAGTAGGGTGTTATGGACACTACATAGTATAGAATGTTATTCATTGGTGCAATATATAAGTTATCCATTTGCTTTTTTCCTGTCATTATTGTTGTTGCTGCATATCTTGATGCCTAATTACAATTTTAAATCCAATAGAGAGTATCTTTTCAAATCTGTTCATTGAAATTTTTCAGTCTGAGGTACAAAAGCTGAAAAAAACCCCAGTAAAATGCATCCGTAAATTGTTAAAAGTTGATGGAATTAGGTAATACTACTAAACTTTTGTACCCAAAACAAACTTTTACACTACGTCCATATAAAAAACAGACACTCATTCTAATTTAGTGCATATCCTGCACTATATGATCAAGATTAAGTACTTTACAATTGACTTTAGCCTGTTACGGACACTACAGGTCACTTTGTGTTATTGACATATATTCTTTTATCAAGTACCTTAAAGCGGGGTGAATAGGAACAAAAGTGGAAAAAAAATTCTTGGTAATTTCATTTTCAAAGTTATAATGTAAACTCATCAAAATTATTTGAGTTATGTAGTGCATAATACCTCTAGCTGACCAATAATGACTTACATGATGGGAATTAATTGATATTTACCCCAGTGTGGAATATGATATGATGTTCTGAAATATGTTTACAAAATTTTATCTTCAGACCTACATGTACATGTACTGAAGTGAATCATCAGATTTTGCAACAAGAACTCACAAATATGGTCTTGCATATAATTCATGTGAAAGAAATAGGGTTTATACATTTTTTCTTCATTTTCCTTATTTACATTTTTTGTTTCCTGAATAACTGGGGTGAATAGGAACAGACTACCAAGCAATTATGATTCAGACTTTCTGATGCCAAAACATACCTTAAGCACCTAAATACATATCACATATGTACCACAGACATAGTAATCACGATATTTTAGATGTACAATGTAGATCGAGGTATGAAAAGCCTGAAAACTCAATGGCATTCTTAGAACAGTCATTTCCAGGCTCCTTAAGAACCCCAACACCCTACATGTATCTGCTATAGTTTGGAAAATATTGCTTGACACAATAAGTTAAATTAAATAAATCTAAAGACAATCTATATACATTCCAAATAGGATTATCCATCAAATACGTCATGGGGCCATTATCTTAATAAAAAGTATGAAAATTCAAATACTAGTTTTCTGCTTCCCCTTCATTCCCCTCCAACTACCCAACAGCTATTGTTTACTGCCAATAATTTGCAATGCCTGTTTTCCCATATCATTTCTGTAATCAAGCAGCTCTAAAGCCATGATGCAAACTATATTAAAACAAATTCTATTTTCACTAACACACGGTACCGTTTTGATGCCTGTAATGATTTAAAAGATAGGCCTATGTCAGTTGTCATTTAAATTTATGATAATGCATTCTGATGTTTCTGAAAGCATTCTCTTTTCAAAAACCCATTTAGTACAAACCCCTTCCCCAATAAATTTAAAAGTATTCGTATACAAGTAACAGTTTTAAGAACATATATTTCATAATTTTCCATTCTGTTCCCATTCAACCCAACACCGGGGTGAATAGGAGCAGTCACAATATTCCATATAAAAATTAAATCTGATGCTGATGGAATTTCTTTTACATGTCAATAGAAAGGTAGCATGAAAAGACATTTCATGGTGCCAAAACATTTGCCACTGGCGATGTAATGAATATGTTGTGAGGCAAAATGTGTCGAAACTGTTCCTATTCACCCTGTTTCATGGTTTGAAATGATAACCATGTGTTTTTCTTCTGCCAGCTTTGGTCTATGAATATTATTTGGTCTATTCCTGAAATAAGAACATTTGAGAGATGATTCCTATGATCAGTTTATATAGGAATTCTTGTAATCTAGGGTACAAAAGGCTAAAATTCCAATAAACCACAATCTCAAACTGATAACACTTCAAATTGTTAGGGTATCTGTGAAAATTTTTACACAAAAGACACACGTTAATACCAGCTGCATATAACAAGACATTAATTCTGTTTTAGTGCATAAAAATGTAGTATGATGTCAAAATTAACTAACTGTCCGTAGCTTGTTACAGATACTACAGTTCATACTAGTACAGGCACAGTGATCATTTGACAATGTGTTTTGTGCCAACTTCCATTTGGGGGCAGTGTTTCGGCAGTTCATGAAATAGGAAACTTCAAGAGATGTTTCTTTTGTGCAATGTATTGTCCAGTGAGAACCAGAAGGGCATTAATTCCATAGGCATTTTGCATTGTTATCACCCTTCTGGTTTTAAACAGTTAATCAATAATGTCCTTCTGGCTTTCACCAACTGTACATATTATAGACTTTAATTGAAATAATGTATTTTTCATGCAAAAGACATGCATCATACATATTTGATGTCATAGACAGCTTTTACATTCTTAAAATTTATTTCAGAACACTGTTATCCAGAAAAGGAAGTACAGTTTGGCTTGCAGGCATAATACTCTCCCTTCTGTAGTGTCCGTAACACAGATCTGTAGTGTCCGTAACACTGGCTCCTACTCTTTTCTAACCTTGACATTGAAACTAAAACACAATGATGCATTTTATTTGATACTTTACTACATCTAACTGATACTGTTGAAATAAAATATTAATATCAAATTAATCCTAAGTCAAGTTGTGTTTTATTTTTTGAATAAAATTCATGGAAAATACCTTATTTGTTTGCGAAATATCATATCCAGGAGAAGACCTTCCAGGGAAAGAGAAAATTTTTAATTTATGTGGAGACATATTAAGAAGAGCAACTGTAAAAAATCAAATTTGAATTACAAATTAGTAGTATTTAGTTATCAAGCTGTATTTTTAGACATTACGCACTTGTGTTACGGACACTACATGTGTTACGGACACTACAAATGGCATTTATTAAATTCATTAAAAAAAAACTGTTATGCTTAGTGGAATATTATTATACCACAGCTAGTCCCCGGGGGTAGTTACATAAAGCAAAGCATATAAGAGCTTTGAAAACATTTTCATGTAGCAGGGATGACACCGTTACGGACACTACAGGAAATTCCGGACACAATTTATGATTGCAATGGAGGCATATATTTTTGTAAAGTTTGTATCTGTTTGATTTTTTGTTTCTGATGATAGGACAATATTTTACTAAGAAAATATAACCAATTACCAATCAGTATAATGTTAAAATATATGAATTATAGAGGCAAAATTATGCACATAGCTGTTTTTCAAAAAAGTGTTACGCTTGTCTCTTTTCACAGAAATAACCACTGTATCGCAATTCTGGGGTCAATTCTCAAGCCGTAAAAAAATACCGAGGGGAGATAAGAAGGACTATAAGATGGCATGAACAGATGTGGCATATGTTGTGTAATTTCATGGTAACAACATATGAAAAAAGACAGTTTTTCAAAGTGCAAATGTGTAACAGCCAAAAAGTGGTATTTTTGGCCCTCTATTACCATCCTCACACACCCAACACACATGAAATTCATACAAAAGTTGCTGCGAAATGAAGAACTCATATGGTCCAACATTTCAGGCCACAAGACATTTAATTAAATAACTTTGTGTTTCCAGGAGAGATGCGTAACGCTTGTAGGTAGAAAGTTGCACCTTGATTGTGGCTATACCGAGTACAACTCTCATTCTCAATATGTTTTGTACACAAAATACAAAATTTCATATTTTCTCCATTATCTCTAAAGATACTGCTTGTCTTTTTGTGAACTCAACATATCTTGTGTCAAATACATTTTCCCATGATATATCTTGAGCTAAGGAGATAAGCTGCACCTTGAGATATAATGGGGAAAATATGAAATTTTGTGTACAAAACATAAGGAGAGTTGTACTACTAAACCTGTCACTTTGAAGCAACATTGCCAATTTGAGGATCGCCATAGAAAGGAAATGGAGACTTTTCAAACTTTTATAACTTTCTCATTTTGTAACTGATTTTGATGGAACTTTTTTAAAATTGCTTCTCTCTATCCTCTCTTTTCATCAAAATTGATTTTCCCCCAGGGTTTCATTCTCCTTTAAATTAAATGAAATCAAATTAAAATATTAATAATAGATCTAATTTAGGACTAAATAGGGTCTAGATGAGTAGAGGGGTCTTATCTTAATAAGACGGGGAGCCATACATGTATGTCTGTGCACCTAAGATTTGACTTGAAATTGAACAAGAATTTCTTTTACTTTCCTCTACTTAATCTTATATTATTCCTGATATTTTGAAGAGTACATGTGTCAAAAATCTTAAAATTTGACTGAGATAAAAGGCATGAACAATGTCATTTTATACAAAGAAGGTGGCCATGTCATTTTGACAATGAAAGATCAAAGGTGCCCATGTCTGCACACTCATTTATTTTACACGGAGATCAGGATTTTTGACAAGAAACAGTTTTTAAAAAATTCAGGGCTTGTAAACAAAATGACTGTCACGAATCAAACATTCCGTCCAACTCTGACATAATCATTCACATCAAAAGACCAGCAGAACAACCCCCAATACCGTCACAATCAGACCATAAAAGATTACAACTGAGGAGGCCATGGTTGTGTATCAATGTCTTCGATAGCGAACCTTTATTATCCGTAGTTTCCTCCCCAGGCGCACACAGGCGCGTCACACCTCCCCCCTTTAAACAGAAAGTTATGAAAGAACTTTCTGGCAAAACACAGAGATACAAAGCATGAAGTGCTATAGGTATATCTTTCCCTTTAACCCTTTCATGACAGGAATTATTTAAAGGCTAAATTGATCACATTTCGTTCTTCAAATTGGCAACAATAATATTTTTCTGTTAGTGCTACATGGGTCCAATAAAATGTAATGTCTTTGAAAACATTATACATGGTTAGAAACTTTGTCGAAAAGTTGGAAAAATGGCCAATTTCGATAAAACACAATGATTTTGAACCTCGCAATGTGTTGCCAATTTAAGGATTTTAAAGCTTATTCTCCTTTTTAAAATTCCTGGGATCAAACGCAAAATCATCTTGTAACAAAAACGGACTTAGTGGGTGTAGAAATTTTTGCTTTTTCTGCTCATGTATCTGGTATATTTTTCAGGGCTCTCAATCAAAAGTTATTGAGCCAAACCACAAAATGTGGTCAATTGTCTTGAAAGGGTTAACAGAACAGCTGACGATAACAAAATAGACATCATCGCCATAAATAAAACACATCAAATTTCTGCCTTCCAACTACACACAATTTTCTCTATGTGAATATGAAAACCTTAATTCAGGCAACTCAAAGTCAACTTCACTCTGAACATTGATGTCGTCACCATCATCTCTACAACTACTGACAACAACACTAGCAACAGGCTTCTCTACACCATCCCTATTGCGTTCTACATACTCTTTGAGCATGTTGATGTGACAAAGGCGCTTCTGCCTTCTTCGATCAGGAGTCCGAATGATGTAATTAACATCAAAAGACCAGCAGAACAACCCCCAATACCGTCACAATCAGACCATAAAAGATTACAACTGAGGAGGCCATGGTTGTGTATCAATGTCTTCGATAGCGAACCTTTATTATCCGTAGTTTCCTCCCCAGGCGCAAACAGGCGCGTCACAATGACTGACATCTTTTCTCAATAATTTGTCTTCCTTTTTGCAGCATTATATACTACCGAGACAAGTGCTTTAAAAAGTGTAAAACTGTAATGAAGACAAACATTTTGTGTTCGTTGCGCGTTTTGTTTTTCAAGAATCGAGCAGATATACATGATATAAGTGTGTGCGCAGACATGGGCACTGTGACCATAAATTGAATAAATTAAAACTTTTTAAAACTGTGTGCTTGCACAGTGAATGAGTGGTTCCCTATTTCATAATATATCCCAGTGCATCATAGTTCATAGACCCTACATTTCTTTTTCCATGCCTGATTCAGACATGAACATGATGAACACAGCTATTGACCTTCTCAGTTCCCGGGGGAGGGGGGGGGGGGTACTCAATATATTGGACAGACGGGTATGTGCCGCTTTGACGACACCCTTTTTCAACAGCCGTTCTCACGTTTCCCCCCGGCGCGCCCCGTTCCCTAGCTCTCGCGTACATACGTCCATCATTAATGCGTATGTAACTCTATGACGTACGTCCATTCACTTGCGTGTGCAACTGCATGTACATGTATGCATGCACTATACAGTGACGCAGTACCTTAGTCTTAGACCATGTTTTTTTCACTCAGTTGGGTAGAGTCTACTACAGATCCACCGTTCCCACAGTAGAGGCGCATGGCCAATATCGGAGACTCTCTCCCATTTGGGAGACTGTCTCTCATATTGAAGACTTAGCTTATAAAAGGATAAAAGAAACAACACCAACAACAAGGCAGTTTATCCCAGCCAAATTTTTGCCTGAGGTCAGAAACCATTTGCTTCGTGTGTGGGTCATAACAAAAAATGTTATGGAAACAAAAGCAGATGGTGAATCTTTGAAGTAGATGATCAAAAGGGGTAATTTTTCATGAGGAATCTGCATGTATCTGCTTATCACATTTTCATTTTGCGCCGAGGTAATCCCTTTGCCGCAAATGTAAACAAAGAAAATTGATCTCCCAAATGGGAGACTGTCTCCCACATCGGCTACTAAAAATATTTATGAAAGTCTCTGATAACAGATAACAGAGAACAATCTCCCAAATTGGAGAGAGTTTTTGATATCAGCCGTGCGCCTCTCTACTCTAGTCTCTATACTGTCCAAAGACCCTGTTTTTTGCTTCTAGTCAGTTCTTACAGTCTAGACCCCCGTTCCGAGGGCGGCTGTCTGAAAAAAAAATTGAGTGCCCCCCCCCCTTCCCCCCGGGACTTAGTTACTTTGTTAGACTTAGATCTATTTCTGTATTCAGCATTTTCTTTTTCAGGCACAGTCACTCACACACTGACACAGACAAATGACAGAGTCACAATTAACAAGAATTCCATCCACACTCTCTCAGTGCTCAGACATGCACACAGACACGACAGACATTACATGGTTAAATATATATCTTTCGATTCCAGTAAAGGTGGACAAATGTTAGGAACATTCACAAAAAATAAAAACAAAATACAAAATAGGGCCTAGCAAGAAACACGCCCATACATACCCTCCGCCATGATCCAGCCGTGCACGAGAATACCGGAAGTGATTGGTCATAACATAATGCATGTTGGTGACCTAAAAAAAAATACAATCTGTATGATCGCGCGGTATTTAATGGAGAAGGCGGGGAAATCCCTTTTTTCAAAATTAGTTTGAGGGAGATTGGAAAGCTCTAACTTAGCTTGCAACGACCATATCTTGCCAGCAAGAAAATGTAAGAGTCGAATATCAATTGATTATGCTTTTCTACCCCGTGACAGTAAATTAATATATAAAATACATGTTTATTATTGGTACTTGTGGGGTCGGGTCGCGGTCAACACTAAAGACGGTAAAGAGCTGGCTGTGCACGCACCGTGCCGTCACCAGCGGGACAGGAACGTGAGGATAGCCAGGCCTAGCCGCACGGCGTACTACGTACTACCTACGCGCTCGCTGGACACATTGCCTTGGGCTTGGCTCTGGGCTTCCTTTGTCTCCACATCTAAAATCTGACTTGAAATTAAACACATATTTCTTTTTTTATTGACCCATTGCCTAGTGTTATATTATTACTGATACTCTAATAAGTGACTGTGTAAAAAATCTCTTCAAAATTTGAGCAAGAACTAGAACAATGTCATTTTCACAAGGAAAAGCTAAAGCCAAGGCTGCCATTCCATATTTTGACTGTCCTTTCAATTTGCATTGTCATTATTGTTTGCCATGTTGGTCATAAAAATTTCTCTATGTCATTTAATATTCAAAATGAAGTATGTTGATGCACATTCGATCAAGGAGGAGTATTTTTGGTGACTGCCAGCAGCCTTCAGTGGCTTCACCCTTAATATAAAAATCGTCAAATTGTCTATTCTCCAATGGTAAGTGCGAGTGGTCTATTCTTTGTTTATCATATGTTTGTTCATAGTCATAGATTTGTTTATTGGCAATTTTGTGAACTCAACAGATCTAAGTTCAGGCCATTAGGGGTAAAATTATGTTGTTACATGTACACTGTCTGTATATGTGCTACTTTTTTTTTTTCTTTTTCTTCTTTTAAAGCAAAACTGTACTTGTGCAGGAAAACCCATTGAGAGAACTTATTTTGCTTAGGTTATACTGGCCTCGGGGTGCCCTAGCCCACAATCCAGTAGCTAACCTCGCAACAGCAGAAAATAAACTTGAAGACAATTGAGTTGAAAGGTTGTACTCTGGCCTTTATTCAAGCTTTACTTGTTGTAGTGCTGTGTATGTGGTAAAACTGTAAAATACAAAGAACAATAACAATGTGTCAAACAGGTATCAACATACCATCATAAAACAAACCAAACACATTTATATGTTCCCAACAGTCCAACCAGGCATGTTCATAGCTTATGATTCAGCCATAATCCAAACAAGGTAAGTATTTAAAAATTACAAAGGCACAGTAAGCAGAAAATAGAAAATCATCCTTTTAGCCCCTATAATTATGTTCAAAGTTTCTTCCAGATGCACCTCAGGATCCCCTAAAAACAATAAATTCTCAGGTCCAGTACTTAGGGATTTATGCTAAAATCATAATAAAAATACTGACTGTACCCACATGTATACAAAACTTAACCATTTTAGTAATCTGCAGTCCTGCACTTCAAAGCCTAGTTAAAAGATACGAATTCAGCTCACAAAGGGCTTGCCATACTTCAGAACATTCCCACAAAAAACAATTCTCTATGCTTAGACTTACGTACATCACATTTACATCATACTTTAAGATATCTATTCAAAGAAATCAACTTACAGACTTGTGCACTTCCAAGCTATCTGATTTTCACACAAGAATCTCTGACACTTGTATCCCATAACTGTAAAAATAAATTGATAAATAGCAAATTGCTATAAGCATCAACACTGGAGACAGATAAAGAAAATATTATGCTCATAGCTTCAGGTTTCAGCAAAATCGACTAATCCTTTAGATCATGCAAAACTGTACAATAGCCCTCTCAGACTTTACTATCATTATTTTTCATATAAAGTGATTAACCTGCACTTAACCACTGCCCTAATGGAATGTGAAATGAAGGCAGCATGCAGAACATGCCACAAAATAGAGGAAAATCTACTTGACAAAACTCAATAATTCTACACAAATAAGTTAAGATAGCTATAATCATACAAGCTAAACTTCAAAAAATATCTGCTAACCAAGCTTCTCGAAATACAAAACATGCGGTAATTTATATCGACCCAGTGTAATGTACAGTGTTATACCGTAGCTGTCAGGACTGATTATAGTCACTACACATAAACGCTACAGAATGAGCACAGAAAACATATTAGATTCCGACCAAACGGTTGACCATGTCTACATGAGCATTATTTTATACTGTGTTGTTATGGAATCATCAAAATAAATAAGAGAAATGGACTTACACAAAATTATCAGAAGACATAAAAGCCATAATTTACAATTTAAACTTGTGGCTCGAGAAAACTCACGATCAATCGAATCAGTCAGTGTGCCAATCCACGAAAACTATGGAAAGCCATAAGTCAAGGTTACAATTAATCGCGAGCAGCACACTCCCCCCAACGTCCAATGGACGTTAAACCTAACCAAAAATAAAAAATTCAAAATGTCAATTTATCCAAATATCGGTTTTCATTATTTCACTACACGATGAACTTCAAGAAAATTCAAAGACATGCAAAAAGTTCTAAGGATACTAAGAAACGGGTACCAACTAGCACTTATTCTGCCTCAACCAACAAAATCAACTCATGGACTGGCCTACAAAAGGTTTTTCCAGTCGAAGGCAGACGAACTCGCACCTGACGAACCAAACCATCATCTCCAGAACTAACACTCTCAATGATGCCCAAAGGCCAAAGATTTCTTTTGACCTCCTTGTCTCTCAACAACACTATGTCACCTTTCCTGACATTCCTTTCCGCGGTTATCCATTTACGCCTCCGTTGAAGACTTTGCAGGTAGCGCAGCCTCCACTGCTTCCAAAACCGGTCAGCTAGGATTTGCACTCTTTTCCATTGAGCCTTGTACATGTTTTGGGTGCAGTCTTCAACGAGAACATCTTCTATGCTCCCATGTTTTTGAGTGAGGAGCATGGAAGGGGAGAGGCAGGAGGTGTCTTCCGGGTCAGAGTTTAAAGGAACCAGAGGTCGAGCGTTAACGATAGCCATCGCTTCCATCATGACAGTGACCAAACATTCATGAGTGAGACCTTTCTGTTTGGTCTCGAGTAAGACCCCATTCAGGATCCCTTTGACCAATCCCACCATCCTCTCCCATGCCCCTCCCATGTGAGGGGCATGGGGAGGATTCCACTTCCATTCTATGCTATTCCTCAGAAGGTAAGTACGGAACATCTTCTCGTTCACCGCTCCAACGAAATTTGAACCTCTGTCGGACCAGAATGTCTCAACCTTGCCTCGCACAGCAATAAATCGTCGCAGTGCATTGATGCATGACGAAGTGCTCATTTCCTCAAGTACTTCAATATGAATGGCCCTGGAAGTGAGACAGGAGAATATCATTCCCCATCTTTTGCTTTGGGCAGCACCTCCTCTGGTCCTTCTGGTGACTACTTCCCAGGGCCCGAAACAATCTACTCCAACCTGTGAGAAAGGTGGACCAGTCTTCAGACGTTCCTGGGGAAGATCAGCCATGCGTTGCAGCACCATCTTTCCTCTGAGCTTCCGGCAGTTCACACAATGATGGATGACAGATGATATGACTCTCTTGCCTCCAGTTATCCAAAAGCCCGCGTCCCGCACAGCACCTTCCGTTAACTGTCTGCCAGGGTGTCCATTGTTGTGATAGTGCAGTACAAGAAGCTTGGCAATGTGACTCCTTCCTGGTATCAATACTGGGTGCTTCATCACGACTGGAAGGGAGGACTTCCTCAAGCGCCCACCAACACATATCAAACCGTCCTGGTTCAGGATCGGTGATAGGTCCCGGATTGTGGAGTTTGAAGGTAAAGGCACACCCTCTCTGAGACAGTCATATTCTTCATGAAAGACCTGTTCCTGCACCTCCTTCACTATCATTGTCTTGACACGACGTACAAGCTCCACGTCTGTAGTACCACATTTGTGCCAGCTGTAACACTGACCACTGCTGTTCTTGGAGCTGCATGAACGAGCGATGTGTACAAGTACACTGAAAGCTCTAACTAGGCTGTCCCATGTCGAGAATTTTTCAAATCGTGACACAAGTCCTCGCAACTGCAAGTTAGTCTTTGTGACTTGGATTTTCTTGTCTTGTCTTATTTCCTCATCTCGCTCGGGATCTACAAGCGGGAATTCTGATACTGGATCCTCAACTTCTTGAATGGCTGGCTTCTGAGGACCAATAAGCCATGGGGAGTCTATCAGAGACTGAGCTGAAACCGGACGGGTACCGAAGTCAGCGGGGTTATTGACTGTAGACACGTATCTCCATTGTGAGGGCTGGGAGAAGCTGAGAACCTTGTGAACCCGGTTTGCGACATAGGTATGGAATCTCCTGGTCGTGTTGTTCAAATACCCTAGAACAATCCTACTGTCTGAGTGAAAAACCACAGTGGAAGCTTCAATATTCAACTCTCTACAAACAACTCTAGCTATTTCTGTTCCTAAGACTGCAGCACAGAGCTCAAGTCTGGGTATGGTGTGACCTGATCTCGGAGCGAGCTTCGACTTTCCAAAGACAAAACTGGCACGAGGTCTTTCTTGGTCCACATCCATCAAGTATGCAACGGCAGCAACCGCCACTTCAGAAGCATCACAATAGACATTCAAGACTCCATTCTCCGGGCGAATGGGGTAGTTGCGAGGAACTGACAATGATTGCAGTTCAGATAACTCAGAGGTCCAAGACTCCCAGGCGGACCTATGTACTTCAGGAAGCCTGTCATCCCAATCAACCTGGTGAGTAATCATTTCTCTGAATAGGACTCTCGCTTGTACCATGACTGGGGCAAGAAAACCCAGAGGATCAAACACGCCATTGATTATGGATAGAACTCCTCTTTTTGTGTAGGGTTTTGCCGCTAACTCGATTTGGAACATGAAGGAGTCATCACTCAAATTCCACTGAACACCCAAACTCCTTTGTGTTGGGGCCCCATCACTCAGCGTAAGGTTCCGAATATCCTTCTGAACCTCCTCCGGCTCAAATGCATCAAGTACTGCTTGAGAGTTAGAGGCAATTTTGTGCAGACGAATACCAGCTTTCTTCTTGAGCATGGCTCGGGTGCGTTCCATAAGTGAAACAGCTGAGTTGCTATCACCACATGCAGCAAGTCCATCGTCCACATAGAAATTGTTGTGAATGAAGTCCCTGACGTCTGGTTCAGCATCACTGGTCAGATCTCTCAAACCATAGTTCGCTACAGCTGGAGATGGGGTGTTGCCAAACACATGCTTCAGCATACGATACTCTATAAGGGGCTTGGAAAAATCATTGTCTTCATGCCAAAAGAATCTGAGAAAATTCCTGTGTTCCTCAGATACTGAAAAACAGAAGAACATTGACTCAATGTCCCCACAGACCGCAACGGGTCCTTGCCGAAACCTCATCAATACCCCAACCAAATCATTGGTAAGGTCAGGGCCTTTCAACAGAACCTTGTTCAAAGAGTGTCCCATGAACTCAGCCGAGGAATCAAAGACACCTCTGATTTTGTCTTTCTTTTTGGGGTGATACACTCCAAACATTGGTAGATACCAGCATTCTTCATTTGTTTGAAGAGGGGGTGCGACTTCTGCGTGACCTTGAGAAATGACCCCTTCCATGAAAGTCAACATGTGTTCTCTCTTTATGGGATTCCTCGCCATACTCGTCTGGAGTATTTGAGCTCTCTTCAAGGCTTGCTGACGATTGTTAGGAAGACGAGCTCTTGGCTGCTTGAAGGGTAATGGCGCTGTCCACTTGCCATCTTTCAAGCCCCCCTTTTTCACCATCAGATCGACAAACTGTCTCTCCTCTATGGACAGACTCACACCGTCGTCTTCATTGTCAAACAAGTGCTTCAACTGGAACTCATTGGGGCAGGGTTCAAGATATGTAGGTCGTCCAGTAGAAAGCAACTGAGTGCGTAACAGGGAAATCTTGCTTGAGTGATTGTCTCTCCGATGAATTCCTTGAAGGCATACATCACCAATGATAACCCAGCCAAGCCTCAACTTCTGTGCGAACGGCGAGTCGGGTGGCCCAATCCTTTGATCGAGGACATGGTGTGCCTCTATCACATCTCTACCTATCAAAAGGGTTGCCGTGCATTCCTGGTCAATCTCTGGAATCTCAACGCCCCTTAAATGATCATATGCTTGAATAATCTCAGGTGTTGGAATATCATCCTTGATATCAGGGATGTAGGTACACTCAGTGACTGTTGGCAAAGCCAAAGCGACAGTGCCATTTAGATCCTCTACCACAAGTTCATCAGCACACCTTCCTTGAGCTGACACTTCTCCACTGCAGGTGCGTAGCGTGTAATTTACCTTACCATAGTCCACATCGAACTTGTCCAAAAGTTGAGATGAAGCTATGGTTTTGTTGCTTTGATCATCTATGATGGCGTACGTCTTGACAACAGTTCTCTGATCCCTCTTGGATTTCACCAAAACTGGAACAATCTTCGCACAAGATTTACTACCCATGCATCTTGAACCCCGCATCTTGGAACATGCATTGGTAATATGGGATGGAGGGGTGTCTACAGCTTCTTGCGAACTCTTTGGAGAATCATTGTGATACTCACTGTGTAGAATCGACGGGTGGCGTTGGCTGCCACATGCATCGCATTTCACGTCAGCTTTGCACTCCCGAGCTGTGTGTCCTGGAAAGCAGCACCTAAAACAAAGTTGGTACTGTCTCAGGATAGCCTTCTTTTCAGGTACTTCTTTTGCAAGAAATGCCTTGCACTCTAAGATTGAATGATTCTTCTTGTGAAGGGGGCAGAAGTTGTTTGATTCCTGAGGACTAACAGCCTTTACATCCGTAGCACTGACACTGAGCATTCTTCTTCCGACATCGTGTTGCTTCGTGTCACGAGGCATCATAAAGCTAGGGTCATTCCGTATCTTTGCCTGATGGCGCACAAATTCGCTGAAAACCCTGAAGGGTGGGAAGGTCACATGATACCTCTCCTTGTACTGAGAGCCCTCTATTAACCATCTCTCTTGAAGGTTATAAGGCAGCTTCTGAACCAATGCATATAACCCTCTTGCAGAGTCCAAATGCAACAACCCTGGGAAATTTCCATTATCCTTGGCATACTCAATCTCTAAGAGCAAATGCCCATACTGCTCTAGTTTTTCAAAGTCCTTTTGTGCTAGTTTGGGAAAGTCTTCGATTCTCTGTTGAAGATCCTGTTCAATAGCTTCTGGAGACCCATACTTCCTGTCAAGCAGTTCCCACATTCTATCCAGGCCAACCTGTGGCCTATCCACATGTATGTCATAAATAGCTGAGACCAACTGGGAAGACTCCTTGCCCAACCACCTAACGACTAAATCCATCTCTTGAAAGGGCTTTAACTTGAGCTCTGTGATTACTTGTCTGAGCGAGGCTTTCCACGACCTGTAACTGAATGCATGATCATTAAATTTTCTCAAGCCACTAGTTATCAATTCTTTCCTTAGCATCATGTTACTTAAATCAGAAATTCCATTTGCGGTTTCTACATGTGATGGAGTAGTAGGCACTACGTTAGGGGTATTATTTGTAACCTTTGATTCCTTTTGACAATTTGTCTTTTCAAGGGGCTGTGGAGAGCAAGTAGAAATGACCTTAGGGAGTGGTTGGGGTTTTGATTGCATTTGCCCATCTTGACCCATTGTCATTGCTACCGGCTGATGGGACAAAGAAGGGTGTGTTTGGGGGGAGGTCTTGTCAACATTTGCTTGCATATGACCATCTACTTTACCAACTGCATCACAAGACAACAAAAAATCTTCCACAAGTTCCCGAGAGTTCTTTTGTGGAACAATTAAGTCCATATCCTTCACTGATTCCCTAAATTGTTCAAGTCCTTCTTCCAGAACAGAAACTTGAACTTCGGCTATAGCAGCATCTCTTTCTGCTCCCAGAACAAAAAGCTCGGCTTCCTGAGCAGCCTTTTGTTTCTTCAGCTCGGCTTCTTTTCGTGCAAACTCTAACCTTACCTTAGTTGCCTCAGCCTTGGCCCGGGCACGCAGTGCCTCAGAGACAACGGAAGAATGTTTACTGGAACGAGACCGTTGTGAAGCCAAGCTTTTGGTCTCGTAATTGTCAACTTGGGTGGAGGGTGAAGGCGTCTCGCTAGAGTCCTTTTCTTGAGACGGATGCTCAGATGTTGTCGACATGATGAATCCTTGTGTACTTGCTTGGTAAGTCTTTTTACTATACTGGCCTCGGGGTGCCCTAGCCCACAATCCAGTAGCTAACCTCGCAACAGCAGAAAATAAACTTGAAGACAATTGAGTTGAAAGGTTGTACTCTGGCCTTTATTCAAGCTTTACTTGTTGTAGTGCTGTGTATGTGGTAAAACTGTAAAATACAAAGAACAATAACAATGTGTCAAACAGGTATCAACATACCATCATAAAACAAACCAAACACATTTATATGTTCCCAACAGTCCAACCAGGCATGTTCATAGCTTATGATTCAGCCATAATCCAAACAAGGTAAGTATTTAAAAATTACAAAGGCACAGTAAGCAGAAAATAGAAAATCATCCTTTTAGCCCCTATAATTATGTTCAAAGTTTCTTCCAGATGCACCTCAGGATCCCCTAAAAACAATAAATTCTCAGGTCCAGTACTTAGGGATTTATGCTAAAATCATAATAAAAATACTGACTGTACCCACATGTATACAAAACTTAACCATTTTAGTAATCTGCAGTCCTGCACTTCAAAGCCTAGTTAAAAGATACGAATTCAGCTCACAAAGGGCTTGCCATACTTCAGAACATTCCCACAAAAAACAATTCTCTATGCTTAGACTTACGTACATCACATTTACATCATACTTTAAGATATCTATTCAAAGAAATCAACTTACAGACTTGTGCACTTCCAAGCTATCTGATTTTCACACAAGAATCTCTGACACTTGTATCCCATAACTGTAAAAATAAATTGATAAATAGCAAATTGCTATAAGCATCAACACTGGAGACAGATAAAGAAAATATTATGCTCATAGCTTCAGGTTTCAGCAAAATCGACTAATCCTTTAGATCATGCAAAACTGTACAATAGCCCTCTCAGACTTTACTATCATTATTTTTCATATAAAGTGATTAACCTGCACTTAACCACTGCCCTAATGGAATGTGAAATGAAGGCAGCATGCAGAACATGCCACAAAATAGAGGAAAATCTACTTGACAAAACTCAATAATTCTACACAAATAAGTTAAGATAGCTATAATCATACAAGCTAAACTTCAAAAAATATCTGCTAACCAAGCTTCTCGAAATACAAAACATGCGGTAATTTATATCGACCCAGTGTAATGTACAGTGTTATACCGTAGCTGTCAGGACTGATTATAGTCACTACACATAAACGCTACAGAATGAGCACAGAAAACATATTAGATTCCGACCAAACGGTTGACCATGTCTACATGAGCATTATTTTATACTGTGTTGTTATGGAATCATCAAAATAAATAAGAGAAATGGACTTACACAAAATTATCAGAAGACATAAAAGCCATAATTTACAATTTAAACTTGTGGCTCGAGAAAACTCACGATCAATCGAATCAGTCAGTGTGCCAATCCACGAAAACTATGGAAAGCCATAAGTCAAGGTTACAATTAATCGCGAGCAGCACATAGGCTCTTTCTTCAAAATGGTGTAGCAAAAATGGCCCTCAGCCTCTTTTTTTTGGGGGGGGGGGAGGGTTGCTGGCTTTCATGAGTTTCATCTTTTGTCAACTCTCTTGTCTTTTTTTTTTTCTTCAAATATTTTATTTCAAATTGATTCTCTATCACTTTACCTTCATTAAGAAGAAACATGTACATGATGTATATTCTACATGTAGGCCTACATGTATGTCAATATAAAATTCAAAGTTCTTTTATGGTATCTCTATTTTTCTTTGTTTCCTGACTTTCCTCCAGAGCTGGTTTGAATAAGATGGCTCACAAGCGGCCAAGAAACGTACACGTAGCTGAGTTAAAGTCCTTCAATCTCTTCACTGCCTTTGGTGAGGATGGCAAGCTGAAGGCCCCTCGACCAAATCTACAAGACTTAGAATCAGGTAAGTTCTCACATTTCCACACTTTGTGATTGTCTTTTGCATTCTCATCCACTATATTCATGATATTGCAGGGTTTGTTTTCTCTCTCTCTCTCTCTCTCTCTATTTCTATTTCTATTTCTATTTCTGTCTAGATGACTGTCTGTGGAGATGTGCATGTGTGTGTGTGTACATGTATGTGTCTGTCTATCTGTCTGTGAAACTGGGTTTTTACAGACATGTATCAATCAGATCTGATTATTTATGGCTAGGGAATGACCTTTAAAATCCCCTTTCAAAATTGGCAAACAACTAAGAACTCATGGGCGATTTTGTATGAGAGAGAAGAATGCGGTCAGAGATTTGTGTCAGTTTTGATACAAGGTATTCCATCGCACATGCCATAACAAAAGTACTAGACCACCTCCACTTCATTTTCTGTGGAAGCTTGCCCCGTGTTTAAAATTTCATGCGATGAAAAAGCAATTAAACATCTAGTCCCATGGAAAAGCAATAAAAGGTCCAGTCCTCAGGGAGCCTGGGCCCCTGGGGGTTGTTATGCAATTGTGGCAACGACACATCCCGGAATGAAATAAAGAGCAATGGCTATCTAGACCAAGGGAGGTACCTCCTTGGCTAGACTAACCAACCAGTAGTAAACAATGTATTTGTATTTTGAAATGTTCGAGCATTACACTAACGTTTGTTTGTGTCATCGATGATGAGACCCAAGGACTTGGGATTAGTAAAAACCTGAAGCATTTGACTAGCCTCAGTTCTGTCAACTTCCGCCGTCCGATCTTTTATTGCATTACTCCGACAGGCTCGCATGACAGAGGTGCTATGTGTACAAGTGAACAAGCCTTTTGCAAATTCCGTACGATTCCATTTCCCCATGAGTTCTTAATTGACTGTCCCTTTAATATATATCTCAGTCTCCCTCACTCTGTCTCTGTATCTCTCTCTCTCTCTCTCTCTCTCTCTCTGTTTCTCTGTCTCTCTTTCTGTCTCTGTCCCTGTCTCTGTCTCTCACTGTTTCTTTTTGCCTGTCTCTCTTTCTCTCTGTCTCTCTCTCTCTGCTCCCTCCTTCCACATGCAGCCTTTTACTGGATGGATGTCACAGTTTAGTACAAGTGACTTTTTACATGCTCCTGCATCTCCTGTATACTGTATTTTAGCTTTGTTTAAGTTAAATTTGAATGTTTTTTTGTGACGTAGACGAAGAGGAAGACTTGGAGGAGCTCAAGGCAAAACTCTCTGGTCCGAGTAAAGGTAGAGGAAAGACAAAGACCAGGCAAAAGAAGAAACAGAAGAAGTATGCCGACAGCGATGATGATGATGATGAAGTCATTGATCCCATGGCAAGGTAAATTCTTCATTCATTCATTCTTTTTTCTCCCCCCCCCCCCCCCCCGTTTTTTTTTTGTTGTTGTTGTTGTTTTTTGCTGATGTTATTTTATAGTTTGATTTTGATTGACTTGAAGTAGAGAGAGAGAGGGGAAAAAAAACTGAAGATGCATGAATGTAAGTTTACAAAATTCATGAATAAAGTGTATTTTCAAGTTTAAGCCTCTGTAGTGCACGGAAAATGAGATTCTATCTAGAAAACTTGTGTTCAGAGTTACCCCATAGGATTTGTGGTTACAGGAAAAAATATCAGGAGAAAATAGGGATCAATTTTACTGGACCGTATTGACCCTGAATACAAAAATCATATTTTTTAATATTAAAAAAAAATTATAAATTAAAAAAAAAAAAAAAAAAAAATACATGTACTACATATGGTGCATACATGCAACATTATGTGCACTATTACTAGAACTTAAGCATATGCATGGAGAAATTAAGTCTTCTGAAAAATTGGGAAATGATAGATATCACAGTACACAAAAAAATATGATGAATGTGACATTCCAGCATCATGGTACAAATTGCACTTTGTCTTTTTAGTTAGCGGTGTTAATACCTTTACTTTACTTTGTCATCAGTTGTCAGATTGTGATCAAACTTTTTATAGTCTGCGTCATTGAATGCAAGTAGTTCTTCATACACAAGTTGTACATTAGTTTAATAATCAATTGATTTGTTCCATGGAAAATTCTAATTTCAATATGTTCTAATCGTTTGGCAGTCCACCCAGGAAATCCGATGAGA
Source organism: Heliocidaris tuberculata (assembly GCA_025618425.1). Taxonomy (NCBI): domain Eukaryota; kingdom Metazoa; phylum Echinodermata; class Echinoidea; order Camarodonta; family Echinometridae; genus Heliocidaris; species Heliocidaris tuberculata. Next base: position 22,917,677 of record CM046840.1, read on the forward strand.
ACCACATAAATGTTGACTCGCCGTCCCCTCCCCCGCCCCCAGAGTTTGACGACAGGATGGTAGCGGAGATAAGGAGAAAGAACAAAAGTGCCGCCAAGACTTTGCAGTAAGAATAAAACAATTACCTCACTTAAGATCCTCTCCAGACATGTTGCTGTAAACTGCATCAAATAACTTCTGCCAAAACCTGCATATTTTAAGTTGCCTTAACCCTTTCATGACAGGAATTATTTAAGGGTTAAATTGATCACATTTTGTTCTTCAAATTGGCAATAATGATATTTTTTCTTTTAACCCTTTCAGGACAGGAATTATTTAAGAACTAAATTAATCACATTTTGTTCTTCAAATTGGCAACAACAATAGGTTTTTTTTTTTTTTACTGCTACATGGTTCTATATGGTGTAATAACTTTGAAAACAATATACATGGTTAGGAGATTTGTCGAAAAGTTGAAAAAATTTGTCAATTTTGATAAAGAACAATGATGTTGAACCTCTCAATGTGTTGCCAATTTAAGGATTCTAAACCTTATTGTTGTTTTTAAAATTCCTGGCATCAAACGCAATATGGTCATGCAACAAAAATGGACACAGTGTGTGCAGAAAATTTTGCTCTTTCTACTCGTGCATCTGGTATATTATTTAGGGCTCTGAATCAAAAGTTATTGAGCCAAACCACAAAATGTGGTCAATTGTCTTGAAAGGGTTAATGCTACATGGTTCTATAAAATTTGATGTCTTTGATAGTAGGAACTTTGACAATTAGATGAAAAACAATGACACTGAACCTCTCAATGTGTTGCCAACTTAAGGATTTTAATGCTTATTCTCCTTTTTAAAAATCTTGGCATCAAACACATTATAGTCATGAAACAAAAAAATGGACACAGTATGTGCAGAAATTTTTGCTCTTTCTACTCATGTATCTGGCATATTTTTCAGGGCTCTGAATCTAAAGTTATTAAGCCATACCACAAAATGTGGTCATTTGTCTCGAAAGGGGTAAACTGAACCTTCCAAATAGTGCCATCTTTTAACAGGATTTGGAAAAGTCTGTGCACCTTATTTTCCCATCATACACCATTCTCCTGCGTAGAAGCTTAGAATGTACTTCCTGGCAATTTTCTGCATTTGCAAGTCGAAAGTGCATGTAATAATAGTTTGAAGAAAACAAAATGTGCTTATCTTAGTTTCAAGCCAGTTGTTAGTTGAAGTTCAAAATGTAATGCAACTACTGTAATCTCTAATTATAGTCTTAATTTAGGAATGACCGTAAGATGGTGCTGTTCAAAGTATACCAGTTTAATGCCACTTTAATGAATGACACAAGCTAATATATGAGGACACAGGGGGTTAAAAACAAGACAGCTGCAGTGGTATGGTCATGTAACTAGATGGAAGGAAAGCTTGGCAAACACCATCTTGCAAGGAGGAACCAATGGCTGAAGAAAAAGGGGCAGAGCGTCTAAAACCTGGATTAAGAACATAAAGCAGGGGACAGGAAAGTCTTTTGCATAGCTAACTCAAACAGCTGAAGACAGAAAGTTATGGAGAACCTGTGTCTCAAGACCCATCACATTGTCACCCCAACAGCCTCCAAGCTATGGGACATTGATGGATAGATAAAAAGAGCAAATATTGCCGAAAATTTGAAGCCCATTTCTGTTTCAGTACATTGTACCATTCATGAATAAAAACAATATCATTGGAAATAAGTCCTTAAATTGGCAATGCAGATTGTAATTGATAATCACTATTTTCATGTACAAATCAGCTATTTTCTTGCTGCGTTTTGTAATTTTCATTTGCATTGGTTCAGTTAATTGCATTTTTTTTACAGAGCGAAAATTTTATTAAAAGGCTGATTACCATTTGGAGGAAACTGATTCATTTAGACCTTTAGGAGATTAAGAAACTTTTTTCTCTTTTTTTTTTACATTGAAACTTCTTATTTCCTTTTTTGCACAGTAATTTGGAGAGCAGAATGAGGACATATAAGATGTCCAAAGCACTAGCAGCGATGGATAATATATCTCCAGTTATGACCAGTCCCACAGATTTCGTTGACCTGGATGCACCTATTGCCAGGGAGACCATCACTGTCAAAGTGAGAAGTCGGAACGGTTTGCTGCGCTTCGAGAACTATCCAATGGTAAGAGGTTCAGGATAATGATATTCTGCTTTCGTATAGCACACATCACATGATGATGATGTCCCTAGTCTCCTACATGTACATAGGGTTCCCACGGTCATGGAAAAGTTTGGAAAGTCATGGCAAATTGATTTCTTCTGGAAAGTCATGGAAAGTCATGGTAAATGAAAAAAAAATCTCCCAAAGTCATGGAAATTGAGTGTGGGTGTGGACCGTGTGTAGCTATGGCAGTCTTCCATCACAAACATGAAATGATACTAGTATCACTGTATTCGCAGTATTCGTATGCCGCTTGGATGCCGCAACCCATACCGTAATGGTACTTATCTGGTCATGGAAAATGGCAAAAATGGGTTGTGGAATTTGGTTCTCAAATTTCTGTGGGAACCCTGCCTACAGTATACTGCAAAACCAGAAACTTTGGCAACATGAACAATTTTACAAATTGTAAACAATATTAGCCAATTTTGCAGCAAGAATCTTTGACAAATTCCACAAATTCAATGTTGTGTCAGTCATGATTCATTTATTTCAGGACAGGATACTGTTGCAAATCTGAGCCCTTCGCAAAATTTGCAAATGTTTCATGCACAAGAAAGTGTCTGGTTTTTACGATATGCTTCCAAAGGGGGTTTGAAATCCTTATCTGAGCTTTATCTGCAGCAGCCATTTGCAGCTTACAAAGCATTTCAAGAAAATAAATCTTGCCATGTACTCACTTAACCCCTGGGTCAAAAGAGATAACTATAGATAAAATGCCTTGTCAAAGGAAATACACATGTGGATATGTTCTTCTTTTGTAAACAAGAGGGATGGGTTTACAATTTTTATCAGCATGAGTCATTTTCACAAACTACAACAATGTGGAGAGGCCTACGTGATCATCTAATATTTCACAATAAATAAAGACCTGTGAGTTGAGGATGTGAATGTAGAAACCTATAATATGAAATGAAATGATGAAATCATAACAATCTTTTTCACCATAACCAGTATGTACCAAGGTAATCATTAGATCTAATTTGCAAGGGCCACTTTTAAATCAATCTCTGTGTTTGGAACTATTATGCAGTACATTTTTTAACCCTTTCATGACAGGAATTATTTAAGATCTAAATTAATCACATTTTGTTCTTCAAATTGGCAACAATAATATTTTTCTTTTACTGCTACATGTTTCTGTAAGGTGTAATATCTTTGAAAACAATATACATGGTTGGGAATTTTGTCGAAAATTTGAAAAAATTGCCAATTTTGATAAAAAACAATGAGTTTGAACCTCTCAGTGTGTTGCCAATTTAAGGATTTTAAAGCTTATTTTTGTTTTTAAAATTCCTGGCATCAAATGCAATATGGTCGTACAACAAAAATGGACACAGTGTGTGCAGAAAATTTTACTCTTTCTTCTCATGCATCAGGTATATTTTTTAGAGAGCTCTCCAAATCAAAAGATATCGAGCCAAACCACAAAATGTGGTCAATTGTCTTGAAAGGGTTAATTGGTTAGATTCAGCCCTTTGTTGAAATTAGCCATTTTACATTTTTACCATTTTTACCTGACAAACATGTCCTCTCTGTTTAGAATCAAACCTTTGAGAAGATATTCACCGAGCTGGGTGTATCAGAGGGTGTGGAAGGGAGACGAGTGAGGATAACCAGGAAGGGTGATAATATCTCTCAGACGGACACACCCAGTTCTGTCAGTCTTCATGTGGCAGACATACTCGGTAAGCAAGTACTGAGGAATTTTTCCCCTTTTATTTCCAGCGTGAAAGTCATTATTCCCTCGTAAGAGGGAAAAATGCTGACTTTAATAAATGATGATGATGATGATGATGATGATGCTATAAAGCAAACACAATAGTCACAATATTTAAATGTATTCACGATTACTCGCAGTGAGAGTGTACTTAAAGGGAAAGTCCACCCTGATATTAAGTTGGTTTTTAAAAAAACAGATAGAATCAAGAAACATATTAATGAAAGTTTGAGCTAAATCCAATAAGAAATAAGAAAGTAATGGATTTTTGAAGTTGTGATCAACCAAACACAAGATGGCAACTCTGTGACATACATGTATCTGGCGAGCTCCTCTCCCATTTGCTCTGTACACAAGAATTCATAAATTTTCATTTTCTTTTTTTTTTTTTATGAGGGAGTAAATTTGTATCATAGCCTAAGTGAAATGATTGTATCTGGGGTGCATGCATGATAAAATATTTTTTGAGAGAAAATGGAAATTATTTTTTTTTAGTACAGGGCAAATGGGAGTCGAGACCGCAAAATATGTCACAGAGTTGCCAATTTGTGTTTGATTGATTACAACTTCAAAAATTAATAACTTTCTTATTTCTCATCGGATTTTGTGCAAACTTCCACTGATCTGTTTCTTTAATTTTTCTGCTTCTTTTAAATTCAAGTTGATATCAGGGTGAACTTTCCCTTTAAAAAGCTATTACCCAGAAGTGATTATTGAAGCTAAAAATTGACTTATGTTTAAAAGTTTAAAATTGACCATGGGGCAACTGTTGCCTTCCAAAAATTGGATTATGTAACATATTTGAAGTGATGCATATATTTATTTTGTTGATTGGTACAAAATGTTTGCAAGTATTGCACTTTACTCTTCAATTTTCGCATCTGTTTCACTTTACTGTATCCTGTTGTTGTTGTACAGATTATGTCATTGTTGAAGGGGTAACACCGGCCATTACCTGGTACTCTACTCTTACTAAGGAAGACTTTGTCAGGGTGACGCTAAGAACCAGGGAGAAAAACTGCAAGACCATCAGTAAACAATTAGCCAAGGTAAGTTGAAGTATCATCGATATTTTCATTGGAAAAAGAGTAATAGGGTGTTTTTTATTCATTTGTTTTCTTGCTATTTGGAATATATATTTGCTCGTGGCGACCTTAAAATTTCGTTTGAGGTTTTTCGGATCTAGCAGAAGCGAGCGCAGGCAAAATTTTGGTTAATGAAAAAAATATTGTATTGTATAGCGGATAGGTAAACATCATGTCTGATGATGACTGTGACATCCTGGGCTGAGGTCTATGGCCAATGTCTGTGAAGCCAAATCTTAATGTATTAAACAGGTTAGTTTGAATCCAATGTGGAAAGGATCACCTCCCAGTAACACATATTTCCAGTTTCTAATGGATATTTTTCTTAATTTCAAAGAAATTGTTTATAAGGGAAGGAGCCTGCTGCACATCTACATAAGCATTATAACCACCTACCATCATTGGTTGTGAAGTTGATACTGGCTATTTTTTGAGCAACCTTGAAATCATCCTTTAGCTATATTCATTATTCATCTGTAAGCCTTTATGGAATTCCATTTTGTATTTTCATAGATTTCTAATTAGGTGATTATTTTTAATACTTTCACTTCCAACATGTATGATGATAAAATCTATTTTTGTATAAATTGCTCATCTCTTTATAGTGGGTGGGTTAGGGAAATTTTCGTGACAGAGCTGACAGAAGCACAAAATTTGGCATGAACACTCCTTATAGCCTACTAATCAATATTAGTCAAGGAGCCCTCGCAATTTTTTAAAGGTACTAGTCTAAAATGCAAAAATCCGAAATGGCCGCCATCCAGTATAATAAAAACAACCATTTCGGGTTAAATCATTTCATAGGATGCCTAAATTTGTTGTCGAATGAAATTATCAAGATCATACATGTAGCATGTTACTTTTCATATTAGAAAATAAAAAACCCATTTATAGGGACAATAAGTGATTTTTTAAAGTAATATCTGCAAAGGGTGCCCTCACTTTGATCCAAAAGGATCTGTATTTCAGCCAGGACAAAAATGAAAAACAACAGAATCGGGGCTTATGTGCTTTCGTAGAGCTGTATGAGATGTATTTTGACTTCGTTTTTCAGACTAAATCAGATATATATGATATGTGATTTTTATTTGCCATCAAGAAGAGCAGAGATTGCTTATTGAGCAAACATATTGCGAGTACATGAAAAATAGGGTTATTCCTTGTAAATATTACTTGGTAGTTTATTCCTTGAATGCTTTCAGCGCCTTCAGGCAGCGCAGCTAAAGCCAGGGTAATAGTAGTACTTTGTAGGTGCCTTGAGCATCCCCTGGGATGGATATATGTGCAATATAAATGTAGCTATTATTATTATTATTATTATTACATGTAATTAACGTAGACATGACATATCTAATATTTGAAATGAAAATACCCATCAGAACCAAATATCTTTGGCTTCCTGGAAAAAAGGATTGCAAACTTACTGTACGATCGGGGAATTTGAATGATACTGATAACAATTTATGACCTTGTGAATTTTTAATTTTGGGTATTTCCTGGATCATGTAACAGCATTATAGCGTAACTCTATTTCCGGTGTGATAAGCTATAGAGCATTGCAGGAAACGTCTCATCAGACAATTTATCTGGTATAGCAACTCTTAGTAGTTAGTAGGCCTTCTCTGTGCACTGAATTACTGAATATCATTAATTTTTAAAAAGACATTTTAGTTTGTGCATGAACGTAAGGTAATCAAATAATCTGCAAATAGTAATAAAAGTCGGTGATTACAGATTTCATTAGGAGATGAACTTGAAGTATAATGCAGATTTTTCTAAAGCTTTTAATTTCTGAATAAGTTTGCTCTTTGGTACTCCTATCATTGCTATCACATTGCATTTTTTTTTTGGGGGGGTGGGATTTTTTTGTCAATTTGTATGTTTATCTTTCTAATTGTAATCCATGTCAATTCAGTCCTAGGACTGCCTTAAAGTAATTTTTAATAAAATGTCTATCTGTCTTTATCATTATTTAATGTATAAATTTCTGCACACTACTAAAAATTAAATCAATATTACATTGATAAGTATTAATTATAATTCCACATTGAATTCACTATGACAAATGCGTGTGGTACTGCTGTAGAGCACCAATAGAGCATAGGTGTGTGTGTGTGTGTGTTGGGGGGGGGGGGGCCTGGGCGCACTTTTTCCTGAGGGTTTTCAAAGTTCCTACTCGATCAGACAACCTTATATTCAGGCAGGGAGGTGCCGAATACCTCATTTTTATATAGTATCTATTTTTTTACTATAATGAAGTATTTTAATTTCGAAACTGGAAAGTTGATATTCGGGCAAGAGGCATCAGCCGCCCCCCCCCCCGAAAATTTGCCCGTACATCTATGCAATAGACTGAAATTAATTTTGTATTAATTTGTGAATCGTTTCTGGCCCTTAAATCCATATGAAAATTATCAAAAAACCAAACCTGATTGTGTAAAAATAGCTTATGTGTTTTGTTTGACAAAGGTACGTCGTGAGATCTCGATATAATGAATACTAGTTGGGTCCAACCAGTCCCACCCTGCCCTGTGTCTTGTCTTGCCCCACCTTCTGTAGTCCATATATGATGGATTTTGTTTTACCGTTACAAATATATATATATAATTTTATTGTGTCAGTGTTATATTCTGATGGCAAAGTCGTACACTGATGCTTCTAAGCATTAAAATCTGTGACAATTTACAATTTTAGCATAAACTATATTTTGGATTCTTTATTGGACTTTTATATTTCAGAGTTTTGTTGGGCCCATAATAATCTAAATCATACTTTGATACATTTCATTTTTCCCAAGCTAAAATGATTACTCAAAAGTAGAATAAGGTTGTCCGTAAGGCGACATTGTTTAAAAAAAAACTGAGCTGTATTTCAAGAGTTTTTCAGTGTTTAGATCAGGATTATTTTGCATGCGCATAAGTGTCCGATCAAATGTTGCAGTCATCAACAGTCAGTGTAAGAGTAATCTCCACAGGTAGTTTTAACAGTTCACCAATCAAGAAATGACAGTTGAGCCATCGTTACCAGACTGACTGACTTTATTAAGTGCTTCTTTGACATCTCTAGCCAAATAGCCGAATACAGAATAGCCGTTCGATCTGCAAGACAAAATAAACACACCAACAAACTCATAAGGGCATGTTCAGTAAATCCCCAACTAACATTATTATAACATGTTTGCTTCATGCTTATTTTATCATACTGATTAATTATGTACTGTACCCAAAATATCAGATAGTGCATCTCTTGTACACACACCTCACTTTGTTTACTCTCTTAATTTTCCCTTTAATAATAAACTTTTAACTCTACATAAACCATCACTGTGTCTTCTAGACTCAAATTTCTGTGTCTTTTATACCTTTTATTATTTATCAGGCATGGTAATCACCCTATCATCAACTTAATTCATGACCTAGTTCAGCCCGCATTAGCTTTATATGAGTATTCATTTTCACAACATACTTGCATAGTCCCACATGTACAATATTTATAATTTTGCAGTTGCACCAAACGGAAACAAAACGGACAATTTTTACTCTTTAATACCCCCACACAAACTTTCTATCACTATAAATCATAAAACAATCATTGTACTTTCAAAATAAGTCATAAAAATACTCACAACTTTGGGCTTCTTCAAAATAATTCTTGATTTAACACAGAAAACTATCCGTTTCGATCACCAAAATAACATCGTGGTTGCAAGGCAAAAATTCAAGGCTGCCCTCTATCAACATAATCTCTACATTTTCTCAGTGCCCGCTTATGACGTCAATCACATCACTAAGCACATAATCCTATTCCTAACATTCCGGCCCCCTAAATGTGAAATAACAACTGAACATTTACCTTCAAAATTTCAAAATCTTGTAACAATATACAAACCATATTAAATTGTCATATTATGCAGGCAAGACTTTGTTACCTTTAACACAGCCCCTTTTTTTTTCTTTCTTTCTTATCTTTTTCCTTTGTATGCCTGCTTTGTTATTTTGTCAAACTTGACTAGAAACAAAACGTATGAAGGTTATTAACCAAAGGGCTGGAACAACTGGAATTAAATGCATGTATTCATGTAACAGTACAACTTGAATACAATTCAAAATAGTTTAAACGTGAAAATATGAACCTAATCAGATCAGGAATCAAATTTTAAGCTCTTCCTGAATTTGCACCGTAACTGTGGTACTAAAACAACGTATACAACTATACATATACCAAGTCCCTGACAAACAAAGGAACCAAGATGGTGTACCCAAACTAACATTTCTTTCAATAATTGTGAAACGTTCATACCTGTACATGTACAGTGACTTCTTTTGGAAATGTACAAATTAAAACCCTAAAGTTTTATGAAATGCCTTTCCTTTCATAACTTCATGCCAAAAGTGGCTCAATAAACAATTTTCTGCTTTCACTGAATAAATGAATCAAAGATTGACAATATGTGCTCTTTTAAACAAACACTAAAAAACAAGCAAACCCTTGTTGATTATTGTTACTGCTTCTATATCAAATATGTTCATAAAATAAAACAGTAATTAGACATTCTACAATTTCAATTTTGGCTCCCTTAGTTTCAGCAATAATTTATAAAATTACCCTTCAGTCCAAGAAGAATTAAAATCATTGAAACTGAAATATGGGCAGGCTCAAATAAACAGTTTTCTTTGTTACACATAATACCTGTTTCAGCATTGCTTCTTGTCGTTTCCATACTATAATTCAAAACGTCCTCCTGAACCTTATCTCATCATAAACAATATTGACATGGTTTTCCTTCGTTTGAAATTCAAAAACACACGTTGAACAATAATACAACAGGAAGGAATTCCTCCTTACTCTTTATTTTGATTACCTCTTCCCAACTTCCAAAACAACACTTTAGAACAAATATTAGAATTTATAACATTTGCTGATAAATATACCTATGCATCGTTCTCATGCTCAACTTCTTAGATACATAAGACCTAATTCAAAGGGAAATTTTGTTGGTTTTTTTTGGGTAAAATTCTAAACCTCTTTTAGAGGTAACCAATGAACAAAATATTCAAATTATCTCAGTAATGTAAAAAAAAACATTAGAATTTGTTCTGAGACTGATATAATTTCTGTTGTCCCCCTAAATATTGATAAAAAAAAAGGATCGAAAGATTAAACACAGCAATTAGATATGGTCGAAAATAAAATAAACTCTAGTTGCATAATATCCGACGACCAAAAGGTGATAAATCCTGAATTTCCCAAATTTCACTATCTGCAAATTTTGAAACAAAGGTCAATTATGCAGTCATCAAGGAATTTTTTATCACAAATGCTTGCTGAATGGTTTTAGTGTTCTGAAATAGTTCACTCAGCTTTCTAGGTGGATGTTTCATAAGTCCTCTGTAGTTCCTTATCTAGGTTTCTTGTCCAAACTAACCACCTGGATATTTGCGAATCTTGCACTGTAGTCGCTAGAGATCAAAAACTTGAAGTTTGCAATTTGTGACAAGATAACCTAGATCCCAAACTGGTACTCTCCAAACTGATCATTCAAAGTGGCGGTGCTAGGCTCGCTCCACTATTGCAAATAGCGTGTAATGCGAAAATAAATTCTAAATCACATATCTCAAAGTTGAGTTGTAATATGCTTGTGATCCGAACTTCACATCTGCGAGTTGTGACAAAATTCGCTTTGATCCAAACAGATGATTTAAATATCATTTGAAGTGGCGGCGCTAGCACCACAATTTTCAAACTGGCACATAACATATCACTCAAGATCCAAGTTTGCAAATCCGCGAGTTGTGATAAATTGCTCCAGATCCAAGTAAATAATTCAAAGTGGCGGCGCTAGGCTCGCACCACAATTTTCACACTGGCACTTTTCACATTTTGCTGTTTTTACCAATTTACATCACGATACATCATGTGAACAGGGTTATAAATCTGCTTCCAAAACCATGATAAGCTTGGCGATGGGTCGGGTCAGCATTCCATTCTTTGTCTTCAACTTGACACTGCGTACTACACCACTGCTTAAATCTGTTTGCTGCCCTCTTGTGTGAAAATATTATAATGTTACACATTCACTGTTCCCTTTTCTCTTGAAGCTGAAGTAATTTAATGATGTTACTTTAAAGATCAAAACATTTTCTATGTTTGGTGAACTATGATAAGTCTGAAATTAGGTGATGTGGTAATATTTTCTTCCATTATTAACATGACTGTTACATGTATGTAAAAATATACCAAGAATAACCCTTCATTATGGAAGATTTGTAGAATCTTGATATATTTTGGAAAGGTAATCCTATCGAATCCAAAAGCAGAATTGGACATCTGGGCCCTGTTGCATAAAACTTACCATAACGGTAACTTTGCCATCAATGGTAACTCCCATGGAAACCTTGATTTTGATTGGCTGTTGAGTGGTGTTACCATGGTAGTTACCATTGATAGCAGAGTTACCATAAATGGTAAGTTTTACGCAACAGGGCCCTGAAGTAAAAAGGACTGTGATGTGTAAATTCAATGATATTTTCGTTTGAATGAAGAAATATTTGCAGCTGTGAAACGCTGTGATTACTGGGGGTTAAAACTACTGGAGTCGCCATGTCACATTGCTCATATCAGATTGTAGCATTTGGGGCAGATACTATTTTAGCATTGGGGGAATTCAAAATGCCCTTCTGATTTTAATTATAAATTCAATGTTATAATTGTGTGCTGTTAGTTACTATTACCATTGATTCTTGATTTAAGAAAATCAGGTTTTATTTAATGTGCCAAATATCCCTTTATTTTTACACTCTTCCTTTTACTAGATGGAAACCTTTGAGACAATCTTCCAAGAGTTTTCTGAACTGCAGAATAAGCCACTCCATCAACTGCATTTCTCCTTCGACGGTGACGATGTCCGACCCACCGCTACCCCGCAGGATTTAGACATGTCAGAGGAAAATGTCATTGACGTCATAATTTTATAGGAGATGAACTGTGTTTTAATCCCCTCTGAAAAGTTGGACAAAACCAAAGAAAATGTTCAGGGTTTACTACTGGTTTTAAAGAGTGAAAAAGCAAAAGGGACATTCTGTGCAATGTGTCCTGTATAACATATGACATATTGTAAAAACAGAAACTTTCGCGACATAAAACTTTCGCGAATTGTTTATGACAGCCAATTTTGCAGCGAGAAACTTTAAATCAATTGCATTACTTTTATGTTGCTCAAATTGTGATTTGATAATTTCACGGCATGAAACTTTCGCGAACCTCGACCACTAAAAATTTCTGGTTTTACTGTATATCCATATATTTCATCCAGAAATGAACCATCTTTCTTGATATGACCATGACTAATGGTATTCATACCAGAAAGCATTATTATTCGATGGTCCTATTGAGAATTTCTTCATTTTTTTAGAAGAAATACGAGGAAAAAAAGATTTGGTACGGGACACATCGCACAGAATCGCCCAAAAAGCAATGTGTGCTTTCTGCTCTGAAGTGTGAAGGCGACCCTGTTGGACTTATGGAGACATGTAATCTATGTTTCATGAATCCTCGATGTAGTGAGATACCTACACGTCCCATTCATTTATACTGTGAAGAGGTGCCTTAGGGTTACAGTGATTCAGGTTGCTTTTAACCCATTCGAGACAATTTACCACATTTGGTGGCTTGGCTCCTTAACTTCTGATTCAGAGCCCTAAAAAATACACCAGATGCATGAGTAAAAAGAGCAAAGATTTCTGCAAACACTTTCCATTTTTGTTGCCTGACCATTTGCATTTGATACCAGGAATTTTAAAAAGGAGAATAAGCTTAAAAATCCGTAAATTGAGAGGTCAAATCTTTGTTTTTGTAAAAAATGGCAATTTTTTAAAAACTTTTTGACAAAGTTCCTAACCATGTATGTTGTTTTCAAAGACATTACATTTTATTAAAACCATGTAGCAATAAAAGAAAAATATTTTTGTTGCCAATTTGAAGGACAAAATGTGATAAATTTAGCCCTTATATAATTCCTGTCATGAAAGGGTTAAAGCTGATGCTTAAAGCAAAACGATCAGATTCCATAAACTGTCATTTGGAAATACCCAGTTAATACTCTTGTTGATAAGTATGTTTTCCATGGATACAGGAGACCTCACATGGGGGCCTTTTGCTCTTGGGTCCTTTTATATCCTGTGTCCCACAAACCGATATTTGCATGTAAAGAGTGGACCAGTGTTCATGTTGCCCCAGTGGAATGGACTTTAGAGAAATCACTCAGATGTACATGTATACATGTGGGTCCAGCAAGAACATAGAGACAGGCTGATGGTAATTTTCCTGCATAAACTCTGAACCCATTGACTACTGAATACTCTCATTCCTATAGGCATAATACAGGGATCACCCAGTTCCTGTAGGCAATGGGTTGTAGAGAAGGTTGAGTTCTGGGAAAGATGAAATATAATTTGTGAGCTTTCTCATTCCTTTTATGTCAATTGGGAAGAACATCATAGTAAAAATGTCGCCTGATTGCTTTTCAAATGCCGGCAGTCCCATATACCCATTTCTGTGTGCAGTGCATGTGCTTTTCAGCGAGATTCTAAAACCTCACAGTTTACACTAATTCTTACGTAGACATGATCAACCTTTCCCAATTGCTTTGAGACAGTTTCTTTCACAAAGTAGTTGCAAGACCAGGGGCCTGTAACATCAATCTTACGATCAATTATAACTCTTCAGTACATGGTTTGCCATAGACTTACGATTGATATCAATTGTAAGATTGACTTATCTCTTTATGTTACAGGCCCCAGAACTTGACTTCATCTTGTAAAAAGCCATCATAATTTTTGTTTTTAAACACACAAAGTTTTTTTTTATTTGACAATTGGATGTAATGTGTAAAATCTTTGAAACTTGAACAGAATACTTTGAGTAGCCCTCGCAGATATTTTACCATTTTATAGCAGCTTCAAATTGTGAGTATCTTTCCACTGTATATCAACTTAAAATCCAAGAAAATGTTAAATTCCATTTGGGAACCCCAAAACTGAATCTGTAACTTTGACAAATATTTTCATGGAATTTGCAGTGTGAGGCTCAGTTGTACATACCTACATGTAATTGACCCAAATTTTTCATAGAACTACAAGTAATACATGTATGCTATGTTTCTGATTAGTCACTCATGGGTCTTCAAAGGGATGGTGTGTCTAAAAGTCTCACTTCAAAAAATTATCGTCCATTAGAATGTGTAGCTACCTCATTTTTGTATGATGAAGAAGGAAAGATATTTAGGTACCGGTAACTTGTGTGTTACTGTAGTCATCATAGACAGGGCTCCCTTTCCACATGTTAATCTGTAACAATGTCGCCAACACCTGAACATCAATTCAGTAGGCGATGCATTCAACAGCTTATTATATTGCTTATAATGTTTGGCTATAAATGTTTGCCCGTCTCTGTAGTTGATGCATTAGGCAATACCTCATGATAGATGATTGCATTTTTTTTTATGTTTGTAATTTGTTTCTTACATGTCGCACAGTTTAGCCTCATTATAAAGAACTCTACATAACACACTCTCTTTGCAACATTCTAATTTTGATGATCCCACTTCTATGTACATGCATTCTATCATTGTTGAGTATTGATATAACATGGTGTATAACTGTAAATATAAGAAGTTATTTTTCTTGGTCAAGTTGGTCTCAAGGAATTTGTTATAACATGGCTCAACTGTATTCCATTGTATGCATTGTCAGAGACATGTTTAGTCTTCCCATTCTGTATGCACTGACATACAGTTAAGTACTGTTAAGTCCACCGCACACTATACGATCAACTGCGATCCGATTTTGGAAATAACTCGCAATAGTATTGAATAGGGGCATTTAAACAAATAAAATCTACCTGATTCAGGTTCTTCACAATAATATGTATACTAAACATAGGATTTTGGTTCCCTGTTGCCCTTATACTTGGAATAAGGGCCAAATCAATTTCTAATCGTAGACAATCATAGGATTGCTTTGATGTCACTATAACTCGGAGCCGATTTAGCCTTTCCTCCCACTAGAAAGCTTGCAATAGGCCATATTTTCTATTTTAATATCTATATGACTATTCAGAATCTCAATCAAAAATATTTCATATGTTTAAATGTTTGTATCAAATGCTGTCACAGTTTCTTCTGAGATCTGATCGCAGACTGGTAGTATAGTGTGCGGATAACTTTAAATATTGCAGTGCAAGGAACTAAATACATCTACCAGGCATTACCGTATTAAGATAAATTTTGAAACAATCTTGAAACATTAGAAGAGGCAATGTGTGCATCATCAATAGTGTTTTGTAAGAAATGATGCAATGCACCTGCTGTCTTCCATTTAGTCCTTGGTGAGTAGAGAAATGCAGTCAATTGCAATGAATAATCTGCATTAACCAATGAGCATTAGAGTTTCAGCTTCACCTTGTTCAAAAGCCTCGATCCTGATGGGTGTAGGCTAGGCTGAGAGTCACTCTTTGTGTTACAGGGGTTTGGTGTAAGCACGGGTAAGAAAACTTTTGTACTTGTGAAACATGTAAATATATGTAGAATATAATATAGTCATTATGATTACCCAAATAAGTAAATAAATTTACACAAAGCTATCATGCTTGTATATGCTACATCCTGTGTGTGAAAGTATGCAAAATATGCAAATACATGTACATTTACACTTTAAAAAAAATATAAGAAAAAATTTCTCATTTAAGATTACAAAATGACACTTAAACTTTACATTATGTTTTATTTAATTGTTATTTTTAAGCGGCTTAAGATAGCTTTACGCAAAATACTATAGTTTTTCACTCAGAAAAGATTCAGAACGTCTGGTCAATCTGTGTAAGTGACCTTTTTTATTACTTTTTTTTCTTTTGGGGGGGGGGGGGGAAGTGGCCACTAACAAGGCAGGAACTTTGACTTAATTCAGTGAAAATGAATGTAAAATTTAACACATTTGCTCCAAAAAAGAGATTTTGGGGAGCATTCTTAAGCCCCCCACCCCCGACAAAGACTTTGGATCTGCAGCTACTGCTGATCTATAAATCGTATAGTTGGATCTCGCCTTGATTTTCGTGGAATATGTTGGGGGGGGATGGCATCATAGGTACATGTATGTGCTGATTGCATAGAATGGGAAGGGACATTATGAAACCGCCAATCGATGTGCAGTTCAACCAAGGGAAAACATTTGCTAGTCTAGTAAATATGTGGCATCATTCTTTACTTTTGAGGACAATAGGAGGGAAGGGGGGTGTTATCACAAGAGGCAAGGCCATTTAGAAGCTACTTCTATTCAGGAACTATGTTTGGATTTGTTCTTAAGTAAGGATGCACAGTGGCTCTCCCAACATTAAAAGATACTCCAGGCGATGGGGGCTATTCTTTCAAGTTACATGTACATGTTTTCACATTCTGTGGGTAAAAACGACATGATCTGTTATTTATTTTTAAACTCATTAAATTTCCAGAAACACAGCATTAAACAACAATATTTTGACACTGTTGTTAATTAAATAAGAGCAAGAACCAATGCATGTGGGATTGCACTTCATTTTTGTGTAGGGCTCTCCTCACTGGCTGTCCTCATTGGTTGTTGTTTTAAAAAGCAAACAGACAATAAAATACAAATACAATAGATACACAATTGACCGCGTGAGAGCGAGAAGGACCCAACTCCAACTTTTTTTCAAGTCACAAAGAGAAAACTTAACATTCCAAAGTAAGTTTAAAAAGAGAGAATGTTATTTTTAAGGAACGATTGATACATGAAAAGACATTACTTCACAGTCACACATGAAGATGAAAACATTCTTTCTCTTAAACTTAGAAATAGTACCGGTAAGTTTTTTTTTTTTTTTTTTCTTGTGATGGAGTTGGGCCCTTCTTCATCTCAGTTATTCCATTATGATGTGTTGATTGCTTTGACTCACCTTAGCTTTGGTTTTGAGGGACAATCCTACCTTTGTCACAAGTTAAATTCTGTCTGTAAAAGCAGTGAAACAGATTGGCGAAAGGTTGAGAGAAATTGGACAAATGAAGTTTTGAACGCTAGGAGGGAGCTGAATGCCTGCGGGCAACAGTGATTGGGTTCGCTTTTTCAGCTGGCGTCTGATATTGTAAATGTATTTTTTGTGTTGATATGTGCTGATTTGACAAATAAAATGATAATAATAATAATATCCATGTGAACTTCGAACAGGCAAGTTAGTCATTTGGCGGTGACATGATTCGGGACAACTTTCCCATTTTTATATATGCTATTAACGCATCATGAATTTTGAACTGTCTTATAAGCAATTTTCCAAGCTGCTCTTAGAATAACTGATTAGAATATCCTACATTAAGAAAAGATCCTGTATTGCAATAAAAATTCAGAAAGAAATCGTTTGTTAGTCATGTTGTATGTAGGAACAAATGAGAGAGTTAGCAGACATAACACAGAGAGTGATCTTACGTTCAAATGTTTAAAACATGTAGCATTCATTGTTTATACAAATTTGGTTAAAACAAATTTTATCCCCCAACCAAATTTTATTCCATGTTCGTGCTTTCCTTCAGAGCATCTTGCTATCAAGGTTGGATTTCCTTTTTACAGACCGAGAAAGTTGGTCTTCCATGATGCAAGACTTGGAAATGATGACAGAGATTTATTTTGTATTCTTCTTCCTTTTTTCTTTTTTTCTTTTTTTTTTTAATGTTCGTATTTGGGAGCCAATTCCTAATGGTTTTGATTTGACATATTTTCATTTTTTCTTCCATTTTTTTCCCCACTAAATTGTTTGTACTTAATTCAATCCATTCATACTTGCTTGAATTGTTGGATATTTATATCTAAGTTATGTTTTCAAGGGAGAAATGTACTTTCTCTCAATTATGGTAAATTCATTCGTTACAATTTATATGTGATATATTAATGAATATATATATATATATACATACCATGTTTCTAATTAAAAGTGATTAATTACTACAAATGCTTTTACAAGTTTTGATTGATAATCATTTGCGTGTAGTTTTTCTTCCTCATGTTAAATACATTTGCTAAATATCGTTTCAGTTATTTGTGAATGGTACAAGCATGCATTTCAAGCTCAAAGCACCCTTTTTAGGCGGAAAGTTAGTTCGACGCCCGGACTGCTTTTCAATTGTTTGGACGCAATACTGCACTGTATGTAACAGGAGTGGGTGCAGGGATGGGGGAGTTATATCTTCCCTTTCCCGCGCGAAGCGCGAAAACTTTAACGTTTTAGCAAATTTTTGAGAGAAAGATAACTGCTCATACCGCCTTTTTAGGCTTTTTTTCTCTCACTTTCCCTTCTTTTTCGCTCTCACATTTTTTTTTTTTTGGGGGGGGGGGTGGGGTGGCTGAATAGGGGGGGGGGGGGCCATGCCGGCTGGAACTGGAAAGTTAGTAATATTTGGGCAAGAGACATCAGTGCCCCGGTCAAAATCATGCCCGTTTACGCATGTGCACGTTGATGCACACGATGCTGAAATGGCACTTAGGTTGATTTTTTGAAAATGTGTTCGATCGTGTTGGAGACAGGTTGATAGCATACTACAATGGTCAGACTGTTTTCAACCGATACCTCTCTCTCCTTAACTTTGCCTTATGGCCAGTGTTGTTGCACTTACGATCATGGCAAACAAACAAGTGCTAGTGTCCTTTTGCATCCAACAATGGCACTCTCCAATAATTCTCGCAAACAAACCGAGGTGTGCTGCAACAGCGTCTGGCTCACACCACCAGCCGTGAAATCCCTTGAAGGTATTCACTAAACAATTGCTTTTGGTTCATACTGTGATCATCAAATCCACTAATTGCCATTAATTTGTTGAATTCCTGCTGCAAACTTACCATCAAAAATTTCTATTTGTGTTTCTTTGTTTCATTTTAACTTCCCCTTTTTGTTTGATAACTAGAAACGAGCATTTATAGCCCCAATCGCCTCGAGTATCTTTAATGTTGCCAGCGCCACTGCGCGCTGCTCATTTAAGAACAAATCCAAACAGAGTTCCTGAATAGCAGTAACTTTTGAACGGCCTTGCCTCTTGTGATAAACACCTTTCCCTCCTATTACATGTATTAACCCTTTCAGGACAGGGATTATTTAAGGGCTAAATTGATCACATTTTGTTCTTCAAATTGGCAACAATAATATTTTTCTTATAGTGCTACATGGTTCAAATAAGGTGAAATGTCTTTGAAAACAATATACATGGTTAGAAATTTGTTGAATAGTTGAAAGAAATTGCCAATTTTGATGAAAAACAATGATTTTAAACCTCTCAATGTGTTGCCAATTTAAGGATCTCAAAGCTTATTCTTGTTTTTAAAATTCCTGGCATCAAACGCAATATGGTCATGCAATAAAAATGGACATAGTGTGGGCAGAAAATTTTGCTCTTTCTACTCGTGCATCTGGTATATTTTTTAGAGCTCTGGATCAAAAGTTATTGAGCCAAACCACAAAATCTGGTCAATTGTCTTGAAAGGGTTAAGAAAAGATTGATGCTACTGGAGTAACAAATGTGTTTTTCCTCATCGAACTGTACATCACTTGGCGGGAAACTGTTTCACAGTGTCCCTTCCTTAGTTCATTGCGATCAGCACACATATATACAGACGATGCCTTTTAATGAGCAGTTTCCATGATAAAGAACGTTTTAATAAGTGTAGCCTACTATACTTCATGAGTGAAACAGAAGTGTCAGTACTTCACTATGCAAGCTTCTTATGTGCATCTTTCATAATGAATACAAAGCAATGAAAATGTAGTGCATGTTCTTGTTCAGCCAATATTAAAAGTTTTATGTCTTTAATATTTCTTGAGGCGATCAATCGTTATTCATTTCTCCGATGAAGGACATTTCTCTTTCTCTCTCTCTCTCTCTCTCTCTCTCTCTCTCTCTCTATCAATCTATCTCTATCTCTATGTCTCTCCATTTCCACCCTCCTCTCCTTATAGGCATATTCATATTTTTGACGAATCTCCTTTGTTTGCACTCTTTTCTTTTCTTTTTTATAATTTGATAATAGCAGGTGAACAGATAATAATCCGAGTTCTTTCTAATATAAATACATGCAAAGTACATATAGGCTATACCTATGTACATTGTATTTCATTTTCTCCTGATGACAATAATCGTATAACATTTGGACTGATTTTTCACCCTCACATCTACCACAAAAAGTTACATAGCATCTCCAACACTGTCTAACGCAACGTGAGGATAAGAATGCGAGGCGACAATTGAAAGATACACCTGCACCCCTCCCTATACAAAACTGAGATAATCGTCCTACAGGTAAAACGTTTATGAGGTGTTTAAAAGACGATTGATTTTATTGGATTATGTTCCAGAAAAATCGATGCAGATTATACTTTCATGGTGGACTGAAAAAACTTTTCTATATGAATGAGAGGAGCAGACGTGACAAATGCTGACGAATATTTGATGATATTTATTTTGGGTTATCGTAATGTGTTACATAATACCATGCATACATTATTTTGTGCTAAGTAATTTACCACATAACTTTTCAATGAATAACTAATTTGACTCGGTCTGTTGATTGTAGATTAATCAGCCATATTATACCTCAATTTTCAGTAATCATGTTTACAATGTCGTATCGAATTCTGGCTCCATCTTTAGACTGCTTTATATGCACTGGTAAAAAGACATCGGCCTCCATTTGGTGAGATAAACAAATCAATATGATTATCTCCGTCACGCTTTCGAGGAGATTTTCTTTTAAGCTGTCCAGTCCGGATATTTTCTTACTGATTTTTCTCAATTTTTATTCAATATTGATATTCACCTTTCTCTTTCATCATAACTCATTTGCATTATTAAGCATAAGGGAAGCAAATACAATAAATAGGTTTGTAATTGCATAGGCTTTCATCCGTGAATCTGCAAAAAAAAAAATATATATATTGACATGTTCTGAAAAGAATTGCGAACTGTGTGGTTGCTTCCCCCCCCCCAAAAAAAAGTTCACAATATAATATCGGGCTCATCCCTATAAAATATTAAGAACTTGAACCGCTTTTGTTCACACTCACCTGCTCACGAAATAGGAATTTCAAGTATTTACCCATGACAGTTTTTCCCAAATAACTTGATGGAAAAAATGTAGAAAAACCATCCAAAGAGTGGTGGGAAATAATGATGCGTGTTTGGTGTCAAACAGTGGCGCAAATCCATTTTGAAATTCGGGGGGGAGGGACATTCGCCTGCAAAATTCTCTGACAAGCAAAAAAAAAAGAAAAAAAGAAAAAAAAAAGGTTATTCAAAAAGGTGGGGGGACATTCGCCTCCAAAATTCTCTGACAAGCAAAAAAAAAAAACGGTTATTCAAAAAGGGGGGGGGGACATTCGCCTCCCAAATTCTCTGACAAGTAAAAAAAAAAAAAAAAGGTTATTAAAAAGGTGGGGGAAACATTCGCCTATCTTCAAAAAGATATTTATTCCCCCCCCCCTGGGTTTGCGCCAATGGTGTCAAATGATGTGGATTTGAGGGTCGTATATCACTCCTTATGATTATATTTAGCATTTTAAAGTTATCTATACATAATTACCGGTATCATTGCGGTATACGAATTTACAGAATTCTAACTATTCTCACCGAAAATGAACAATGAAGTACGGTCCACCTTGCTACTGGCGTAAGCCAGACTTGTATAACAGGGGGCACAGACGGTGGTCTTGAACCTAAGGATGATCTTTTCAGCTGATGAACGGGGGGGGGGGGGGCATGGCCTAATTGTGCCCCTCCCCCTGCCTACGGCTATGCCCATTACTAAACGTTGATCTTCTATTTTTTTATTTTTTTTAACTTTTGGGAATGTTTGTCCTTGCATTCTGAGCCGAATTAATAAAAGATATCAACCACTTCCAGGACCATGTCGTAATACATGTATGTCAGATCGCACTTTTAAGATTCTGGAGCTTTATACTAACGAGTCTGAAAGAATGAACTTGGGTCCGTCAAAACTACTGTTCTACATTAAGTGGGCCACTGGAACATAATGGGTGGTGGTACTCATAATGAATTTAAGTGTACCATAAAGAACAGAAAAGTACACGAAAGGTTCGCCTCCCGCGGAGCAATGCTTGACTTTGTTCTAATATTTGATCAGCACTGGATTGCAGTTTGATGAGAAGTTTGGTGTCGTTTTTATAGCATGATGGCAAACCTTTTACCGTGTGTGAAGAATGTGAGATGTCTTTTTAAATTTTAAGGAGCGGAAAAGCCAGGGTATTATTGAGGCTATCGCAAAGAATACATACCCCAACGAGTTTTGTTATCTGCAGTCATGGGAATCAAGGGAACAAGCACAAAATATGAGTTGAAAAGTTTTTCCCCTCTTATTAACATGAATACTGCGGATTCGTTTCTGTGGGTTTTTTTTTTATTATTATTATTATTACTTTTATAGTGATTTGCTTGTATGTATAGAAACATTTGGCAGTTGCAGTTCTCTTCTTGAATTCTTTTCGTGTGGTTGTTCATTCTGCGTTAAAGATACATGTACATGTATATTCAAATTTGCTTGAGTAAAATTTGAATTTGAAATTGTTAAAGCATGCCTATATCTATCTTAACTGTTTGAAACTGCAAATTAGATAACAGTTCAGCCAATAATAGAATGTATCTTTTAGTGTGATAGAGATAGAGAAATGTTCGCTTTTATACGATATTTCTTTCTTTTTTGCACATGTGCGCATGCAATCAATTTTGGGGCTAATTACGACAAATAACCTTGTTCTTGTAAATAATTTTTTTTTCACCCGATGTATAGTTGTTGGTTTGGGGGGTTTGGGTTTTTTTTTTTTTTTTTTGTTGTTGTTTGTTTGTTTGTTTGTTTGTTTGTTTTTTTTGTTGTTATGTTGATATTTTGATGTCCCTGCACTCTGGATGAGTTTTAAAGTAGATTCAAATTAGAAAAAGCGTTGAATAGTATACCATGATTAATATATTATATTTTGCAGCTGAGCACATAAATGCAGAAAACGTGGCACTCAGTAGGTATTACGTTTTCCCCCTTTTTTTTTGGGGGGGGGGGCACTTGTATTTCCGAAAGTTAGTAATTCCGAAAATACAATAGGGTTCTATTTTCATTTTCGAAATTATGAGCCTTTGGAAATACAAACCCTATTTCATTTCCGGAATTATGAACCCGGATTTTATCTTAGGAAGTACGAACCTTCGGCATAACCATGATATCGAAAGTTCATAGTATAGGTAACGAATGTTCGGAATCACGAACAGGTCCTTCAGAATAACAAACTTTCGGATTAATGAACTTTCGAAAAACAGAATGTAACCAAAATTCTTCCTTTATGCGATGGATTCGTTTCAAAATGTCTTCACGTATACTTTTCCCGCTTATGATAAAACAGATTTCCCGTAAACTATGTCGATTTAAATAAGGACATTAGTTTGATGATCGTACAATTTCTTTTCTACTACACATTTCTCTGTCTTTCCCCCACCATCTCAGCCTGTCTGTTTCTGTGTGACCAGTTACTAGGTGACAACTGAGGGGAATCTATAACGGTTCACAGTTACGAGATTAAGAGGGGATTGATAGAATGGCTTGAAAGAGAGATTGTCATGTTCTTTATCTCTTAATCGGATTTGGAACAAAGCGTGATTTAAGATTAGTTTGACCTTTGACGTATATTAGATCTTGAAATATTAGGGCCAATAGCTTGAAAAAATCAGTGGCTGTGTATTTGGTCCTATTCCGTGCATGTGCTTTTTATGAAAAAATGTTAATTTCATTTTTATTTCTTTGAATAATACATGATTTGTTTGAACACAATCAAAATTTGACTTTAGAAAGCAATTTTCAAGATGGCAGCAACCGCAGCATTGTGACTAATTGGTGTCAGAACCAATTCGGATTCATTATTTAAAGCCTTATTGTTTCTACATAAGTTTGGGCACAAGAAATGGAAAATTAAGAAAGTGACATATATAGTAGCTGAATCAGTTGATAGAAATAATAATTCATAATCCAATATAGCATAGACATATCGCAGTTATAATTAAACATTTAAAAAATGGACATATCTCGTCGATCAACCTACTAAAACAAAAAGAATCTTATTATAGGCTGCCCTTGAAATTACGTGAAATTTTAGTAAGAATGACGTCATATCCACAATCATCTTATTGTAAATTACATAGAAAGAGTCTATAATATTATTTTGTATGATATTATTATATCATAATATCTTTAAGACGTTACGCTGCCTGTCTTTGTGTGCGTGAGAGTTTGGGTGTAACGGGATTTGTCAGTTTTAATCTTTTTCAATTCTTGCCCCATCTTTTCTTGTACCTGCCCAAATTTTCATGAAAATTTCATGATTTTCATTTGGGATGGTAGGCCCTATTTTATGATCATCCCACACTACACAGTCTACAATTACGCATTCTGATTTTGTTTAAATCGTGTACTTTTACAGCGTAAAAGATACATGTTTTTGCTTGTTTGGGGGCAAGTCCAAGGTTTGTCCTATACATAAGTAACCAAGTATTCATGGAATCGTATTAGGCTATGTAATGATGAACATGAATTGACATTAAAAATGTCATTTTACTTGGTACTGTGTCTGACCAACTTCTAGTAGGGCTATCAGCTTGATACAGTAATCTGGAGGGCGTTTCATCAAGTGTCTTGTCAGTGATTTTTACCGACAAATTTGTCCTCAGCCAATCAGATGCAAGGATTTCAGTAGCTTATAACAGTTATTGTAAATTGTCAGTGAAAGTAAGTTTCATGAAACGGGGCCCAGATACTAAAGTCTTAGATGTGGTCGGTAAAGTATGGGACTACGTAAGCTTGAACTTGCTCCTTTTCCTTTTTGTTTTTTCGTTCTATTCTATTTGGATTTTGTTATAAAAATATGATTTCCTCGCCACGATTTTTATGTATTTCAATTCTTTTTTTACCAGTCCTCTTTCTAAGATTTCCAATATTTGATGTATTAATACGATTTCATTTCTGCGATGAAATTTGGGTGCCTACTCTCTGATATTATACTATAATAGCTTCGTTTCAGCATGCAGGTGCGGTTCTTTTAATCCCGTTCCGTTATATTCTTGCACATTCAGATTGGTCTAAAATCCGCTCCCTTTTTTTTTTATCCTTGCACTACAGGTGTGCTTTGAGCTCTGTCCAAGCTCTTGAGCCACTCAAACCGAACGATCGATCTATTAATTGTCATTCAAAAATAGACAAGAGAACCCTCTTGATCGATAATCGTAAACGACTTGCTCTTGAATTCATTGATTCCAACAGGTTAGGGGCGGATCGAGACAATGGTGTCTTTTTGTAGAGTCTTTGCGATTGAGCTTGGACGAGCTGAATTTTTTCATTAAGGATATATCATTGTCATACCGAAAATAGTTTTCTATTTATCAATCAGCAAGATGGGATTTCCCATGCTCAATATGTGGTAGAATGTAATTCTTATTCTACAGTCTATTTTCCCCTCATGCGTCGGAGAAGAAGAGATAATAATAAATACTGCAAAGATACTGTATATTTTACAATTTGACGTGTCCAAGGTAAATTTGTCAAAAGGGATGATTGCTTGCCTGAATATCGGACCTTGATTGTGTCTGTTACCATGGTAACTAGTAATAAGGGTGCCATGTTGATACATACATGTAAATCAGCATGCAAGGAGCAAATGAGAAAATGATCAGGCACTAGTATACTGCAATGCATAATCAGAGCAATTACTTCACCATATAGAAGGAAATAATGGGCATATTTGGTAAAAAAATGACAGCGCAACATTCAAAATAGCTTGTTTACACGCTTTCTACCCGCTGGGAAATAATGTTTGTGTCTTTCTTTTAATCTCTCTTTAAAGCTGGGCTGGTATAAACTCTATTGTGTTCGCCACTCGAAGCGTTATAGATTTATGGACCCAATAGCGTTTTAAACATCCTCCACGTGCGGTGTGTTCAGACTGCTTAACTAATCCGATCAAGGTTTGAATTGAATCATGACTAAATATACATCATAATGTCAAACCTATCTTCCTGTATCTTACAATAAGGATCCTTTCATTGATCTTCTTCCTATATTTTAAGAAACAGGGGGCATGCTTCGATAATTATTGTTTCCAAACAATTTTTTTTAACAGCGTAAATTATTTGAAGTAATACGTGCCGTTCTGCGAATGCAACTTCAATAATAATGTAAGAAATGGACTTTTATTTATACGTGAAATCAATCTTGCACCAAGCCTCTTACTAAAAAAAGTCTGCTCTATTTCCGCCAGTGTTCGTGCAGAAAAGAAATAATCGGTCATTATGATTCAAATGTGAAGGCTTAAAATCATTCATTTTCTTATTTAAGATAACTTGAAATGATGACCTTATTTTTAGCGTTATCTCATCATAATTTATTTTTGTATATCCCAATCATGCCAACTGATCTTCTGATATCATGCAGACTTTTTAGTTGTAAAGAGAATTCATTTCACTCCATTTTCAACCCACTTGTAATTTAATTCATTTGTCGATTGAGTGTTCCTGGGTATGCTTTCCCAAGTCGGGAGGAAAGGCCTGATGGTCACAGTGATTTAAATTACTTTAATTTTCTTCCAGGCATCTTGGGGGAGCATGCTCAGGAACTCATCGGCACTTATATTCTTGTTTTATCTGTTGTATTTATTATTGTTACACAATTTTGTATTGATTTTTAATTATATTTGTATATTAATTTGCCAAATAAAATAACTATAATAATAATAATTCATTGAAGGGTATTTCGCATGACAGGTATTTATTGAAAGGAATATTTTTAAAAATACATAATGCACATTCGGGATGAAGTTAATTTCAGCATGGAGATACTTCTATTGTAGAGTCCATGATTTGAGCAAATATTTTGCGTTTTTTTTTTATCATGTTGAGTACACAATAATTAACAATCCACATCTATATGTACTTTAAACTTCATAGATAACATAATGAAGCAATCGATGTTAAGGGAATACTTGCGGGATATTTGAAAGAATATTATTCCCACAGTTGGTATCATACAGAAATATAACATTATGTACAGTTTTGTTTCGATTTGTTTAAACGTGTAATAAACTGCCCGATTGTGCTACAAATGTTTTGTTATGAGATTATATCTCCATCTGAACACCTTAACTATTCTGAAACTCGGACATCAATGAAAAATAGGAGGCACCACGTACATCAGGGTGCGATAAAAGAATAAGAGATTCTCAAGAATTGAACCAAATCAATAATCCGCAAGAGGACTTCTCTTTTAATTCCCTTTGTTCCCCCCAAAAGCAAAAGAGACGAAACTTTCGAAGCGGTGTGCGAAGCCCACAAGAATTAAAGATATGCCTACTCTCTAGCTTTTTTGATATGGGTTCAAAGTAATAGAATTGTTTCTCTGTGTGTGTGTGTGTGTGTGTGTGTGTGTGTTTATTTGCTTGTTTATTTGTTTTTGTTTGTTTTAGCTATAAGATTAAGAGAAAAAAATCTATGAAAGTTTGAAAAACATCAACATTTACTAAGGGGGTAGCGTTCATTTTCAGTAAGAACAGGAATTCTCCCTGGGTACAAATGAACTTAAAATCATAAATGTTATATTACTAGAGTAATAAATATTCCAGAGGAATTCTATAATCTTGCTTTCATTACCATAATTAAATGAATCATTCAACATGCACACAGAAAACTCCTGGTTAAAAATTGTCCGTGTAAATCATTTATGTATAATCGCATTAGTTCACCAGGAATTTGGTAATTTGATTAAGATACGCTTGAAATAACCAGGCAACGGGGTAAAAATGACCAGATTTGTGTTGGTTACCGGTCAATCCGGAACTCTGGTAAAGTTGAACACTTTTTGTGTTAAATTTTTACAAGAAGTTTTTATTTTCAGCGTGCGTATTCAAAAGTCAGGTAGTGCCTTTAAACACCAGAACTCTTTCCCAGGCGCTCCGTTATTTCAGCCACCGTCTTCTTTTCAAATGTTAGCGGTTTGTTTGTGTGCTTGAAGTATTAGAAGACGGTTCGATTTATCAAATGGGGGAAGAGTCTTCTTCAGAGAGTCTAATTTCTTTTGTTTAATCTGTGTAGGGTCTCTCTTTCTTACTGTCCGTTCCTGGTGAGGGCTCTCGTACGGGGATTTGTCGCTAGCTGACTGGCGATGCAAACAAGACTCTTTGATAATTTTAAGATGAGTCGTGGCTCAAGTTAAGTGTGATGTGTGTCGAGAAGGCGAGGACTGACTTAACATAGGAGTTAGTAAGGAATGCGTTGCTGTGCTTGGATGTGGCCGGATTTCGACAGCCGTCAAGCCTCTTGATGGTGCACCAGTTTTTAATTCTATCTGGATTACAAACTAATTACCTATATAAATGTGACGACCTCCCGTGTTGGTCTATGTTTCCAAGAGTACACTAATTTTTCCTGGAATATTGGCTTTGTCATTCACGCGTAAAATAGGAAAGCACTTGGATGTGAAACGTATCAACAAATGCAAAAATGACTTGTAATATCCTCTTGAGAATGATTCGACCTGGATGCATTGTTCATCCTTTGGCATGTATCCATCATATTCCACACTCAATGGTTTGATTATAGAAGGCCGTTATGTCAGTGGAGCCTGTGATGAGTCAACCGCGGGATGTGTTGCCACCGTCGACTGCTACCCGGGTCGCCAGCCGGGAGAGCAGTGAGCGTCAAGCGTGGAGCGAGTCACCGTCAGATCGAACACAACTTCTCCCCGAGGTAGGACGAAGCTCCTCGAAAGGCTCCGTCAACGAAATGGCGAACGGCGACCACGGCGGTGATAACAAGCACAGGAAGAGTTTCCAGTCGAATGAGGGGAAAAATCCTGCACAGATTTTGCCGAATGAGGTAACGACAGAGAACGAATATGAAGCAAACCTGAAACCAAAAATTAAAATGGCAGATCATAAAAACATGACAAATGGAAGTGTTAAACCGATCGTGGATCCATCGAAACGGGGTGAGGAAGATATGTTAAGAGAGGAAAAAGGTAGAAAAGAGTCGAAAGATTATCTTGACGTGATAGACGACGCCGACTTTCTGCCCCGCCCAGTCATCCAGGGGAGAGAATCTAAAGAGGCTGTCCAGCTTGATGACTTCGCCTCGGCATCGGAGCTCTCGACGGCTCCTACTTCAGCCAGAGGATTCTGGACTTCCATCAAAGCCGTGAATCGTTTAAAATCAGCAGTCAAGCTGAAAGAGAAGAACAAACGGAAAAATAAAAAGGTGTCCGTACAACGTGTTGATTCTTTTTTGGAGAAATTCACAACGAGGCGAGGAGATCTCACCGTGCATCCCGAGGACGAGAACGCAGAATCCGAAGTCGTGGAAGACGACGACGAGGACGTGAAAGAGAGAACCAAGACAATCGTCTTCCCAGATGGTGATTTCCTCATTTATTGGTTGACCGTGGTCAGCATCGCTGTCATGTATAACATTTGGGTGTTGATCGCCCGCGAAGCCTGGCCAGAGCTCCAAGAGAAAGGCCGTGTGGCTTGGTTTGTCATTGACTATTTCTGTGATTTCATCTACATTCTGGACATCGTTGTTCAGGCTCGAACGGCCTACCTGGAGCAGGGTCTCCTTGTCCTAGATGGAAAGAAACTCTTGAGGCATTATGTCCGATCATGGCATTTCGTTGTCGATCTCCTCTCCCTCCTCCCCACCGATCTCTTCTACCTCCTGGATACCAACCGGTTACACCCCATCGTCAGGTGTCCAAGGTTCCTTCGAGTCTATAGGTTTCAGTTCTGGTACATGAAAGTGGAGACCAGGACCCAGTTCCCCAATACCTTTCGCGTTATCAACCTTACCCATGTACTGCTTTTACTTCTCCACTGGGCAGGAGCAGCCTATTTCCTCATATGCGAAGCCATTGGATTTACTTCTGAAACTGATGATTGGGTGTATGCAGGACCTGCTGGGAGAAATGCCACCTTGCCTCATAAATACCTTGCTTCTTTCTACTGGTCAACATTGACTTTGACCACCATCGGTGACCTTCCTGCTCCCGACAACGAGATCGAGTGAGTGTAATACTTTACTGGAATACCCTGTCACTGTCGTGTAAATTGCTTGTAAATTTCTTTTTTTACCCCATCCAGCTTTAATGATAGTTACTTTTAATCTTTAGCCGTACTTCCCGAGGATAACGTTGAATTTGACTTTCTCAAGAGTAGAAAAGGGACTAACTTCTCTATCATGTCTATAACATTATCCTTGACTGTCTGTAAGCTGGACGAAAAATACCTCAGTCTGAAAAATCGGACAAAATTAGATATCTAAAACCCAACATCTTTAGATGTTTAACAAAAGTTAATTTTTAATTATCAATTTCTTACAAATAAAATTGCTTAGAATTTTACAATGGTGCTTCATACAGGTACTTTGCAATGATCACAATATTATCATTATTATTATTATCATTGTTAATATTATTATTATTATTATTATTATTATTATTATTATCAGTAGTAGTCTTATAATTTAAACATAACAGGATAATTCAAGAGTAATCAATATTCTTAATTTATCAATATAATTTCTAAAATTGGAACCGCTTCTGTAACTTATCAAGTCAATTCGCGAAATAGATGCAGACTAAGGTCATTTCTAATGTATAACCAGTGATTTGGACGTCTGCTATAAGGGTCCTTAGAAACACAACAAACTTCTCTAATCCATCACGGAGATGAGAAAGGAATGTATCTTGAGTATTTGTTGATTGAAAGTTTGAGTTTGAGTTTGAGTATTAACAACACATCACATAAATGACAGTATGATCATCAATATAAAGAGTAATAATGTTACATGAATACAAATACATAAAAAAGTACTTATCTACATGACATGAGTATAAATGGATTTACAATAATATGTAGTCATGTTTTTTGATCAATAAATAATCGAGCATGTGATTACACTAAACTAAATGTCATACAGTTGCACTATTTATACTAAGATAAAGTTGCTAATTGGAACCAGAAGTTAGCACAAGTGCTAGTCGAGCCTAGTTCCATTCTTTTGGCAAGATGCTTGCTTTGTTATTTTTCTTTTTATCAACATTTCATTTTCATCTTGTTTTCACAAATATTAAAAGATAATACAGTGTTTTATAGTTTACATTTCTTGCGGAGAGAAACAATATCTAAAGCAGTGAATTTCTTTTTCAAATTGAAATTACAAAAATAACGTTTGACTTAAAAAAGAATCTATATTTATACAAATAAGATTCACTATCACT
This sequence comes from Heliocidaris tuberculata, assembly GCA_025618425.1. NCBI lineage: Eukaryota > Metazoa > Echinodermata > Echinoidea > Camarodonta > Echinometridae > Heliocidaris > Heliocidaris tuberculata. The sequence goes on from CM046840.1 coordinate 22,949,026, forward strand.
TGTATGAAGTATACAGTAGAGTGAAAATCATAAACATGTATAGCAACAACAAAGTAATGACAAATGAAAAATATTGATCTTTGAGAAAATAAGATATGATGGAGTTATTGACATAATATGAAAACCTGTAATGTCACACATTATTACATTATTTGTCTGAAAATTTCATCCTAATACACTATATATACTATGAGATACTTTACATTCTTTCAAAATTATGGTATCTTTCACCTCAGCTCATTAAAACAAATACGCTTGAATTACGTAAAGCTCTACATTATCAAAATATTACGTGTTATCAAAATGAGCTTCTCCGAATGCAGCATATGTCTTATATAAAATAATACACTAAATGTATGCGATAATACATTTACACATAGGCCGAAAAAACCCAATAATGTCTGTGCAATGACAGATTCAACGACAACGAATATGAAGTTAGTATACGTTTGTAAGTCATATCGAAAAGAATACACCTTTTAATTGTATTATTTATTGATTGTTGTCTGTTCTTTACAATTGAATATTTTTGATTGATTAAGGCATGTAGTCAACCCAAACCTTAATGAGAGAAATCACATTTTATATTCAAGTACATTTAGGCTACAGTCTTGACAATGAGTAAACATGTCGATTGTGAAAACATAGTTTAAACACTGAAGATCCATGCACAGGAAAGGAAACAGTACTTAATTTGATCAATTAATTACTTCCATCATGCTCAAGTCGACCAAGATCTGTCACTGCGCTCGAATCAACACAGGCACATTGTCTAGACAATGTCTTGGCACTGCACGAGGTCTCCTTACACGCAATAATGACCTCTAACCAAGAAGAGAGTATGTACAGTCATCAAACATTCTTAAAGGGAACAAAATCAAGGCTCAGCTAGGTGCTTGCTCTGCATGGCGATGACGTCGACGATGACGTTGTCAGAAACGAAGAAACATGATAAATACCACCAGCAGTGCCCCTACGGATTTTAACTTAACACGATAAAAACTACTTTCGAAAAATAAACTCATGGGCAATTTCAAAGGCCTATCGTACTGCCCATAGAAATCAGGTTCGGATTACGTAATACACCGTTGTAATGTTCGCACATTTCTAAAGGTGATAGACAGGGCTATTGAAATTTCCTTGAGTTTATTTTTCGAAAGTAGTTTTTATCGTGTTACTTATATAGTATACTTGCATTATATTTTGCAGGAAGCGCCATGAGCGCCTGAGTCGGCGGATACCTTCGCTATATACAAGACATTGTAATCGTTATTATTATTATCATTACAAATATTATTATCATTATTGTTATTATCAATATCATTATTATTATCATTGTTATTATTATTATTATTGTTTATTATTATCATCATTATCATCATTTTTATTATTAGCATGATCATCCGAATTCAGAATCTCAGTGATGTCATAGGTTCGTGTCTGGAATTTTTCAGAGTATTCCATAGGATAGGATTTTTTATTTATGAGTATCAAAATGTCTGTTTTCGTTTTCCATGAAAACGACAAAAAATATCATTGTAGGAATAGAATATGAACTCATGAGAAGGAAAGTGTTTACCTTTTTTTTTTTTCAGAGATCGTTGTCTGCTGTATACCTTCTTTTAAATCATGTAACAAGACCATGAAATATGTAATTGCTTATTATCAAATTAAAATGCTACGGGATTTTGCGACAGAACGCCATGACTACTTTAATTGATGCACGTTTTTACCCCATTCCATAACCTTCCTCATTTCTAGTTCTATCAGTTATTTAGATATTTATTTGGAATGTCATTACAGTAACTAATTCGTTGCTAAGCATAAGTCAATATTCTATGCGAGATTCGATTGTTGCCCCTGATCCATATATGTGAACTAGATATCGCAGTTCAAACACTTAATTCGCAAATTACCGACCAAAGTTCGACATAAGTTAGATCAACATCATTATGGTGACATTCCAATACTCAGACGTAAATAATTCAAAATTGTTATAGAATCATGAGGACGATCATTCTAGTCACCTTGTAACATTGACGACTACTTTAATTTCAGTTGGTTTCATTAGTTTCTACCATTAAAGGAATAAGCTTGTAAACAACCTAACACTACTATATACCTACTACTACTACTACTACTACTACTACTACTACTACCACTACTTCTACTGCTACTACTACATCTACTACTACTACTACCACTACCACTACTACTATTACTACTACTACTATTACTTCTACTATTACTACTACTACTTCTATTTTACTTCTACTATTAATAACACTGCTGCTGCTGCTGCTGCTGCTATAGCTGCTACTAGTCCCGGCTACTACAGCATATTACTAATACTACCACTCGCACTGACTTGACTTGACATATTTTCCCTAGTCAGTTCTACTCTCCATGATTTTTTGGAGCTGCTGCCTTCCTAAATCAACGTCTTTCTTTAAAAAAAAAAATCATATACAGTGTACATGATTATAACTGATAATTAGAGTCTCAATGAACGCTTCTTACATCATGACAATCTCAACCGCACACCCCCCCCCCCCCCACATATATATATGTATTCAATAGCAGGGTTTTCCTTAACCAAGGATAGATCATTCATAAACTATCATCTCTGGTGGTTGCGCGTGTAAAAATTTAGAATTCTGTATAACTTTATACTTTATAACTATCTAGTACGAAGATTCCCCCAAGAATGTTTGGCAAAATAAAAAAAAGTTTAAACATGGAATATTTTGTAGTGGAGTGTCGATCAAATAAGGGCTTTAGATCCCTCTTCTTAATCCATTCAATGACGATTTAACGATTTTTTATTACATCTGAATCAAGATGGGAGGGGACTGCGTAAAATGCAGTCTATTGATGGTTAGGAAGCCTGAACGGCACAAGGAATTCAGATCTGTTCTTCAGTTGGTCCTTTTATCGATTACTCTATTAAGTATGTGTGCTTGTACTAATGATGACGTCATTGTCATCTCATACACTCTCTTCTTCGAAATTATTGGTTTGCTTTCCCTTGGAAGCGAGAGTATATTGCCTAAAAAAAGTTTGTTGAACTGATAACAATATTGACAAGATTGTGTTTTCCCCCTTTTTCATAAACGGACAGGAAAATCTGGAAATAACTTATAAGTAGATATATTTCACTGAAATAATACTGTCTCTAGGTCTCTAGTGACAAGAATGGTGTAAGAATAATCATTTATGTATATATATATATATATATATATATCATGGATTATTATCAAAATTCAATATGGTATATCACAATATTCGAATTGAAACAATGATGAAATAACTCAGAAGGAAGTTGACATTCAATAACTTGGCTTTGAAAAAGTGGCTGATACTTTTTCCTTTATCTCATTTATATCAACAAATTAAAATGAGTATGAATAATTCAAACATAAAATTTTTTATTAAAAAAGGTGATCCTTTTAATTGTGGAATATAATGCCTTGTCAATATACGAAGCTATCATAATTACAAGTAGTATCCCAATAGAACGAACACAAAGATGACGAACATCTGTACCAGAAAGATGGAAATAATTAACAAGTCGAATTTTCTGTAGAGTACAGTGAACACGAAAGATGTCAACATATACTATATGTTTTCATCTAATGAACTCAATGGATTACAGTGTATAGCATCATCAGTCTGAGTAAATATGCTTTTCGACGAACGAGTTGCACAAAATCGATAACTCTGTACAACATTGATAACATGAGATCAGTAAATGTACCACTGAAAGCTCCAAATATAATTATATGGCTCCCCGCACTTGAGGCTCTATCGAGAGAGTCAAAAATGCCAACACGAGTTTAAAAGGCGATGCTGAAATGAAATTATTCTAATCGAATAGTTGCATCTGCTATTATCTTTGTTCGGAGCATTTATTTTGTTTATTTCAATTTATTAATCTGGTAATCATTTGATCTAATTATCGCTAGTAAGATCACCGTCATTATCACCGTCAAAATCCTTCTAATCTAATCAAAGCTACCATCATCACAATCTTAATTTATCATCGCATAGCCTTTGATTCACAGTATTTTGTTAGTATTTATATATTATAACCTCTCGATTTAAAGTATTTTCTTTGCAGTTTCACCTACTGAATCAGCCTCATTCTGTTCTTTTTATTTTCGCTGTGAGAGCTCAATTATTTAGTACCCAATTCTAAGAAAAATCAACCATTGTTTTACTCTATAATTATGAAATGCGTTTAGTACTTCAATGATATATTGTATGACAGACGATCCGCGTCCAAGTTTTGATATCGATACTGTTTTTAAATGACTTTAAGTGACTATGAGACTTCATCGCTATAACGAATATCAGTTATATTCTACCCTCCATGACATGAGTCCGAGACTCCAACATTTTAAAAAAAGGATATACTCGACTCAACAGCGCTACTATGTGGAACTAAATTTGCGTTTACCCGCGTAAACAAATAAGTAAACAGAGATACTTCACTTTAGTCTCATCTGTTTCTATGGATTGAACAAAAGTTAACCACAAACATCATGCATTGCAACAATTGTTCAAATAAAACACAAACGTTTCATCGTGACAACCAGATCTTGTACATGTAGAACGGAAAGCAAACAATTGCTTGCAGTAATCATGTAAAAGTTTTATTTATATTGATTCGCCTGGAAAGACGCGATTTTCGGCGAAATGAAAGGTGGAAATTGGGGGTTTCAGGCTTGCACCTACTAGTATTTTGATGCCTCTTTGGGTTTTTTTTTATATGATAAAGGTCATTATTATAATTTTTATTTCATGCATCTATCAATGAATACCTCTACATTATACAAGTGAAAATTTAGCACCTAAATTATACAGCTATTAATATAATACTGGAACGTTTCCAAAGTACAACAAAGGCATTAATCATTGTCATGGAAATGTCAACTAACTGATAACTGATTTGGGATAGCACTGTGTTTCATGAAGGACCATGAATGCTTAATTTATGTTGAGCTATATTGAGCTATGCTAGTTGGATATTTTTATGTGCAAACTCATCATGCTTCCTTCTATTTCTCGCTAGCTTTCCAGACATTTCAAACCAATATCACTGTGGTAAAGGATATACACAGGGAATATTTCAACACATCTGTCTTGATCTAATACAGTGTATACAGTTCTCTGATTCTGATCCCAATCAAAACACCACCTTTCAAAATCCATCGTTCCTTGGTTACCCCTGTAACTTTTCAATAGGGTTTAAAAGTGGGAATATTACGTAATAATGGTCCCCTAAACTCGTCCTCATTATCATGTAACAGTATACCTGTACTACACAGGCTTCAACATAATTGATTTCCTACTTTTAGGAGTTCTTTTAAATTCTATCAATTTAGCGAGGGGTCTCTCTTTATCATCGATGAATCGCAAAATCGACCGCTATTTAAGATGTGCAATTAGGCGCCTTTTATAGATCTATTTCTAAACCGAGATAACAAAATTGTTCTTGTGAACTTAACAGTTCTTATCTTTAGGACTTGCTCACAGGTAATCTGTCAAAACTGAGACGTCTTAATAGCAATGCAAAGGCCTATTTGTACGCTTTTGTTGTTTTCATATACTATAGTGCGATAAGGAATATGGCTTGTAGCTAAAAACATTCTGACACATTCCTAGACACATTATATATAGTTTTATCAATTTGAGGTATTGTACGTCTCTGAATTGATACTGCCAAAAACAGACACTTCGCATTTACAACTTGGTGTAATTCAAAATATGGGGAGTGGATAATGTTTTTGAAATAATATTTCTATAGAGTATTAATTTCTTTGATGTTCGAAAACTTTAGTAAGGACAGCATAATCAGTAGGAGACTAAACATTACAAAACCGTAGTGTATATAAATGATACTTCAAAAATCAAATATGAAAGCACTTGATTATAAACAAGTATAAACCAATGTATTTTTGCTTTGGTTCGCCTTCGTTCTCACTTGACCAACTACAACACACAACCAATATTTACCAGATGCTTGAGGCATAGAGATTAGCTGAATGAGAAGCCGTTTTTTAATCTGAGGTTAAGCCCTCTCGAAACATCAAGTCTAATCTTCTTTCCAGAAAGAGAATACAATGAATAAAAAGAAATTTCTCCTCACATGCACATTGCTTGTCCCGATGGCATCAGATCACAATTATTGTGGATGTACCACAAACAGAGTTTTCTAATCAATGCAAACTATTTACATTTTTTAGTTGTTGAACTTTTGAATAAGAAAATAACCTTCTTCTTGTTTTTTTAAATGTAACTTTCTCTTTCCCACAGGTACTTTGTGCAAATTGTCGGATATCTGGTGGGCATATTTATATTCGCCACAATTGTCGGTAAGTTCGCAATTCAACACGTTGTTACAATTTTGCAGTTAATGTTCAATCTTTTCGGAAGTAATGTAATCATGTATATTAACTTGGAAGTATGAATTCCTTCAATAAAAAGTATTAGATTATTTTTACACGTGAAATTAAATGTGACATAACTGATGGTTAAATGTACAGTCTTTAGTTATAAAACAAACTGTAAAATTGTTGTTTATCTAACATTTTTTCTTAGAATACTGTTTGTTTTCTTGTTTTCTTGTGGAAATCCTGAGTTTAGGGGCGTCAAAAAATAATAATAGTACAAAAGGGCGTCTACATAAGGATAATAAGTAGAAGTACACATTCGACTTTGTTTTCAGACAATCGTTATAGTCTGTAAACATAAATAGTTTTGACAGATAACGTTTAAATTAAATAAAGTGATTGTCAAGGTATTATTGTTTGTTGTATCTTTAATTTGCGATTGAATTCCACCAACAGGGCAAGTCGGTGCTGTCATAGAGAACCGCAATGCTACGCGGATGGAATTTGAACGCCATGTAGTAAGTCAAAATTTATTTGTTCATTTCTTTGCATGTTTTTTGTTTGATCATTCGTTTGTGATTGTTCATGCTGTTTTCGGTCGTTCATAAGGTGGACAGGTTATTGAATCAGGATTTGAATGGCGGTTACCGGAGGAGAGTTGTTATACTATATATTTGGGCTGTCGAACCAAACCATAGGCTGAAATTTTTCAACAACAACATTAACAAAGAAGATGATACCTATACATGCAATATATATATTTTCCATCCACCTATCGACATGATCGACGGTTTGGTAGGAATTGAAATGTGCATATTTTGTTTCTTTCTTTTGGGGGGAGGGGGTGTTCTGTTTTCCAAAAGCACGCAGTGTACAGAAAATATTATTGGGTTTTGAAAATTTTGTTAGTAAAATCTGCAAAAATGCCTTTATAAATCATTTAGACCTTTATCATACAAAATCCGTTAGAAGAGAAAAAAAATGAGTATATAACAAAAGTTATAACAAAAAAACCTGATAATGTGACACTGTAAATATTACTACCTTTATAGTCGTATAATCTATCGACTTATCTTAGGATTATAAATAGCAATTTATTTCCTACAGTTTATAATTTGTTTAATTCTTTTATTGGCTCATTCTTTTTAGAAGTAGATTATTCTTAGATAATTAAATAGTTTAAATGGCCCTTTTTTAGCGGAAAGGTGTGAAGCGCTTTGTAGGCCTAAGTGCCATAAAACAATGTGCTCTTTCGAAAATGCTTTGATTTGGATATACATAATAATGCAGTTCTGCAATATCATGTGTGATCTACATGTAAAGCCCATATTACATCCCCCAACTACTCATCGTGACACTACTTCTCTCCTAATTTCTTCCAAGATTAATCAAAATATAATATAACAATATTGACTTTGAAGCGCCATTTCTACCACCAAAAATGCTCATGGCGCTGAAAAATACAAGAACATTATAATTTAGTATATGATACAGAGAAGACTGAAAACAGGAAACATGAAGTTGATACATGTATAAAGATACATTATGGAAATAAAAGTGAACAATATAAATACAATGTAGATAGGTGTAGATATGTAAATACGTGAATAACATACTTTTGCTTTTCCTCTGTTATAGGATCATGCCAAGCGGTACATGCAAACAAACAACGTGCCTCGAGATGTGCAATTACGGGTACTCAGGTGGTACGATTATACATGGACGCGGTAAGGATGATGATTATGGGATTTTGAAGGTAGAAGGCAAACGAGATATTATAGAGATAACTGTTCATTTACGTCAATTTGCTCGTAGAGAATATTCCATAGAATTCTGGGAAAAAAAACAGTAATCATGTGTCGCCTAGGGCAAGTCAGTCTGTAGTTGTCTATATGGTATATATGAATAATTTAATAGATGGCTAAACAAAGAATGAATACATTTTTCATTACACATCCCCGTGAGAATCATTCAAGTTTGCATTCGGACAAATCTACCAGTTTGCAACTCAAAAGAGCAAAGGCAGGGGCGGATCCAGGATCTTGTATAGGGAGGGGGGCACACAAATGCAGGATTGTCAGCTTTGGGGAAACTGCTTGGAGGGAGCTCCGTATTTTTTTTTTTTCATTTTTTTTTTTGTCTCGCCAGCTCTCCAAAAGTCGCTCAGTGGGGGGGGGGGGGGGGGGGGGGGGGTTACGGGGTCCAGTTTCCCTCCATAATTCTCTGACAAGCAACAAAAAAAAAAGGTTTTCCATTCTAAAAGGGGGGCACAATGCATTGTTTTCTTCCAAAAGGAGGGGGCACGGGCCGGGATTGCCCCCCCCCCAAATCCGCCACTGAGCAAAGGAAAGTTTTGAGTATACGTCTCCTTCTGTCAAAATGCACTGTGCGCTGATAATAACGTGTCTCAACACGTGACACGAAGTACCAACAAATTGTTATTGCGTGCCCTTCAATGCAAAACCCAATAATTATTATCAAAAGACATTCGTGTCTGTTGGTATAACTCAATGGAATATTTTGTCTGATGAATGCCGATCTGCCTAGTCCTTATATTAGCCATTTTTAAAAAGCTCATTAAACCTGGCAATTAATTATTTTTACGAATAGGGGAGGGGGGGGGATGTGGCAGTGATGTCAACTTAATTTTATGCTTGATTTTCAATGTGTAATCTGTATTTTGTAAACAGGTGGTAAGCAGGTAGTGTGGGTGTACATGTGTGAAGGGGGTATGTGTGTGATGATGTGTGTGAGGGTGTACATGTGTATGTGAGGGGGGGGGGTGAGAATGTTGGTTGCTGTGGATGTGTGTGTGTGTGTCTGTGTGTGTAAGCCTGCGTTACCCCCTGTCAATTCTGTATGTTGTATATTGCAATTTTTTTAATGTTAATGTACAGAGCCCTATTGTAAACCAGCCTATTAATGTTTTTGTTTGTTTTTTTGTTTTTTTATCAATGTCATTTCTAATATGTAGCTGAACAGGTAACTCTGTCTAAAGATGTGAAATAGATAAATAAATAAATGAAATAAATAATGTAGGCCAGAGCTATAGCGCAAAAAGAAGTAATGTCAGCCTCAAACTCTCTCAAACTTTCTACCTATTTACTGTACATTGTACATGATTTGAGTTCTTCACCCTTATGATTTGAAATGAACAAATATGCTTGTAAAATCATTTTTGTAAACATTGCTTTGATGTAAAAATGGAACAAATACACTTCAAACTTCTAACTTCAAACTTCACACCAGCTTGGCGTCAGTTCATTTGCACGAATCCAGGGCCCCATATACACAAAGGTTGCAATCAATCGCAAATTTAAAACAACCATTCTGATTGGTCCAGGGTCAGCTTTTTGAACGAGATGTGCATCAGACAATGAACTTGATTGGCTATTGGCTTGCAACTTGTGATTGGTTGCAAATCTTTGTGTTACGGGGTCCAGGGGCCCGTTGCACAAAACTTGCGTTTAATCGCAACTCCTAAAAATCAAACGCAAGTCCTGAATGCGAACTTCTGATTGGCTGAAAATAAAGTTGCGTTTGATTTTCCTGAGTTGCGATCAAACGCAAATTTTTTTGCAACGGGCCCCAGGACATTCAAAAGTTCCCATGCACATAAAATTTGCAGGTAGGCCTATATAGCCCGTATGCACAGACGCTGCTTTTGACACAGTAGCGCAAGTGCTTAGCGCAAGATTTCGGATTTTTGAGGGGGAAAAAAATTCAGCGTTTACTGAACACCATGCGCCATCTCACATTATCATTTTATCCCTTCAATTTCTTCAGAAGAATCAGTCCTGCAGTAAACAGGCACAAAATGCATGTCCCTTTTTACCTTGCTTGTGTCAAGAAGTTGCCTTGCGCAAGGCATGCGTCTGTGCCTGACTTTGCAAGGATTTGCCCGACGGTTCTTGACTGGCGCATTGGAGTTGACGCCAAGTGTGTAGCTGACATTATATTGTGATCTGCACTTTATACATGACATAAAAATTGAATATTATTTTCATAATTCAATATCGCTAATACAGACAGGCTATTGTCTCTTTTTCATGATTTTGATAAACATTTTCTTCATGTTCTTATTCTAATATCTGCAGTGGTGCTACACAAGGACGAGGGGACGTCAACTCTCTGGGTCTACTCCCCGACAAACACCGTACAGAACTCGCTCTCCATGTCAATCTCCAAACACTTAAAAGGGTAACTGTTAAAAATGTTAACAATTTTGGGTAATATCTAATGCTTCAATCAATGGCCTAGTCTTTTGGCTCGCTGTATCCAATAAAATATGACCCAAATCAGAAAGTTGCAGGTCCAATAGCGCATATAACCTGTCCGTTTATATAATCCATAAAATCTCACCTTCTTTAATCAATTTGTGGATACGCCTCTATATTGCTTTGCTTCAAGTTGTCATACGCAAGAAATCTTTTATACCGAGCAGTGAACCCCCATGAAAACAATCTGAGATAATTGCATTGTGGTTCAAACTGAGAATAACTTTACGACTTGAACATGAAATGAATTGATTATTTTTTTTTAAATTCAAATAAGCTCATTGTTAGCTTTCACAGGTTATCACATCAAGGTCAAGTATGTATTCATTTCATTGTTGCACATTTCGTATTCTATTCAATTCAATTCAATTCGTTTCGAACACAAAATGAAAAGACAGGTCGTACAAAAAGTCGTATTACATCCCCCAAAAAGAAAAAGCATTGAACATTGAAGAAACATGCCAACACATATAAAAACCAAACAGTGATCTTGTTATGCTGTGACTATAATCTGCCATATCAAATCAAAACAAGTCATTCTCCTCTCTTCTCCTGTATAGGTTTCTATTCTTGAAGTCTGTCCTCCAGCCTTCCTCCATGATCTAGTTCTCAAGATGCATCTCTGCATCTTCACCCCCGGTGATCTGGTGTGTAGGAAAGGAGAGGTAGCTAGGGAGATGTTCATCATCTCAGACGGTCTTCTCGAGGTCATTGAGTGAGTTTTTAATTCTGCGATATGTCAGTGAGGGTTGTACGACACATGCTCCGGCGACAATAATGCTCCCTGGTCAATTTCTGATACTAACCGATTACCTACTTTCAACCAGGGGCGGATCCAGGATTTTATAAAAAGGGAGGGGGTAGACAAATCTCCAAAAAAAATTCTGACAAGTAAAAAAAAAAGGTTATCAGATTTTGGGGGTCCACTTTTCTACCACAGTTCTCTGACAGGCAAAAAAAGAAAAGGAAAAAAAAAATGGTTGTCAGTTCTGGAAGGCAGTTCTCTAAAGCTGTGCACAATGTATATTATTCTTTCAAGGGGGGGGGGGGGGGAACGGGCCGGAATTGCCCACCGCCCTAAATCCTGCCTTAAACAATGATCCAAACATAACAACTATTACCCTAATCCTAAACCCAGTTGCTACTCTCACCCAGATGCGAATCTAACCCTAACAATGTATCATATTTTGACGACATATAAAGCCTCGGGCAAAGGTCGCAGGAGAAAACGTCAGATCAGCCCTGTTTAAGAGGTAGGCCTGCGGGCTAGGACGCCAACTTTCATAGATTCGTTTGTCGTCCTTCCATGATTTTGATGTAACATAGAAAGAAGCGTCGACTCAAAGACGACGACAAGATATAGTTAACTTTTAACTCTGACATTATGTATCTGCACCAAAAGTGGTGATAAAGCATTTGGAATGAAGGAGGAGAGCGCGTCGGACTGTATTTACTGGCAAGTTTACTGACACAAAAAAAGGAGTTTGACCAAATCAAAAAGAAATTGTTTTATTAAGGTCCTCGAATCTTATTGACGTTGCTGAAAGCTTTATTAAATTTCTGAAATTTACAAATGAAAAGCTTATCACATTTCAGGTGCCTTTTGAGGTCTGAAATTGCAGCCGGGGGCACAAGTAGGTACGTGCATCATATTATTGTGTTCTAAATGTGTACATGCCGGTTTGGGTTTTGCCGACAATGATGAGAAGCAAATATTATTACTATTGCGGCTTTACACCGACAGTTTTTGATTGCGCAGTCGCTAAAATTGGCATCTGTATATTTCAAGCTTTACACAATTTCTAAACAAGGTAATTTTTTTTTTCATTATTTTTTCCCCTTTACTATACAATCCCTTTCTATAATTGTTATAATTGCAGTGAGTCTGGACGCGTGGTAGCTACGTTGAAGTCAGGTGACTACTTTGGAGAGATCGGCATTCTCGATTTGGAAGGCACTAGTAACAGGTATACAGCCGTTTCTAAATCGATGTATTCATCTTCTAAATATGTATCCTGACTTTGTAAAGGCCTCCGTTTTTGCCTTGAAAACAAGTATGATTTAACAATACTTCCAGTGGCGGATCTACGGGGGGGGGGGGGTTTAGGGGGTTTAAAACCCCCCCCCCCCCCTTGGGCTGCCAAGTAAACATTTAATGTGCATAGGAAAAATTTAAAAAAAGAGAGAAAAAATAGAGCATGCAAGTATGCTTAAAATCGCAAGCTGGCAACCCTAAAAATGAAAAATCTCCCTAATGTGGGAGGGGGGTATCCCCCCTCCCACACCCTCCCCCCTCGCTCGCTTCGGGCGCTACGCTCCCTCGCAATACCCAGCTCAGCCCCTCAAACCCCCCCCTTGGAAAAAAGCTAGATCCGCCCCTGACTTCATCTTAGAAAATTAATTGAATGTATGTTACATTTCATTGGAAGCAAGTATGATTTAAGTATATATTGTTATATATTAAGAAACTAACTTGAAAAATTAGTTCCATGTATGCTTTTAGTTCCGTGAGATATCAATTCAAAAAGAATGAAAGATTATTTACGTGATATTTATCTTCATATCAGATTAATTGCAAGATCCCAATGAGCGATCATCATGATGATTGTAGGGACATATTTGTAATTTTGATCCTACTGAACGATTTCTAGAAACTCTGCATGAGCAGTTTTTATTTTTATCATTTGCCTAACTATAGCTAAATTTGTTGCAATTGCAAATTATCTTCATGTTATACTGTAATAATAGTACGAGCAGTAGCAGTAGTTATAGTAGTAGTAGTAATAGTAATATTATTATGTCTTATTTACCCAGGGTAGCCTCATAAGTACTACAGTAGTACTTATGAGGCTACTACCATGACTACTGTTCTCCCCGAATTTCATATTATATAATACTCCGACTTTAGCCCGACTACCTCGATAAGGCGCTCAGGCATTCAAGGAATTTCTTCCTGCCGGGTACCCATTTTCTACGCCTGGGTGGAGAGTGACAAATGCAGATTAATATCTATAATGAAACTCATTTCCATCCATCCTTGTTTTTTGGGTAGACGAATGGCTGATGTACTTTCAGTTGGGTTCTCCGAGCTTTTCTCCCTCTCTAAGGATGATGTTCTGGGTGTACTCAAAGACTATCCGTCAGTCAAGGTGAGTAATCAGTGGCGGGACATAGATCCAGTCATTGAGGGGGGCACTAGCCGTCACCCGGGGGGGGGTGTCTTATTAGTTGGATGAATTGCGAGGAAGCGAGGCGATCAGAGGGGTGAGGATGCGGGAGGTTTGTACCGTCTCATCTTCTTTTCAGCTTTTATCCCCTTCTCCATTTCTTTTTCTGTCGTTTTCTCCTATTTTCCTTGTTCCTTTTTACCATTGGTGGGGGGGGGGGGGGTGGCAAGTACAATCTGTATCTACGCCACTGTGAGTAAATTTAGGTCCTCAGTTGCGTATCAAAGGTTCTGTGTAGCAATTTGATATATTTGAAATGAGTATGAATCAGTCTTCTAACCATGCATAGGAGACGGTGATGTAGCTATAGGGAAGGGAGCATGAGGTCACGTACCCTCGAAAAAAAAAGAGCAAAGGAAAGGGAGAGGATGAAAGGACGAGAAAGGAAGATAAGAAACCCTTCCCTCACCCTCCCACCAATCGGGGCCCTTCTTAAGTCGCATTTCAATCACCATGGAAGATCAATTAATGCCTCCCCCTTCCCTTATGATGCGAATGCCTCTCAACTCAGGCTTCGCTAATCGTAGAAAGCACCCTGAAAAGTTTGGGTTTTTGAAAAAAAAAAAAAATTGTTGTTGAAATATCAACGTTTAGCATTGATAAGAGGGGGGGGGGGGATTGTTGAATTTCAATAAACATTAAATTTTTTACCGCCAAGAGAATAACTCTAAACTAAAGTATGTCATCATAACTAGCTTTTAATTTTCCTTCTATATTTTTGTGTTTGATTACAGACTGTGATCGAGGAGGAAGCGAGACGAAGACTCAAGACACAACAGATGAAGAAGGAACAATCGGACGACCACGAAAACATTAATGCAACGGATGTCGAGAAGGACATCGACCGAGTCAGTATCTTCTCGGAAATGAGGTAGGTCAATTAAACAAAGTTTGGCATCAATCCGCAATGATTTAGAGTATTAATGCTCTCTTTTGCTCTCTCTCTCCCTCCCTCTCTCCATATCTCTCCTTCTCTTTCTCTCCTCTCTCCCATTTTCTCTCCTTTTCTTGCTCTTCCTCTATTTCTTTCTCTCTTTCCATCTCTCTTTCTCTCTCTCCTTCTCTTGCTATCACTCTCTTTCTTTTTCTCTCTCTTTCCCTCTATATTTCATTATGTCTCATTCTCTCTCTATTTCTTTATTTCTTCCCCTCCCTCTTTCTCCGAATCCATCTCCCTTAACCTGTCCTTCTTCTACCCCCCTCTTTTTTCCCCTTTTCTCTTTCTCCTTATGTAACTGTCCATAGAGGTATGTTTAAATATTTCTCACGTTCACATTGTCATTATATCCCTGACTTTCAGTAAAGGTTCCAGTTTATTTATTTCCACTTCGATTAAAAAAAAGTAATATAGATATATATATATATATATATATATATATATATACATCAGTACATTATAACAATATAAAAAACTACATATATACAAAATAAATTGCACACAACTTATTGGTATATGAACACAAAGAAGGCACAAGAACTGAATTAAATAGGTTACAGACAATGTAAACCAAAGAGATTAAGAGATGAAGTGCAGGAGTCAGCATTTGGCCATTGGCCTTTTTTCTAAGGCTAACTCCCAACTACTTTGTTTTTAAAAAATTCAACAATCAGCAAGAACAACAAAAAAATGACATGCAAAGGTAACAACCATTGCATGAGAGTTAGGTATTGTTTGGGAGGCATATCTACAATGATTGATTTAATTTTTATACATCTTTTTCTAACGACACCAAGCGTTTCGAATCAAAACAATAAACCATTCGACTCATTGTCTACATTTCGTTCTTCGCCCCCCCCCCCCAAAAAAACACTTTGCAGTAGTTTCAACTCTCCTCTAAGAACCAGGAAAAACTCCTCCCAGAAGGTGTCTCAGCCAGCTGGTCATACCAAGCGACATCATCGGGTCAGCGTGACGAGTATCAACTCCCCCCGCGCCCCGGCCAAGAATAGAACATCGTCAACCTATTCGACGGGATCTTCCGATGTCGCGATGAAGGAAATCATGACAATGGTTGAGAGAGTCGTTTCAGAGAAAATCGTAAGTTCAACGTTCCAAACTCAACCAGGGGTGTCTCTAGAGGAGGATGTGGGAGTGTAACACGCCCAATATTTAGGAGGGGGCAAATTCAATATTTTTATTGGCTGTCGACAAATCTCAAATATTGATTTGATGACTTTATCTGTTTGGTTGTTTTTTTTTTCAAAATGGTCTGGCGACGCCCCTGAGTGCAACCAACTCTGGCAAACAAGTTGCTTTAAAGTTTTGGTTGAAAGCAAAAAAAACAAAGAATTAGAATGGTGAAATTTCGAAAAATATATAAAAAGTTACAAATGCTTGGAGGATTAGATAAGAATATCAAATTGGCAAATTGGTCATTTATAAAATTGTTAATAGGTAATTGATCACAACTGTCCCATATGCTTGTACAGTGATTTATCGTAATGTTGTACATGTTATTCCTATGTTATGGAGCTTGATTATATTGTACGCAATTTCTCATCATTCGGGTAAATTAAGAAACTTGATCTAATGTTGCAAATTTTTTCTTGATTTACCACAGAACTCTTTCGCCGAGGATGCCCGCTTTCTGAAAGATACAAACATGGAAATGAGAGAGAGGGTTCGAACGCTCCAGCGAGAAAACGAAAGCAAGGCTGCAAAGATTCTAGCTTTGGAGAAACAAATCAAAGAGTTAGAAAAAATGAAATGATAAAATGGACTGACTTTCCATCCTTAGGTCTTCTTAAAGTTAATAAATACCAGCATAGTACGGGTATCGACAGAGGAAGGATGTGGAAATGTAACGATGCATTACAAATATCTTTCTGGAAGTCCAATGTTGTTTTCGGAAGATTTGAAATTTGAGGAGCCTTATAACTATGCAATATTCTCGACAGACTAATTTGCACGTTTGGTCTGCAAAGATTGAAGGATGCATGCTTGGTCCTATCCCCCTCCCTCCCGCCCCCGCATCAAGACATTTTAGATCGAGACGCTCCCTAGTTAAACCTTTTCTTTGGAGTCGTTACCATAGGATATCTTTTTGAATGAAAATCTTTGTTTACTATAGTGGCCTTGGAATAATGTTATTCTAAAATCCCTTCATTCAAATTGTTTATCTATTTTGTGTCGAATTCAACCCGAGACTAATGACATTCCAAACATTTTGGAGCAAGTCTTCTTTTTTTCTTCTTCTTCTTCATATTTCCACCGTAACGAGTTTAGATGGGTACATTTTGTCCCTTTTTTTCTGATATGAATTCATTCATCTCACGTACAATGACAATTAAAAAACTGAAAATAATTGTAACAATCTCCTTTCAAATCTTAGCAATCTTAGTATTTGATATTGAATTCCAATGCCTGCATGTTCCAAAACTATAGTGGAAAGACTACGAGGTGCAAGACAGTTATGACATTACGAACTTTGTACTTAATGAAAAGCGTGCATGTGAGGGCAACCTCCTCTTATTACCAAGTATGTGGTCAATAGCATTTTTTGGTGCCAATTCTTACATGCGAGTTTGCATATTTTGCATGAATAATGTTGTCATCATAGTAAAATGACAAGGACACATGTAGACGATAACTCTAGGCCCTAAAGGTCTTGAAGCCCTGCTCACACGAAACGTCATTTGCCGACGTCAGCACCGCGTCAATGACTGGTTTGGTCTTTTGCGCGTCGTGAAAGGGTGACTGGTTCGGTCTTTTGCGCGTCGTGAAAGAGTGGTTGTCGTTTGAAAAGTGATCGCAAAATGAACTGTGCAAGCAATACTTTTAATAACTATAGCGAAAAGGTTAATTGCCTTCACATGCAGGCTCGATAAGACGCAATCGAAATGACGCATCGTGTGAGCTGGGGTTTAGTTATAGTCTTACAACTTGTCTGCGAGAAGACATTCTGGACTGGTTATACGTTTCTTTTTCTCTGGAAACATTTGACATCATTGCTCTGGCATCACTTAAAGCGTGCCTAGATGTTGAAGTTACTGCAATCGCCGTGAAAGATATTTATTTTTAACTGTTTCGTCTAAAAATATACCACTTTTAACTGTTTTATTCAGAATCGTGTGCGATACAATCCTCAGATCAGCTTTAAGCAATTAAGTGCAATATTTTTTTTAAAAAGTATATTCATAAAATGCTATAAATCATTCCAATGTGTGTTTAGTAATGTTTTACTATTGTTCTTCAGATATTATGTTCATTTTTAGTTTGTATTATCGTTAGTAATTAAGAAAGGAAATTTACAGGTCTGTTTAAATAGAAATATATATTTTCAAAGAGTGTGATTTGAAGTTAATAAAATATTGATTCAGTTTGTTAGAATCACTCCAAAGATTTGTGTGCTGTGAGTTTTTATTACAGCTGAAGCAGATGACATGTAGAAGGCAAATCAGCGTATCCGGACAACTACCCCCCGGACAGCTACCCCCGGACAACTACCCCTGAACAATTACCCCCAGGACAACTAGTACCCTCCAGGACAACTACCCCAGGACAATTACCGCCTGGACAATTATCCCTTGAACAACTACCCCCCCCCCCCGGATTATGGGGTAGTTGTCCGGGGAGGGAGGTAATTGTCCAGGGGTTAGTTGTCCTGGCGGGGGGCTAAAATTTTGTTCGGGGGGGGGGGGGTCGGGGTAATCGTCATTTTATTGGGGGGATAATTGTCTGGGGGTAATTGTCCTAGGGGGTAGTTGTCTCAGGGGGTAGTTGTCCTGGGGGGTAAGTGTCCTAGGGGGATAGTTGTCCAGGGGGTAGTTGTCCGGGGGGTAGTTTTCCAGGGGGTAGTTGTCCGGGGGTAGTTTTCCAGGGGGGTAGTTGTCCTAGAATCGCAAATCAGAATAGAAAATCCTAACACTAGAAGATCTCCTATCCCTGTTGATATTCTACAATTTGCTAGCCGAATAATTTGTAATTTGTAAGTTACTAGAGCCCACCGCACCTTATACGACCCGCATCTCCCTCTCTCTATAACCCTCTCACTACTTCCTCTCTCCCTCCCCCTCTCTCTCTCTCTCTCTCTCTCTCTCTCTCTCTCTCTCTCTTATTCTGCATGTTGCACTCGATCCCCGTGATTTCCCTGTCGTGTCATTCACATATCATCTCGCCTGAGATGAAAAGTAAGAATGAAAAGAAAACAGGCGAGTCGCCCCTTTTCTTTTCATTCCAACTCGTACTGTACGGTCTCAATATACGGTAGTTCCCTATCTCAACATGCTCAATGCGAACTTAACAAACTGGATAAATACTGTGTAGATCTGGTTCATACAAATCCGGATGCTAAATGAAATTTTGAATGCTATTTCTCATACATTTATCTATCCATAATCCTCTTATTTTCGCGCGAATGGCACCGTTTGGCTGACATTGCCAAAAAAAAAAAAAAAAAAAGTTTTTTAAAAATTGTACTGTTGAATGTCAATATACCGGTAATGGATTTTATGTCAATAGGCCATTTGTGGACTAGTATTTCAATAAACCCTTAATGGACTCAGTTCAATAGGTTCTTTTATGCCCACAACATTTCTTATTTCTTAATGGTGGGGGGGGGGGGGGGGGCTCCTTCACCATTCACTGTGATGACCCTTCATGATGTCCCTTTAGAAAAATTTGATGAATACAATTTACTTAAAGAAACCGTTCTAAATTCGCCGTTTGGGCATGGCTTAGATATATTCATAAAATCGTGAACATGAGACAGATCGAGGATTTTTAGAAGGGGGGGGGGGGATAATCAAATACCTCGAAAATCAACGATCCTTGCATGGGTATAGGGGGTGGGTCAAGCTTTGTCAGAAAGAGGGGGCGAATTTTTTTCCCCGAAATAATAAATAATTTTCCCCAAGGAATATCATTTCGAGAATCTCGCAGACACTCTCCAGATTCTCTCTCTCTCTCTCTCTCTCTCTCTGTGGAGGGGGAGAGGATAGAGAAGAGGTTATAGGCAGCAAATTTTTCTGACCCCCCCCCCCCCCCGATCCGCCTTTTGGTATAACGACCATGTACATGTAACTTTCTAAAGAGCCAAGGGAAATTGTTCGCCTGTTTATTAGAACCATTCTCGCACTACAAGAAATTGAAATAAGTACGATTCCATACATCTGGGGACTTTGACTAGATATGTATTTACATTGTTTTATTCGTAACTTCAACTAGCATGTAGAATTTTTTTTTAAATTAAATTTATTGATAATCCATAATAATGGTGTCGCCAGACCAGACCATTTTGAATGGGGTTGAAGTGTCGGAACAAATTTGCAGACACGCTAGCCAAAAACAGCCAAAAAAACTAAAATAAGCTCCTCAGTTTTTCTAATTTGCTGAAATAGGGAAAACGCTGGTCCTAAAATTTTTCAGTTTGCCTATAAAAGTTTAACATAATCATCCGGGAATAAAAAAAAGTTTTTCACACAAGAATCAAAACAAACTGCCGACAAAGCTACACTTTAAAAACTTTTGGTAAAATTGCAACCAATAATGGGTAAAATTAATGGGAAATTTACCCAATATTTGGGTAAAATGTATTGGTACTTTACCCAATAATCGGTAAAAAGGGAACGTGCATGTTCGAGGTAAAATTTTATCAAAATATAGTTCAAAAAAAATATCATAGTTCAAATGTATGGGTAATTTACTTAATATTGGGTAAAAAAGTCACATGCATGTTTGTTGAGTAAAATCGTACAAATAATTGGTCAAATGTATACGTAATTCCAGTACCAATTTACCAATACTGGGTAAAATTCTACCCAACTTTTTTGTTACAATGTAAAAACTGCCAATTTTCCGACACAAATTTTAAATAGGGGTGACACCCCATACTCCCTTTAGCGACGCCCCTCACAAATCGGTAAGGTTTTATCAAATATGATAATAATAATTCAAATTTTGACAAATAGGTCCGGCATAGAGCAGAGACATAGTTATGGTTCTCGTCTTGCTCTCATCAGAATAAATCATATATGACAATGGAATGTCGAGAAGAAAAAAAAAACTATGCTGAGCACCAATAGAAGCCTATCACTCATTTGGAGGGATGCTTATCAAAAGCTTGTCTTTAAAGTATATAAATATTTTAACACAAATTACCTGAATGCATCTTTTCTTAGCAAAAAATAAGTGACCTCAAACACCCTACAAAAATAAGTGACCTCAAACACCCTTCAAAAATAAGTGACCTCAAACACCCTTCAAAAAAGAAGTGACCTCAAGCACCCTTCAAAAATAAGTGACCTCAAACACCCTTCAAAAATAAGTAACCTCAAACACCTTCAAAAATAAGTAACCTCAAACACCCTTCAAAAAATAAGTGACCTCAAGCACCCTTCAAAAATAAGTGACCTCAAACACCCTTCAAAAAAATAAGTGACCTCAAACACCCTTCAAAAAATAAGTGACCTCAAACACCCTTCAAAAAATAAGTGACCTCAAACACCCTTCAAAAATAAGTGACCTCAAACACCCTTCAAAGATAAGTGACCTCAAACACCCTTCAAAAAATAAGTGACCTCAAACACCCTTCAAAAAAGTGACCTCAAACACCCTTCAAAAATAAGTGAACTCAAACAACCTCCACCCCCCCCCAAAAAAAAAAATGATACAAAGACAAAAAGGAGAGATATAACAAGAAGTCGAAACGTCATAGAAATGCGACTTTACAGGACGCTCAGTGATACCCTCTGCTCAAGAGTCGAGTGATTACCCCTTCCTCATAGTACTACAATGTTACAAGGGAGGATCCGGGGGAGGGGGGCTTCCCTGTAAAAAAAAAAGGCACCCCAAAACGCTGATGACATTCCCCCCCCCCTTTTTTTTTTCTTGTCAGAGAATTTTGGAATATGAAGACACCTCAAAACGCTGATGACCTTTTTTTTTTTCGCTTGCTTGTCAGAAAATTTTCAGAATATTGTGTACCCTCCCAAACAAAATCTGAAAAATGAACATCAAAACAGCTATTCAATTTGGATATTTCACTAAAATTTTCAGCTCAGTCAAAACCTCATGAAGCGGTGATATTAATGACAACTTATGAAGCCAAACTTCAAAAATGAAGAGATTAAATCTCAAAGCCATTTTTGTACTATGAATTGAAACCCAATCTAAAATAACTAAAACATACAGCATACAGTACATATCAATGTATTATAAGGACGTTAGAATGCACTTATTCAGAGCTGTTATGTCTATCACAAGGAAGTATGGATACATGTCGTTTATCCGAAGGTCAATCATTCCGAAAGTCCGTTATTCCGAAGATTCGTGATTCCGGAAGCTTCGTTACTCCGAAGGTTCGTACTTCCGGAAGGTTCGTTACTCCGAAGGTTCGTACTTCCAAAAATGAAATAGGGTTCGTAATTCCGAAAATGGAGTAAAACGCATCTTTTGGCATTAGGAACTTTCGGAATAATGAACCCTATTCATATTCGGAATTATGAACCTTCGGATAAACGAACCTTCTAAATAATAAGCCTTCGGAGCAATGCAATAAATATTTGGAATTATGAACCCATTTCATTTTCGGAATTATGAACCTTCGGAATTACAATACGAACCTTTGGAAAAACAAGTTGTCTCCCCGAACCATGGCCAAATAATTTGCTCGCTTGTTTCACTTCCCCGCAAATAGCTATAATATCATTGCATACTGCTGTTGCTAATGACACTACAATATTGTGCAAATGATATCATATTGATACAGAGTCTTATCATAATTTACAAACTTTCCACAATAGAAAAGTGTGGATCCTGGCTTATTGTACTGAAGACATTATAGTATCATCGTATTCATTTGGCTCGGCAATCAACTCTAATAAATATTGAAGTTATTGAAATGGAAAACTAGTCCTTAGCTCTAGTTTACGCCAACAATGACAGGAGTTCATTGTCTGGCATTTGCCTTGGAGCACCCATACATGGTCTGATGCTGGGCTAGTGTAGATTTTTAAATGTTATAAAAAGGTGAGAGATCCTGAAGACACGCTACATGTCACTAAAACATTTTTAATTAAAGGGATTGATTAACTTTGCCCAGGATTGAAAAAAAAATCACTGTTCCAGCTAATGCTGTAATCATAATTGCAAACCTTTAGGTCAGACAGGACTCGCCTGAGTTTTATAAGCTGATCGGTCGTATATATATCAAGATATTTACGATTGAACATTGATGTCGGGATAGAGTACCACCGAACCCTAAAGAACTCTTACGGTTGGCATACCTCGCTCTATCACAGAATATCGTACGGGCTGGAAACCCGCTCTGAAATCGCCAAGCGCTGGTGCTTGGTGTTTGTCACTGCAGCGCAGCGAAGAAGCCGAGCGACTTGCGCTAGCGATCTATCGCGATTCTCATTTTTTTTAGGATAGTAAACGGGTTCCATTTTCTCTCATACTTTCACATATACTTAATTATATATGTAGTTAGAGGACTGCACACAATTCACTGGCATTTGAGCTGATTTCACAATTTTTCACAAAGTTAATCAATCCCTTTAAATTGGGAGGGGGTATTTTTTAAATAAGTTTCTGAATATTCCCACAAGCAAGAAAAGCAAGGCTAACAACTTTAGAATTTGCCTGACTAATGTAAAAGCGGGTCCTAAATTCAGATAATGATATGTGCCGACGGGTTAAGGTAATAGAGAACGGTAGGGGCTAAGGAAATTTCCAACATGTCGGAAAAAAGGGAAAAAAACTGAATAACATACTCAATGAATGTGCAAACAAATCTTGCAAAACGTTCAGTTTGATTGAGTGCGGATCATAACGGGGAATAAAAAACTGTTGGAACGTGCATGGCATGAAGGTAGTCATGGTAGTGGAGAGATCTGACACAATCATGCTTATCAATATGTGCCAAACAGCCAAGTCAAACTGCAGACGACCCCGGTTTGATCGCAATGTCGAAGATGGTGAGAGTAGCATTTGCTATTTGTGCTGCTGAGAGTTTGGATTATAAATTATCAAGAATTCCGTTTTGTCACAATTTAGATTAGACTCCATCAATTTCTGCAAGTATTCAATGTATCTTGACAGCGAAAGGAGAGCTTGGTCCATTGATTCAGGGATTTTAGGATCTGCAAAGGGTCACATCATCTGTGTATGAATAAAAATGCACAACTTTGTACTACCAGATAATATCTGGCAACAGACAGGTGTAAATGCTGAAGACTCACTATCCGACAACTGATCCTTGCCGAACACCATAACAAATGGAGTATAATTATAGTTCCACGCTACTTTGCATCTGTTGGTGCGACCCGACAGAAAGGAAGCGAACCAGGACTTAACGGTGCCTGTGATGCTGAATTAAGAAGAGACTGGGTAAAGGATCACGTCTTGCTGAACTGCCCTCCTCCACCCCACCCCCCCCTAAAGTTGATTCTATTGCTACAATGCATGGATCGCTAATTTACATGGCTCGGATGTCCCCCCCCCCCCCCCCCCAAAAAAAAAAAAAAGAAAAAAAGAAAAGAAAGAAAAAAAGAAAAAGAAAAAAGAAAAAAAAAAAAAGAAAAAAAAAAAAAGAAAAAAAGCCAAAGGTTTGGATACACCACTGACAAAGTTTCCCATTTTAATTTCAGTAGACAGAAATATTGGATAGTTCTTGACGTTTGCATTGACTACAAAAAAATAACCTTTTCAAAGCTTTCTGAAACCTCTCATATCGGAAAGAATAGATAACAGGGTTGATCCAAACATTTCCAAACGCCATTAAAACGGTTATGTCGTAGACGGTACCCTTAAACTCTCCTTCTTCATTCAAGGTGTGATTCAGGACAAAAATATCGTTAGGTGCCCAACAGATGACGTAGCAAGCGAAAACAATGAACATGGTTCGCAGGACGTTTCTTCGAGCGCGCTCCCTGAAGTTTACTACTTGAGTTTTCCCGCCAAGAGCTAGACCGCGACGAAGATGCACAGCGATGATGATGTAAAGTACGCTGATTGTGACGATCAGGCCGACGAAATGAAGACTGAACAACAAAAAGAACAAGCCCAACTTCACATCTTTGTTAGGATACCGATGGATGTGACAATTTTCCCCGTCGATTTGCGTAAAGACTAAGTTAAAGGAGTTTATGCAGAAGCCGTAGACCCAAGGAATCGCAGACAGCAATGCTATTCGTTTCTTGGTCATCCGTTGGCGGTAACGAATGGGATAGACAATTGCACAGAAGCGTTCGTAGGTAATCACCAAAAGGTTGATGGAACTAGCGGTTATCGTCGCCCAAAATGGATACCAAGACATCCAGAAGACACACATAAACCGGGCAAGGTCCGGTCGATCTGGATACAGGATACCGGGTTCGATTGTAAGGGTCAGTAATAACACCGACGTCGTCAGGTCGATCGCGGATTGGTTGGCGATCAGGAGGTTGGTTGGATTCCATAGGCTTTGGACGAAACCAATGACTACGAGGACAAGCCCGTTGTCGATGATCCCGAAGAAGCCGAATGCAATGAATACGATAGACCACGGTTGAGTTGAGTCGTCTAGGGTTTCGTTGACTCCCGCTGAAAAATTCATGGTGTAAATCCACCTGTTAGCACAATCCAAAATCACACAAACTGGCTTTATTGATGCTGCTTGATTATCTGTATTATTTGCTTAAACGTGTTAAATGCTTGTAGCTATTCATTCAACGTCTCTACCAATCATATAACATTTCCTTCTTTTTTTTTGACACACCAAGTTTTGGTCTTCTTTCATTTCGAGAGAACAATTCAGTACCGTAGCAACCGATTTATGAAGATCAGTTATCAAGATATGAGCAATTTGGATTTTCGTACGCTTTGTGTATGATCTGAGTGACAGAGGATTATAATTGCATACAAAATGACGAAGAGGTAAGAATTGGTTATACCAATACCGTCGATGAAACGTTTTGCCGCATTATGTCAGCTAATTACATGGGCAGCGGAAATTTGGGTTGGGCGAGTACACACGTTTCATAATGGTTATGAAGTGGGAAATATTATGTTCGTTCGCATCCTCAGCCCCCCCCCCCCCCTTAAAAAAAAAGTTCCTCGGCCCCTGAAGTATGACTCAAAAGTAGAAACCAAAAGAGAGAAATAAAAGGAATCAATTTCCCTTCAATTATCCCATTTATAAAAAAAAAGAAGCTCGTTTTGAAGTATTGATGACTAAAGTAAAAAGTAGATTTTGCTTTTAAAGGGCATTTTTCTGTCACAGCCCTTGACCTTTTAAGTATATTTGACTAAAGCCTGGGTCACATTTGACTGATAGCAATAACGAGATTTTCATTTAAATTTAATAGTAGGGCAGCTTTAGGGTGTACCTTTAATGAAAAATCTCGTTATCGTTATCGTTATCTGGCTAATGTGACCCAAGCTTTAATTTTACTGCTTCAGATATTATCGTCCACATGAAAGTTAATTTAGAAAGCTCCTACAAAATGAATGAATCACATGATCGGTGCTATTGAGACGTTTCCAAGGTGATTAAATTTATTATCAGTAGGTGCATTGTCCCGTTTACACGACGACATTGTGTAGTTTTGAAAGTAATATTGTTGATTATACCCGGCACAGAAGTGAAGTAGATGTGAGAGGATTGAGAAGAACGTGTGATCGTCTAAAAAAAATTAATCATACGTGACTGCGTCCGACCAATCACTTTTTTTTTTTGCCAGGGGCGTCGCTAGGGGGGGGGGGGGGCTGTGTGACCAAAAAAATGGAATATCTGTCGGCAAAGGTTAAGAACCAGTTTTTAACCTTTTCGGGAATACTGACATTTTTTTCTTACATTTGTCAATTCTTTTTTCTTGTTGGAAAATTTTCGGCTATCCGTTTGCCGAAAATTTCGTCGATTCTCCCTTCACAAAGGTCCAGCGAAGAAAGAGAGAGAGAAAGAGAAGGGGGATACAAGAAAAAAAGCATGAATGGTTATTATCCGAGAATAATCATATTCTTTCAATCAATAACAGGTTACCATTAACCGTATGTTAAGTAAGTATTTGCGCCCACGCCATTACTACCAAAGTATTTTGTGCAAAAATGGCTACAGAGCCCATGAGACCAACAGCTCACGAGACCCCCAATGTCGTTCTTGCGGGCCTTCTTGCTGACTTTTTTTTTTTTTTTTTTTTAGGGTTCACTAGTCGGTCTGTTAAGATGAGCCCTCGCTTGTTCAGTATGTTTTTCCCTCTTCTATTATCCCTTTACTTTGATGTACAGTGTAATTATTGCATAACAATGTATAAAGGGAAATGATAATCCACGATCCAGCGCTTTTTCGGGAGACGGAAAAATAGGCAGTGATAGAAACGACGAGTGTGCTACGAATCACCTCATATTTACGATTAAACTACTGAAATTACTTCAGTAAATGCCCATAATTTGTGATGTTTCAAAGCAATATGATGATTATTTACTTTGTAATAGTTTCCTCACTTAACCCTTTCGAGACAATTGACCAATTTTGTGGTTTGGCTCTATAACTTTTGATTCAGATCTCTAAAAAATATACCAGATACATTGCTGGATGACCATATTCTGTTTGATGCCAAGAATTTTAAAAATGAGAATAAGCTTTAAAATCCTTAAATTGGCAACATATTGAGAGGTTCAAAATCATTGTTTTTTTCAAATTCCTAATCATGTATATCGTTTTCAAAGACATTACACCTTATTAGAATCATGTAGCACTAAAAGAAAAATATTATTGTTGCCAATTTGAAGAACAAAATGTGATCAATTTAGCCCTTAAATAATTCCTGTCCTGAAAGGGTTGAATGAAAAGTCCCGTCTTTTTTTCCATCTTGGATGGAAATCAGAGGGACAAACTGCCCCCGCTTAAACCCCTCCCCCTTCCTTTCAGATAATGCATTGGGGAATAAGAATGTATTCAAGACATAAAATGCTAGCGAAAAATCCAGCGAGTACCTTCTTTCGAAAGACAAAAGGGCTATTTTACCCTATCGCTAGTGCAGTGGCGGATCCAGAATTTCTTGAGGGAGGGGGCTCAATATTCACAAAATTTTCTGACAAGCAGCAAAAAAAAAAAAAAAAAAAAAAAAAAAAACAGTCCTCAGCATATTTGGGGCCCCTTTTTGGTCCATGCGCTAGTGTTCTGTAGGGCTGTGTTACTCTTTTCTATTTTGTTGTATATACTAATAGCCCATTTATCAATGTCAGAGGAATAAAGGTGTAATGATTTCCAAGAGGAAACGAGAAAATGAATCAATATTTTTTAACAATCCCCGTGTCAAATACGATAATGACATAATCATGTTTTGAAACCATACATGTTTATTATGATCATGACGACGACTGTACAACGACGACGATGATGTCGATAACAGTAACATTGATAAAACAATGATAACCTCAATAATTGTAACCAAAAAAATGACACTAAGAATAAATGATATCGATACAAATTTCAGTATTATAAACAAATAGATTACTATACTCTGTATTTTTCCACCTTAGCCGATAAAATGGGGTGATAATGAAATGTAGGTGTCCCAAAAAACGTCATAAATGTCAATAAATTGATACAGTAGGCAAAATGTATGTCTCATGTTTCTTTTTTTTTTTCTTCTTCTTCTTTTTTAGCTCACTCGCTTGTCGAACTCGCAAAATAATAGTTACTCAGTGTATTACCAAGAAATCCTGTCTAGAGGGATGACAATACATCCATGACTATACAAAAACATATCATAAAATATATATGTATTTACAAAAGAGAGGTATAGAAACGTCAATATCATGGTATATCATTCATTTCTTTTCGTCAAGTCTTTGTAGGTACCCCCTTGTCTGAAAATTTTTCCTTTTGGCGATCCCCCCCCCCCCTCCTGATGTCGAGCGCTTAAAATAAATGAGTTTTATTTTCCTTTTTTTTAATGGTCATAATGATGAGTTGAATAACGATGACGGTATGGATGACCCCGATGATGATGAAGACCTTTGTGAACGACTGAGTGACATCAAACAGATAACCTGCAAGAAGTGAAAAAGCAAAACATCACAAACTCAAACGACATTATAGATATTCACAGACAGTTTTCTTGGATAGAAGCACTAAAACAATATGGAAAAATAAAAAGACGGAATAGGCAACCGCAGGAGTTTCAGAAACACGATTAGTTTCAGAAAACTGGACAAAATAATACAAATGATTTCTTTTGGAATGCCAAGACTGTAAATAGTAGAGGTAATCTTCTATTTGGCAATACATGTGTGATTTCACATAGAAAGATCATCTCACATTTCTTTGTATCCAAATCACTCAGAAAGGAACAGACATTATATTCGAGGGCATGTTGTAATGTGCTATAGCCAAAATGAATCAAGAAAGGGTTTGAAATTGATAGACTTCTTTTAGTATGATATTACTCATCTGAATCAAATTGCCGCTTTTTAGTGTTCACTAGACCGACGTCCCACGAGACCAACAGCCCACGAAACAGAAAATATCTATTTCATGGGGCTTCTAGCCAATTTCAGAGGGTTCTCTAGACCGACAGCCCCCGAAACCGATGTTTTCTATCTTCTATTGTCTATTTCTTTATTTGTCGGTCTTGAAGGCCGTTGGTCTTGTGAACTTTTTTTGAAATTCCTCCTTTTTTCGTCTAGTGGGCTATCGGTCTTATGGGCTGTCGCTCTGGTGAACCTTTTGTATTTTTGTTTTTATTATTTATTTGTTTTCCACACATGGGCTGGATCACCCTCTTCAGCCAGAGGCTGTTCTTCTGAGGGGTCCAAATGTCCGTCCGTGGGCTGTCGGTCTACTGCGATGACCCCGTACTACTAATGCAATGTGTGTTATACCTGTAAATAACCCAGAACACGAAGCACCCAATCCCATCAGAAATCCAGCAATACCATAAGCCACATCAAAGTTCCTGTCATCAAGGACCATCGTCTTGCATATAGCGCATACCACAGTGTCTTCGATGAAGAAACTAAATCCTTGCAAAAATGCTAGCACAGCCCGCACTTCGTAAGCTGAACTGATAAAGTCCAAGAGAAAGGACGTCGTGCAGATGATACCTACAGTGATGTATATGATGAAAACATTTACGCCTTTGCCAGCGAGGATGACGAAGAAGGTCCGACCGATGACACCACCTACACCACCAATAATGGAGAGGAAGACAGCGCGAGACTCTGGGATACCAAGTTCTTCGGCGTGGGGTACAAGGAATAACATCCATGAATATGCTGTGTAGTTATACAGAAAATGTATTGGAAGAGAGAAGAGAAACAAGGATTCATGGAAAACTCCACAAGACTGTGCGCAAGTCTGCAGTAACGATGCAGCAGGGGAAGTAATGGGAGATGTCTTACTTGGAAGGTCGCAGAGTTTATCATTTTCTCGTGTCTCAGTTTGTATCCGATATCTTTGCTCAACCATATCATCCTCTGTTTCTTCTCCATCGTTCCTAGTGTCCTCCTGCCGAATCACCTCTACATTTTGGTGTGGTGCTTCGCCTTGTATCAAACATTCCTTCTCCCCGTCTAGTTCATGCTGATTGCCTCCTTGAGTGTTCGTATCGACGTCCACAGGTGCATTACGGAATGTTGCTCCACATGCCACAATGTTGAACGATATGCCTCCAAGGATGACGAAAGCACCTGAATAACCATAGGCCTGGACAGTCTTTTCCGTAATAAATGGTAGCAGCATGGAGCCAGCGGTGAAGCCGTATAACGTAATGGTGTTCATGAACACAAAGTTCTGTGGGAAGAATGCATTGAGTGCCATGACAGAGGAGACAAATGCCATGGAAAAGCCCACACCTGCATGAACAATAACAAGAAATGTCGAAGAAAATTCCGCTAATATACAACATGAATTTGAGTACAGGTTTGTGTAGGTGCATTTAAAGGGAATCTTGAGTTCTAGCTGGGAAAGGTAAGAAATAATTTGTGAGCTTTCTCGTTCTTTTTATGTCAGTTTGGAAGAACATCATAGTAGAGAAATGTCCCCTGAAAAGGATTGTTCTTCAAATGCTCTCACATTAAAAATATGACCAAAAAACAGCTGAAATGTTCAGGCCGAACATTTGTGTGTAGTCCCATATAAACATTTCTGTGTGCAATGCATGTGACTCTCAGCAGGATTGAGTCATTTTTTAATCATTTTGGTGATTCCAAAAACTTACAGCATACACCAATTCTTTTTAAAATCAACTTTTCCCACTTGCTTTGAGACAGTTTCTTTCACAATTCAATCCCATGACCGGGGGAGCGTTTCATCAAGCGTTTTGTCAGTGATTTTTACCTGCAAATTTGCTCTCAGCCTATCAGATGCAAGGATTCAGTAGCTTATAACAGTTGTCGGTAAAAATCACTGACAAAACACTTGATGAAACGCTCCCAAGAACTCAACTTTATCTTTAAATGACGCGAATATAAATGATTACAGACACTCTCTCACTATCTCTATGCTCCATGATGGCAGCGTTAAAAACTTACCTCTTTGATAAAAATATCCAGTGGTTGTACATGATTGTAATGTGCATTGATTCAGATACAGGTTCAGATTCAAAACAATTTTATTTCCTTCTCATAATCAAATAAGTACAAAATGAAATTTACATCGACAAAAACATGGTGGAAGGAGAAGAGGTTCCATGGAAGCACATGGCTTTTGTTGGTTTCGCCGTAACGATACATATTATACATATATTATATCATCAGTATCCAAAACCTCATTCCAGTCCGTGTCTTTTCAGAGTTGATTATTATGTTAACTAAACTGGATCGAAATTTGGATTGCCAATTGAAAGATGAGTTCAACGTCGTAATATGGAACACAGGCAGGTGATCTGCTATGTCACAATACAGTATACCAATTTTGTTGACTCAACATCATGTCGGTTAGTTAAAGGGAAATCCAACCTTAGTTGCAAGTTGCTTTGAAAGAAAGAGGAAAAATCAGAGAAGCAGATTGGTGAAAGTTTGAACAAAATCGGACAAGCAATAAGAAAGTTATGAATTTTTGAAAGTTGTAATCACTATACATATGGGAATTTCAAATTGGCCGAATAGGTAATGTCACTGTGATGTAGCTGTGTACAACTCCCCCATTCGCTCCAACACACAAAATGACTAAAATGTCACTTTTTTCAAAATGTATTTCTCAGTAGGATCTTTTTCTTTCATGAGGACCTATAACAATATGCTATCTCCAATATATTTTGAGTACTGCCCTGAGGGTAAAAGCGCCTTGAAGAAAACCGCAAATTAATGATATTTTTGTGTACGACAAATGGGAGAGTTGTCCACAAAAATGTCACAATTGACTGACCAAATTGCCAATTTGAGATTCGCATAGATGTAGTGATCTCATTTTTCAAACATCCATAACTTTCTTAGTCCTTGTCCGATTTCTTTCAAACTTTCACCATCCAGTTTTTTCTTATTTTTCTGCTTTCATACAAATCATCTTATTACCAAGGTTGGATTGCCCTTTAATATATTATCTAGGAATGTACCACTAGTTCCCATTTTTCGAGTGGGCCTAGTTATAAAGGGAAAGAAAGAAATGCTGGGACGAGTTGTTTCTGCAGACTGGAGAATATCAATGTTAATATCTCCCGTTATATAATCAGATTTATTTTCTCTATTCAAAGAGCCCACATCATTGTTAATCTCGACAAAAGAGAGTCACATACTTCATTATTTAAGATTACATCGTTTCGTTGAGCGTATGACAATACATATCTGATATACAATGAAACATCACCTCCACGTTTGTGTAATCTGTTCTTACTCAGTGATGAATAACCAGGTAAATGTGGCAATGTGCTGATATGATATGATATGATATGATTATTTATTTACCAATAACAAGATACATACATACATTATAATATTAACAATATTTACAGGAAAACATTATATAATTAGATCATGGCAACCCCCCCCCCCCCCCAAAAAAAAAAAAAAACAACAACAACAACAACAACAACAACAACAAACAAACAAAAAACAAATAGAGAAAAAAACCACCAAAAAAAAAAAGAAAGAAAGAAACGGTAAAATTGAACCAGAAAATAGCACAAGTGCTAGTTAGGTCCCCAGGTTTAAGATTTGCTTATGAAAATGCAAGTTATCATTCGATATAAGCATGTGATTTAAACTAATATGAACAATAATTATCACATTAAACAATGTATACATACAAAAACACTGATTTACGAAGCTTACTAAAATTCCATCAATCTAATACTAAATAAGTGCTAACTAAAGGTGGGTTGTAAAATTTAATCCATGATTGAATTATCTTTTAACAATTAATGATTATGTATCATTTAACAACAACTGCATTACAGCATTGCGGAAACCTGTTCTTGTATTTTCTAGTCTTATACCACAAGGGAGTTTATTCCAACGGTGTGTTGAGTTAACCATGTTTCTGAGAATCCGAATACATCGAGTGTAAAATTCAAGATATTCATGAAGTCAAGAATATAATCCAAATTACTTAATATGCTTCTTGAATTAAAATGAATAATAGAGAATTTGGAAGCATTTTAAAAATCGTCATTATTAAACAGTTGTATGAAACGATTCGTATCAAAATAATGGATTCATTTACGTTATCACTGTCAGCAAAAAAAAAAAAAAAAAAAAAAATCCTGTCTGGATCCACATCGCCATTTACTAAGACATTCTCATTCCTATTATTTTGATCAAATTGTAATTCAGCCAGTTGATCGGCAATTGTTTGGCAAATGTGTGCGCTAGGTAAGAATTCATTTAACTCTTCCGAATCAATTTGATTAAATGGCAAAACTTGCCCAAGACGTGTGTGACGAAAAGAGAAAGATTCATTCCATTCAAAAGTGGAAACAAACTTCTTCCATGAATGGCAGAAGATATTCTGATTACGCAATGACTGTGGGCTACTTGCCCCGAGACTTGGTATTTCATTAGACATTGTTATTCATGAATGAACTAGGAGTGCATGAGTCATTACCAAAATAATAAGATACTGACTGATATTAAAGTGATTGATTAACTTTGTGAAAAATTGTAAATTCAGCTCAAATGCCAGTGAATTGTGTGCAGTCTCTAACTACATATATGTTGTAAATTGGAATTTGCATTATGTTGCCAGAAGAATTATAGGTGGGGCATCCCCAGTCATGGTCAATTTGGTTTCCCGCCTTTTTGGGGGATCTATTGAATTTATTCGTGCACGAGTGCACCTCCTTTGTTCTGAGGAGTGGACAGGTCAGCACTGGGTGTGCAGTGGGGAGTGCTATGATAGGCAGGGATTGATGTTGGAGCTGTGCAAGTAGATGCACAAGTGCATTTTGTTCTCTACTGGAGGAAAACAGGAACAGACTTTACTTGATGTAAGTTAATGATTTGTTCAATATTTTATTGATTGTGTTTATTGATTGTGTCTTGATTATAAATTGGTAAAGAATTAGTGAGAATCATACTAGTAGAATTTGTCATTTAAAACAAGTGCTCTGTATTTGATATACTGATATTTATTTTGGGAATATGAAATACTCTTGTAAATTGCACCACAATAGTGTGCACATTTTGCAGCTAGCATTTGATTGTTCTAAGTCTGACAAATAGAATAAACATTTTGTGTATGTCTTAGATGAAAAATGCATGTATTTTTTCTGTACTGATAGCAATGACAATTTCAGTTGTATGTGATATACATGTAGCCGTTAATTTCAATAATTGTAATAAGTCACTCTGAATATTTTGTATTCAATCCTCTATCAATTCTTGTGAAGTAAGTAAGAATTATTATTTCATGTTATTTTTAGGATTGGTAGATGCATCCCATTCTTGCAATGCACTGCATGTACATGAGTAAGAGATGATGACATACTTGTAGATGGAGTATTGGCCGGTGAGTAATTGAAAGGCTAGAAGAATAGGGTATAAAATGATGTAAAATTATGCTGTAAGATGCTATTGCTATCTCTTCATTAACACTGTATATAGATAAATGCATGTATATTGTGAAATCAACAAAGAATTTTGAATTGTTATACAAATAGTCTGTTCAACAATTAGAGAGAAGGAACCAGCATTAGATTTTTGATAACTATGATTGCATTTCATAATGTTACATTTTGAATATAAGAATGACTTAGTTTTGATAATTTACATTTTGATACATTTATGTATGTCTAATTTCCAATGATTCTTATGTTCAAATTTTGTTATTTCCCGCAGAGGCTGTTATTTCTGTGAATAAAGAGAGCATTACCTCACAAACCTACCAGTTTCCCGAACCCTTACATATATAATTAAGGATATGTGAAAGTATGAGAGAAAATGGAACCCGTTTACTATCCTAAAAAAGAGAAAATCGCGATCAATCGCTAGCGCAAGTCGCTCGGCTTCTTCGCTGCGCTGCAGTCACAAAAACCAAGCACCAGCGCTTGGCGATTTCAGAGCGGGTTTCCAGCCCGTACGGTATTCTGTGATAGAGCGAGGTATGCCAACCGTAAGAGTTCTTTAGGGTTCGGTGGTACTCTATCCCGACATCAATGTTCAATCGTAAATATCTTTCTTTTTTTTCAATCCTGGGCAAAGTTAATCAATGCCTTTAAATTTCACTGGTCCAAATTCTATTACAATGCCTACATTCATACAATTTCTTTCATTGCAGGTTATTATTCAAGCTGAAGGTTGTAAAAATAGTAGAAGGAGCAACATATTTACGTCGACTCGACACAACTCACATTAATAAATAAGTTATGTATACAAATAAAGACTGGGAGAAAAACCCCCAAAATAAGTCTTAGGAGATATGATATTCAATTGGCGCTTTTCTCTCTATAAATGTATTTACTGATTTTTTTTATTTAAAAAAAAAAATGTTTAATTTTTTTTTTTTTTATTTATTTATTCATTCGTTTATTTTTTTTTTTTTTGGGGGGGGGGGGGAGGGAGGGGGGACTTTCCCCCTTTCTTTTTCCCATCTCCAGTATGCAGTGTCACTTACCTGATAACGCTAGACAGACTCCCACAGCAGCGGTGTTTTCGATGAAAGCACAAACGAGAATACAAGATGCAGTCAAGACTCCACCAGCCATGGCTACTAAACGATTGTTGGACTTCTGAAGAATTAGCGTTACGAATGGAACTGGAGAAAACAGACAACAAATAAGACAAACAAATCATTGTATACATGTACATCACTAGCGTACCCAAGGGGGGGGGGGGCAGGGAGGCCCCTGACAACTTTTGACAGGAAAAAATAGATTTCCCTCGCTTTTTGACCTTTTTTTTTGTTGTTGTTGCTTATCAGAGAATTCTGGACCCCATAAAATATGATACCCCCCCCCCCCCCCCCCCCCCCCCCCCCCCCCCACCACCACCACTGAGCGACTTTTGGAACGCTGGGGTATTTTTTTCCCCCCCCCACCCCCAACTGGAGTTTGGAGGGCTGGCGAGAAGAAAAAGCAGAATTTGATAGTTGACAAAATTTGCCCCCCTTGTAAAAAATCCTGGGTACGCCACTGGTGTACATTATCCCATATGCCCGTCGCATGGCAGTGGGCTTCACACGATAGATAATCGCATTTAAAAATTGAATAACGCATTAGAAATTGATAGAATAAGAATAAGAACTAGAATAAAAGAAAATGAAGAGGAGGAAGAAGGCGAAGAAGAAAAGAAGAACAAGAAGAAGAACAAGAACAAGAACAAGAAGAACAAGAAGAACAAGAACAAGAAGAACAAGAAGAACAAGAAGAACAAGAACAAGAAGAAGTAGAAGTAGAAGAAAGAAAGAAGAAGAAAAAAAGAAGAAGCCGTAATTATCATTGTGCAAGTGTCGCGATACTCCAACCCTTTATGAAAAGTTTGTATCTCTTGCTATAATTTACCAAGACAAACACTTGCTTTTAACATTTACCAAGACAAGCGCTGTTTTGTTCTGTAAGTTGTGTTTTTGTTGTTGTTGTTGTTGTTGTTATTTTACATTAGAAATACACAGGTAGTGAATCGTTTTACTTACAGAGTAGGTAAACCAGCGTTGCAGGCATACTGCATATCCACCCCACCGTGGAGTAATCTGAGTCAAGGCGCTTGACCATCATGGGGATGAGAACACCGAAAGATTTCGCGATGCCGCCATCCAGGAAGAGTAGTGTGAACCTGCTTAAAAGAACGATGTATCCCCAAATGCACACATGTGAACGTGTAGTCGCCATTTCTTACACTCTTTAGACACTTTTTTCCACTCCAGACAAAAATTATGTTTACTTGTTAGGCATTCAAATTCGTATAGGCCAATTTCTGACGTTGTCCATAAACCTAGTAATCAACAGTCAAAGGAAGATATGTCAAGATGCTCCTCTATCGTATCCTGTTATAATCGTTGTGGGAAAGAACTCATCTAAATTGCAGCAATATTTCACAATCTACCAGCAAGGAGATGCAGTTGTTAACATGCCCAAGTAAGTACTGAAGGATGTGATGTCTTGGATTGATGAATTTCTTGTATTTTCGGAGAAAGAAAATTTGGGCTCTGCACTTCTCACACAGCAGGATTGATTGTATTGTCCCACATACTGTCTTACAACTTACAAGTACATATCTTATGTGGAACAGATACCTGCTCTTGATCTATTCACTACAAGCTGCATTGTCCTGAAGCACTGAAGAATACTGGAATCCTTTGTTCAAACAGATAAAGCTCCGTAGAGCACTCTTTTCATCTGTGAAGGGCCCTGGGGAGGATTTCACTAACGCTTGCGATGCATCGTTAACCTTTCGCAAGGGCTTGAACCCATCGTAAGAGCCTGAACCCATCGCCCGTGGACGATGGGTTGCTTTTCGATTTCACAAAGCTCCTGCGAAGGGTTTACCCGTCGCAAACCCATCGCATCGGCGGATGCTCAAAGGGTGATCGTAGACCCTTCGCAGAGCTGCGATGGGTTCAAAAAGTAACTTCCTGTCCCAACGGAGCGTGTGGCGCGAAATCCTTTGCAAGTTAAATTCGCTTTATTTATTTGTTTTTATCGTGAGGGTCTGTTTTAAACTTATCTCAATCATTTTGGGCTCGCATTCTGGTTGATATAGAACGTTCTCTCTCTCTCTTTTAAGGCCATACTTTTAAACAACTTCCTGCTTTTAATTATCTTTTAAAGTTTAGATGAAATGCTTGTAATTATTTTTGAAACATGTTTTTTTTTTTTTTTTTTTTTTTTTTTTTTTGGGGGGGGGGTCTTTTAACTATTATTTCTTCTTTTTTAATGTACGGCCTATTATTCGTTAATTAATTATCATTGCATTCATCTTTTTTAATTTTTGTGGTGGGGGAACAAATAAATTTAAACCATTCTGGGGATGTGCCCATCCCCCCCCCCCCCGCACTCAATAAAAAGGCATATATGCATGCTAACTTGTTCCAAAATGTTTGCACACTGTGGAACACTTTCTTCTGTCCCTCTCTCCATTTCACCGATTTTTGTATTCAATTAACTCATGAATAAATTACTTGCTTTCTCCATTTCGCTTACCCGATGATTCCTTTCTTTTTTCTTCTTTCTCTTTTCTCATTACCTCGACCTTTCTTCTCTATCTCTCTCTCTTACTTTCTAGATATAAATAAGTCTACAGCCCCTAATCTTGAATCATTTATTTCTTTCACTCTTACTTCTTCTCTCTCTCTATCTTATTGCTATGAAATATGATATTATGTATAAATCCCTTTATTTCTCAGCACATTAATGTTACTCTAAGAATTTCAACTTGTTTTACATACTACAAATCTCACGAGTATAAACATATATGAAATACAAATCCAACTGGCAATGTCTTGTCAATCGAAGTCTACAGCTCCACATGGATTTTATTAGTTAACGATCAAAGGAGTAACACCTTTTATGATTGTTCGCTTGAACAGCTGTAATGAAAATACATTGTTGCATGAATATGTTAAAATTGATTTTCGTGATGAAAACATTGAAAGGTTCTGTGTACAACTGAACTGTATTGATTGGAAGAGTCTTGATGGTATACAAAATGTCCATAAACTGTATGACACTTTTATAGATATTTATAAAAGGTTATATGATAAATATTTCCCCACTGTCTTAGTAAAAAAGAGAGTTGACAACAACCTGAAGCCATGGATTACAAAAAGTATAAAGAAACAAATAAAATACAAAAATTTATTATATAGAAAGTTTGTAAAAAAATCCAACATTATATCGCCAGGATACTTATCAAAAAAAGTAGAAATTTAGTAAATAGTATTATCAGAACTGCAAAACGTGAATATTATCAGAAAAGGTTTGTTTAATCTGAGAGTAATGTGGAAAGTAATTTATGATGTAATGAATAAAAAAAGGTCAACAAAAGATGATATGTGTATTGACTATAATGGTCAAATTATAACAGATAAACAACAAATCGTAAATATCTTTAACGATTATTTTGTTAGTATTGGGATAAAAATTCAAGATAAGGTACAAGGTGGACGTGCGGAACAGAGTCCAGACATAAGACACTGGTTAAAAAGGAAACTTTCCTTCATCAATGTTTTTTTGTCCGGTAAAAGTTCATGATGTTATTGAAATTAGTAAAAAACTAGATGCTAATAAGAGTCCAGGTTATGATGGTATCCATCCTAAAGTATTGAAGCGTTCTGTTTTTGCAATAGCTCAGCCTTTGTGCAATATAATCAATCTTGCCATTAAATGTGGCGTTTTTCCTGATTCACTGAAAATTGCCAAAGTTTTGCCCATTTTAAAAAGGGAGATAAATCTATTTTGAATAATTATAGACCTATTTCAGTTTTATCTGTATTAAGTAAAGTTTTTGAAAAAATAATTTGTGATCAAATGATAAAAAAAATAATATATTGTATAAAAGACAATATGGTTTTAGAAAAAGGCACAGTACTCTCCATGCCCTTATAGATCTTACAGATAAAATTGCAAATGCATTTGAAAATGGCAAATTTTTAATAGGACTATTTTTAGATCTTTCTAAAGCATTTGACTGTATGGACCATAAAATTTTAATTGATAAATATTTTTATGGTTTCAGGGGTGTTGTAATAGATTTGGTCACAAGCTATTTATAGAACAGAGAACAATTTGTGAGCATTGGAAATTTTATCTCCCCTAGTAAGGGCATTTCACTAGGTGTTCCACAATGTTCCAACCTTAGCCCCCTTCTTTTTCTGCTATATGTGAATGACTTGCCAAATTCTGGTGACATCTTGTCGTTTATATTATTCGCGGATGACACAAGCCTTTTTACTGCGGGTGATAATTTAACAATGGCATCAAATTTTTTGAATACCGAGTTGAAAAAAATTCATTCCTGGTTCTTTGCAAATAAGTTGTTGTTGAATTTTAGTAAAACAAATTTTATACTATTTAAAACCAAAAATAAGTTTTTTGACACGAGTCAAATTAAGTTGTATATTGATGATAATGAAATACACATGGCAGAATCAGTGAAGTTTCTTGGTGTGAAAATAGATAGTAAGTTAACTTGGAAAGATCATGTAGATGAAATTTCTCGCAAGATATCTTGTGTCGTAGGTGTCATGAATAGAATTAAGCATAATTTACCTTTGCCAATACTAGTAAAATTATATAATGCTATGATCTTGCCATACCTTTCTTATTGTAATATTGTACGGGGACATTGTGCAAAAATATTTATTACAGAAGTTATACTTGCTACAGAAGCGTGCTGTTAGGATTATAACCAAATCACCATACCTTGCCCACATAAACATCCTCTTTAAAAATCTTGAATTCTTAATATATTTGACCTTAATATTTATTATATTGCAATTTTTATGTTTCAATGTATTAAAAATGTTTTACCCAATTGTTGTAATGACCTTTTTATTTATCAGAATGCTATAAACAGATATGCAACAAGACGTTCTGATAATTTGTACTTGCCAAATTACCGATATAATTTCTCCCGTTCAGTCATAAGCTACAGAAGACCTTTAATATGGAACATGTTGGGAAAAGAAAAGAAATCTTGCCCATCAGTGTCTGTTTTTAAAAGGAAGTATAAGTCTTTTATCATTCATCATGTATAATTTTGATCGTAATATGCCTTCCTGTTTGTTCTGTTT
This sequence comes from Heliocidaris tuberculata, assembly GCA_025618425.1. NCBI lineage: Eukaryota > Metazoa > Echinodermata > Echinoidea > Camarodonta > Echinometridae > Heliocidaris > Heliocidaris tuberculata. The sequence goes on from CM046840.1 coordinate 22,990,014, forward strand.
GTCATGTTAATTTGTTTTAATTCTTTACACTTTATAGGGGATTAGCCTTGATAGGCCTTTGGCCTTTGCTGATCCCCGCATCCATATACTTTTATATACATGTAGCTGTCTTTGTTGTACATTGTTTTGTTTTGTTTTGTGTTTTTTTTTGGTAATTTTTCTTGTCAAGTTGCCTTTGTATTATTTTATATCTACGTCTCATTTATGACTTTCATTTACCCTGTCATATGTTTTTATCTTGGATGCAAATAAAAGGCCACATAGGCCAAATCAATCAAAAACAAAAAAAAAAAAAAATATATATATATATATATATAAACTCGGTTTATTAGGCGGACCTGGCCCCCCGGTTGTCCTATATGCCCATCCGCCGCTGTTCAGCTCTCTAATGTCGAGAGAATAATAGTGTCCTGAGGCTTTTGGGTTCCAAATGTGAGTGTAGGTGGAAGTATTTAGCTGTTGATCTCATATTTCATTCAATTGGTGTTCGTTCTCTTTTACAATAGACACATTCTCCAATCTCAACTCACCCAAAACTTGTCGACAATAAACAGCGTTATTCAACATGAACAATTCAATAATCCTCAGCGAAGCATTCCCCTTTATACTTTCGTGAATCCCATAGTATGAATGCAAACAGTTGAAAGGTTTTGATGTGAATTCGTTCTTTTATCAATACACGAAACTTGATATTTATCATTAAACAGAGATGGATAAAAAAAATTTTTAAAAATCATCAAAAGCTAGGGAACCACTTGTTTCCTTGTCAGTTAAGAAATGTACTGACGGTTATGGTGATCATGGTTTAAAAGGGGACCGACAGCAATGCAGAAGTGGATCTACTCTATGTGTTTGGGGATCCACACTTTTATTCACATGGACCCTGGAACCGAAGGGGGGCGCTAGCCCCCAGGTTTTTTCTTTTAGTAGGCACTTTAGTCATAATGCCAATTCTGTAGAATCCTAGTCCCTATGCTCACCCCCCCCCCCCTCCACACACAAACACACACGCGCACACACACTTCCAAACACCCTCCGAGGCCCCTCATTCACACTGTCATCTATAGGGTCAAGGAGTGGCATCCGTTCATTCAGTAGTTTTTGTTTTTCTGAAGGCTTTTTTTTTTTCGGAGGTTCGTCATTCAGACACAAAATAATATAAAGTTCTATTTCATTTTCGGAATTGTGAACCTTCGAAATTGTGAACCCTGTTTCATTTTCTGAATATAAACCTCTGGACAAACGAACCTTCGGAATTATGAACCTTCAGAAAAACATAACCGACTAGTCGAAGGTACCCTTTATCTTCTTTTTACCTCTACTATATACATGATATAAGAAATTCAAGGTAGTGAGAAAAAAAAGTGACCCCATATGGGAAAATTAAAGATGCCGTCCAAGGTACCGTAACGAACGTAAGCTTTCATTCGACTCTATCAAGGGGTCCTATTGTCACACACACACACACACACACCCACACACGCACACACACAAGTAATGGCATGCGTTAGAGCTACGGTTGTTTTGGAAACAACCGTAGCTCTAACGTTGCCGTCGATCTATGACAGGGCATATATTGACAAAAATATATATAAAGATATTTTTGAAGCATATTATTTGAAGTAGTGACAGCTACAGGGTATTTCTCACTAGAGGGCGATGGAAGAAAAGAGTACATTACAAGGAAAGGATAGGCCTATACTTACTTAGTCATTGACACTTCAAAAACGAACCTTTCCTTTTTTAAGGGACAATGATCATCATAATTGCCGGAGAAAATTGCATAACTTTATTTCTCTCCGTTGGTTTATACTTTTGTATGATTGACATTCATTTCGAGTGCTCTCTCCATGATCATAATGCTGCAAAGCGCTTCACCCACGGTATTAGCAAGCCTGCCCGCGCTTCGTCATTTCGTACATGCAATTATAATCCGTTGTCACTCCTACACATTAACGGGTACAAAATCCGAATTTTCTCAAACCTTGATTACTGACCTTTGCAAGTTAGTGATTACTAAAACATTCTCAAAAATGAGCATAGACCATTAACGTGTAACGTAATATCATTTAACTGATTCGGAGACGGTGAATAGCTACAACCCTTTAAAAAAATATTACAGATAATCCTGCAACATCAATAATCATAGAGCTAGTTTGTGTGATTCTTTTTTATATATGAGTTGATGTTTCGTGTAATGATCAGGTGGATTCACAAAATGAATGCTTCAGCTGAAGTCAACGGAACCTTTGACGACTCATCATCTCAACCGTGGTCTATCGTATTCATTGCATTCAGCTTATTTGGGATCATCGACAACGGGCTTGTCCTCGTAGTCATTGGTTTCGTCAAGAGGCTATGGAATCCAACCAACTTCCTGATCGCCAACCAATCCGCGATCGACCTGATGACGTCGGTATTATTACTGACCCTTACAATCGAGCCCGGTTTCCTGTATCCAGATCGACCAGACCTTGCCCGGTTTGTGTGTGTCTTCTGGATGTCTTGGTATCCATTTTGGGCGACGATAACAGCTAGTTCCATTAACCTTTTGGTGATTACTGACGAACGCTTCTGTGCAATTGTATATCCCATTCGTTACCGCCAAAGGATGACCAAGAAACGAATAGCATTGCTGTCTGCGATTTCTTGGGTCTACGGCTTCTGCATCAACTCCTTTAACTTAGTCTTTACGCAAATCGACAAGAAAAATTGTCACATCCATCGGTATCCTAACAAAGATGTGAAGTTGGGCTTGTTCTTTTTGTTGTTCGGTCTTCATTTCGTCGGCCTGATCGTCACAATCAGCGTACTTTACATCATCATAGCTGTGCATCTTCGTTGTGGGCTAGCTCTTGGCGGGAAAACTCAAGTGGCAAACTTCAGGGAGCGCGCTCGAAGAAACGTCCTACGAACCATGTTCATTGTTTTTGCCTGCTACGTTATCTGTTGGGCACCTAACGATATTTTTGTCCTGAATCACACCTTGAATGGAGAAGGAAAGATTAAGGGTGCCGTCTACGACATCACCGTTTTAATGGCGTTTGGAAATGTTTGGATCAACCCTGTTATCTATTCTTTCCGATATGAGAGGTTTCAGAAAGCCTTGAAAGCGTTATTATGTTGTAGTAAAGGGAAACCTCAAGAACCATCCAATATTTCAGTCTACTGAAATTAAAATGAGTAAATTAGTCAGTGGTGTATCCAAACCTTAGCTGCAGGGTGGCAAAACATCCGAGCCATTGTGGCGATTAATGTATATTTTAGGTTTAAAAAATATCCTGGCCCTAATTTGTGCATGGGGGCAGGTGAAAAGCCGCGACAAGACGTGATCCTTTATCTAGTCTCTTCTTAATTCACCATCACGGGCACCTCTAAGTCCTCATGTTCCTGGTTCGCTTCCTTTCTGTCGGGTCGCAGTAACATGCAGATGCAAAGAACTATCTACAAACTCCACAGTCCCCGTCGATTATGGTGTTCGACAATGATCAGTTGTCGGGCCTAAAGCACTTAAACCTATCCATTGCCAGTTGCAGGAATGGATGGAGTCTAACATGCTTAATTAATTAAAGGCATTGATTAACTTTGCCCAGGATTGAAAAAAAAAAATCACTGTTCCAGCTAATGCTGTAAACATAATGGCAAACCTTTAGCTCAGACAGGAATCGCCTGAGTTTTATAAGCTGATCGGTCGTTTATATATCAAGATATTTACGATTGAACATTTATGTCGGGATAGAGTATACCACCGAACCCTAAAGAACTCTTACGGTTGGCACACCTCGCTCTATCACAGAATACCGTACGGGCTGGAAACCCGCTCTGAAATCGCCAAGCGCTGGTGCTTGGTTTTTGTGACTGCAGCGCAGCGAAGAAGCCGAGCGACTTGCGCTAGCGATTGATCGCGATTTTCTCTTTTTTAGGATAGTAAACGGGTTCCATTTTCTCTCATACTTTCACATATCCTTAATTATATATGTAGTTAGAGGACTGCACACAATTCACTGGCATTTGAGCTGATTTTACAATTTTTCACAAAGTTAATCAATCACTTTAAGCTCAACCGTGACAAAACTGAATTCTTGAGATTTCTGGCCCACGGTCTCGGAAGCGTGCAGAAAATACCACTTTCACCATCTCTAACATTTTGATCAAACCTGGCTCGTCTACAAAGAGCCAGGAAGTGGAGTTTAATTCAGCACTAAAGATGGAACCATGTGTCAGATCTCTGTCGCCGATTTTATTATCGTATCCATCGAGCATAGCCCGATTAACAGAAAAGCAGGTGAGGATGCCATCCGAGTTCGGTTTCATTGAAACTGGACTACTATAATTATGGAGTCAGTAATCATCTTAGATCCAACGTCTTTAGAGAGTGCAGAATCGCGCATAAAACGCGTTTTATATATGAATTTTGCCCGTAAACATGACCATGTCACTCTTTTGCTGGAGCAATTGCATCGGCTCCCGATCCGATAAGTGTTCAAGATCTTAAACATATATCTCCGAGGGAACTTAGGAAAAGCTCCCACCTATCATCCCTGCCTATCTCGGCTCTTTCATCACTCCATACCATTCTGTCAGGGTTGTGCGACACATGCTCCTGCGACAAATGCTTTTATTTTATTTAATTTAACATGTTTAACATTGATCATTAACTTCTATAACTATCCAATTCATTAGTTTGAACTCTGTAAAGCGCTGTGAAACCGTTTAAAACGAGCAAAAGAGCTATTCAAATGAATGTATTGTATCGTATTGGATCCATTAGTAAATTATGATAAGATTTTGTATCGATATTATATTATTTGTACAGTATTGTAGTGTTTTCAGCAACAACAAAATGCAATGAAAATATAGCCATTTGCGAGCAAGTGAAACAAGCGAGCAAAATATTGTGCATGTTAATGCTTATATAATATAATGAACGGTATTATGATAGATGATTTCATGGCATAGTTTTAAAATAGCTGTCGGGTTTACTCTTGTCCTCACTTTTAAAGTTTGGCTTCATAAGCTGTCATTAATATCACCGCTTTACGAGGTGATAACCGATCAGAAAATGTTAGGAAAATATCCATATTAAGAGGTTTTAGGAGCCATTTGATTGTTATTTTTAAATAAAATGTCATTTATTATCTATCTTTCTTTCTTGGTTGGAATTTTATCTGAAGGCAGGGGCGGCGCCAGGGTATTTTGATAGGAGGGGCAAGACGACCTAAAGATGACGTCATATTTTCTTTCCATTAAATAACAGGGGTAATATAGAGTTATATGTTTAAGACCTCTCTTTTTAATACTCCTCTTTCTTCTTTCTTCCCTTTTCTTCCCTTTTCTTCCTCCTTTTCTTCTTTTTTCTTCTTTTTTTTTTCTTTTTTCACTACTTGAAAAATCATAGGGGGGCGGTCGCCCCCTCTGCCCCCCCCTGTAGCGCCGCCCCTGTCTGAAGGCTAATTGACCCTAGTCCCTTCAACCGCTAAAAAAAAGTGGAAGCTTTAGTAGTACCATGAAGAAGGGGTTGTGAGCTCTCAACTTTCCTGCATTTCTATGACGTTACGAACTTCTTGTCATATTTCTCCGTTTTCTATAATTATTTTGGTGATTGAATGCACTTATCTTTCGTATAAGTATCTACTAAGAAAAGTTGCATTAATATTATTTGTGTTCAGATATTCATATACGTTCAAGGGCAACGTTTTGATAAGTATCCCTCCAAGTGAGCGATAGGCTTCTAATGCTCAGCGTGCTTTTGTTTTGGCATTCTAGATTTATTCTTGATATTTAACCTAATGAGAGCAAGACAAAAGGCTGAAATATGTCTCTGTTCTGTTCTATTTGTCTGTTTGTTGTTTTTTTTTAATGGTTATCATGACTGTTATCATTATCAAGCCTTGCTGATTTATGAGGGCGTCGCTCGTGGGAGTACGGAAGATGTCATCCCATTCAAAATCTATGTCAGCAATTTATTCTACGTAAAAAAGTTGGTGACTGTTTTGTTTTCTTGTAGGGGAAACAGGTTTTGGATAATTTTGGGTACTTCTAGAAAATTGAAAAATCTGAGGAATAGTTTAATAAATCCCTTATGTGAGAAAATTTGAAGAAAAAAGAAATCTAAGGACTATTCACCGCCCCCCCCCCCCCCCCCCTCCTTCGGCTACTGCCATGATTGCGTTGGCAAATTGGGTCCGACAAACCAAAGCCATCCAAATTGTTCTGTCGATGTCCTTGTTATTATACTATTAATACATGGTTGGGAGTGCGTTAGTGCGATCTGGCAACACAAAGGTTTTTATCGTGGTGTACTAACGCACGAGGCGTAGCCGAGTGTGTTAGACACCACGATAAAAACCTGCGTGTTGCTGGATCGCACTAACGCACGAACTCACAACCATGTATTAATAGTTTTATAAAACGGGTCTACAATTTTAGTGTTTTCTTACAATTTTAGTGTTTGATCCGGATTAGCCGTGCGTTAGTCCCCTCACCGTGCGTTATCACTTTTTTTTTGACCAATCAGGATGGCTACATTCTTGAACCCGTTTTATAATTATTATAAAACGGGTTCAAGAATGTAGCCATCCTGATTGGTCAAATAACACCACGTGACCGTGCAAAAAAAAGTATTAACGCACGGCGAGGGGACTAACGCACGGCTAATCCGGATCAAACACTAAGATTGTAAGAAAACACTAAGATTGTAGACCCGTTTTATAAAATTATTAATACATGGTTGTGAGTTCGTGCGTTAGTGCGATCCAGCAACACGCAGGTTTTTATGGTGGTGTCTAACACACTCGGCTACGCCTCGTGCGTTAGTACACCACGATAAAAACCTTTGTGCTGCCAGATCGCACTAACACACTCCCAACCATGTATTAATAGTATAGTAACACATTTTATGTATTTAACTGTGCATGCTATTTGACGTTCGGAATAAATGTGAAGGCATCCCTAGTCAAGATCGTTAATCTAATTCAGTGTTTTAATTAGTCTTAATGATCTACGTCATTTTGAGAATGGTCTTAATGGATAGATGGATAAATCACCCCAGCCCTTTAAAAAGTTATGAAGTTGCTTAGCAATATGCAAATCCGGGGGATCAAGAAAGAGAGAGAGAGAGAGGGGGGGGGGGGGGGGAGGTTTTCTTAAAATAATATTCTGGGGGAAAATTTGGCCCCTCCCTTATTGATAATCCTGGACCCGCCCTTATCATGCCTAAAGATATCCATGCAAGGTTTGTGGACTTTCAAGTTTGTCAAACATTTAGCCACATCCTTTCTATAAAATCCTTGATCCACCTAATATATATTTACAAATATAATTATCTAAATCATGACGAACGGCAGGTTTAGAACGAATCCTTCAAGTTCATTTATCAAATTCTTCTCAAGTCTCATCATTAAGGGCCCATAACCGAATGGTGACGGTGCCTCCCCCCCCCCCCCCCCTCCTTCATAAGAAATTTAATGTAGTTGGCATAAAAGGCCCTATTGAGATTAGTCCATTATGATTTTTTTTTTTAATATTGGTCCACGGAGGGCCTATTGACATAAAATCCATTACCGGCATATTGACATGAATCAATAATTTTTGTGTCGATGTCAACCAATCGGTGCCATTTGCACGAAAATAAAAGGGTTATGATCTATAAAGATATGAAAACTAGCATTCAGAATTTCATTTGTCACCCGGATTTGTATGAACTAGATCTACACTGAAGCAATCCTGTTTCTTAAGTAACATGGAATGAAGATGGAAAAACTATTAAGTTCATAAGATTGAGTTAGAATGAAAAGAAGAGAGCCCCTTTTCATTCTAACTTTTTCATATTTTTTCAATCTCAGGCTAGATGGAAATGTGAATGGGAGGGAAGGCATGGCATAGTGCATAGGGAGAGAGAGAGACTGAGAAAGGGAGAGAGAGAGAGACAGACTGAGAAAGGGAGAGAGAGACTGAGAAAGGGAGAGAGAGACTGAGAAAGGGAGAAAGAGAGAGAAAGGGAGAGAGAGAGAGAGACTGAGAAAGGGAGAGAGAGACTGAGAAAGGGAGAGAGAGAGACTGAGAAAGGGAGAGAGAGACTGAGAAAGAGAGAGAGACTGAGAAAGGGAAAGAGAGACTGAGAAAGGGAGAGAGAGAGAGACTGAGAAAGGGAGAGAGAGAGAAACTAAGAAAGGGAGAGAGAGAGAGAGAGAGAGACTGAGAAAGGGAGAGAGAGACTGAGAAAGGGAGAGAGAGAGAGACTGAGAAAGAGAGAGACTGAGAAAGAGAGAGAGACTGAGAAAGGGAGAGAGAGACTGAGAAAGGGAGAGAGAGACTGAGAAAGGAAGAGAGAGAGAGAGAGAGAGAGAGACTGAGAGAGACAGAGATACTCAATATGCAAATCATAAATACTTAATAATAATAATAATAATAATTTAAAATAGCATGTGATTTATTCATGTTGTTTTAAATGCACTCTAGAATGCAATTTTTCAGTACCAGAAAAAGCAAATTATCTTGGGTAGGCATGCTTCCTTTCTCGGATAGTAATGAATTTAGTTTAAAGCTATACACAGCATTCTATAACTGTAAAGTAAATTCAATGTGTGCAATTCGTATCAAAATGATTGACAATGGGCCAAGTAGAAATAAGTTTTAAAAAAGGGATCACTCCATCCGCAAAGTTAGGGGGAAAGGTGAATTTTCTGTGTATTACGTAACAGCGTGTCACGTGCTTTGAAGATAGTATAGGAACGTATTTCCATTTCCAATGATATATACACTTTATAAGGCCAGATATATGCAAAAATTATAGTTTAAAAATAAAGCAAATAGCAATTTTAATCAAGCTGGACTATAGTTCCCCATTAGTTAATTATAGTTATAGCGCAAAAAGCCAACAAAACAAACAAACAAACATACAGCAGCGTTTAACTCGTTCGTCTTTGGGAGTTCTGTAGAACGCCCCTTCCACAATTTTTTTTCTTATAGAGATGAGGGATACAGTATAATTTCAATATCACATGACGTAATCACGGAATATCCCTATTACGTACAGAGCCCCACCCCGCTCTGCACCTTGATGGACTACATTCGGTTACTATAGTACCCGATTATTCCATCTCCGAATGCTCAATAATTTTAAGCAAAAAGTGTGGGAAACAAAGTTTTAAAATTCGACCGGGTTAATTTTGTGCATATTTCCAATTTCTTTGGTCCAGTTTGTTTTATTCAAGTGATTCCATTTTGCTGAATGTGTTGGTATTCATAATCATTATGGGCAATGTCATATCGGTGAATTATAAAATATAATTGCTTTATCCTATAGCATGGAAGAATGAAATTTACAGTCGTTGACATGTCAAACAAGCATATGTCTTTTAAATATTTTTAAAATATAGCTTTGGTGCAATTTCTTATTGTTCATAGTAAATGCCGAAGAACACGTTTTGCATATAAATGTCAAGTTGGCATATTTAGTATTTCCAAAATATAATATCCTATTCGATATAGTATGAAAGAAAAGAGAGAGAGAGAGAGAGAGAGAGAGCGAGAGAGAGAGAGGGAGAGAGAGAGAGAGTAATTTGCTTGCTAACTATATCCTTGCAAGCAAATTACTCTCTCCTTCTCTCTCTCCCTCTCTCTCTATACACATTCTCATAATTTCGAAGTAGGATTTGCCGGGATCTTATTTGACAATACACATGTATTTCTATTTTGATTCATAATTATCATTTTAAATACTCTTCTCTTTTAGTAATATATAAAAGTTCAGCTAGGTCTTCAGGTATACATTTGGGTGTCTATTTTTCTATTAAAACGTATTTGAAATAAAATTTCACTTTTCTTCTATCATGTCCGAGGACGGTGGACCATTACTTTATCCCCCCCCCCCCCCCTGAAACACATGCGTCTGTCATTCTGTATTGGGGGAAGCCCCTTGATTTTTTTTTTCTATTTAGAGGTTGAAGAAACAAATTATTGGCATATGCTGTTGTCTATTATTATTACAACTCGATACGACTATCATAATATCCCTACCATGTACAGAGCCCCACCCCGCTCTGCACCGTGATGGACTACCGTCGGTTTACCGATTATTCCATCTCCGATTAAGAAATTTTAACAAAGTTTACCGCTTTGTAGGTAAAATTGTAGGAAAGTAATGCTTGTATTTTCCTGCTTTATTAGATCTAATAATTGTTTATATTTCATTAATTTTTGTGTTCTTTTTTTTAACATCATGATTAGCATAGTCCAGTATTGGCATTTTTCAAAGTAATGGATGATAAACGACTGTTGAAGATTTGAAATATGATGCATTATATATCGTTTATCAAAATGCTTATTGATGTTTGTGTATGCAGGTTAGCAGCTAAGAACATCATTGATTCTCAAAAGCAGAAGTATTTCCAAGTTTGTAATATAACTTAGTGGCATTTTGCTGCTTCTTCTATTGTACTAAATTCATGTGAGAACAATTTTTTTTTCCATTTGCTGGTTATTTATATTGTTCGCTTCTTTTCTTTAATGTTTCCAAGTTATTCTTCTGTACTATCATTTTCTTCGGCCACTTAATGCCAGTACCTCTATCATCAGATAATATATGTACAACTATGAATAAATGGAATGAAAAAATGAATAGAAATATTTACAATACTTACCCTGACACTGTATTTCGAAAAGATATCACACAATTCAATTTCTAATAACTGAAAAACCATATACCGAATGCTTCTGTTTTTCCATACATTGATCTGGCCATTTGAAGATTTCTAAAATTGCTTTGATATACGAACAGACCAGATAGTTTCATTCCAGGAATTAAGAATTGCCGTATTATAGTTGTCTCTTTCTGTCTGTAGATATTTCTTTCGTTTCACCATTGCCTTGTATCAACTAACTGTATACTAAAACAGGCCTATTGAGAAACTGATTTTAGTATATCATTTGTTTACGTTGCATATTATTTAAACCCTGTTCTGAGTAATATTCAACCATTTACAGTAAGTTTTCCTAAACAAAATATGACTTGATATCTTTTCGAATACAGTGTACGTCTACATTACCCTCTCCAGCTCGTCTACGACTTCGTCGATGCTAGGTCGACAGAGGTGGGAGTTCTGTCGACAGATGTTGCCGATGGCGGTGAGATCGGCGTTGGTCGTAGCATCTCCCATCAAGGTGAGAAGTCGTCCAAGCTGGAACACGTCACTCGAGACCGAGGTGACCAGGTCATCGAGGGCGCATTCAGGGGCGATGTGGACATACACCTCCTGTAGAAAATGAGAAAGAAATAATATGACTTTAAAAATTCATATTGAATAAATGAGACTGTTCCACAAGGCAATACTCGGTAATTAAATGATACGATATATATGGTTTCATTAATGTCTGATCACAACAATTATCAACATACCCTCCTCCGGTACTTCTCCTTGTCCTCGCTGGAAAAGCAGTAGGAGTAAGGTGCAGTTCGAGAACACGCGAGCCCGAAGTCCACGATAACTGCTTGCCATCGACCAGTTGGAGTCTTGCGGAGCAAGCAGTTGTCCTCCTTGAGATCGTTCATGAGAAATCCTTTCTCATGAATACGACCGAGGGACTTGGCAATGTCGAGAGCCAGAGAAAACCTGTGTGAAGAGAAGAGACAGTTATTAAAACACCAACATCATGAACATAAAGAACTTTTTTTTTAATGTTTAGAATAAATCTTCTGTACTCACCAGTTATGTTGACTCAGAGCTAGCTCTCGCATGCCACGGCTCAGCGTCCACGACTCTCCCTTACTGGCGTCACCGATGAACTCCATTGCGAGACCTATCGTTCCTGGGCTGATCTCCAAGCACCCAAGGAAAGTAGGGAAGCATTCCTCCCTGCCGAGAACGTCAAGGATGAAAGCCTCAGCCTCAATGGCGTTCACCTGTCAAGTTATAAAAGGTACAAACGTCGTGGATTCGATAAAGGTTTATTACAATAATTCTGTGCTCCTCTTTCACTGACTGTTGCTCTTATGTAAGTATCACAATTTTGATGATTAATTACTTAAATTCCTCATCAAATAAATACATCTGATATATGATTCTTGTAAAAAAAACAGAGATATAACAATGTAAAAACAAAAGTAACGTGACTACTGTATGTATAATTATGATTAAACATTAATTGTTTACATTTGTGATCAAAATATTTTTATATTTAATTTCAGTGTGTTCAATGGAATATTCATTCAATCAATCAGTCAATCATTAAATAAATCAATAAATCAATATATCAATCATTCATATATGTGTCTACATCCAACTTTCAACGGCCTTATTCGTAAATATACATGTACTTATTTATGATAATTCCCACATTATATTGCAAAACCTCAAACTAACCTTCGATGTCATCCTATCGATGTCGTTCGGGAGAATGAAGGTTTTCAAGGCGATGGGGAGGTCGGTGACACGATGACGGAAGAGCTGAACAGTTCCGTGCACCCCGCTGCCCAGGACGACGTCGCCACCGCCTTGGTGAAACGACGTCAGATCAGCCATCCCCCAGACGAAGGAGGAGGCTGATGGGGCCAAAGCTGGGGTAGCTGCTCTGCTCGACGGCGATGTGGCTCCACCAACAGCTGCATTCACTGATGGAGATCTAGAGAGAGAGAAAGAAGAGGAGAAGAGAGAGTGAGGGAAGGAGAAAGAAAAACAAAGAAATCAAAATGATGTTGACGGTTCCTCAGGGTTTCATACAGCCAGACTGAAAAGTCCCTTGGACTTGTGGATTTGCCACTTATTCAGCAAGCCAAATACAAAAAATAATAATAAAAATAAACATTTATCTTACCGTGAAGGCCTTGGTGAACGTTGGTGAACCACAGGTGCTTGAGTAGACAGGGGAACTGTTGGAGGGGTACCAACTGCCGCTCCAGATCCACTAGCTTGTGGGCTGTGGTTTGTTGGTCTAAGGACAGAAAAACAAATGTTCTTCGTCACCTGCGCATGTTTCAGTTATCGAAATATTTTTGTGCATAATTTTATACAGATTGCAGTTAAGAGAGTAATGAAACAATAGAACTGACGATTCAGACCCACTTTCTGATATTTTCTTGGTTGTAATCCATTTAGAGCAGTGTTTTATAAGTTTTATATAGACAACTACAGCTAAATCTATAACTTTATTTCAGTCTTACATCAGGGGTGATGGGATGGTGTGGATGGGGGCTGTGTCAGGTGTAGATGGGTGATATGGTGATGTGCTTGGTGTCGATGGGATGTATGGTGCAATGCTTGGTGTAGATGGGATGTATGGTGCTGTGTTTGGTGTAGATGGGATGTATGGTGCTGTGCTTGGTGTAGATGGGTTGTATGATGCTGTGTCTGGTGTAGATGGGCAGCCTGGTGCTACCTGATCGCCTATTGGTGCTGTAGAGGGTGTTTGATGGTTACCTCCTGAACACCTATAGTCAAGGGACAGCAAAAACGAAATTTAGAAATTCACGTTTTTCGTGTTTGTTTAGTTTTGTTTTTGTTTGTTTTTGTTGTTCTTGTTGGGGTGTAGGCCAATGAATATGCTGACATGAACCGTTGCTCTTTAACTTAATTGGGAATTAGTGTTTAGATTAATCTACTTCCAAAAAAAATACCGTTGCACCAATAATTTATTTTGAATGTGGTATGTCCTTAAATATTTACCAAGAGGCACGAGGGTTGGGGCAAGCGGCAGGAGGGGAGACAAGGGCTGGCTGCCAAGTTAGGTCCTGAAAAGAAGAAAAGAAGAATTAAGAAGAATTCCTATTAAACATCATATGCTTTCTCATCAAACACTGAAGATGAAATGACAACATGGATCTGACATCATTGATATAAGGTTCCAAGCACCATTAATATAACATGTCATGTACATGCAACATACAATAAAAACAAGAGAAATCGAATAGTTTACTTGGAGATTCTTGAGAGCATCGTCTCTCTGCAGTCTGGTCTGAGCCAGTTCCAACTCCAAGACCTGGATCTTCATGGCCTGATCCAGGTACTTGTCTGTGATGTTGTTTGCCCTCCTTTCTGCTGCTTCCCTCTTCCTCTCAGACTCTGCGATCGCAGAGCCGAAGTTACTGAGAATGTCTCCACTGTCTCCATCTGCTCCTACACCGAGCTGGGATGCCAGGCTCTGTACAATGAAACAATGAAACATTATTTTTTTCCCTTTATAATATTTGATGTATTGTTGTTTATGTTTTTGTTTTAAATCTATTTTCTATTGCTATTAATATAGATTTATAAGTTGTTTTCCTACTGGAATATTACTTTTTAGGTCTACTGACATCTTGTTATGATTGTGATATATTTTGTCACATGGCCGGCCCGCCCGCCATGATGTGGGGAAATAAAAATCCTGAACTATACCTGCCATAGTTTCTTCTATACGCGATTATTAATATCAGCTATATTCGTTTGATTGTATCATGAATGCATTTTCAAGTCTTAGATAATATGAGGTTAAATGATATATGCATTATAACCATTATTAGATGGTTGATAATAAGAGAAAGACTTACAGCAAGTTGTTCCCGGAGTTGATCTTTTTCCCGAGAAACTTGCAGGCATTTTAGCAGCAACTTCCCAGACAGGTGACTAGCTGATGGGGGCGAGATGGTCGATGGGGAGAATGTTGGATCTTGGTAAGACCTACACAGCTCCTATTTTTGTTATAGGTTGAGAAAATTTTTTAAAATCATCTACTTAGATATCAGTCAGTTCACTTCCACGTTACATATTTGTTGTACATTCCTAGATATTTTGTCCAAGTAAAACAAGTCAAAAACGATGTATTCAGGTAGGCCTATTTGATTTTAGAAATCTAATTATTTTACCATACTAAGTCTTTGACTTTGCCATATTTATATTTTCTTCCAATGATTAAAGAAAATGCTCATATAGCTAGACCTTTTTTTATTTTTAGACCTTATTTTTTGGTCAGTAATTTATATTGTTTTTTATCATTTACATTTTTTTCGATTTTGTTTTGTTTTGTTTTGTTTTGTTTTTGTTTTTTTTTTTTTTTGCTTACATCCAGGGAGTTAGCCATCGGTGGTTTGACGGCAGGAGGATTAGATGACCCGATGCAGGGTATAGGTCTTCCCAGGACCCAGGGGTGTGGTGATCGAATGCGTCCAACGCAATACATTCGGATTCAGTGATAGAATATAGAAACTAATGGAAGGAGGAGAGGAAGGGAGAAGACACAGAAATAAAATGAGAAATAAATATAGGTTTTGGAATAGATCTCTCACTTTTAGTCATGGACCTTGGAGCCCGGAAGGTGCAGGGAGTGCTCGGGTGCTGGCAGCACCGACGTTTGGTGTGAAAGAGCACCTCAGAAATATGATGACCTTTTACAAATAGGCCACCTAACTTCCCGAATATGAGATTGCGGCCCCTCGAACATATTATAACAATATTGGGAATCTCAACCCCCCCCCCCCCCCCCCCCCCACCCCACCCCAACCCGCTCCTCCATATGGAATTCAACAATGTTTGTCCGGTTACAGACATGTGTGTTAGCAATGTAACGAAAACGAAGAGTTTTTATTTGAAAAAATATCAACTTATTTTCTCTTATTACGTTTAGAATATTCTTCCATTTCACTTCAAACTTGCTCAAGTTATTTAATGATGTGTAAGGATAAGATATTGACCTGGCGGTTGTAAATGAGAGCTTTAGAACGCAAGAAATTAGTCCAAAAACTGTCAAAAATTTGGCAGTACTTACGTTCTCAAAATAGCAAAGATGAAAAGAGAATGGCGTTTGTTTACAAAATTGTTACCTGGGCGCGGTCGATCACTAAGAAGGATTCGCGCATTTAACGCATTAATTCAAGACGCAGTGCTTTCATGACGCGCTTCATTTTTCTTCAATTTTAGTGGTCCAAATGGTGTTCAACGCTTCAACCACGCCCAAGCCACGCCCTGAAGTAAGCGTAATACGCAGACCCCACGACAAGTGGTAGTAACGTCATTGTACTTCTCAATATCAACTTTGTTACGTCATCGCAATAGAGCGTAACAGACCAATAGTGGGGCTTGTACCATGTCAGTTCTCATTATGTTGGTGGCTTTTGATTTATAATTTTTTTTTAAATCAAACAAAACTTCCCCTCTCTTAAATTCTAGAATAACTAAGCATACTGAAAATAATTCAGCCTCAAATAGATATGACTTCATAAAACCAAACTTAAGCAATGGGAGTACCTAAAAAACGAAAAGATATGTATTTAACAACTGTCCAATCACATTACGCCTAATATTCATGGCAATATTTTAAGCATAGGATTTTAACTACTAGTAATCACGCTGCGCTGCTGAGTTCACGATTTTTTCTTCTTTCTTTTTGCGCGTGAGCGCTATATACTCTTGTTTTTGAACGTTTTAGAGGTTCAACACATTCTTTATTTTTCTTTTTGCTCTTCTTCTTCTTCTTCTTCTTCTTCTTCTTCTTCTTCTTCTTCTTCTTCTTCTTCTTCTTCTTCTTCTTCTTCTTCTTCTTCTTCTTCTTCTTCTTCTTCTTCTTCTTCTTCTTCTTCTTCTTCTTCTTCTTCTTCTTCTTCTTCTTCTTCTTCTTCTTCTTCTTCTTCTTCTTCTTCTTCTTCTTCTTCTTCTTCTTCTTCTTCTTCTTCTTCTTATTATTATTATTATTATTATTATTATTATTATTGTTCTTATGGAACGTCTTAACAGTCAGGGTAACAAAAAATTACCTGGACATTGTCCGGACCTATGGTCCGGACAACTCAGTTCCAGAATGGTTTGTTAAGACGGGGCTATAGTGTAAGCAAAAATTTTTGCTCCTTCTACTCATGCATCTGGTATATTATTAGAGCTCTGAATCAAAAGTTATTGAGCCAAACCACAAAATGTGGTCAATTGTCTCGAAAGGGTTAAGAGCACTGTTGAACAGGGGGGGGGGGGGGGGGGGCACAGACAGGGAGGGGGTTGACACAAAGTCAAAGAGTCACATAGTCACACACAAACACTTCCGTATATGACCTTTTTTGTAGGTGATAAACAGGAAGGCCATTCATGGCCCGCTGGCTACGCCTATGATTAACAGAGTATAGGGAGATGAAAGTTAAATTATTTTTCCTATATGAATGACATTTTAGAGAAAGGGGTAATGGTCATATTATGGGGGTAATTTTTCCTGGGGGGTAATTTCCTGGGGTGGGGTAATTGTCCGGGGGTAATTGCCCTGGGGGTAGTTGTCCTGGGGGCTAGTTGTCCTGGGGGCTAGTTGTCCTAGAGGAGTAGTTGTCCTAGGGGGTAGTTGTCCAGGGGGTAGTTATCCGGGGGTAGTTGTCCTGGGGGGTATCGGGGTAATCCTCATTTTATGGGGATAATTTTTCCGGGGGGGGGGTAAGTTCCTGGGGGTAATTGTCTGGGGGTAATTGTCCTGGGGGTTAGTTGTCCTGGGGGGTAGTTGTCCTAGAGGGGTAGTTGCCCTGGGGGGGGGGGTAGTTGTCTAGGGGGTAGTTATCCGGGGGTAGTTGTCCGGGGGGTAATTTTCAAGGGGGTAGTTGTCCTAGAATCGAGATCTGGGGCAGCGGAGCGTTTTTGAAAGGGGGGCTGATTTGATTTCACTCATTAATGACAATTTTCTAACCTTTTTTACAAGGTTTTATGACACGTTTCTACTCAAAATATCGGAGGGCTGCAGCCTCCCCCCCCCCCCCCCCCCCCCCCCCCCCCCCCCCCCCCCCCGGTTCCGTGGCCCATGCAGATAACCAATCTTACACTGGTAGTGGTCTCCAGACCACGGAAAAATAATTTGTCTCGCCACAGCATGCACAGTCTCTATCTTCACACCTTCACGGAATGCAGCAATGCAGTAGTCGATCACCATCTACGACAGATCATTGTACAGTAAACAAACTGAACAAACTGATCTACCTCCACGTGTGTGTGTTTGTCAAAATTTGCTTTTAAATTAATATGACCTCTCAAGATAGCGTGAACCCGAACCCAGGTGATGGTGGACATCCAGAATTTCAATTCAGCTCGAACACATCTCTTGAAGATTTGTAAGTAAATCTGCCATTCATTGCTAATGTTAATCATTAGCCCATCATCAGAATGTAATATGTTGTCCCATAAATAGCAATTAATGTCAGCATGGTCAGTCATCATGATCATGTCAGTTATTGTTAAAATCACTCATGGGCCCTTGCCTAGTTACTATTAATGTAGGACTGTGTCCAACATTCACTGTTGCAGCAGTCAAAATTAGACAACAAAATTGCTCTAAGCAAGATTTAATTTTCTTAAATTTGCTAGACTACCTGATTCATGGACTCTTCCACTCTTACTGCTTACTGTGCCACAAATTAGGGGATTCAGAATGAAAGTGAAATTTTAAATAATTATTTTCCTCTCCTGTATGAATGATTTAGCCTGGAAAAGGGCCTGCTGATACACACAATAGCTATTGAAGCCTATTCACCCATAAAAGAGCTAGTCTGAGTACAAGGTTATCTTCAGATAAGCTTGTACATGTATTTTATTGTGTTAAAATAAAAGTTCATTTACAACGTGATCTAGCTGTATCTGTAATACTGTATCTGCATCGTTCCGTCAGCAATATGTCGTATCATGACAAATCCCGCTAACTTCAGAGCACGCTATGTGTGGAATGGCACATTGGTTTTTACTAGTCAAATTTTAGCTTGTTTTTAAATGAGTCCAGGGATGGGGAGTTCACTATTTCACTCACTTATACTGTATATCAGTGGCGGTTCCAGGATTTTTTGAGGGAGGGGGCTCAATATTCACAAAATTTTATGACAAGCAAAACAAAAAACCAAAAAAAAGTCCTCACCATTTTTGGGCACCTTTTTCACTCAAAAGATCTCTGACAAGCAAAAAAAAAGAAAAAAAAAGAAAAGGTCCTCTGCATTTTTGGGCCCCTTTTTCAATCAAAAAATCTCTGACAAGTAAAAAAAAAAAAAAAAAGGTCTTTAGCATTTTTGGGGCCCCTTTTTGGTCCCAGGGGAGGGGGCCCGCCCCCCCTGGATCCGCCACTGCTGCATAGGCCTACAAGCTTATCTGAAGCCACTCACACTTATGCAAGGTTATTGGAGATAACCTTGCACTCTGTACCTTCATACGGTGAGCAGTTGCCTCCCATAGCAAGTATGTGATATCTTGCACATATATATAGTGCGGCAGAGGAGCAAGATGAGATCACCGACCAAAAGCAGCCTGAAAATTTCACTTGATAAGATGATAAAGATCTTATCAAAGGATCTGGCATGAAATTAGATATTCTATCATTCTAAAATGTAGAAGGAAGTATTTTCTCAAAATTTTGCCCATTATATTGGTGTTTCTACCTCTTCAATTTTGAGGTCGTGACAGGCCAAAATTGACACAGCTTCATATAGTGATGGTCCCTGAGTGATCTGAAGCATTTCTGAAGTGTTTCACTCACACATGTAGGCCCCATATACAATAACCTCGCATATGTGTGAATGCATAGGCTCCTGCCTATGTGAGACTGTGTCAAACATTCACTGTTGCAGTAGTCAAAAACAGACAACAAAATTGCTCTAAGAAAGACTTAAATTTTTTTATTTTGCTAGATTACATGATTGAGGGACTTTTCTACTCTTACTATGCTAAAAATTTGAGGTTTTGGAGTTGAAAGTTGAATTTTAAATAATTATTTTCCTCTCATGTACGAATGATCTAGAATGGAAAATAGCCTGCTAGTACGCACAAAACCTAATGAATTCTATTCACATGTAAAAGCTATTGTGGAGTACAAGCTTATCTTCAGATAAGCTTGTACATATGTAAGTGAGTCTTTGACAGTTGTAACAAAGAAAGAATCCGGGAAAGCTTTTGCCTCTTAATTATGACTAATTTGCGTGAATTTTGTATGGTTGAATCTAGTAGCTCTTTCATTTGGTTGGACATAGTCTTGATGTGGTATTGCGAACAGTCCATTCACCATCTTATACATCATTCATAGCCTTTGCTTTGTTCTCCTGTTTTTTAATGTGTCCCATCCTAGTTCCTTTAATGCACTGGTGACAGCTCCCTCTTCCCTCCTGTAGTTGTTGGTGCAGAATCTAGCTGCTTGCCGTTGTATTCGTTCAAGTGAGTTTATGTTTTGTTTTAGAGCTGGATCCCATGTAGCTGAGGCATATTGGAGTATACATGTAGGTCTCACCATTGATTTGTAGGCTGTAGATTTTATCTCCTTGCTACATCCCCAAAGATTTCTTCTGATGACATTTTGGACTCTGTGCTTTGTTGCAAACTTTTGTGGTATACATGTATATGCAGATTCCATTTCAGAGTGTTTGATAGATGGAGACCCAGTTATGGATGTACATGTATGTGGACACTTTAAAGCTCTTGACCACAAAACTGGTATTTATGATGGGGTGGATTTCTTTTCCCAGTGTCTTAGTGCAGCATTTACTAGGATTAAACTTCATCAGCCATGATAGATGACATTTAACTGAAAGTAGTTTATAACAGTTTAATTGCTCATAAAATTATCAAGATCATTAGAAAAGAAAAACATCCTTAAGTTTTAAGTAAAGTTATCAATGTTTTGTAGGGCCCTAAGGGCCCCTAAGGGAAATTAGTGCTCATTTTCAATCAGAAATATGGACATTCTAAATCCAGATCCCATGGCACTTATGTATACCATGTACAAGCTTATCTGAAGATAAGATTGTACTCCAAAATAGCTTTAACGGGTGAATAGGCTTCGATAGGTTTTGTGTGTATTAGCAGTCCGTTCTAGATCATTCATACATAAGAGGAAAATAATTATTTAAAATTTCACTTTCAACTCTGAAACCTCAAATTTGTAGCAGAGTAAGAGTTGAAGTGTCCCTGAATCAGGTAATCTAGCAAATTTAAGAAAATCAAATCTTGCTTAGAGCAATTTTGTTGTCTGTTTTTGATTAATGCAACAGTGAATGTTTGACACAGTCCCACATACAATGTGCATGTAGGCAAGGGCCTATGAGTGTCCCATGGCCATGTTAAAAATAAACCCTTTATCTACATAGTATATTAAGTTGGTTTTAAAAGAAGCAGAAAAATTGAAAAAATAGATCAATGAAAGTCTGAGCAAAATATTATAACATTTATCTTCGTTATGATTTTATTAAGTCACCTGTAGAGCCCGATCGGTTAAAGGGGGTACCCAATGCTGAAACAATGTTAGTTCATTTAAAAGATCATGATTTTATTAGAAGAAAATCATCTGCCTTAAGTTTTTTAAAAATTCGTGTTGCCAGAAAAATCCCCGAAATATGGTAAGACTTCAGGATATTTTGGCCCCTCAGCTGTGTCCCAATTTCAGCTAGGTAACCACAATGACGTCAAAGTGGTTACCCAGGTTCGCGTATTGCAGATGTGTTTCGCGCTAGACTGTACAAAATGCATTACACCTTGCGCGCATTTTGCTATAATTGCGCGACAAGGTAACCACTTTGACGTCATTGTGGTTACCTAGCTGAAATTGGTACACAGCTGAGGGGCCAAAATATCCTGAAATCTTACCATATTTCGGGGATTTTCTGGCAACACGAATTTTAAAAAAAATTTAAGGCAGATGATTTTCTTCTAATAAAATCATGATCTTTTAAATGAACTAACATTGTTTCAGCATTGGGTACCCCCTTTAAGAGTAGGCATTTTGTCCGTCCGTGACATTGAATATTTTATGGGTTATAATTTTAGCAGGCAGCCATGGCAACCACATTTTATGAAATATCAACTCCTTCAGTGATACCCTTCACAATGAAACATAAAATAGCTCTCTTCAATTAAATACTTATTGTCTACAGGCCTTCAAACTTTCAAAATTTTTCAAATGTCCGTCCGTGACTAACCGATCAGGCTCTGTACTGTCATACAGAAACTATTTCAAAGTAAATCATGACTATTGCCTCCTTTGAGGATGTTTAAGTCCATGTATTGGCTGATCACAATTAACTTCAGATTTAATGGTGAAATTAATATGACTGATCGTTGAATTATATAAATTTTGTAATTAGACAAGTTATTTTCTCAGAAAGGCAGTTCTGGAAATGGGCAAGTCCAAGCTGTTTTGTGTCCCATACATTAAAACTCTAGTATTTGATCATTGTGTCAAGCTGATAGCTCTACTAGAGCCACTCACACTTATGCGAGGTTATTGTAGATAACCTCGCACCCTGTACCTTCTACCACAAAGAATTGCCTCTCATAGCAAGTGTGTGATCTCTAGCACATACATGTATGTGTGCTGGAAAGGAGCAAGATCGCCAGCCAAAAACAGCCTAAAAATTTCACTTGATAATGATGATTAAAATCCTATTGAAGAATCTGGCATGAAAACAGATATATATTCTATCATCCTAAAATGTAGAAGGGAAGTATTTTCTCAAAACTTTGCCTGTTTGGTGTTTTCACCTCTTCAAGTTAGAGGTCTTGACCGCCTCCAAAATAGACACAGCCCCACATAGGGATAGTTCCATGAGTGTACTAGAGCTTAAATCAGACAAAATAATAAAGTACGATGATGTTTTGATGTCAATTCATGTTCATGATTCCATACTACCATTCCGTAATACGTGGTAACACATGGAACATGCCTTGGACTTGCCCAAATTACATCTTAGAAGTTATCAATAACAAGTTACAATAATTGTTATAAGCTACTGAAATCCTTGAATCTGATCGGCTGAGAGTGAATTTGTCATAGAAATGAGGCAGTTGTTATTGATAACAAGTTTCATGAAACAGGGCCCAGACAGGCTATCCACTGCAGGTGTCTGAGAACATACTAGTCTGGCGCCCTCTGTTGATGGAGTAGTTATTTTATGCCATTGCTTTTGACATGACTTACAAGAGAGTGGGGGTATCACAAATTAAAATATAAGATATAATAGGGTTTATAGGGTTTTATTCTACCCCATAATTTCTTTTCCATGAAATAGAAATGTACATTGCATTTTTTGCCCAAGGAAGTACTTGTAAAGAAAATGTTGGGTTTTTTTTTTTTTTGTTAGTTTATGTGCATAATATAATAATCCTTTAAATATGATAAAGAAGTTTGGTCTACCGGTAATAATTATTTTGAGATGAGGGCTGTATGTGCATACATGCGAATCATTGTAGATAAGTAATGTCATGTTAAAGAGATGTAAAGAAAATAGATGGATGTTACAGGAGAAGAAGAGTGAGGAGTATTACTTTTTTTTTTTTTTTTAATTCATAAGTTTTATTGATTTTCATGATTACAAACAGAGCAAATTATTACTTAGGAATGTATTATATGATAATATCATATAATGTATTATGGTAATGTTTAATGATGTCATATGATAACTTAATGGAATAACAATATGTAATAGCATGATACAGGTATGTAACCTATCCATTTGTATGATTCTTATAGCTTTCATGCAGCTTTGCCATATTTTCTTTACAGAAGAGCTAAGGTGCACAAGTTTGCAGAGGAGCGAGATTGGGATCAGTACCATACACCAAGGAATCTGCTACTAGCTATGGTGAGCTAAAAAGTAACAGTCATGATAGGGACCCCCCTCCCCCCCCCCTCCCCTGCCAAGAAAAAAGAGAGACAGACAAAGAGACAAAAAAAATATGATCATAATGACTTTTAAGAAATAAATCGAAGGCCAATTTCAGTAGCCTTATGCATAAAGTACAAAGATATAATCTGAAAATGATTTCTATGGTCAATATAAGAGTATTGAGATTGCCGTGGAGTCGATTTCGTGAAAGTCTTTGCAATCATGTTAAAAGATAATATAAATGCGTAATGTAATTGCATTTGCAGTGTATTGTTTAATAGCTTCAGCGTATGAATTGTATTCTTAATAGTTTTCTTATCTTGAAGATGTTTTCTTGGTAATGTCATTACCTCCTCTGCCCATGTCCTAAATTTGTAGTTGTACACTCAGTATCAGTGCTGGTAATAAAATCATTTTGTTTGACATCCAGAAATAAACCCTCCTATCGTAAAGTGTTACTACTGCAAAGTCTGCAAATGGCCCTCCCCCTCCCCAACCCCCACTTCTTTACAGTAGTAGTCGATTGATGAACGACACTTGAGAGATAACTCAGAACCTCATAGTGCAAAGAATTCTTTGATTACAAAATGGGTCTTATCTTTATAGGAATTCTTTCTGGACAGGGATATTATTAAGAGGGGGACGGTTGTAGGAACAAATCTACCAACAAGCGAAGAAAAAAAAAGCATCCTTTAACAGATTTTCACAGATATTGAAAAACATTTTTCAACAAGCAAAAGAAAAAAAAAGTTAATCAGTTTTTGTGATTGGCAGGTTGAGTTTAGCCTCACACTCAAGCAATATCACTTCCTAGATATGATTTTTTTTTTTTTTTTTTTTTTTTTTTTAATAGAAGTGTCTGTATGTACACGCAGTGGGACAGACATACAGTTCATATGTTGTGAATTGCAATTGTTTTTTATCTTATGTAGTTAAAGTCAATATATGCTTATAAAGTTGATATGATCTACATGTATAATCTAAACATTATTAATCAGAGGTCATGCATACTTGACCTTTCATATCGTACATGTATGTTGTTCAGGGTGTATAGGAGTTTGGAGAAGGGTCGGCAAGAAATTTTCGTGTAGATCTTGGTTGCTAGTTTTGCTGAAAAGGTGCACCAAATTAGAAAGTTCAAACATGTAACAGAGATGATATCAGTAAGCAAGGGTATTCCATCTCTAAAAACTGAATTTCAGAAAATGATATGTTATTTCTAAAAGCAGTTTATAGTTCACAATATCTTATATTTCACTACATTATATTTTAGCATACATAGTTCTGCCACTTTCTTTTTTATTCAGTTTTACAACTACACAAGATAGCTGTCAAATTCTAAATTCAAATACATGTACATATCACTGCATGCTTGAGAGATATGAAACTTGTATTTCAAACGATATACTGTACTACTGTAAAAAAACAAAACACATATATACTGAAATTGATTCATTACTTCATCCCAAAACACATGACCTCAGTTGACCTAGGAAGGCAAGATGACCTGACCCGGGTTATAAACAAAACCACATTCTCATAAATTTGCGAGATGAGGGTGATATCATTTCTCAAGAATGCTTGGAAGGACCTGGCTGTCACTCATAGCCTGTTCAGACCGCAGGAGATTTATACGAGATTTGTAGAAAGAAACATTGTATAAAGAATCATTGTATAGAGAGAGGATCATACAGACTGGACTGCAAGGTTGTATAAAGGAACATTTTATATAGAAACTGGTTTGGGGGAAATCTGCTATTATATTTTGTATCGGGTTGGCAATGGAGCATACAATATTACACACACACAATAAGCCCTGCCCAGTTATACAGTTTTCATATGAAAACTATAAAACTTAATTACTTATCATATAACTATACGGTTTTCGAACAGTGATACGTTGAATTTGGGTAGTCTGAATGGGGGGTTAGGAGTTATGTGGACCCTCCAGGTAGGTGCAGTTTCAAACCATCTGCTGCTATTTTTGGTTCACACAGACAAGAATAATGAGATGTCAACTTGACACAGAAATAATGTGACGGTGTGATTTGTGAAAAATTCCTTTAGTGAAGTGAGATGAAGTGAATGAACATTGCAGAAGTCAAAGCTTTAGGCCTTCTATGGAAATAATGAATTTGATTTTTCAAACATTCATTTACTACTTTCTAAT
This sequence comes from Heliocidaris tuberculata, assembly GCA_025618425.1. Classification (NCBI taxonomy): domain Eukaryota; kingdom Metazoa; phylum Echinodermata; class Echinoidea; order Camarodonta; family Echinometridae; genus Heliocidaris; species Heliocidaris tuberculata. The sequence goes on from CM046840.1 coordinate 23,015,747, forward strand.
GAAATTTTGCTCATTTTCCCTGTGTCATAAATCAGGAAATAGATGTGCTAATGAATGAAGTTGTGTGACAGTGTTGAATTTGACATCTCAAAAGTATCAGCATTAACCAATTGAAACCAAACTTAGTCTTTTTGATGTTGAATAATTGAGGTACAATTTGACACTTCCAACATTTCTGTGGTTGAATTGTGCATACCTTGTAAACATGTAGGTGTACATTCTCAATTCAGAATAGATTCAGGGATTTAAAAACACTTATCATAAACCAGAGATTAATATTTGAATATATTTTAGCATTCGTATACCTGGCAAGCATTATCTTCGGGGAGACATTCCCTTTAAAATAGAACTATAAACAAAAGTGGAACTGATGACATTGACCCTGGAATTGCTTCCTGCTTCGACCCTTGACCTCTCATGACTCATGACCTCCATTCCATTGGACATGAGAAGGACCCTCTTGGGATAATAGAATGCAGCTGCCAGCTTGTATTATCAATCTCTCATATATTTTTTTTTTCCATGAGAAAAATAAAAAAGAAGTATGCAAGTATTTGACGCGTCAAAACAATTTGGATAAGATGTGGTACTCTTGTATGGAGTGGGTCAAACACTGACCTGTTTTGTATGGGTCACCTTGTGTACTCACTCCATCGTACAAGTGTAACTGTGTAAGGTTTGACCTGAGATATACATGTAGCTAATATAAAGATAAAAGTTTGCATCTAAAATGGTATATCTTCTTCGGGTTCAGAGGTTGATTGCAACATTTTTCCACATGTCTCTGGTCTGGGCCATTCTAGTGCACTCTTGCAGTGTTTTTTCTTTTCCCAGTTGGTTCTCTGCTTCCCTCTTGCCTGGTCTAGTACACCTGCTACTCTCCCTTCCAACATATCTTTCAAGAGACTCTGATGTCTTTTGATCTGACCAAAGTATTTTGCCTTTCTTTCCTTAAAGGGCCAGTGTAATGAGAACTCACGGGGAAATGAAATCGTGCGGAATTTGCAAAAGGCTCGTTTACTTGTACACATAGCACGCCCGTTGTGCGAGGCCATCGGACTAATGCCATAAATGATCGGACGGCACGAAGTTGACCGAACTGGAGCTAGGCGAATACTTCGGGGTTTAACGAGTCCCAGGCCCTTAGTCTTGTAACTGGTCGTAACCTCGTTCACCCAAACAAATTTAGTGTAATGCTGAAATATTTCTAAATACAAAACACGGTTTACTTCTGGCTGATTAGTCTAGCCATCGCTTCTGCACTGCCCTGCCGCGACGCGTTGTCGCCACGATTACGTAACTACCCCCAGGCTCTACCAGAGAGCTGGCTCTGTAATTACTTTTCCATATGTTTGATTACTTTCCCATCGCGCGAAACTTAAAACACAAGCCAGTCTTCACCGAACTATCTCAGAGGTGATCCAATATGAATCACATGTTTTAGCACGTGTGATGGAAGTCCTTGTGTCGAAAGTGACACGAAGCTCCCAGTATATTTTCCTCTCTCATCGGAAATCGCCCATGCAGGCCCACCAAAGTATCCCTTTAACTAGTCCTATCAGGGTAGGTTGTTTAAGCCCTGCCGTGCGCAATATGTCTTTGTTAGTTTTCATCTGTTTCTGTTTTCGTCATTCTCCTGTATACCCACATTTCAAACGATGTGATTTTCTTTTCCATAGTCTGGGTTACTCTACTGTCCATCATGTTTCTGCTCCATACAACAGAGCAGACGAGACATAGCAATGGATAAGTCTCATTCTGATGGAAATTTCACCTTCCTTGCTGTAAATAAGTCTTTCATTGCCAGGAAAATATATAGCATAGGTGCCACAAAATCTATTCATAGACTTTGGTTATCATGCTGATCCACTACTCGCTTCCTCCAACTTTCTCCATCAATTCCAAACTGGGCCTTTCACTCCTCTCTCTCTCATCAAGCCATTTCTTCAAACCATCCATCCCAAAATTCTTCCTTTTTCATCTATTTTCCTCTAGCTCCATGAATCAACTAGGCCCTACACGTTTACTACAGATTTTTCCCACCAAAACCTATCAAGGAAGAGGAAGAGGAAAATAGGTCAGGAATTTGACTTCAAAGTTTTATTTATTAAGGTGTTTTCACACCAAATGCCACAAAGCAACAGAGCAATTTTTTTTTTCTATTAGTAATTCTCCTTGACATTTCTTTAATTGCTTTATCCTCTTTTAAAAAAAATAGTTTTTACTAAAATCCGGATTTACATGAATTTTCTGTTGTTAAAAGTTCTGCTATACTAGCTTTCATTGTGTGCTTTTCCAGTAAGTAAGTAAAGTTTCAGAGGTTTCGGTTGAATAGTTTCCCTTAATATGCAGTATAAAGATAACCCGACAGAGAACTTCATTCTATGCTGTATTCAGTAGGGCTCGCCTGATTTGCTTCTGAATTAACACTCACAATGGGCGGAATGTTAAATAGGACCACAATACCCGCCTCATTGTCATCGTCCAAGGAGGGAGAGGTAATTAGAGAGCTGCTCTTCCTCGTAGATGGCTCAGCTATTGGAATGACATTCTAGGTGTTACAAAAAACATTTCCCACTTTTGATCCTTAATAGTTCGAAAACTATACATCACATAACGCTGTCATTGATATGAGTAATAGCTGAATAGTGTACAATTTAGTTGGAGGTGATTTGAATATGAAAGCATAAATAAGTTTCATTCAATCCATGATTAATTTTAAAAGTTAGGTTCCAGATTTTGGTCAAATTTTAACCCTCTGTACAAAATTTGAACTTTACACAGGAACCAATGATGTGTATGTGAGTGTGTGCTCACAATGACCCTGAACAGTGGACATGAATACCACCTTTTCAGAGCTCTGCTGACCAGGTTTCTAGTCTCTTGCTCCAAGGCACATGAATGCCCTGGGCACTGCTAGTCTGAATTCATGGTAAAGGGTAAAATGCATGCACATGAAAAAAGTAAGCTCATGAATAAATAATAAAGCATTCAAACCCTGGCCATTGTCCAGGACCATTGTCTGGGTGTTAACCACACACTCCCATACACACCAATTGACCCCTGTGCAAAGTTAAAGTTTTGAATTTAATAAAACTGATTTATGCTTTCATTTTTAAATTACCTCCAACAGAATTGTACACTCTTCAGCTATTGCTCATATCAATGTCAGTGTTATCTGATATATAGTTTTTGAACTATTAAGGATCAAAAGTGGGAAATGTTTTTTGTAACACCTAGTACATTTATAAAGGGCATATAAGTTCCTGTACATGTAATAGAATACAGCGAGTTTTAGAGTAAAAATCCCTTCTTCTGATGGTCCTCTCAAAGAAGGAGAGAATCTTGGAGAGAAGGGGGATTTGGAGAAAAGAGGTGGGGAGAGCTAGAGGGAGAGAGAGAGAGAGAGGAAGAGGAGAGAGGGTATGGGGGAGATGGATAGAGTAGAGAGATTAGATCAAAATGGAGAGAGAGAGAGAAGGGGGTAGGCCGGAGAGGGGCAGACATAGGAAAAGAGAGGTGCGGAGAGAAAGAGAGGGGGGAAAGAAGAGAGGAATATGGAGAGATGGATGGACAGAGAAGAGAGATTACAGAGAAATGGAGAGATAGAAAGAGAGAGAGAGAGAGAGAAAAGAGACTAAAAAAGAAGGGATATACTCGAGATGGAGAAAGAGGAGTGGAAGCAGGGGGGATGAGAGGAGAGGTAATGAGAGTACTTTTCTTATGGAGTAACATTTATGAAGTAGGATCCACATTAAATTTTAAATAGAAAGAATTCTTGCCTGAGTGAGTTTTAGAATAAGGATAGGGGAGAGAGGGGGGGGGGGGGAGGGGGTAGAAAGACAGAGAGAGTGGTATGTGGAGATGGATGTATGGGGAGAAGAGAAAGAGAGCATGCAATATATAATTAGCACAGTTGATAGAGAGAGAGAGAGAGAGGAAGAGAAAGGTGGAGACTTTAAAGTAAGAGGGATACATTTACAGAGATGGAGAGAGAGAGAGGACTTTAACACCCCCTCATCATGCTGGTCCAGACAAAAGAATAAGAAGAGAGGTAGAACAATTTGCTTCCTCATATATGGCTAAGTTTTTAGGAGGGACAAGGCTGTCTTCAAACTATAGTCACACTGTATGTATTCACACTGTTTTCACACTGTTTTCAAACAACATGTATTTTTACATTGAATTCACAATGTTTTCACTCAAGTTTCACACTTTTCAAACTGTGGACTTTGGTGGTCACATTTTATTCACACTTTATTCACATTTGCTTTGCACTTTACTCGCAGAGTTTTCACTTTTTCACACTGTGTTCAAACTATGTTTACGTTGTATTCACACTTTTTTCACACTGTGTTCAAATTATGTTCACACAGTTTTCACTCTATTTTAACACTGTTCAAACTAGGTTCACACTATATATTACACTGCAGTCAAACTGTTTTCATGTTGTGTTAAAATTACGTTCTCATAATTTTCACTCTGTTTTCACACTGTGTTAAAATTATGTTCACTCTGTTTTCACACTGTGTTAAAATTATGTTCTTATAGTTCTCACTCTGTTTTCACTCTGTGTTCACACTGTGTTCAAATTATGGTCACATTGTATTCAGTGGTATTCACTAGAGTATTCACTCTGTGTTCAAACTATATTCTCAATGTATTCACAGTGTATTCACACTGTTTTCACACAGTTCTCACACCAGCTTCAAACTACAATATATCTTCACACTATATTCTCACTATTTTGGCACTGTAGTACACTACATTCTCTCTTGAAGGGAATATAATTGTAAGGAATAAGATTTTTTTTTCTGAATTGTATTAGTCTTTTCCTGTGCTGAAATATTCCATTGAGAGATTTTTGTTTGATTCATTCTAAAACAACATCTGTCATTGTGGAAGGCCTACTTTTGGCATTCTGTCAAAGTCAACGTAGCTTCAACCACACAGATTGTAACAATGGAAGAAAACATATTGGTAGTACCATGCAATATCAGTTACCCAGAATGCTACATGTGTGAAGGTCTCCTGTACATTTGACTTCTGAAACTTCATTGACTATAGCCCTTCTCCCCATCATCTGCGCTAAGTGTCCTAGTACACCATAAAGACTGACAAGATCGAGTGCAAAGAATTTCTCATCTGTTCAAACATTGCTTATGTAGATCTGCACAGCAGGTAGGTGTAGGGTGGATGGGGGGAGTGGCATACAGGGGGCAAATGCCCCCTCCCCCAACTAGAAAATATGAGAATATATTGGGGGGGGGGGGTTGCTTGTCTAGGAATTTGAAAAAAATGCCTGTTCCTCATGACCCTACCCCCTTGGCCAAAGATTCCTGAATCCTCTGAAACACCTCACTTTGGAGACTTGTTTGAAAAGATTTCTTACTTGCTCATAAATGGCAAAGAGGGAGGATATTTGCTTTCTTATAATACCTTCCTCATATACTGTAATTGCTGTTGTGGATGACTAAGCAACGGTAATATGCCAAATTCATGTAAAAATCCCCCCATTTCCATGTTTTGATGTGAACTACAGTAGTATTTGCAATTGAATACCAAAGGAATGCAACATTTCCTTACAATGAAAAGCTGTATCTTATCAAACTACAATGTTTCCATACATTCCATCTTGTGTGCTTCTCTTTGTAACTCATATTATTCCCAGAGAAATCGAAATGTTGACATATTTTATCATTATTGATAAGTCTACATAGTACATTTGATTGATGAACTAGCAAGTCATTCACCAAGAAAATATATTTCACATACAAGTAGTAAAGAAAGTAATTTCACGGATGTGCGTGTCATTTCCGCCTGACTTAAATCAATTGAAATTTGTGTGTTTTGAGTGTAGTACATAGAAGGTAGAATCACTTTACGTACTGATATACTGGAATCGCTTACTGCTCAATGGAAACATATTAGGCTTTTAACCCTATGCCTACGGGAACCGAGTGGCCCCTATATTAAGCCTATGGGAATGAGAGAATTCAGTAGTCAACGGGTTAAGAAAATCACCTTTGATTTGATTTTCCAAATCAAGTAGCATAATTAATCACAGATTATTTAACAAACATATATGAATCAACCCAAACTTGGTAAAAAAAGAAGGGGGTTCCAATTTAAAAGTTAATTGATAGAGCACCTTTTCCTTGCTGTTACACCATGCTGCATACTTGTTCAATATGTTTGGGCCACTTAACCCTTTCGAGACAATTGACCACATTTTGTGGTTTGGCTCAATAACTTTTGAATCTGCTTTCTGCACACACTGTGACCATTTTCGTTGCATGACTATATTTCAGTTGATGCCAGGAAATTAAAAAAGGGGAGTAAGCTTTAAACTCCTTAAATTAGCAACACATTGAGAGGTTCGAAATAATTTTTTTATCAAATTTGACAATTGTTCAACTTTTCGTTAAAGTTCCTAACCACGTATGTTGTCTTTAAAGACATTACATTTTATTAGAACCATGTAGCATTAAAATGAAAATATTATTGTTGCCAAATTGAAGAACAAAGTGAGATCAATTTAGCCCTTGAATAATTCCTGTCATGAAAAAGAAAATAATTATATCACTTCACAAGGCCTAGTTGAGCCAGAACATTTCATTATTCTCTATAGCAAAAGGGTTTAGCAATGAATTGTTCAAAGCACTGGAGCTTTTTATTGCCAGAAAATATGTTTGTTACAAGTACGGATAAGATTAATAATTTTTTGTACTGAGCCATCAACTTTTTGGTAGAAATGCATGAAATGTTAATTTTTTTTCTACTTGTTATCTTTGGTTCTTGCAGGTTGGAGAAGTTGGAGAGCTTTCAGAAATCTTGTAAGTAAATAAAAAGTAGAAGTTGCCTTACAACTTTAAGCTTTTTTCCTCACTCTATCACTCCCCTAACCACCCCCTTTCTCTTGCTCTCTCTCTCTCTCTCTCTCTCTCTCTATCTTTCTTTCTTATGTGTTGCTCTCTCTCTGTTCTCTCTGTACAACCTGCACTCCACCTGTTCCTCTTTCCCCTCTCCTTCTCTCTCTCTCTTGCACTCTTTGAAAAATAATGTAACACACCGTGAGAGCAATGGCGAAAAGAATTTATAAAGACCTCTATGATCTTCCTACTCATGTCCCCTTCTCTCTTTATTTCCTGATATTTCTACTACCATTTTGTCACTCTGTTTGTCATTTTCTCTGCTTTCCTTTCTTTCTTTCTAGATCCGCTCTTCTTTTGCTTATTATATTAAAGTATTAAGGTGTACTTGTAGCGTAGGAAATCAAAAGAAAGAGAATGAAACAAAGCTTCATTCGATGCAGTTGTTAAGAGTTTGATTTATTACCTGACATTTTATTCTGTTAGTATTCAAACAGCTACATGAGCAGTCTGATTTAAAGGCGAGCTCTTTTATTCTGATACATTATTCGTGCAATGTAGTTTAACATGTATGCACTCCCAGAAGGATCCCTACTACCTTCTTCTGGCAGTATGTTGTTTTGTTTGTCTGTTTCTCTCTTTCTTTCACCCCCCCCCCCCAAATCTTTATTCCGTCTCTCTATGTTTCTGTTTTTCTCCCTTTTCCTGTTTTATTGCTGTCTCTCTCTTTTTCTCTCCCACTCTTCTGCTAATTATATTTCCCTTCTTTCTTTCCCTCTAATCTCTCTGTCTCCCTATCTCTCATACTTTATTTTTACCTTTCGTTTTTTCCTCTCTCTTTCTCTCTCTCTTCCTCTATCCCTTTTTTCTACATTTCTTTCTCTTTCTTCTCTTTCTTGTTTTATTTGTATTTAGTCTTACTCTCTTTCTTCCCTCTCCTCGCTCAAAGAAAATCCTATTTCTCTTTTCTTTGCACTCTAGACAAGTGATTCTCTCAATGTATCAATTCCATCTCTCTCCAGAAAGCCTGTCTCTCCATAATAATACCCAATGTTAAAACTGGAAGTTTACAAAGCATAACTAAATCAAATACAGCCCCATTTTAGAAGCCTGCAGTATGTCAATAACAAACCCCCATGTTCAAATACATCATGGCATTCCTGCCAAAATTTGCCCTTTGCCCCCTTCCAATTTCTCGTCTACCAATATATTCTTTTGAAGGGTTGACCCAGTATGTCTTCTTAAAGTATTCTTCGGCAGTCTCAGCCTATGGTCTCAATCAACAGTCTTTATATTTGTTGAAGAGATAACCCTGCTTGGAAGCTTTTTCTCACTATTTACATATAATATCCAAAGTTTGACTTCTCTACAAATTTTACTCAAGTTTACATTGAATTATCTCCTCCTTTTCATGTCTCTGTCTTTGTCTTTCATTGTACAGTCAATGGAAAGGAGAGGTAAAGTCTGGAATTTCAGGTGAGTTTTACCCCTCCCCCCCCCCCAACCACCAATGCCAATTTAAAAGTGTGTAGGAGTCCAAAGTTTGAATGGTGTTCTGGGAAGGTTGATATTTTTGGCGGGATAAAATTTATTGATCAATGTTCGCGGTTGTATGTATTTAATCTGTAAGCTTGGGAGAGACATCAAGAATGTCAGACGATTGTGTATTGAATTTGACATAGAATATGAAAGCTTCAAAAATTGTAGAGCGAGGCATTTGATTTGAGATTTTTTTCATACAATCCAAAGCTAGAGACTGTTTATTTCATAATCTTAACACTCCGTGTTAACCCTTTCAGGACAGGAATTATTGAAGGGCTAATTTGATCACAGTTTGTTCTTCAAATTGGCAACAATTATATTTTTCTTTTAGTGCTACATGGTTCTAATAAGGTGTAATATCTTTGAAAATAATACACATGGTTAGGAATTTTGTCGAAAAGTTGAAAAGATTGCCCATTTGGATAAAAAATAAGGATTTTGAATCTCTCAATGTGTTGCCAATTTAAGGATTTTAAAACTTATTCTCCTATTCAAAATTCCTGGCATCAAACGCAATATGGTAGTGCAACAAAAATGGACATAGTGTGTGCAGACATTTTTGCTCTTTCTACTCATGTATCTGGTATATTTTTTAGAGCTCTGAATAAAAAGTTATTGAGCCAAACCACAAAATGTGGTCAATTGTCTCGAAAGGGTTAAGAAAATTAAATTAGTTGTTTCTTGTTGGGATTGATAAGTTGTTGAGTGTTGAATAATTGACCATTTTCGAATTCCACTCAAATTTATGCTTCTTCCTTTTGCCCAAAATGCTTTGTGGTGAAATATTTCATACACGTGTTATAAGTAAGTAAATGTATTTCAAGAGCAAGAATTCAGATTCAGAATTCAGATTCATATCTGAAACTTGTAGCTCTGTTAGTGGAACATTATGATGTATATTTCTAAACTATTAATGTGGATTTATCACATAGCTTTTGTGTACATCAGTTTATTGTTGTATAGTCCTTTCAGCATGTAGTGCTGATCAGCTTTCATACACAAAAAAATAGATTGGTTATGGTTTTTAGAGTGTAAGTACAACTACAAAGAGTTTTGATGAATCCCTTTAAGAATCCATCATACCTGTAATAGGAATAATACTTGACATGAGCCAGTGTAAGTCCAGATTAGCATAACAGCATGTGGGTTTGTCTGCCTAGGGGTAAGGTGATGTAATGCATACCTCCCTTTCTGAACCTGGGCTGTAGGGTTCGTGCTCAACAAGGAGTTAAATGCTCCTTTTTATTCTCAGCAACAAGTCATTTGAGAAGGAGAGCAGTAATTGGGAGCGAAGCCTGTGTAGGATTATCCGTGATTGGTTCAAAGTCAATTCAGGAACTTCATGAGTTTGCAGAACCTTTCTTCTCGTGTCATGAGACCAGCTGGCAGACTCGGATACATTCCCAGAAATTGATGCACATTGGTAGGATAGTCTATGTGAAACTATGTACTAGTACCTTGTTAAAAGTGCCTTGAGCTTCCCCCATTGGATGGGTGTGTGCACATTATGTTGTCGTTACCATGATTGTTCTTGTGCAAATCCAAGATGAGCCCAGACTAACCCCATTACCAGCACAAAAACCAAACAACAATACCTCAAACAACTACCAACCCCTCCCTCACCCCCAGTTATCCCAGGGCAATTACCCCCCCCCCCCCCCCCCCCCGGACAGTAAATCCAAAAAACTACACCCCATGAACAACTACATGTACCACCTCCCGTCCCCCCCCCCCCCCCCCCCCCCCCCCCCCCCCCCGAAGCAATACTACCAGCTTGGATGACTACCCCCTTAAAGGGAAAGTTCACCTTGAAGATTACTTGAGTTTAAAAAATGCAGAAAAAATAAAGAAAAATATTGGCGCAGGTTTGATGAAAATCGGTCAAATAATAAAAGAGTTATGAGTATTTGAAATTTTGGATTCGTGACGTCACATGCGAGCAGCTGCCCATTGGTCATGTAATAAATATTCCATATATTCGCATTTTTTTTTACGTTCCACGATGAATTAATATTGTTTCTTTTCAGAATCTAGTATTGAATAAAATTTCTGACAATATATCAAATGCACAGACGAAAATATTCTAAATTTTCTGAGAAAACTGTATTTTACGGAATATTTATCACATTACATAATGGAGGAGCTGCTCGCATGTGACGTCACAAAATCGAAACTTTAAAAGTCCATAACTCCGTTATTCTTTAACGGATTTTGTCCAAACTTTCGCCAATATTTTTCTTTATTTTTTCTGCATTTTTTAAACTCAAGTAATCTTCGGGGTGAACTACCCCCTTAATACTTCTCAGATAATGCCCCTTTAAAAAAGTTACTCCAATTGCACTTGCTCAACTACGTAGGACCAGATAAATTCAATTCAGTTCTATTCACTTCAATTTGATTTATTCCACAAATGCAAAACATAGTACACATAGTATATACAATACAGAGAGTAAGAAGAATACATGGCATGATATAAGTGAGTCAATGTATAAATATGTTTTTCTAAAGAACAGCACATGCGTGAGGGGTAGTTAAAATAAAAAGATGATTTATAATGGACTACCCCCAATGACAAAGAAAGCTGATTTAATTCAGAAACAAGTTCATATAATCTACCAAAGAACCACTGGATCCAAGTGCAGTAGCCTTCCAACTCATCCAAATATTTCAACAAATCAAAATTCTAGATGGTTTTGCACCTACATTTATAAAATTCGAAATGAACAAGATGCAGGTATTTAATGAATAAAGTTTGTACAATTCAGTCGCAAACAAATGTGGAAGTAAAATTATTTCAAATGAACAACTTGTTTTTGTTAACAAACTTTATGAATCAGTTGTAAACAAAGGGGAAATTTGTTCCAAATGAACAAGATGTATTTGTTAACAACTAGAGTATTTATGAGTCAGGTGTAAATAATAGTGGAAAAACAAACTGTTACAAATAAACAACCTATATTTGTTAATGAAGAGATTTTATATGAATTGGTTGTCAATAAAATTGGAGGAGAAAAAAACTATTCCAAATGGGCAAGCCAACATGTATTTTGTCATTAAATAAATAGAGTTTGTATCAATATTGATATAAGGATGGTCTGTTGAATAAATGGTTTTAGTGTGGTCTGTGAAAACCACTCATAGAAATTGTTTACTGGTAAATATACAAACGTAACCATAACCTTGGATAAGTTTGCTGAAATCTTTTAGTCAGTGGGTCACTCATGTCTGAGTGAAAAGCTATTTTTCCTCCTGCAATTGATTGCATCTACTCTGTTGTAGGGCCTAAACAATGTAAATACACAATGATATGTACACTAGAATCAGCTCTATCTAGTATTAAGATAGATGACTCTTGGTACAGCTGTTGTTGCAGTATGTAAACACAGCACCTAAAATGTAGAATTTGTCAATGAATTAAACCAACTGAAAGAGAAATGAAGGTGTACCCCCAAAAACAATGTACAGCCAAAGAAAAAGACATCAACTCAGTCTTACTCATGGTTTTTCTGCATTGGACATAGACTGGAATTGCCATTCTGTGTTGATTATACAGTGGAACCTCGTTATAAAGAACACTGTTATAACAAATGCTCATTGTAACAAGGTCATTTTCCCCAGTCCCATTTCTTTGTATTCTGTTGTTTTTTTAGCCCTGATATAACAAGGTTTCGATGTAAAGAGGTAACTTCCTTGGTCCCAAAGATTTCATTATAACAAGGTTCCAGTACATCCATCTTTGTTTTGATAGAGGATGTATTTTCCTGTACATTGATGATACTCCAAGACTCTAGATTTTATATTAATGAATCGATGTTATTCAATGTATACATTTTTATTTTGGTTTAGACTGGTCAGAGAAGGACAAGGTCCATCTCGGACAAGAGCTGAGCGACGTCCTCATCTACCTCATACGCCTCGCTCAGAAGTGCCACATCGACTTGCCAGCTGCAGCGATAGATAAGATAGCTCTCAACGAGCTCAAGTACCCTGCAGATCGGGTCAAAGGTTCAAACAAGAAGTACACCGAGTACGGACAGGAGGCTGATGCGAAGAGGTGATGAAGCGAGGAGGGGATAGGGGAGGGGTTAGTTTTAAATATTACAGTCAAACCTGCTTTGCCAGCCACCTGTATAAAAAGACTACGGTACCTGTCTATAAAGACCACAATTTTTGTTTCCCTTGAAAAATGTTTCTCATTGAAACATGTATTAAAGGAACCTGTACATAAAGACCACCTGCTCGCAAAAACCGCTTTTCTTGTCTCCCTTGAGTGGTCTTTATATACAGGTTTCACTGTATATATAGATATGTTTTGAATACAGTTGTGAACAAGCTTATCGTTAGTTCCCGGCCACTGTCTTATAAAAAAATTCAAATCAACTGCAACTTAATTTGAGGTTGATATCAATCGAAGCTCTCTGTGCACAAGAGATTGGAGATTGCAAGTTTGCAATCGATAGGAGAACTTGCGATCAATCCAGGTCGATTGCAACTCTCTGTAAGACAGGACCCAAGTTTTCTTATATATCTTTACTCAGTACTCAACTTCTAGACATTTTCTACCGAAAGCGTTGCGGAGATATCATTTATTTGTTGTCTTGAATATTCGGTGTCATTCTCATTTTATTCTGTGAGAATCTATACCCCATCATGATGACCATAGCTTAAGATTATTTTTGAGCCACTACTGCCTAGTGCTGCTCGATTTATGAACATTTACGATGACCATTTATACAATCAAGCATGATCTAAAATAGACAATATACAATGAAGTTTTTGAAATTGAGGTTGATTGCTTGACAGTAATTGCCTCAATGTTTTTAAAGAAAAATTCATCTTTTTCAGAATACTTGGATGAAAAACCATTCAAAAAATAATGGGGAAAGATGTGGGGGCAACAATATCACAGTTCTTTTTTTTATTATTATTATTTACTCTGATTATGATGATATGTCAGGTTTTAGAGTTAATTGTCCTGCTGTATGTGTGGAATTCTTATATTTCTAATTGAAAATGGAGAATTTTGATTATTTTTCTTAAAACTTTCAGGGTGGTTTTACATTCTAAGTCAAGTTGTTCTACAATTTAACTGTTCTTTTTTCTTCCAACCATGTAAAAGTGTTTTATACTACCTTGAATTGAAAGAATAGTAGCTACATGTAGGCCTATATGTTACAGACTGCTCTGTTTGAAAAGTAATACCCTACAAAAAAGGCAGCACTTCCTTTGAATGATAACATTGTTTAGTTCCAGTCTGTTGACTAGCACAAGCATTTGAAAATCATTGTCAAAATGATAAAACACGGTAGTTCTAACAACTCTGTTATTTTTTTTTATTTGTATGAACAACTCTGTCATTTCGCTTTTATGACATGTGGAGCATTCCTATATATTGTTCAGATGTACCGACTCCTATCATTAAACAAGTTGTGATTTTATATTGTATTGAAATTTTTGTATCATGCAATTTTGTCATTTTGTTCTCAGTAAAATGGGAGACTCTCAATATGACCTCTATTCGTAGGGCCTTGGGATTATAGGTATTTTGACATGGGTTGAAAAACACATACGAACCATTTTGGTTCATTCAAAGGTTATAACAGATGAAGAAGAGGGAGAGGGGAAGAGAGAGGGAAAAGACAAGGTGGAGAGAAGATGGTGAAATGGACAGAGACAATTTTGTATCAGGAAGAGCAAGAGAGAGAGAGAGAGATGGAGAGAGTGAGAGAGAGAGAAGGAGAGGATGAGACAGAGGTAGAGAGATGAGGGGGAGATTGGGAGAAGGAGAGAGAAATAGCAAAAGATTTTTTTTTTTTAAACTGAGTTAGAGTCGGAAATTTTTAAAGAAGAAGGGTAGGATGAGGACTGATGGAAAGATAAAGCACATAGCTGACATACAGTGCGTCCCTGCAAAAAAAAGTAAACAGTTGGGGGAAAATCTCCCCAAATTAATATTTCAAAATATTTTTAGGAATTTTTTTATACCTGTGGATAGCTTAGGCTCTCTTTTATCAAATGACACCAAAACATCTCACAATATTTCACGCTTGAGTGAGCAAAAGCTAATTATGTGAAAGGGTGCAAAATCCCGTCTTGACAAGAATTGATGTTGGCTATGGTTGTATCAGCAGAGCTGAGAGTCGTGTTAAAGCTTAGAAATTTCGATATTCTGATCAATAAAATACATTTTATGAAATAACAGGCTATGTTCTCTGTATAACCTTACACATCCCAACAATATTTTATGCTTGAGTAAGTAACTAACTACTTTGCTGGATGTTTCAAAATTTTACTTTTGGTGAGTCTTTAAATTTCATCTGCCTTGGTCACTCAACCATAGAGTTTTGATGGGATGTATCAGGAAATACATTGAACAAAGTCTGTTCTTTCATAAATAGCTTTCAATGATCAGAAAATGTCAAAGTCTTTTCATGACTCTAAACTTGGCTCATCACCAGCCAGAACAACAACAAACATTTGTCAAGAAGGGATTTTGCAGCATTTCACAAAAGTGGCTTTTGCTCACTCAAGCGTAAATTGTTGTGAGATATTTTAGTGTATTTGATAGGAGAGATCATAAGCTAACCACGGGTATGAAACTTTCCTGAAAATATTTTGAAATATTTAATTGGGAAGACTTTTTCCAACTGTCAATTTCAAACGCTTCTCAACTTTGTTGATACCAGTCAGAACAAATGCCAATTCTTGTCAAGTCTGAATTTTACACCCTTTCACAAAAGTTGTCTGAGATCACTCAAGCGTAATAACTAGTCAGATTTTTTTTATAGTATTATTGTATATGAGGGACCCTAAGCTGTCTACAAGTATTAGAATTTATTGAAAATATTCAGAAATATTTATTTGGGGACTCTTTTTCCAACTGTTTACTTTTTGGGGGATGCACTGTAGTTGAGGTGATAAGTCATTTTAAAAGTACATGTACATTCTATATAGGGTGAGAAAAAAATATTAATATAAGTTTGTTAGCTGAGAAGCACTGAAGTGCTGAGAAGAGAGAGAAGAGAAGCGGGGAGGTAGAAAGAGAGAGGGAGAGTTGATGTTTGTAATTTTGTTTGTTTGAATTTTAAGATTATCATTGTGTTGAAGACTTAGCAGAAAAATATGATGAGAGAAATGTTTCCAATAATGAATTCTGACGTTTAGAATTCCCTTTTTCTTTGCCAAATTATTTGGGGTCGCTTTGTGTATATCGATGGACCTGTTGACTAGGGAGATTCGTGTTATACAGAAGTTATAATTTTTGTCGAGTTTTGGATATCAATTCGCCAGAGGTACTGAACATGAAAATATGCGAGTTGATGATACCCTTGCACTCGGAAAACGTCAACCCATTTTTTTTCTTCTTTGCTTTGCTTTGAATACATCATCACGATCATCACAAATCATTTCATCCTGCACTTCCCCCTTTTTGCATCTGTCTCACAAACACATCATCAAATACTTTTTGTCAGGGGCGTGGTCACAATATTCTGAGGGGGAGGTGTTGTTGGTGTATTGTGCAACAGAAAGATAATATGTAGCTACACGCGAAGCACAGATGTTTCATATTTTAAACATTGCCGACAAGACAATGCATAGGAAATGTTAAATTTGCAAAGTCGCTGATAAATTATGCTTTGCCAACAGAAATTCGGAGATGTTAAATCCTTCCCTCCCTTTCCCGCTCCCGTTCCTCGAAATGACACTCTTGAATGTTGCGCTGCTTGTTCAGTCGTTATTCTAAGCCCGGTCACACCTACAAATCGACCCCAAACCGACCGACAATCGATACAATCATGCCGTGGTCCAGTGGTTTAAGGCGCATGACTGGAGATGCGAGGATCGGGCGTTCGATCCCCGGCACGGCACTTATGCCCTTGAGCAAGGCTTTTTATCTACATTGCTGTTTTATCGTACATCAAATAAATGAAGTGCTATAGGCATATTGATACCAGCGTGTGCATGTGTGTTTAAAAAAAAATTTAAAAAATGACCATAATGTAATATTATTTCGGTCGTTTGTAAGTTTGGTGTCAGTACCGTCGGTGCATGTGACTAGGGTATTGCCGTATTTACTCAGTCTACAAGGGTATGAACAGAAGAAGAAGAAGAAGAAGAAGAAGAAGAAGAAGAAGAAGAAGAAGAAGAGAAGAAGAAGAAGAAGAAGAAGAAGAAGAAGAAGAAGAAGAAGAAGAAGAAGAAGAAGAAGAAGAAGAAGAAGAAGAAGAAGAAGAAGAAGAAGAAGAAGAAGAAGAAGAAGAAGAAGAAGAAGAAGAAGAAGAAGAAGAAGAAGAAGAAGAAGAAGAAGAAGAAGAAGAAGAAGAAGAAGAAGAAGAAGAAGAAGAAGAAGAAGAAGAAAGAAGAAGAAGAAGAAGAAGAAGAAGAAGAAGAAGAAGAAGAAGAAGAAGAAGAAGAAGAAGAAGAAGAAGAAGAAGAAGAAGAAGAAGAAGAAGAAGAAGAAGAAGAAGAAGAAGAAAACAATTGATTCGAAAGAACTTGTCACCATTTTATTAACCAATAAACGTTACACAGTTTTAATTTGAATACGCATAGCATATCTTGAATACAGATACAGTTATAGAGAAATCAACAATAATTAAGCCTTTGATTAAAAACAACACCTTTGTACTTCAGTCCAACCGCCGAACCGATTCCATACCGATTTCAAAACGACCGATACTGGGCCATTCGGAGTAATGTAATTTTGTGTTCGGTCTGTCGTCTGTCTCGTGTTGTTCTCATTGGAATACATACGGAATGTTCAATTTTCAACGTGATGTCGACAGATAATTCCTCATAATGAAAGAACTAAAGATATCAAAATATAATCAATAAAAAATTCATTATAGTACACATACCATTCTATTAGAGGTATATAATTTACATGGTATGAAGGCGCGACCCCATTTTGTCGGACGCACGGAGTTCTACACTGTAAGCTGCAGATAACATATTTCCAGTGAGCTTGATTACATATTTTACAGCGAATTCTTTTCAGTAATCTTCAGCCTCTAGCCATTTTCAGTCGAGGTGCATAATGTCATGAAAATGACCCGTGAATCATTTGAAAAGTGGGAATTTCCATGGATTCTCACCAGCGTCGGTGGCTCAATGAATAAACACAATCTTTTATGTTTTCTATCCATGCAGCACTGGTGATTGATTCGCAAAAGGAATAAAGAAAGCAGGGCACCATTCAAGTTTAGCGTCGCAGAATTCTTCCTCAAAAGAAAAGGCCCGTTTTATCGATTCATATTGGAAACTGAACTTCGTACTCACTCACAAATAGAGGTCTATACACCAATTGTTAGGTGGCTATATATTTGCCCCCCCCCCCCTACAATGGATGCATGGTATATGTAGTGCGAACACTGAATGAATTGTTGTAAACACAAAGCATTTTCCGAAAAAAAGAAGAAAAAGATCTTAACAATGTGTATATGGCTGGTTTTGTAAAACATGTCATATGACACTCTTTACATTATACGTATTAAATCATACTCTATTCATAATGTCGCTGTGCAAAACAGTTGTGAAAGGATGTTTAAATGAATACAATAAAGGAATGTTTTTATGGTTAAAGCAGAAAGATGAACCTTTCATGTCACCAAAATATTGGAAGGAAAAAGAAACCTTCCCATACTGTTTTTGGTTCCTGAGATGTTTGGTCCGTGCGAGCTATAACCAAGGAGTATAACTCCTTGCTATAACTATATCGTGTAGTACATGTATTGGCATTAACAATGAGCGACACGATTGTACGGTATCTTTTACAACTCGCTTCAAAAAAGAAAATGCAGCACTTTTTATCAAAATTCTGAATTTTAGTACGTTGTTTGGCACAATGACACTGCCACGGTTACAAAATATGACATGACTACAGTATAACAACCTAACCCCAATGGCACCGAGGGAAAGACATTACATGATTATAAAATTTGATTACATAATTTACATTTTTGTACACTCTTACTTACACTTTAACCATAAAAATACAGATTGTTACTTCAACTTTTATAAGATGACATAACGAACATACGGGGAAGGTTAATCTTTTAAAAACATTATATTTACCTTACTATTATGCTGTTTGCTAATATTTATGCATTTATTTTTATAATTTTCAGTGCAGCTTTGCACCGATTATCATGCATCAAGGTACTTTTCCACTAAACTTTCGCTTTGATAAAAAGCATAAATTACTATTGTACGAAGCCGAAGGCTTATGACTCATAAACTCAAACTACCAAATACGACATGAAAACTGTCACGTCCACCAACTAGGAACCTGTTCGTGAACTTTTGAACATATTTTCAACGAGAATTATATACAAACAAATCCCCAAAATAAACAATCGTAAACTAAAATACGAACAAGATGAATACACAGAATTTCACAACAAACTGCAAACAGTTTTAAACACATCAGTAAACAAATTATCAGTGCATTTATCTCATGATAGCTTCTTCTTTTTTATTTTGCTATACATGAGGTTAGAGCTTATGTTGAATCAAGGAGGTTCTGCCTATTATAGTACCTCCTTGGTTGAATTTGAACTAAATCGTAATTTTCTATCATTTTACAGATACACAGAAATATACACAATTTGTTGGATTTTTTTTTTTTTTTTTTTGTTGCTAAAAATTCAAACTGCATGTGAAATTGTCATATTGTCTTTAGGTTAAGGCACTTGACTAGAGTGAAAAAAAAAACATCGTACAAGCATTATTTTAACAGAAAATAATAAATGGGGCACATTATGTTTCCAGGTACTTCCAACTCGGGTTACCTGCATATGTTACACAAGAACAAAGAAGAAATGACGCAGAATTTTTAAGTACGACAAAGTTGATGCGCTCAATTCACTTTTATAGGCAAAAGTAGTTTTTTAAAGCATTTTCGTCTAGCTAAAACAAAAAGAGAAACATCTAATTTAGCGATTACAATATTTCTTATTCTTCATTTACATCATGTAAATGACTAAGCCTACTGTGCTTCACTTCGTTTTAGTCTGGCATTTCGCGCGGCTTCGCGCCAACTATATAATATTTATATTATATACTGTAGAGACAAAAATAAACATATTTTTAATACATGGTTTAAAAATTAAAAAAAAGAAAGAAGATACGTCAGACCTTACCATATGAATAGCCCTTGAAGGTGGCGTAGCGTGGATTAAGCTATTACGGGGCATTGATGATGGGAGGGGCACATATTACGAGCCCGTTATGAAATCCTAAAGAACTAGGCAATCAGTTGCATTCGCCCCTCCCTTTCTCTTTCTCTCCCCATTCCCTTCTTCTTTTTCTTTTTGATCATCATTCTACTGGGAGGTGCACATGCCCCCATGCCCCCCCCCCCCCGAAGCTACGCCACTGGCTCTGGAGCTATCACAGGAAGAGGTTTAAAAGTAGGAAGGTTATTCAGCTGATCTATATATCGGCAGCTGTCAGAGCCTGTCTGAAGATGTACATTCTGTCTGGGGTGCAGAAGGCGATGGCACCGTTGGTGTACTGCTGAAGGTAGTACCAGTGGCGCTTCTCTGGCTTCTCAATCTTGTAGTCTGCGATGAGCGTCTGGACGTGCTTCAGCTCGTTGTTGTACTGGTCGATGCTTACCAACCCCTCATCGTGCTTTACCCAGGCAATGAGGATGGAGTCATCCAAACACATGGCGGGGTATCCGTAGACGTTGTCGTAGAGGGTCACATCGTGCTTCATGACCCCAAGGGAGTCGATCAGACGGACTGAGTTGGAGTGACTCTGGACTAAGAGCAACTTCTTGGTCTTGAGGGCGAACACCTGACTCGGCTCGTAGCCATCGCAAGGAATCTCCCGGAAAGCCCTGCCACCCGAGGCTCGGAAAACCTGGATGCTCCTGGCTTTCCTGTAACCAACGTAGATATTGTCGTCGCTGTCTACGGCTAGATCGCCCATTCCAGCCTCATCATACCTAAGGGTCTCGAAGCGGGGAAGTGAAACCGGCTCGGAGTTCTTGTTATAGACGACGATGGTGTTAGACTTGTCACGGGTGACGAAGGAACCATTCTTGAGGAACTCGATCTCGCGGACCTTGGTATTCTTGAGGACAGATCTAATGACACGTCCCTCGAAATCGAAGATGTCGACGCCTCCTTGATTGCTGGCCAGGGCCATAGTACCATCGGGCATGGCAGACATCGCAGAGATGCTGTTCCTCACTGGGAATTCTACATGCTTTGACGCCCAATCAGCCACCTGGACTCGACCAAGGTCTAGCTCATTTGTGACCTTGTTTCTCTCGAAAAGGATTTTCTCTCCTCGCTTAGCAGCGATCGATGGTTGCTTGTAGTCGGGGTTCTCACGATCCAGGATCTTGGATAGCTCCTCGCAGAGTGTGTCGTGGGCTGTCAGAGACTCCTTCTCCAGAGGGGCGTTGAGGCCGTGGCAAACCAGCTCAGTCGCAGCATCGACATGAACAATCTGCTGATGACTGGATTCCAGCATGTCCCTCAAGGAGATCTCCAGCTGGTCGATTCGGCGCTTCACCTCGCTCCTCAGTAATGCCTTTCTCTCCGTCAGTCGTTTCACAGATTGCTCGTAGGCCTCGTCGATGCTTTCGTTGATCTGGTTCAAGACGCTGTCCAGACGTTGTTGCTGCTCTTCCACAAAGGCGATGTACTTGTTGATGGTACTCTTCCTCATAGATGCCCTGGCTTTTAGATCCTCGATGTTATCCCTCAGGTCTCCTTCGTGCTCGTCGGCCTGTAGGATCTGATGGCTTTGTCGGGAATGCTCTAGCACTTCGCAGAAACAGATGTACTTGCGGCACTCGATACAGAAACAGGAAGCGTCATCGGTAGGATGCTTCTTGCAGGTTGCCCGTTTCTTCAGGGTGATCTTGCCCGAGGAGAAATCGCTCATGCCCACCACCTGATGGCGAGCGAAGGTACGCCACTGGCTGTGCACCTTTTGACAATCAGCACACATGTACTTGCCACATTCCTGGCAGAAGGACACGGCTGAAGGTGGCTTATCCTTGTCGCAGGACGTGCAGATGTGGCTCTGGTTCTTCATGTCATCCACCACAGACTTCAAGGCTTGGTAGGTCTGCAAATTGTTGACTTCCCCCTTGGGTACGGCGGACGTCTTCTTGCAGATGGGGCATGGCAGAACAGTCCGGTTGACCTGGGCATCGGACAGCCTCTCCAGACATGCCCTGCAGAAAGTATGGGAACAGGTCAAGAGCTTGGGTTCGTTGATGGTCTTGAGGCATATAGAGCACTCCAGGCTATGAAGATCCACGTTCTGCATCTTGCTAGATCTAGAAGAAAATTAAAAGAAAGAGAGAGAGAGAGAGAAAGGCCTAAGTAAATTGACTGATAATATTCACCAAGTTACTGATATCAATAATTAATCAAAACCTAGTTCCAACTTTTACTCTTTTGTATCTCTTATACTCTTTAGAAAAGGTCTGCAAGAGAAAATATCACGTTTATGCTAATATTCGGACGGGATATATGTGTTCTCTTTCTTGTTTCATACCCCATCGTATAATCAAAGACAAATACTGATTATTCAGACGCCATATAAATTGGATCAATCGCAGAACCATCCATTAATCGCGTGTGTGTGCTGACATTTCCAACTTCTGATTATCTGTCTGCTACCCCTTCTTTTGGTTACCCATCTCTCAGTATTCCTACATCACCATTCATCATTACGGCATAGCATGAAATCTGTTCCACAATTTCATAAGATTTACAAGCTATACTTCTATTTTTAAGTGGAAAAAACAATTCCAGACCATCCCATAAACATCTGGCATATAATTGGAGTACCTACCGATAGCGCAGTAAGCATGAAAAACAAGGATTGTGCACTATTTCTTTTCGAATCAACATTTTAACCAATTGGACGACCGGGCCCAAGTACATTTTTCAGATAACCTTTAGTCCGACCTGGATAATATCATGTGTTGTCTGGCCTTGCTGTCAGTTGGTGCAGCTGTGGTTCATTGTATGTTATCTAATGATGTTGACATCGAAAGTTGAAGGTCAGGCAGAGTACATTTTTTTCTTTCTTTCTTTTTTTTTTTTTTCTTTTTTTAGCAAAAGTGCATTTCCCGAAGCTTTTTAAACTTTTGTGTATGAATATGGCTACGTAAGAGAAAGGAATAATGTCGAAACCGCATCTAATTTTTTAGTAATTGGCAGTATTGGCTAATATAATATATCTGTTGTATTCGGAATATGAACATGTTTTTATGAATTCTTTCGCAATATTATTGCTGTTTTTTTTTTTTTTTTTGCTTGTTTGTTTTAAGCGTAACACAAACTGATTTTTCAACCCCTCCCAAATTGAGAGATGTTTTTTCAATTCATTTAATTTAATTTGATTTGATCTGATTTGATTATACCAAATCATCAAAGACGGATCTGTTAGGACGAAAATGTATGTACATGCGCAAAGCCGAATATGCGTCAATGTTTTCGATGTTAATGATCTGTTGTGGTGTTTCAGGTAATTTACAACGGCATGTCATAAAGTCAACAAGCTATGGTATTGTCAAGAGTAAAAAACTCTTTTCTATCAGCAATTCTGATATCAACGTCCTTTCGACTGAGCGTCTAGCTTTTATCATGTTATCATACAAACACGTGCTTCCAATGTACGTGCTTCCAATGTATTACTCCATTGACTTCATTCACTCACATCATGCTACATCTAGTAGCATAATGTCACTTTTTTTCTCTCAATTATTTAACGGGTTTAAGCTACATTGCGCAGAGCTTCAAAAAGAAAATTGCGTGATAAATTTGAAGGAAATCAGCTTTTCTGGAACTTTGACTGAGACATTTAGATTTATTGTCTGCTTACCAGGATCAGGTACTTTACAGCTAAAAAGTAATTGTCAGTCAATCAAACTGACTCTGTAAATGTCGGGCGAAATTAACAACCTGAACCCATGACACAACTAAAAGAAAATGCACCCCGCCCCCCCCAAAAAAAAAAAATAATAATAATAAGGCACACACAGTGAGCTGAGCACTCAAGTTGCTAAGGCCTATGATTTAGAGCTGTTATAAATCTTATTCTCACTTTTGACTAACATCTACAAATACTATTTATGTATTATGCCTTTCTCTTTTTTCTTTCTATTTATAAAGTACCATAAAAGTATGTAAGTTACAACAATCGTACTAGCTGCCAAAATTGTCTTGCAGTAATTGTCTTCTTGGGCAATTCCCATTGGAATTACAACGCTTTTTGTGTAAGATAACTGATACAGGTGCATGTATTATGATTGGATAAGCCATCTTGTCATTCGTATAATAATAATGATAGTCATATATCTTCTTTACCCGGTGTAGCATCATTAGTACTAAATACTGTTCATCCTGAGGGCCCTGCAATCATATTATTACCCCAGCTTTAGCCCGGCTACAATGATAGGCGCTCATGGAATGTCTTCCTATAACGGGTACCCATGTACTTCACCTGGGTGGGGAGTGGCAAATGTAGTTGAATGTCTAGCTATCGTTACTGTAAAAGTAATATATTGCACGCGGAAGACTCAAAACATCGGAAGAATATCGGAAATGGAATTACTCTTTGGCACATTCCATTTTTTAACTCACAATAAGCACAGATTCATTTGGATTTATAATGAAGGACTTGAAGAATTTGTCGCAGAAATATACGTTAAATCAACTTTTTAGACAATTCTGTGTGAAGTTATTACGAAATAATACCAATTTAGATGCGTTCATAACTTAAGGTCATCCATAGTTTACGTGTGGGCCCGCGATCATATTCATAGCAGCCGACGTCCAAACAGTCAATAATTAATACGAAAGTCAATACAATGGCACACCACGCATCTGTTACACTACGGATCTTTGGTTTGACCTACTTTGTATTATATGGATGTAGCAAGTGTGTGTTATTCATATTATATGTACCTGTTTGTTTGAATTATTTTGTCGATTATTTTGTTGACATTTTTACATGTATATTCCTTTCGTAGATCATTTGCATGTAAATGAGAAGAATGTCCATACATGGACAATAAAACATTTAATAAAGTGTTGCCTTATTGTTGCCTATATAAGTGCACCTCAATAGGTAGACTGTTATTCGCCAAACAACAGCGACGCACATTGTTTATTTTTTTTTTTTTTTTTTTTGCAGCCTACACGTAGCCCATATACTATCACGAATACAATGTCAGTCTCGGGCATCTTTTAAAGAAATACACTACGTGTAAAGGCCAATAAACATCTAACACTGGATAATTTATCATGCCACAAATATATATTTTACTCGCCGAGAGAAGCAGAGCATCTATTTTGGTCTGAGTTTGAGAATAAAAAAGTGTCAAACCCAACATTTCTGTGATTACTCCTTGGGCAAAACTCCAATCTCCCTGGTCAAACTGAACGTAGGCCTACATATGCAATGGGGCAAATTGAATTATATTTTTTAGTCTCTTTTGATATCTTTCTTTGAGTATGTATACCTCCTCCTTTTTTTTTATTCTTCTCCTTCTTCTTCTTCTTCTTCTTCTTCTCCTTCTTCTCCTTCTCGTTCTCATTCTCGTTCTCCTCCTTCTTCTTCTCCTTCTTTTTCTCCTCCCCCTCCTTCTTCTCATTCTTCTTCTTCTTCTTCTTCTTCTTCTCCTTCTTCTCCTTCTCGTTCTCATTCTCGTTCTCCTCCTTCTTCTTCTCCTTCTTTTTCTCCTCCCCCTCCTTCTTCTCATTCTTCTTCTTCTTCTTCTTCTCCTTCTCCTTCTTCTTCTTCTACTTCTACTTCTACTTCTACTTCTACTCCTTCTTCTTCTTCTTCTCCTTCTTCTTCTTCTTCTTCTTCTTCTTCTTCTTCCTCCTCCTCCTCCACCTCCTCATCCTTTCTTCTCTTTCCTCCTTCATGTACAAATAAATCTTCATACTTTTTTTGTTTATGGTTCACAACTTCACACACATTCGACCTAAATGAAAAGCACCATAAAAGTGGCATTTAAAGACAGGTGCATATTCGAGGCAGAAATCTAATAATCCCATCAATCTACATTTATATTGGGGAATTACTCAAATCAATGTTCTAATACAGTCCATGACGCTTCGACGCCAAAATGTCCATGTAATGTATAGATTGAATGCTGTTACATTTCTCTTCTTCATGACACAAACAGCACTTAACCGCTGTTGCTCAAGTTATCAAAATGCTTATGTACAGAAATGTAATTTATATTATGTCATTTATCAAAGTATAATGCCAAACGGTATTGTGTGTACCACACAGCAATGCATCGGTCCTGAAATAATGACAAAAGCGCTTAGAAATGCTATTGAGAGCACATTCTACAGCCGTGCTATACTCACATGCATATACTACTAATTATAATTACAATGCATGTATGTATCATAATCATGATTCATACATGTGTAGCGTGATACATATTTTGATATATCTGAGAGACAATATCAGATGACAGGGCCCAAAAGAAGCAACGCTCCTTTCCCTTAATTGGCCCTTCCCCCGCCCTAAAAACAAAAATCATAATAAGTAAATGCCATGCCCATGAATACCTGTTGAAAGGGTCCACTTGTTTGAATAACAATAAGAACAGAGTACACAAATCTGGAGTAAAATTTGAATGATGCACAGGGCAGTTTGTGATGTGAGATTAAAAGATGAGTATATACCTTTATCTTTGGTAATGCAGAAGTATTATCCTTTTTCTTGTTATAGATCTCTCTCCTTTCGTATAGTATCCCTTAAGTAAGGCGACGAAGTATAATCCAGTTAATGCACGTTTGATAAAGGAATCCACGTTGTATTCGGGTGAATGATCAAACAAAAAACGTGTTCACTCAGTTGGCAAGAAGTGACAAATACACTTATCTCTGTTAAATAGTGTACGAGGCAGTGTCGTCGGCGTACGTGCGAATATATGAAGCGCAGTATATCTCGCAAAATGGATATATTATGAAAATATGTCAGTTTATGAGAAGAAGGCGCCAGGCCCACAGTCACAGAAGTTATTCAGATTGGTCAACACGGGTGTGCATGTGGTGGTTTCGATCTGTTTCAATCTAATTATTGTCGATGGGATGCGGTGATTATTCAAATGATACACCGTAGCGTTCATGCATATCATACAGTCCTCTATGTGGAGAGCTGGCGCTTCTATCCATCTACAAGTGATCCGATACTTCAATCCCAGCTTCGCGTTACGCTGTCTTGATGCAAAATGCATGAGACAGCGACGTCGTAGAAATTCGATACGTCGCACGAAGAGAAGAAGCGTAGTCGGCTCCCCGATCGCATGCAGTAGACGAATGTCGCCCGCTTCTATCTTTCTCGTTTAACCTGTGAGCACCACGATCAGCAGGTGAGCTAGTAATGATCAGATAGTAGAGTCGTGTGCAGAAAACGGCGGCGGGATATTACCAAAGATCGTGAAAATGGAAGATAGGACACTCCCTGGCGCACGCCACAACGCCAAGTTGTGGCGTGCGCCTGTAATCCAGCTAATAGTGGAAGTTATAAACTGATTCGGCGGACCCAGGTTCGAGACTGAGTCACGTCTTTCGGATGGTGACGTTAAAGGTCAGTCCCAATTACACACACACACACACACACCCACGCGCGCGCGCGCGTAAATAATCACACGTAAATAATAATATCTGATTGATACACGTAGACTGTAAGAACCGAATTACACACACACACACACTCTCCCGATTTTGTACAGGGTACGATAGAGTTCAGTGGGTATGATGTAACGGCCAGGGGCCAGGGGAAGGGGCGCCCAGCAGCGTTGGGTAGGTAAACTGACGCATTGAATGTGTACAAGCCAATTGGGGAAAATGACCCAGGGGGCTGTAACAGGAAGGAAACCAGGCGTCTCTATGAATTCAGAAGAGGGAAAGGGCTTGAAAATTAATGAGGAGGAGAACAAAAAAAGGGGGGAGGGTAAATTCAACAGGAGATATGCAGCTATCACAGTGTTGTTCCATGTCCGTGCTCATTAAATATCATTTTAAAATAGTAATCATACATACACACACACGCACACACACACGCACGCACACACCCACACACACCAGGAGCCCCCCCCCCCTCTGTGTGTGTGTGGGGGGGGGGCTATGGGCACAGGGTCCCGACTTTTACAAGTACCCGAAAAGTGCCCCTTTCTTTCTGATAATTTTGAAAAATGTTGCCCGACTTTGTTTAAATTATGGGCACGTTCGAGCGAGTGGAATGAGACATCTTTTGCTGTGGGAGGGGAGGGGCATTGTACCCCTCTTGACTCCAGCTCCTCTGCCTTACATTTTACCGGTACATGTAGTAATACGGGTACTTGTTATTATATAAAACCGCACTGATTTTTTGAAACTGTATATGGCTCTTTTTGTAAGAAAAGGTGGAAAATGTAGATAAAATGGGTTGTGCTCATTACAAGAGGAAGGGGAGGGCTATCAGAGGGGGGAACTTGATATCAGAACTTAAACTTGACATTTAATTTGATATCAGATCTGAAAAGGTACACTCATATCAGTTGGGGAAAGGGTACTCATTACCGAGTAAAAGGGGCAGACCTGAAAGGAGCAAATATTGTACAAGTCTTTCAAAAGGGGCACTTATCAGAAGGGGAAATGGCACTTTCTAGAAAGGAAAAGGGGCACTTTTGTAGTAAAGGGGCAGTTATCAGAAAGCAGTAAATTTCAGAAATAACAACAGACACTTTTGGGGTACTTGAAAAAATGGAGGAGGGCACTGCACCTATAATAGTCAAGGCCACAAAATATGTGTGTATCAGTAGTTATTCAGAGCCCAACAATTATTGTCATTGTGATTTGCAGCTGAAATTCCAGAGCTGCTCTTTTAACCCAGAGTCATGAATCATTAATGACAATGAATTGTAAAAGGTTGGCAGAAATGACAGGTGCCATGCACAATGGTATTATCGTTTTCTGAATTTTATTACTGATACACATATATTTTGCGGCCTTCATTTTTCAAAAACCTGAAAATCTAATTAAATATTCATAGCATCAATTTAAGACCATTAATCACAGAAATTTCACAGATTTTATCCCAGATAAGTTTCATATCCTTTAAGTGAACAATGTGAAAGTCTCATTCTGTCATGACTTGATTTATTAATGATCAAAAGTGTTAACCTATTTTTTTTAACATCTAGTACATGTAACCAATTTTTGCATTTGATATCAAAGAAACCCAATTAAACTATGTAGGATAGGCCTACCACACATTGAACTTTAATGATTTGATTCAATTTCAAAGAAATAATGTACTAAAATTTTGTTTTGATCTTCATTTTTATAGCATCTTCAGAAAATCATAACTTTGACAAATTTTGACATAAGTCAAAATGTAACATTTATTGAAAATCTCAAGGCAGTTTCATGGCAGTATTAAGGCAATTGACAATGTTACAAAGCATTCAACATGAATTTTGTTGTTGTTGTTGTTGTTGTTTACTTAAAATTTCCTGAGGGCATAATCATACACATCTATGTTCACAGTAATTCAATGAAAGATTGACTAGTGAAAAAATTCCGTGACTTGATAATAGATGATGAAAAGGTGGTGCTACAACCACCCCCCCCCCCCCGGAAAAAAGCTAACAACATCAATACAATTTACATAGAAAGTGAACACTTCACAAAAAGAGTATCTCACCACTCTTTCCAGGAGATAAATTTAGTGAAAGTGTAAAACTGTCAAGAGTCCTTTGATAACCATTAATTCTTGAAGATTTTAACACCACTTTTGAGAGAAATTTGTGACATTCCTTATATCTTTGTATAGTTTTGCATTTTCAACTTCCCAAATAATTGCTGCAGGAGCATGTTACTGAGAGATACACAGTGCATCCAAGAAAAAAGCAAAACCTTAAAACAACGGGCTACTGTGACCAAACTATGTGCTCTATGACAAAAAGTTATCTTTTTCACATAAATTTGGCGTCCATCCGTATATGCTGTACCAGGCAGCATTGTTTAGAAAATGACATGTAAAAAGTAAATGGTACTTTACATTGTCATCAATCGCAAAAATATGGTATAAAGGTCACATAAGGCATAAAATATGATTATGGCAACCCCCCCCCCCCAAGCCATCAAGGTATCACCTGAAACAGGGGTGTCGATCTGTGTTCATGATTGGGGGTGGGAGGGGGTATCCCCCCTCCCACACAAGGGACTTTTTCAAAAATCTGTCTATATAAACTTGCATTTTAGAGCATCCCAAAATGGTTTTCTGTCCTCAAAGTCACGGTAAATACAACAAAATATTAATAATCATAATTGCAAAGGCAGGAAAAAGAAGGCAGATAGACAGTTTGTTGTTCAATGCTCGAAGAAGAAGTTTTATTATACAGTTTCTTCGATATTTTCGCATTGAAATTATGGCCTTTCTTATTTCCTTACTTCTAATCATTAAAGAATGTGATGGTATTTCAAGATCAAACATAATGAGTTTGGATAATTATAAGTTCTAAGTTAATGTAATAATTCATACTTATTTTATCAAAAAATATTGGGGGATGATAATACAGGCCATCCCCCTCCTCATTTTTTTTTTTTTTTTTTGGGGGGGGGGGAGGATATATATACCCCCACCCCCATCCCCAGGGATCGACACCCATGTCCTGAAAGCATAAGGAAAACAGGAAATAATTGCCATAGTGCACATACTGTGATCACAACAATCATTTGTTTTAGGGTTTTGTTTTTTCTGAGACTCATTGTACAATAAAGGGATCTAGTTCTATTATAATGAAATGTGGCTTAATTAGAATAAGTGCAAGACTATTTTTGTTTCTGGGAAATCGAAAGAAGTGCAGATTGGATGTTTTGTAGGGGTTGTTTGAACAACAGAGCACTAAATCTTCGACCTGCTTGCCATTGTTTTGCACGTAATGTCAACGTAGTCGCTGGTAAGTTTACTTTTACCCAACGCTGTTGGGCGCCCTTCCCCATGAGGCCACTTCCGCGTGACATAAAAATAGTGGGGTGTCCTATCTTGCCGTTGAAAGATCTTTGGTATTACTCAACTTTGTAGCGTGCGTATAATCCCACCCCTTACATCGAATGCATACAAGCGCCGCAGCCACGCCCCTACGGATACGGAATGTAGGGTATCCCGCATTTTCAGCTCCTGACTATAAAAAAAAAAAAGTTAGCGTCGGTTACGGCTTGGCGCCCCGGCAGTTCGTATGATTGGACACTTGGTTATCGTTCTTTGAATATAGAGTCAATAGGTCAGTTGTATTGTACTGGAGCAAACAAGTGTAGAAATGCATTTAGGGACCCGGTAGTCACTTACAATGGTAACGCTACCCCGATAGCGTCTCTGCGTGCCCCATCTATTTTTTTCCCCTCATTTTCTCTAATACATTCTCAAATACCCCCGCAAATACCCCTTTTCATCTCTCCTTTTTGTGCAGTACCGCGAATAAATAGTATGACGATGCACAACCCGATAGCTTTGCGAACCTTTTAATGAGACCGTTCTATATTATAGCCTGTAATTGAACAGACCTATACATGTTTCCCAGTGGCAAAATAAGGGAATTTTGTTTTCATTCAAATTTTCAAAGGTAATTCTCGATATGTTGTTAACCGTTAGATATGCATCGAACAATACTCAATATATACTGTTAACATCAAATTGCAAGAAATTTTATGAAAACCAGAAGGCTAACGGTGATGAAGCACAACGCGAGTGCATTTTAAACATGAACTAGAGAAAAATAAAACTCTTTTATGACAAAATTGTTTTCACTTACACTCCGAGTTCAGGGGATGGGCATTGAACATGATTATTCTATTTCATACTTTTCACACGTCAAATCATTGTTACATATAAACGTGGTAAAGAGGAAAAAAAGAATGTTCACATTGTCACTGTCTATGGTATCACTTATACGGCAGATTGATCAGTCAACCTTGCAATTTGAACTTGTGCTTCTCCTTTCAAGTGTTGAATCAACATTCGAGTGCAAAAAGCCATAACATTACATGTCATTAAGCGACATACATCTCCATGCTACCATGGTTCACCAATTATTGAATTTCTAAAGTTTAAGTATTTGGGGAACAAAGGGTAAAAACAGCAGAAAATAGATGCATTGTAGTTTGTTGAAATTTGAAAAACTAGCACAAGCACTCATTTCATGATTTTGCATGTGACCAGCTATATTTCATTTCAGCTCTCTACAAAAAGTTTTGGTTTTTTTCTTCATTACTTTCGTTTTCGTTGTTTCCACAATTCGGTTCAACAAAAATCCAAATTGTATCTTCAACCAACCCTTTTGTCAGATCAGAGCGAAAACGAATAGGTAGAAGTGATTCACCACTTTGTCATTTTTGTAATAAGTTTCCTGAAACTTTGAAGCATATATTTTGTGATTGTACAGAGGTTGCCCCTATGTGGAAGAAGCTCTCTGATTTTATTGATGTCAAGATCAATGAGACTACAGTATATTCAGATTTTAGCTATCTATTTGGTGTTGACATTGGGAGCAGACATGACAGGTGTATTACATTTTTATTCTTGTGTCTAAAATTTTATATCATTCGATGCAAATTTCAACAGGTAGATTTAAAGTTTCAATCATTTATTAATTTTGTTAAAATGAAACAAAATATCGAGTATAAGATATCAGAGAAAAGGGGGAAATTAACCTCACATTTTAGAAAATGGTCGATTTAATTTATTTAATTGAGCTTTGATACATTTCGCTCCCTCTTGCCGTGATACTTACAGTCAGTGACAAGTTATGTTGATTTACTTCTATTATTTTTGTGAATAATGGGTTTTACAGCAGAGCCCCACCGGCCCCTAGACAGAGCGTTGCCTTTTTGGGATTGTAAAGATTTTAGATGTATTATTGATGAAACTTGAGCACTTTTCATTTGCAGTTTATTATGCCATCAGTGTATTGGGCATTAGTCTTTTTTATGGTCCCGGTTACCATGGTTATGGTGGTCTCTGCTGTCCTTATCTTCAGAGAGACATTTTTGTTGTGTTGTGTTGTATTGTTACCTGTGGTGTTGTGCATTGTCATGTCATGTATCTCTTGTTTGTCCGTATGTCTTGTCTTGTCTTGTGTTGTGGAGTGTCTTTGGTTTTGTCTTGTCTTGTCTTAAGTTGCTTTATGTCTTTTAATAGTTTATGCATACGATATCATTGAAAATACGTTATATTCTTGTGTTCTTTTTCAATAAAAACAAAAATAAAAATAAAAATTTTAAAAAAATGTTATTTTCGATGAAAGCGAAATACTACGGTACTAACAAACCTTGTGTAGGAGTTCCTATATTGGCATACGTCAATGCGCTTTCCTAAATTTGCTCAATATGGTTCTTCGGAATAAATAATGATTTTGATGGTACATAATTATTATAATCATACAAATTCTGTTAGTCAGTGTTGCTTTACCGGATGACCACGCAGGGGCGTATAGATAGAAGGGGGGGGGGGGGTGTGCGTGTGACACCCCCTCAAAAGTTCTGGGGCCTGTTGCTCAAAACTTGCGTTTGAACGCAACTCAGGAAAATCAAACGCAACTTTATTTTCAGCCAATCAGAAGTGCGCATTAAGGACTTGCGTTTGATTTTTAGGAGTTGCGATTAAACGCAAGTTTTGTGCAACGGGCCCCTGGACTTTCGAGAGTCATCGTCAAACCTAAACTAATGTGAACCCCTTTGTTTTGTTTTTGTTTTGTTTTTGTTTATTTTCTGCCTGTTGGCAAAGTTATCTGTATATTAGGTCCCCAACAAGCCCCCCCCCCCCCCCCACCTCCAGTGGTGATTTTATTAACCCCTTTCAAAGTATCAGCTCTTGATTTATATCTGAGCATCATAAAATAATGTGCTGAATTATGTCTCTGAATAATGATTTTGTTGATTGATTTTTATAAAGAAAAAACAAATAGAATCATTTCCACTAGCTCTTTTTCTTATGTTCGTCATTCTCTAGTTGATGGGGGGGGGGGGCTAATAATCAGAGACTATATATTATAATCATGATAATTATGTTGTGACAAGTGTGTTTTAGATGATGTTCAAATGATCATGGGAACTTACTGGGTCTCCATTCTGATGTTGTACTCCTGCTAAGCATGTACAATAGCAAGGGCCTTAATCAACGAAACTAGGGAACCAGGGTTGCAATGAAGTACAAAAGCCCCTGGCGTGGGGTTCCACTGTATAAAGCCCCGATTATAAAACGGGGACAATAGGGATTTGTGTACTGGAAATCTCCCCACGCCGAGGGGAAACGGTGGATTGGATAACAATTCCATTTGAGCCTCGAGGAAATTCAAGGCATGCGGTCGAGGAAAGATGAATGGTGACATTATTTTGCAAAATATTTTTTCGACTGTACTATAACGCGAGGGAAATTGACCTTGATTTTGTTATGGCCTGCGAGTTTTTGGACCACAGATGACTGGCAACGAAGTATGCACTTACACATTCCATTCTGTTGACTTGGCTTTTGTCTATTCCATTCAGTTTTTGGCCGCACTTGGCTTACGATCGAAACTTGGGCTATGCTACACACTCGGGATTCGCTGGCAATATCTACAAGTCCTTCTTTTAGAATGTCATAATCATGGTAGACCCATGGTCAGTGCAACGAATGGGAACTAAGACGAACTCTCCCCCTGTTATTTTTCGATTCTTAGCCAAAAATGGCAATGAAAGTACAAACAATATTCAGACCACAGACTCTACGTGCAGACAGACCTGTTTTCTGCTCTTTTTATCTGCAATTTTTATGTTTAGTGCTGAATTTTATAAGGATATTTCTGTCGATAAGTTTCTCGAGTAAAAAGGGGTGTTCAGGCAGTTGTGGATATCTCCCAGACGAAATTGTTTCTGAAATTACAATTTACAGACAAGATTCTATTCATGTTATTAAATCTCAAAATAGTTATGATGATCATTATAACCAATACACATAGGGGTTTATAAAAACAGATATCATAAATTATACTGCATCATTGTAGCAATGAATGGGTTAAAAGAGAACGCACATGAGCTTATTTCAGGGGGAAACATTTGTACGGCCGGACAGATAACTCCGACCTATCTTGTCCTCTAGCATTTCAGGTTAATGGAAGAAAACTGGAGAGAAATCGTCTTACACCAACTACTAGATGCACCAAGAAAAACACATTTCCTCCAAAATCATTACCTTGACTGACAATGCATTACCTTCCAACAAGAGAATTTATTTATTTATTTATTTATTATGAAGTTGACGGGAAGGGGGCAGAATCGACGGAGATTATTTTCAAAAGTGCTTTATAAGGCACAAATCGTGACTGTATTCTGGTCATTTCTGATCGGTTGATATAAAAATGTAGGAGTACAGGCCTGAAGAATGTCATGAGTAAGCAGTGATAACACTTCCTTGTTCTATTGTGGTTATGAACTCATTGAACATCAAAGTGATACATCTAAACAGTCATTTCTGGTACCTCCCGATATTGTCTACTTTTTGATGTGTCAAGATTTGGTCATTGCTATATGTTCGTTGTGTTGCTCTCATTCAACACTGTCATGACTGTGGGATATATGTACCAAGAAAAAAAAGTAAAGAAGATAACCACCAAAGACAAATGTTGACGAAACAAGTTGTAAATGCAGAAGTCTCACTTCTACGTAATAAGATCGGTATTTCGTGTATGTTGACGATTACATGTATATCACAGATGACTCGACCGTGGTCTTGACTAACCTCATCATAATGTATGGAGTAGACGATTCCAAAAAAACGAGTTGTCTTGATTTGTTTAGTTGATTGGTTTTATATATTACGCCATCCGATTTTGGACCTTCAAGGCAGCCAAGTGTTAACACGTGGAAACTTCATTACATCCCCTCGGCTAATGTATGATACTTATTATAACCCAGTTTTACAAAATCAGAAGGGAAAGTGCATTGACGAAGTGTCGATACAATTATCAGGGTTTTTCGGAAGAGTATTTAAGTACATTTACTTTTCAAAATATATATAAGATGCATTCCCTGGCCGGAAATGGAAAAGATGAGGGAAAAAGTCAGAAGAAATAGACGCATGCGATGATAGGTATACGTGTGATTATACGAAATGCTGCATGCCTCTGCTTGTTTCATCGGTGTTAAAAGTTTCCTTAAAAGCGGAATTTGATATGAAAAGGAAGTTAGCAATGTATGCTATGCATTTACTAACTTACAAAAATAGAAATAAACTTGGCAAGATGTCTCTTCGTATACAGCTTGTTTTTCCAGTGGAACTCTTGAGAACATGTTATATCCCTTTTAATGTATTCACTGATATTGTAAAATAGCACTAAGCATTTCAAGACAGATAACTCTGAAGTTACTTCATCGAAAATATTAATATTAAATGGTAAAATCAATAAGATTGATAAAAACGATTTACATGTATAAGGAAATAACACTCCTCAAAAGAACTGTTAAACTACACCCTCTTAACCCCCCCCCCCCAAAAAAAAAAAATAAATTAAAAAAATACATAAATAAAAATTGTAAAAAAATGAAAAAATAAAAAATAAAAAATTAATATAAATAAATAAATAAATAAATAAATACAAAAATATAAAATACAAAATACAAACCCTAAAAATACCCCCCAAAAAAGTCGAAAAGGAAAGGATATCTTCAACCAATAAAACAATTCAAACTGTCAGTGCCTCATTCGATGAAAAGATTAATATTTCCAGTCCGAAATTCGAATCAGGCTTTTTCCCCCCTTTTCATCATTAAAAAAAAATAATACAACAATTATTTCATCCGTGGTTACAAAAGAAGCAATTTGTAATTTTACTGACACTTTCACGTATTTCCTTCTTTTTGTTTTCTCTCTTTCTCTCCCTCTCTCTCTTACTCTGTTTCTCTCTCTCCCTCTCCCTACCTCTCTGTGTCTCTCCCTTCCTCTCCCTCCTCGCCCCACCCTCCCCTTCTCTCTCTCTCTCCCCTCTCTCTCTCTCTCTCTCTCTCTTTCTCTCCCCTCTCTCTCCCTCTCTCTCTCTCTCTTTCTCTCCCCCTCTCCTCTTTGGCTTCCAACTTATCAAACCTGTCAAATCGCTGCCGCAGATGGGGTACTGGAGAAAATAAATTTAGCTTCATTAGATCATGACCAGACATTATGCCAATGAGCAAGCATCACTTCGAAAAAAAAAAAATCCTTCCCATGTGCAAAGCTGATCGTGGAGGGGGGAGGGGGACAACATGCCCCCGCCCCCCCCCCCCTCCTCAGAGAAAAACAAACCCATTAACTTTTAAAACGCTTTCATTTGCTGATAATTTGGAGGGGTTTTGTTACAGTCCCTCTTTCTGGGCTAAATATCTGTACTCCGGAAATTCTTTTTGCTAAAATCAGAAAAACTTTTCTTCTTCTTTCTCCTTTTTGTTTGTTTGTTTGTCTTTTTTTATTTTTTTTCTGTTGTTGTTATAATGTAGGTGTTTGTGGGTGTTTAGGTGCATTATATTGTTTTTGTGCCTAAAAATAATTGATTCTCTTTTTCTATTGTCAAATAGGTGATCCAAATACTACAAGTTTTTTTAACCTCTATGGAAAGCCCAATATAATTTGTACATGTATTTTAATTTATTGTTACCATGTATATTGATTTTATCTTGCGAAATAAATTGAATTGAATTGAATTGAAATTGAATTGTGCATGAAGTGATCAACTCAAGGAAACTTATGAAACCTAAATCTTAATATATATATATATATATATATATATATATATATATATATATATATATATATATATATATATATAAACGCAAGAGGCAGTTGAGCCTGCTTAAGAATCTCAATATTTTGGCAACCAACCATCACCTCATCTACAGACACCACAAAACACCACCACCACCACCACCACCAGTATTATCAATATCATCATCAACAGCTTTATCATCATCACCATCGTCATAATCAACATCATCATCATCATCGTCGTCGTCGTCACCACCACCACCATCACCACCACCACCACCATCATAATCGTTATCATCATCATCATCGTTGTAATAGTTGTATTCGTCAGCGTCATCATATTTATTTATCCTCTCCATGACCATTCTCAATATCATCATCATTCTCATAATTTTCACAATCATCAACATTTTCTTTTATTATCTTACTCTTTAATTCCTCTTCTTCTTTACATGACGATAAATAAAACTCTTCACATCATAATTCATGTATTGCAACTATGGATGGATTTTATTACATGCATTTCCTGGTTAAATTCTTCAACACAGGAACCAAATTAAGGCGCAGCATAGCACCCGTTAAATTTCAAATCTTTTTAAAACTTAATAATGTAGAAACAGTTCATTCATGTTCTTGTACTGTCATAAATCAATATTTGTTCTGGGATATGTGTATAAAACGGATTGTAGAATAAAGCAAACTTTATCGATCAAAAAATGATTCCAAAAAATAGAAGTAATTCGATGAAATTTACATAACTATTAACAGCAAAAACATAAAAAAAGGGCAATTATGCCAGGGATAAAGCGAACGATTGCATTAGAAAGGATGACACTAAGGTAATAACGAAACGAAACAAAGGTGATAATGTCGAAATAAATTCCAGGTTTTAGTAACCCCAAAAATCTAGGTTATATACGCGATGAAGTGATTAAATTACTCTTAACTTTTACATCACTATAACCAGTCAGACCCAACTCCGGAAAACAGAGCACAGGTATATACTCCGAAAACGGCGTATGGAGCAAGATGAATATAGAGCCCTCATCGTTCAGTGCGAGGCAGTGTGCACAAAAGACATGGGGAAAATCGTGCAATGTCGACCTGCTGTTGATAATATATTTTTCAAAAAATAATGCTGCGGATATATTTATTTCAAAGGTTTGTCATATAAAAGTCATTTCATATGACGAATCATTCAAGGATTTTGAAGATAATTGGCACGCAGCATTATTTAAAATAAAAATATACATCGTTGGCTGGTTGACTTTGCAAGATTTTCCCCATGCCTTTTGTACACACTGCCTCGCACTGAACGATGAAGGCTCTATATTCATACGCCGTTTTCGGAGTATATACCTGTGCTCGGTTTTCCGGAGTTGGGTCTGACTGATAACCATGATTTTAAAAATGAAACCGTAGCCCAATAAACCTTACGATTATAAATAAACTGAAAATTTTATAAGAATGCATACACAAACCCCTAACGTTGTGCTTCGGCATGCAGCACGGTACATGCCCCTTCCCCCCCCCCCCCCTCCTCCAATGTTTGTGTGTTTACGGATACGCCATTGCTAAATACTATTTTAATTCAGTTCAAAAGTCACATCCACTTACTTCATTTTCTTCTTTACAATTTATAAGGTTTTTAAATGATATTACACAGCATGAATACAATTCACTAGCATGAAGATATAATACAAGGAGATGATGCTTTGATCTCCAAGCCCTGTTACACAGAGGAACACTGTGAAATACATCCACATGTATAGTAACAATTTTTTAGATCTATACATGAATGAATACACTGAAATAATTGTAAATATTACGAAAACTAACTTAATGTTTTGCTTCATGAAAGGGTTGGGATGAAATCGGTGCCACAGATCTAGAAAGGGATTATCTGTAACAAAGATGTAAACTTCTTTTAAATACATGTATCTATACAGCAACCAGGATTCGGAAGAGAGACTGCTCCACAATGCAGTAGAAAACTTGGGGGGGGATTCTGGCCCGTGCCCCCATCCCCCCCCCCCCCTTGAAAGAAAAGTATACATTGTGCCCGCTACCACCCCTTTTGGGGATTTTTTTGATTTTTTTTTTTTTTGCTTGTCAGAGAATTCTGTAGGAAAAGTGGACCCCCAAAAATCTGATAACTTTCCCTTTTTTTTCCTTGTCAGAAATTTTCAGACATTTGTGTGCCCCCCCCCCCCCTTACAAAATCCTGGATCCGCCCCTGCCACAATGTGCTATGTTTGAAAAGGATATTAGGTAGAAAACATACAAATATACATGTATACATGGTACCATACATATGATAAAGAACCACAGAATGTAACTACTGCCTCCTTTCCTGTAAATGTAAGCAACTGATTAATCATGCTATGGTTCTCTGGGCTGAAGTAACATGATGAACACATGCTAAATAGTGTGCAATCAGTGGCAATGGTAGATAAATTGCATTCTTTGTTTCCGAAAATCTGATTTCTAATAATGCTACTGTTTCCCAAGGGTAGCCTTATGGGTGTTAATAAAATACTGCTGTTCCGAGGGCCCTGCACTTATTACTTCCCCCAGCCTCTCCAGGTACCTATTTAATACACCTGGGTCGGGAGGAAGAAATATGGGTAAAACCCTTGTCCAAGGATAATAATAAGATTAATTTATATAGCGCAGCTACTATATTTGAATATACTCTACTACGCTTTGATGGAGACTCCTATATGCTTACACTATATAAAGAGAACTAAGCTACTTAAAAGCCTCCGAAAACAGATGAGTCTTCAGTAGAGATTTAAAAAGGGTACTGATTGTGCTTTCCTTATTACAAGAGGAAGTTCGTTCCAGAGTTTTAGAGCAGCACAGTTAAATACACAATTGCTTTTGTTTTACATGGCATGAGGTAACTTTAGAAGCAGTTTGTCTTGTGAACTTCGTCAGTTATGTGTATTATGCACTGGCGTAGCCAGGATTTTTCAAGAGGGGGGGCCAAGGCGAGGGAGCGAAGCGACCGAGCGGAGGAGGGTGTGGGAGGGGGTATCCCCCTCCCACGGTAGGAAAATTTTTTAAAACCAGGTCATGAAAATGGCATTTTCTGCACCCTAAAATTCTATTCTGGTGTAACCTACTTGAGAAGTGACAGATGAAATAGGATTTTTTTTTCTCTACTCCGCTGGAATGAATTGTAGTGGAAGGATTACCACTCCTTGGGGCTCCAGAATTCCAAGCAATACGCAAAATTACATGTAGTTGGTGTGTATAAATAGCTGTACCAGTGTACATACGAAACGTTGAAACCCGTGTTTTCGGATAGGAAAATATACAGACTAACAACCAAAAACCCACACACAGACACACTGACTATTGACTAACATATGACTAAGAGGACGCCCTTTCTCATGGAGTGGAATTTATATCTCATCTCAAGCGGTAGTCTCATTTGAAAACACATGCAACATCTTTATTAGGTGTATGTAAAAGACTTTAGCAATTTATTTAGCTGCCTTGTTTAGCTCTTTATCTCATTTTCTCAGTTAGAGGTTGTTCATTAGTTGCCTAATTCGTATATACTACACGAATCCAGCTACGTACTCCTTCATTTAAGTACTGAGGAATTATATAGTTTGATTAATTTTTGTAACCAAAATGAACATCAATGTGAGTATTTAGCACGGAAAAATATTAGAATTACATCGTGTAAAGAGTATAGAGATCACAATTTGTAATAAAAACATATGGAAATAATGTAATTACACATAGAGAACGGGCTAAACAAAGTCTTCATACAACCAAGTCAAGCGCACATGATTTGCCACATGTGAAGGCCGTTTTTGTCATTCAATTTAGTGATAATAGATTTGACTCAAAACTGTAAACATCAAAGCAGAAAGCATCTCGTCCGATGACTTACTAGTATATAAAATACGACTTGAACAAAGAATGAAATTGTATCTTTTTTGAATATTCCTCTATAAAATCGAACTCTACCTTGAAAAACAGTGTTTTGCTTCTCCTCGGATGAAGACCATAAAAATGATATAACGGTGACATTGTTTTCGTATAAAAGCAATGTTGGCTACCACAATGATAACTCTTAAACAAACTCAAGATTTACAAAACGAAGAAAATGGTTATTGCCTCCATCGGACATATACCCATTCACAAAGAGAGGTTTATATTCGGCAAGAATAACTGATACGCCTCTTCATCATTCTGAGTACAATTTCTTTCAACTCTCGACAAACTAAAAGAAATATAAATGTTCTGTTACCAATCTACTTAGTCAATGTTGTTAACAAAGTTTCGGGGTTATGATTTGGAAAGGAACAGTTTTTGCTGGAAATGAAAGCAGTGTTTATTTTGTTTACTTTTTGGGTAATATTTCCATTTTATTTTTCCTTATTTCGATTGTAAGGTAGGGGTAGGGTAAGTCCTAGTAAGACCAGCATGTGAAAAGGAAATTAGTTGTTTTTTTTTTTTGTTTTTTGTTTTTGTTTTTTTTTGCTTTCCGATCAACAGGGGGGGCCATGGCCCCCTTGTGCCCCCCCCCTGGCTACGCCAGTGGTATTATGGATGTCAGCGCTGACTCAAGACCTCTTGTATGAGAGTCAAGTGCCTTTATCAAAAGGCTACAATGCTCCCATGATATTTGTTAAAGTCATCATTCAATATGTTTTTAATATTTTAATCAACAGTTATTACTGCAACACTAAATTGTGGAATGGGTTTCCAATGTACGACGAGCAATATCGAATGGTCAGCAGCTATTTTCGCCATGGATTACCGATCACTTTGCCAACAGAAACCTGCTCGAGGAGAGCCGACAACCACTAAAGATCAGCCCTAGATCAGCTTTTGAACTGTCGCCC
Organism: Heliocidaris tuberculata; assembly: GCA_025618425.1. Classification (NCBI taxonomy): domain Eukaryota; kingdom Metazoa; phylum Echinodermata; class Echinoidea; order Camarodonta; family Echinometridae; genus Heliocidaris; species Heliocidaris tuberculata. The sequence continues at coordinate 23,057,787 of CM046840.1, forward strand.
ACATTCAGTTAGCAAATCAAAGACAAGAAAATCCTCTCCTGACTAATTTGTTCGCCAAAAGTTTTCGATGCAGCAGTAGTTTTCAGTTTCAGTTTAGTTTATTTCCACACAAATCAATCAACATACATTTTAGAATACATTCTGGAATAATAGAAATCGATTACATAATTCAAGAACAGATATGTCACAATAATGAAAGAATTTGAAAATATAGAGAGTACATGTAATTAAAAGATTTGCGTTCATGTATATTATAGTGGAGGGGCCTAAAGGAAAGCTACGCTTGTTGTGGATGGGCCCCAGTTAATAAATAATTTACAGGCATGTAGAAGAAAATAATAGTAGAAGGGAGGAAGGAGGAATTAAAGAAAGATAGGGAAAGGAAGCTATAGGAAGGGAGGAACTGAACAGGAAAAGGAAAACATTACAGAACGGAGACAAAGATTGTCACGAGAACGGGGACGCACGGGTACTTTACAAGACAAGAAAGGATAAACAAACTAAATTGCAGTATGTACATCCATCCGACCAAAATGCTCATTGCAAGAACCACTTGTCGAACAGCTAACAACTGACATTACTTATAGACTGTCAAAAACCTAGCTAAAACCCATTAAAATACTATTAACTTTCGACCATTGGCCATCTGAAGTCGGCAATCGGTCGTACCTGTAGTGTAACCGGAGTTTAAGAGCTTTTACCACGATATTCTATACAAAGTCTGCTAAATGTTCATGATCATGAAAATTATATCAACATGGTAGATAATCTTGTTTTGCATTGACGTTGCAATGTTTAAGACAAAGACATTATTGTTTAAGACTCAAGGCGAGGCGATTTCGTCGTTCTCATGGACTTGAGTTACAAATCCCAAGTAAACGGCATAAAGAATGAGACTTGGATTATAACTGCAACCTGAATCTGTGAATTCATGAAATCTATTCTTATTTCTCTAAATCTGTCAAACTTCCCTGAAAATGAGTATCAGGTATACACAGGGTGATTTTCAAAGTATGAAGCGTTGCTTTTTCAGCAATTTATCACAGAGAGATGAAATTTAAAAAATTTTCATCCTTGTGGTACTGTGCACATCATCAAAATTGACTCAACCATGTCTACAATTCCAAGAAATTTTCCATTACTGTAGACAAGCCCAAATGTAGAGTCTGTTAGGAGTGCAGAAAGCAATACCTCCTGAATGGAATACCTGGAGGCAGTACCAGTTCACCTCAGACTTCTCAATCTTGTGGTCCGAGACGAGAGTCTTGACGGGCTTCAGTTTGTTCGTGAACTTTTCGATACTGACCAACCCCTGATCATGCTTGACCCAGGCGATCAGAATTGAGTTGTCTTGAGTTACAGTAGCGTAAGGATAGAGGTTCGATTTCTTCACTCTGTGTTTCACAACACCGTTCCGACTAACTATCCATGTTGAAGTGTCATTGACGATGAAAAAGTCATCATGACAAGTGATTTGCGCTGGTTCAAAACCATTGCACTGTATCTCTCTGATCGCAAGTCCACCTCCTGGGTGAAACTCTTGGATCTTCTTTGGTTTCCTGTAGCCAACATAGATCAGATCAAAATTGCCTACAGCCAGACTACCGAACCCGCCTTCTTCGAGACTCAGAGTCATAAACCTTTCATGTTCCGACTTCACACACTTTGATGTGTACATTGTGATGTTATTGCTCAGATCAAGTACAACATATCCCCCGTCAGAGAGAAATCTTGAAACACGAATCCCGACATCCTTTAGTACTGTTTGCTGAACTTGTCCATTCTCAGAGACAAATTCGATCCCTCCTCCGCTGTACCCTACTGCCATTCGACCATCGAGGGTAGACGCCAAGGAATTCATTCCACCAGAGAGCTTTAAACTACGGATCCTTTCATATCTTACACGGACAATCCCGATGCTCAGCGGGTCTTGATTGTCGGGTTCGAAATATAATCCCTTTGCTCGATCAGCTACATCAGTTACAAGCTGCTCGTCTGGATCGTCCCGATCTATCAGACTCTGAAGCTGAGCAGACAGTGAATCACGAATGGCAATGATTTCCCCTCCTAGAGGAGCCCTCAAGCTATTACCCAACAACACACTCGCACTTTCCAGACTAACAACCAACCTCTCATAATCATCCTTCATTTTCTGTAATCTTTGGCACAATGGCCTTTTCTGGGCATCGACCATCGCGGCTAATGCTGCTTCACTCTCGTTTAATTTCTTGATTGATTCCTGATATACGTCGCTGATCTCAATGCATATATCATCAATATGATCAGTGACGCACTTCATCTGCTTATCAATGGAAGCCAGATGACTCTTCATGAATGCAGCTTTTGCCTTGCCTAGTGCTTGGAGTACTTGGATTTGCCTCTGAGAAGAAGCGTTGTATTCTATAGCATCTTCAACTGTGTGGCCTTTCTTCTCGTGGAACACCACCCGACATCTCATACAGATGAACTTATTGCAAGTAACGCATACGTCCGTACAGACATTCTGCTGTCCGTCCGATTTGTGCTCCTGGCAGAAGACCTTCTTCTGGAGGACCACCTTGCGCTCCTGGACGTCTTTCAAGAGCACGACTTCATGCTCGAGATGGGGTGGCCATTTGTTGTGGTTCGCAAGACATTCGTCACACATGTTCTTGCTACAATCCTGGCAGAAATGTACAGCTTGTGAATTCGTGTGGCACATTTCACAGAGCTGCTGGCTAGTTCTAAGATCGTCAATGAGCGGTTTCAGAGGAACATTTGTGTTCGGGCTCATAACACTACCATTTTTAACATCTGCTTTGTTCCGACATATCGGACATACCAAAGAGTCAGCTGCTTCCGTGTTCCACGAACATGCTAGTAGTTTGTCCAGGCATTTTTTACAAAACGTGTGTGCACATGGCAACTGTTTAGGATCACTAAGTAATTCTAAACAAAGGGGACACTCCAAAGTGCGTGAAATGGTATGCTCAATTGACGCCATTACTTTATAGTTTATTCAGCACGAGATGAAATTGAACCTTCAAAATAATCATGTTTATAAATAAAAGCAAATAGGAATGAACAAGTGTAAACTGAAATTTCCCTTTTATTTGGTACATATTTCAACGATGTATATCAAATTATTTTGCAATGTGATTTATGCAAAGAATGCTTCGAGAAGGGATTTTTTGACAGTTCAGAGCAACTATGTTTTAACACAATCCTCCACAATATTACATGTCATTTAGCTACTAATTAGGAGATGCTGATAAGAAGCGAGGAGTAAAAGATGATTTTGTTTCACTTGCTCTTCGCACGTCGAAGTAGACGATTGTAGATTACGCCCTGAAAATAGAAACGAAAATAAAAATCTATGATGTAAAATAGAGTAAACATGAAGAGATATATTTGATTAAAATGCTTCATTTCACAACGCCAATTTCAGTAACTAAACATTATTTATTAAGACAGAATAAAACAGAAGACGCAAAACAATACATAATTGTATCGACTGTTTTTATAATGGTGCCAATATTCAAATTTTCTTTATTGGCATCCTTGTTTTTTTTTAATCACAATCCAATATTCAACAGGACTTTAGAATCTTGAGAAGATTCAGAACAATATTTCAAAGATCATTCGCTTAGCCAGCATTTTCATGTAAGGGCCTAAAGTGCTAGATCAAGTCAGCACTTTGGTATTCTTTTTAATTGTTTTTCTTTGTTAGCTGTATCTTATTCTAATCAACATCACTTTGTATGTATCAGAAACTGCCGAGGCGTAAAGCCCCCTCTTGCATAAAAAGTTGCGATTAAACGCAACTCAAAAATTAAACGCAAATCCCAAATACGCGATCCTGATTGGTTGAAAATCGAGTTGCGTGTAATTTTTTGAGTTGCATTTAATCGCAACTTTTTATGCAAGAGGGCCCTGGATGTTAATTATTCAAATAGTGTGAATTGTTATTGTTATTGTAATTGTTGTAATGAAAGTGAAGCTAACATCCAATACCATTTCTTCGAATGTGAATTCTGTTACTGCAATTTACATTAATTTCATCCATATACTCACTTAAATGTATATCATGTATTGCTCGTTCCCACTATTTTTTAAAAGACTAAATCATATTACTCTTTGGAGCCTATAACTTACAAGCATAGACATGATAGAATTCATGTTTGTTTGTACCATTTATCTTGTTTGTACCACTTATCTTGTTTTTACCATTTATATTTGTTTGTACCATTTATACTGTTTGTACCATTTATATTGTGAAAGCATGGTAAAATGTGAAATACAAAACAATAAACTGAAACTGAAACTGAAATGTACCCAATACGCAACCCATACAGTTAACCCTTCCCCAACAACTCCTACCTGGACAAGCCGAATGGGACAGTTACCCCCAGGGAGTGATTTTCCCCTCATATTACGTGGGCGGGGGCGGGTTATTTGTCATGGGGGAGGGATTTTATGTTATAAGATACATCAACACAAAGAAAAACAAGAAAAATAATTACATACAGAGCAATAATGAAAACAATATGATTTTTTAAAATGCACATTTAAAAAAAACACATTAAAAAAGCTGCATGAAATTCAATCCTTCAATATGGGAGAAGATCTAAACTAAAATGAGGTAGCACATAAGATTTAAAACCTCCACTTTCTTAGATATAATGGTAATTAACCTTTCTTTTTAGCAATGTGATATTCACTTTCTTTTTTAATCTTCATCTTTAAAACCAACAAAGGAGGGATGTTTACTCTGAAATTTGCAAACATAAATGTAGTATTTTAGACCTAAATATGAATGGAAAAAACTTGTATTTTTACTCTGAAATTTGCAAACATAAATGTAGTATTTTAGACCTAAATATGAATGGAAACAACTTGTATTTTTACACCAAGGGATTTTTCGAATAATGAAGTGTTTAGGTTTGCGTATGATGTTGCCTAAGAAGACCAATAAGCTCATACCAAATTGGCTTTACTATTTCACTCACTTTCCCCTATAGTCATAAAAGATGCAGTTATGGAATCCAAAATGGTCAATGCAATTTATGTTAAATTATAGGGGAGGGTTATTGTCGAGAGTGGTTAAGGTATTCCGGCATTAGTTGTACGAGGGTGATTATTCCATGAGGTTTTTTTTTTGTCTTAGAATCGTCAGGAGAGCATTCAAATTCTAAATCTTTTAGTTGCTTGAGGAAATGCACAACTACACTGGAAAATGTGAAGATTACTACGTGAATTTCAAGTTAATGATAAAAAACAAATGATTTAAGCTAATATCTAACTTTTGAAACTAGTATGTAGAAAAATAAGTGCAAAATGTTCTATAGGAAACAAAATGATATATGTGTATAGTGATGATGTGGAATTCCTCTGAAATTGCTCTATATGAAGTATTGCTCTATAGTTATGAAGTATAGTGATGATATCTATGTTTATAGGCCTATTGCCCTATTCATAGCTCAGTTTGGTACGAAACATCCCTACATTTTTAATGAAAAATTGTAGGGATGTTTCTTCTTATATTCTAAGAAAGCTTTATAAACAATTCAACTACATGTATTTTAACAACCGTGTGAAAAGGTTTAATGATACCTTTGATTCTAATTAATCGGTTGCATAATTTTTTTTCTCCAGAAAAAAAATCACACTTGGTGGATGTTTCATACACAATCTGGTGAAATATGAATGCACCGTGCATACTCTTTTTTATTGAATTATTTTAGGCTAAACTGCGGCGGTCGGTTCGAAATCAAACAGAGGGCATGCGCGGAGATTTCCTGTCACGGCCGGGGGGAGGGTATAGGTGACTAGCCTTTACCATAAATTTTACTATAGAGTCTTCAAAATTTCCGGGAGGACGCGTCCCCCCCCCCCCAGATCGCCGCCCATGGCAGGGGATGTGTCTTCTTCTTCTTCTCCTCCTCCTCCTCCTTCTTCTTCTTCTTCTTCTTCTTCTTCTTCTTCTTCTTCTTCTTCTTCTTCTTCTTCTTCTTCTTCTTCTTCTTCTTCTTCTTCTTCTTCTTCTTCTTCTTCTTCTTCTTCTTCTTCTTCTTCTTCTTCTTCTTCTTCTTCTTCTTCTTCTTCAAGTTTTCTCTTGTTTGTTTTCATTTTGAAGTGTTTTATCATATTTAAGCAGCCCTTACACTATTTTGTAGAGCAGAGGAAAAGGCGCCATACCAAATTTTGGATTGGATTTGTCGCTGTTTTTATACATGTACGAGCGAACTAAATAAATTGAAATTGAATTTCAAAAAAAAAAACAACAACAACGCACGCACAAGAACTTTATTTACTTCAGTGAGACTGAGCTAATAATTATACTTGACAATGCATTCTAAAAAACTATTTAAACATGAAACTCACCAAAGTCGCAGTGACGTCTGTTGGCATATATAAGGCGTCATGTAGGTCGGTATACTCATTCATGAACGTCCAGTACCAACGGCCTCCTTTTTGCTCTGATCAATCCTAGAAATCGAGTATATTAACAGGAAAAATGATATACGCTCAAGGTAAATTTTAGGTTGCAAAACACAAGGCTCCGACGACGAATGCTCCGTGGTCAATATTCTACACTAACCCGATTCTTAACTTCAACCCTGGACCAAACGGTAACCCTAATCCTAAATATCATCCAAAACCCAGTTGAGGACCTAACCCTAATCCTATAGCTTAAAAAACACGGAGCAAATGTCGGCGGAGCATAATTATGTCACTTGGCGTCATGAAAATAAAGCAAACGCGAAGTAAAAGTAAGTGAGACATTGATTATTTTTTTACCCGACTGCTTAGAAAGCGAGTATTCACTTACAGCTAAACAACCAGGAAGAGATATGGCTTAATGTCCTGTTCGAGGGACTTGGTAATTAAGATTATATTCCTCACAAAATGGCACAAGCGCATTGACTTGGTTTCCAACCAGAGACATCCTGGTAACGAAATCTCTGCTCTGCCAGTGAGCCATTACTTAATTATTAAATTGCTGCAGGAAACCTTCTTACATTTTTGTATCCAGTTGAGGTTCAAAAGTTGGGGGAATCGACGTGCACTGTAGAGGACTCCTCTCTCAAGCTGGTATTAGCACGATGTTGGGATGACAGGTAGATGAAAATACAATGACGACAGCGGACTGGCCTATTGGTAATCGAACACATTTCCTAATTGGCTTCAAGCCACTCCCACTACTTCGTGAAATCAACCAATAACATGAAGCCATCTAAATGTCTGTCATTTGAATTTACTGAATCATACCATTGTCAGCTCATTTTTCATTCTCTTTATTTTCCGCCCTCTTTAAAAGCATTTATAAGTTCATCAGTCGAAGGAAGTGGGGTATAAAAGCCGCGCGGTGGATTTTCATTTGCGAGGGGGTGCACATGACTCTCCCAAAAAGTGCTGACGAGCACTGACACAAAGGGGGCGTTTTCAAATTTAGCCGAGTAAGAGGGCAGGGGCACACGTCTTACTGTGCGCTTTTGCTGCGGTGAGTATTGAGAATAAGATAACAGTGCCCTTACGATTAACTACAAATACGGCTGAAATTTGTGTGTTATAAGCGCCTAACATTATTAGGCGGATACCAGTGCTATACAAGAAACCATCATCATTTGTCGCAAACAGTGAATATCTTTTCATTTCAAAAGTTTCTTAGTGGATAATGATTGAGGTGAATACTTATTCTTCCATCAATTACGTTACTAACCTCGTTTAGTATTATGCTATTTTGTTAGTTCCTTTTACTTAAATATGTTTATAACTGCAATTGTATATGTCTGTTGTATGTACGTGACGTGAATTTTATTTTGGATTTATATTATATATATATATATATATACACCTACAAACAGCCAGTATCCTTCAAATTTTCAAAACCTGTCTTAAAACTCACTAATGCTTACTGCCTACAGTTAATTGTCCTTGTTCAAAGTTTAACTTTTAATGTAATTATGTAACAGTATGTCGATTTCTTTTGAAGCCTTTAATTGAACTTTATTATTTCGACGGCGCCTCTATAGGGATGGATTATGTATGTGCGCAATAAAAATGTCATTATCATCACTATCATCATCACTATTATTATCATTATCATTGTTGTTATCATTATTATCATCATTATCATAATAATAATAAGTAGTAATAATAAGTATTATTATTATTATTCCACAAAACAAGATCAAGTCCGTATATTAATCTTGAAAGGCTTAGTTTTCAGGTGTAATTTTATATATTGCTAATGTCCGAGACGTGTTTTTCTTCATTGCAGCCTGGCTGTGCCCAGGAAAGCTGCACTCTAAAAACTTAAGTGTTAAATCACCATTTAAAAGGGCCGAGGACTGACAACTTTTTCAAAATGGTAGATCAACTCTTTTAAACTGCTGGATTCAGCCTTTATAATGTTGTATCCAGCATTAAAAGTGTTAATTTACAATTTTGAAAAAGTCGTCACTCCTCGGCCCTTTTAAATGGTGATTTAACACTTTAGTTTTTAGAGTGTGCCTTCTGAAGGTCGTACAGGCGAAGATGAGGAAAGATATTGGTTATACAGGCTTCCATTCCTTTGTTCCTGTGTGTGCGATGATTTGAGAATAAACCTTCGCTTTCACGTTCCACATCCTCTCTATCTCTGTCATGAGGTCTTGATGCTTGAGGCGTTTGTCTCTTTCCCAGAAGGCGATGTTAATGTCATGGGGAACAGAAACCTTACGATGATGTCTGGCTTGTTGCAGTCAATAGTTTTGTCTCTTAGTAATTAGCCACTATTCAAGTATATGATGCTTTCATTGGCCAGGGTAATTGTTTGCGGTTGCAGTGTTCATGATCCATGATCCTTCAGCAATTGCCAATGAATTAGTTTGGCAAGAGTCTGACATCCTGACACCAAATGCAGAAGTGTTTCTGGTTCTTTCCCACAGAGCCTGCAGGTATCATCTATGTCTACTCTGAGAACTGATTTCTCATACGGGCACTAAATGGTTTACTGTTGCTGTCACGTCTCATCCTTTGTATCTATGTAAGAGGGAGCACAGGACGACCATGACTGACAACCTGATGAGATTATTGATCAGCAACTGCAGAATCTGTGCCGTAGAATCAGGAAAATGCCAGCCTTAAGCCTTCGTCGAATATGGAGAAGACACCATGGAATCAACGTTTCCAGCCAAACTTACAAATTGGAGATACATGTATTGCTACAGCCAAGTGTTCATGCCTGACTGTTCTACACGAGAGTTACTCTTCTTCGCTGGGCTCGGGGGCACAGAAGAGTACAGCTTGGGCTCTGGCAACATGTCTCTCTGATGGTATGGGCCAGTGTTCATTTCGGAGGAAAAACGTCAGTGGTAGTGCCGGCCCGGACGGAAACGTCAACGCTGTCTTGTACAAGAACATTGCCAGAGCTCCCACACGAACTGAAGAGTGTGTGTGAACAACTTTTAGCCTTAAGACGACAACGCTACTGAGCTCATAGAACAGCTGTAGTGAGGAGATTTCTTGATGCAGACATATCGAACTTTCCTGTGATGCTTATTAGAGTAAGCCATCATTGAGAGGAACAGTATTCCTGAAAATCTGCAGAAGTTAACAAAGCCCTTTACCGAAAAGTGGGGCGCCCTCCCCATTGGCAATATCAATAAGCTTGTGGACAGTATGCAACGACACGTCGCGACGTCTGAATGCACTGATCCGTGTCAGTGGTGGCCGAACTCGATATTAGTGACTAGGCGACACTTGAAGGAGTAATACTGAACTTTCCTGTCCATGAAATCCCCTCGAATATGCATCTCCTGTTAAATTTACCACTGTTGAAAAATTGGAACGAAAGTTTTGATACCCCCAAATATATATTTTTTCCAATACCCCTAATCGTATTAAACCTGACTACTCAATTTGTAAGGGCTATTGAAGTGAAATTTTCATTGTGATAGTTCGGAAGAGATTGTTCAGTAAAGATTGAGAAGATAACATATACTTTTATATATCAAGAATTAATGACATTGACATATTAATCATTAAATAAACAGTGGTAAAGCATTATTTTATTCCAACATTATGAGCAACAGTGTCATTATGTTTTATGTTATTTGCTTATTTTCAGGCAATTATGTTTTATTATTATTATTTTTTCAGCCTTTGGAATCAAATACAAATTGAAGAGATTTTGGAGGGTATATTAGCCTGACAAACAATGAGCATGCATGTACAGGGTTTTAAATGGGATTTCCCCCATACATCAAACCTTAAAAGCAATTTGCTCAGGAGGAAAGCAGATTATCCAGGCAACTGGTTCGTGAAAGTTTGAACGGAATCGGATAAAACAGTAATAAAATCATGAGTTTTTTTTCCAATGTGAGATCACTTTATAATAAGTGAATTTTCATATTCGGGTAAAGGTAAATTTCAACCACCTCCGCTATTCGTTCTAATGCGAAAAATGACCTGTATATATTTTTGTCTATATTTAAGTTTTTTTGTTTTTTTAAAAATCTTTTCATTATTGGAAGACATATAACAAAATGATATACATATACCCCTAAAGTATCTTAAGTACAGCCCAGAGAGAGAGAGAGAGAGAGAGAGAAAGAAATTCATAAGTACACAACAAACGGGAGATCTTTCCTCAGTTATGTCACAGTCTAGTGACCAATTCACCAATTTGAGGTTCACCTAAAATAGTTGTAATTATATATATATTACATTGTTATTAATTCCAATTCCTTTCTCAATTTTATCAACCCTTTCTCTGGTTTTCCCCCCGTCTTTAGTTTTACACTTTTCAATTATACAAAAGCAGGAATTCCCTTTAATGCGATAGTCTGGATTCATAACTCTCAAAATTAAACTAGGTGTTTGGGAAGCTCAAATACGTAAACGAAATAGAATTTCTTAATCTATCTAAATATTTACCGAGTACGGTCATAAAGCAAAGCAAACACTCAAATTATTAAGTAAATAAATATCATAATTTGAATAAGTAGATTACAAAATAGCATATTTCAAGGTAAATAAAATTGTGAAATACATATAGGTCCATGCAGTCACATGTGTATTGTAAAACGAGATGAACAGAAAGACGATGGTTGAACAGTATAGGAACGTTAACAAAAAATTGCACCAATAATGAAGACTCTTTTCATTGTTTGATTAAGGAAAATAAGATGGTTCGCATTACCCCTACAAGAAAACAAGATATACGAAAATGCCCTTCTAATTTCCGTTCTTGGGTTTTCCCCGGTTTTTCATATTCACCCAGCTTTATATGCCTGTAAAATACATGTAACTAGAAGAATTTTCGACCGCGCACGGTCGGAATTTATGCCTCCGCCAACAACAGATTGGAAATGTATAGCATATATGTACACTTTGGTTACTTGGTTAGTGTTGAAAGTATTAATGACCAAACATTGTTGGTTAAATAATGACAAAGAAACATTATTTGTTTGGGAAGCTGTTTTTAACCATCATATTGGTTTGATCGACCACCTGAAGATTGGTTGTGTTTTTGACCAATTTTATTGGTTGAAAATGGTGACCAATTTTGGATTGGTTATTGTCAATATGTTAGTTAGATATGCACCAATAGATGTGGTTTGAATCGACTCATATTTTGGTCATTTTGAGCAATCATTTTTGGAGTATTCATGTTGATTCCCCCCCCCCTTTTTTTTTTACATCAATGAGCATGCGGATACTGCGATACCTTTGACCTTGACTTTAGTCTTTAAGATCTCTAAATCAAATCATAGAATTGTTTCTCCAATATGCTTACATGACCCTAGATTGGAGTTGTTTCATCGCATGATTCATAGGTAATAGCAAGAACTACAGTCATTCTGTTACCTTGATCTCCAACCTTGTAATCCAACAAGTGAATGAGTAAATTATGCAATGTGTATGTTGTGCTGGAAGTGTAGATATGTAGAATGATGTTAATTTTTATAATTTCTGATAGAACCTTCTAGATAAATATGAGAAATGAAGATATAAAACTAAGTTTTGTGATTAAAATGCATTTTTTGTTGATTTTGAATAAATTTGCATAAATTTGTGTAATTAATGAGTTTGACAATTCTGTGTAAAAATTTGGAAGCCCTAAGCTTTATCAGATAAAACAGCCAAGTCTGAAGATGATCCGTCAAATGGTTCTTAAGTTATCACAAGAACAAGCCATTTCTATGTATTTTATTGAACTCAGTGACCTTGAACTTTAACCTCATGACCCCAAAATCTAATCAGACCATTGCCCCTCCCGTATGCATACATGAGCCAAGTCTGAAGTTGATCCGTCAAATGGTTCTTAATTTATTGCAAGAACAAGCCATTTTAATATATTTTATTGAACTCTGTGACCTTCAACTTTAACCTCATGACCCCAAAATCAAATCAAGGCATTGCCCCTCCCATATGCACACTCCAGCCAAGTCTGAAGTTGATCCGTCAATCAGTTTTTAAGTTGCAAGAACGAACCCATTTTCATGTAACATTTTTGTTTTCTATTGAACTCTGTGACCTTGAACTTTAACCTCCTGACCCCAAAATCTATTCAGACCATTGCCCCTCCCATATGCACACTCCAGCCAAGTCTGAAGTTGATCCGTCAAATGGTTCCTAAGTTATTGCAAGAACAAGCCATTTTAATGTATTTTATTGAACCCTGTGACCTTCAGCTTTAACCTCATGACCCCAAAATCTAATCAGCGCATTGCCCCTCCCATATGCACACTCCAGCCAAGTCTGAAGTTGATCAGTCAATTGGTTTTTAAGTTATCGCAAGAACGAACCATTTTTATGTATTCTATTGAACTATATGACCTTGAACTTTAACCTCATGACCCCAAAATCTAATCAGCGCATCGCCCCTCCCATGTGCACACTCAAGCCAAGTCTGAAGTTGATTCGTCAATCGGTTTTTAAGTTATCGCGAGAACAAAACCCGTACGGACGTACGGAAGGACGACCCGAAAACATAATGCCTCCGGCTACCACCTACGGTGGGCGGAGGCATAATAAAAATTCAAAGCTATATTGTCTATATGCCTACCGAATTCGGTTGAGTCTGCATAAATGTGAAATAAATGTATTTCAATAAACGCCAGCGTTACTTACTTGGCCGTCAATCATTTAAACGGGGAGGGGAGGGAGCACATAATATATGTCAGCTGACGAATTTCCAGAGGGAGGCTCGCCACCCGACTTAATGTCCCTTCATATTTTTTTCAAATTTGATGCAGTTATGGATAGGATAATAAACATGTACATACATTATCACTTTTGAAAGAAAAGTTCACCGACATGGCAATGCTTTATAGGTTACAATTTATAGGTTACACTTTATAGAATGTGTTAGGGACTTGGTCTGCCAGTACCTGTATCTAACACTGTGACCCCCCCCCCCCCCCTGAAATAAACAGCATGGCTTATTTAATTCAAATGTCCTTTAATAAAAAAAATACATCAAATATTAATAAATGCACAGCAAAAAATGATTTTTTTTTCATATCACATTTTAATATGATGAGAGTATGCACAGATATCTATGTACACATATAAAGAAAGCAGTACACTCATAAAGTAAGCAAGAATTCAAGACACATACATGTCACAGATAATGCCTATTTAAGTATTCCACTTCACAGCAAGGATCTGTATGCCAAACCATATATACGTGATTTTTACAGGCTTGTTAAAGCCGTTTAATTATTCACCAATCAGTTCTACAATGTAAAGAAAAAATAGCATCCCTGAAAATTTTATGAAAAAAGATCAATGTTTTGTACTTAAAAAAGGGTCTGATAATCTGACAATGATTTTCAATACAAAGTTCTATTTGTATCATGGTGTAAATTACTCTAAAATTACAGATAATCAAAAAACAGATATTTAAAAGGAATTCCAGATTTTCACTACCCATATAATCTTGGTTCAAATAACTTATTTGGACAGATTTTTTTCCACCATATTTTTTTAAAATGACAAGAAACACTATGAAAATAACAAAAACATGATCAGACCTGACAAATTAGAGATTAAGTTAATCAATCAGATTACAGTCTGATATGAAAGCATTATCAATAAAATTAAGTTCCTATATCCCAATTCATATGAATGCAGTTTGGCCTGCAATTAATTCTTTCATGTAAATTCATAACTGTAAAACAATGAGCATAAATGAGGTATACATGTATATCATGTACAATTCAAACAAGCTTCCCCCTTACACCCCCGCCCCAAAAAAGTAATAATAAAACAGTGCTATTATGTAAGAAGATGACTTCATGTAATCATATTCAGCATAAAATGGTTTTACTAAAGAGAAAATCATGTTACACATTAATTTAAAATCTCCATTTTATCTTAAATCAAAATCAAGTTGTTCAAAACATTCAATAAATCTTTTGTCTGAAATAATTAACAAACCGACCTATTAGGTTTCAAAAGACACTTTGTGATAATCAACATGAAACCACTAATTTGCATTTCTTAGCAATTGAGAAAATGTTTTTCATACAAATCTAAATTTCATGGATTTTAACAGGGCTTCAAGAATGACCCCAACTGCAGAGAGGAGACCAAAATGAAATGGTCTAGAATCAATAGAATCCAGAACAAAGATGTGTAATTATGTCTTTTATATAAAAATTTAAATTATTTGATCACTCCCTTGAAGTATATTAATGTATCCCAATTTTTTCCTCCACCTAATTTTGTTCAGCGCATTTGGATCCAAGGTTCTCTTTTATATATACACATGCATTTTGTTGGATCACCTAAAGTTACACAAAAAAGAGCATTGTTCAACATTTTTTCCTCTTTACATGTTATATACAAGGGTGATAAATAGAAAAATAGAATATAGAATAATTTTTGATAAATACAACAAATAGTAAGAAATGTGTGGAAGTTGAACAATTTTGGTACAAATTTTTAGAAAAGCGGCGATTATTTTACAACTGCTTCATGACTAACCCTTCACTGGTTGATTGAATATACATGTACATAATAATTACAGTGGCTTCCATGCATGATTTCATTTGGAACAATATAAGAAAAGAAATATCTATATCGAAAGATGATTATATCTCATACATGTACCGCATATTGTCAAAAACCCTTCAATCCACATGTTCTGAAAATAGCATACAATCGGTAGCATGATTGAAATGATATCATGAGAATAAAAGGATGGCCACGCTTGATATAAAGACTCTCCACTAGACAAACTATTTTGTCTTAATCAGGGGTGTCACTAGAGGGAAGTGTGGCAACCCCCCGCCCCACCCCAATTAACTTTATCTTTCAGCAGATTTTGAAAATTCAAAGTGCAAACGATCGATTTCAAAAAGATTGAGTGCTTCTGGACAATTTTCTGAAATTATCAGATTTGCAACATATTACACTTTATAATTGCTAATCCATGGGTCATTTGTTTCTTCTTTCATTTTGGTTAATCATCATTTATTTCAATTACAGACAAAACAAACTCATTTTTTTTTTTCTGATCATACCACTCAAATGTACATTTGAATATGAAAATCAGAATCTCAAAATATAATATCTTTGCATAAAATAGACAGGTACCAGTATACCATAAGTTGCTGCAAATAAATTGGAAAATTTCCAAGTTGTCATCCACAAAGAAACACAAAAGCCAAACATTACGAACAAAACATGCAGCCACTTTGATCTGGATTTGGAATATCAAAATTGGCAACATCAATAACATGTCAAATGCCAGGTCATAAACAGGGCTATTTCATTTCCCTCATAAGGATAAATAAGATATATTTAATATGTATATAAAACTAAATAAATAGATGCATGCAGTCTGCGTGAAGATACTCATTGACTGATATGATGTTTGGTAATAATAGCACCTCATAATCCTTTTCTCTTCCTTAGGGCACAGGGAGATGAAAGAAGAAAACAAAACTATTCAGAGAAATAAAAGTAACAAAAACTTGAATGTCTCCCTGCATTTCTAATACTCCATATATATAACAACTTAACAGGAAACATGTGAACATGGTGTTTGTATCAAGATCTAGACAATTTTCGAGTTTTTGGTACAGGGCTTTTGGTATTCTGCATAAACTAATTGACGGACACAAATGACTTGGTCTTTAAACAATGGCGTTAGTGTCTTATAGCAGGATTGTTTTACCTTCTGACCTCAGAAGTATATAAAGCATAAACCCGTTGACTACTGAATTCTTTAACTCTCATTGGCTTAATACAGAAGCCACCAGGTTCCCGTAGTTTATGGGTTAAATGATTATTGTTGTGGGCCAGGCAGAAGGGTGTAGATGGAAGTGTGGGCAACGGATGTACGTTTTCAGAAAAAACACATTCCAAGCTTTGATGACATCTACGTGACAAATTTTTGTCCATACATTGTTCAACTTTCTTAATAACAGTGTTATCATCACTTCAGCAGTCAAAGCTAAACATTTAAAGAAATTTGTGTTCTTGCCCTTCAGCCTGCCACAAAATGAAATTTGTTTGTCTACCCCTCACCCCCCCCCCATCCTCTGCTCAAAGAACCTGTGTAGAATTCCTCTTCTTTAAACCAGATCTGCGTATTCTTCTTGTCCTCCAAAGTCGACATCCTCCTGCAAACGTCAAAGAAAATAACACAAGAAAAATGAGAAATTGTACCAAAAGGCCTTTTGATAATTGACAGCAATGTCAATGAAACAAGTATTGGACAATTTAAAAGGTTGCTAACAAATTACAGTATGTGTAGATTGACCTTAAAAAATAAATCATTGAATGCAACTAATTTTGGATAGCAAGGTGCTCTATGTTGGGGGTTAGGGCCCAAAATAAAATCTTGTGTCATTGCTGATTCACTTAATTGTCAATTGCCATTATCTTAGTGATAGTATCATATTACTCTATTTTTCTGAAATTATAGACATTGTCAATGATTATGATAAAACAGGACAATGCAGTAAACAATGAAAATTTGTAATACGCTGCACCTTTATTTTTTCTCATACAAGTAATCATCATTCATAACTTTTCTGGTCTTGTCAGCAAACCAATTTTTTTTTTAAGGCTACCCCTGGCAAAATGGTATACCAATGCCACAGCATACTGCATGCACATGTATTTCTGTAAATAATCCTCTACTATTCAGCTTATTATGAAATCACATTGCACTTCAATAACACTGTATTGAAAATGTTTAATCTTTTAACGATTTTCCATTTATTCAAGTGCTATTAACATTTGGTGCAAGATGCAATGGAATAATGAGTGCAATGATATTAAGCTGAAGGAACACATCATTGGACATTCAAAAAATTAAGGGCATTTGAATTATATCCATGCGGTGACTTGTGAATAATGTATGGTATAAAATAAAACATGATACCATAAAGCTTTTAAAAGCATGAAAAATGAAGCAAACAAGCTTGTGTTTTGGGTTTTTTTTGTTGTTGGTACAGTCAGTGGTGGAGATGTGTTATGCAATACTATTTATCGGGGGGGGGGGGGCTATTATTATGTCCCCCCCCCCACCCCCTGATGAAAAGAATTTCCTGTAAATTCCCTCCCATGGGTACAGTTATTTAGTATACCATGTTATATTGTGTTTTACAGGGTAACTTGGTGGCAAGTGCATATTAAAGAGAATGAAGAGTGTGGTTAAAAGTTGCACACTTATAAACATATGTTAGACACAAAGAACTATTATATGGAAATATATCACATTGAAATGCGACAAATTAAAACAGAAGAAAATAGAGTATTATACTCTTTATATGAAAATAATAATAATAATAATAATAGTGGGTTCTTGTACAACGCACATGTCCGTCGGACTTGATATTCCTGGAGCTCCACAATTATTACCCGGCTTTAGCATGGCTGCTCTAACGGCGCTCTAGTATTTCAAGGAATTAATTCCTGCCGGGTACCCATTTACCTCACCTGGGTCGAGTGTGGCAAATGCAGATTAATGACTTGCCAAAAGACACTAGTGCTGCGCCAGGGATTCGAACCCCGTACCTTGTGGTTCACAGTCCGGGGACTTATCCATTAGACCACAACACCTCAAAAGGATCAAATTTAATGAACACATCACCACAAATAGGGGCTATATGCATCAAATGGTGAAAACTTTTATCTGTTACAAGTCAGATACATGGTGGCATGTATTCACTTGAACAGTCTTATCTGAAAGACTTCTACATAAATGATTTAATTTTCATAAAACATAGCCACGATTAGCCCTACAAATCCGAAAGATGGGTGCTCCAACATGTGCTCCAGAGACAATTGCTCCGGGGTTTATTTTGTCAAAGATATAGGGTTAGGATTGCACTTGGGTTTTTATTAGTTTAGGTTTAAGGTTTGAGTTACATGTACATGTAGGTATAGTGTCTAGTCCAAGGTTAGAGTTATGTATTCGGTTAGTGTAGGATATGGCTGCAGATGTCATACAATCCCAAAGATTACAGTAATTATCAATATCGATGCCACTGGGTGGTGTCAATATTTTCTCTTTTGCATTCTTATTGTCTGGAACCAATTCCAAGTATGATATTAAAGTTTTAAAACAAAGGCGGGGGAATTAACCCTTTCAGGACAGGAATTATTCAAGGGCTAAATTGATCACATTTCGTTCTTCAAATTGGCAACAATGATATTTTTCTTTTAGTGCTAGATGGTTCTAATAGGTGTAATGTCTTTTAGAACAATAAACATGGTTAGTGATTTTATCGATACGTTGGAAAAATTGCCAGTTTTGATGAAAAACAATGATTTTGAATCTCTCAATGTGTTGCCAATTTAAGGATTTTGAAGCTTATTCTCCTTTTTAAAATTCCTGACATCAAACGCAATATGGTCATGTGACAAAAATGGACATAGCATGTGCAGAAATTTTTGCTCTTTCTACTCATACATCTGGTATATTTTTTAGAGCTCTGAATCAAAACTTATTAAGCCAAACCACAAAATGTGGTCAATTGTCTTGAAAGGGTTAAAGTTGCTTGTTTTTACATGTACACAGAAGTTATAACCGTCTCTGTGTTCTTAACAAAAGACTACAAGTACATGTATGCTAATATTTCACCCCCATGAAAATTCTTGATAGCTCTGCTTCATTTATGAATTACATGAATGTATTTCCACATGCCTCTTGCCATCTATTCAAGATACTTTCCGTCTTTTCTGAAAATCAGAATGATCCCTGGGGTTCACCTATATACATGGAACAAGATGGGAAATCTTACTAGGAAAACTTCATGCATTTAATCTGTACCTGCTTTACACTGGGTTGGAGCATATTATCAACTTAACCTACAATTTTCAGGCATGAAAAATGTATAACAACAAGATGACACATTAACTATAAAAGGAGAGTGAGTAAATACCATAATGAGCTACATGTTAAACAAATAGCATGGTGACAATCAAATATTGAAAGTCAGTTTCAAGAGTGCATTAAAGTTTAGAACATATGATGACAATGCAATCTCAAGCTAGACTGAACGTATGGAAGAGAGAAAGAGAGAGCACCATGACCAAACAAATGTAATGAACATGACTGTCAAAAAAGTGTATACATGTATGTCAAGAGTCCACTAAAACTGAGAACGTACAATATAGATGTATAATGGCCAAGTAATCTACAGCCTAATTGAATGAATGGAAGAGAGAGAGACACATACATGTACAGTACACAACCAAACAAATGTAATAAACACGTACATGTCCATGTAGAATGGAATGTCTAGAGTACCAAAGTGTGATGTCATACCAGCCAAGTTGTCAAGGTTGCTGGTTCCAAACAATTTTGTGCTAAACAATGGTGTGGTGATCACACCAGCACAAAACACTGAATTTGCCCAGCTCCAGCTCATTGCTTACATGATTTGCAGTGAACCTCATGGTGGGCTCTGTTGTTTGGAACTACAGTGTAGTATCCTGGACGATGAGCGAATAAGACATCAGCACTTCGGTACTCTATAGAATGTACAGATGTGGGTAGGCCTATCACATTTGTAAGCAGAGGGTGCATATATTATTTTAATGATGGTAACAATGAGGTTGAATGTGACACCTTCCATCATTCTCTTGTTAATGGGGTGCATGAGGGTGCAAATGCTGCATCCCAAGCAAGTGGTGGTAGGGGGTAATGAACAGGGTGGAGTCTGACGGGGATCAGAGGGTCACATATGGTTAGATGTGAAATCTTGCCGAATACTCTGGTTGTAGTTCACAAAAAGCATAGAGAGTGCTACTGATGTACCCTAGTGGGTGAGGTAGGGGCATAGGACAGGGTAGGGTCTTACAGGGAGGTCAAGAGAGAAATCTTCCACCATACTGATTGTAAATAGTTGAGGCGGTGCTTAAGGGTGCAAATGATGCACCCTGGTTCGGTTAGTGGGGGCAGCAGGGGCATTGGAGAGGGTGGGGTCTTACAATAATGGTACAAGAAAGGCATGGTGTACTCTCCACCATATTCTGGAAATCTATGATAGGGTACATGAGGGGTGCACTACACATGGTATACGCAAATGAGCGGGGGTAGGGGCACTATACAGGGTATGTACAATGTAGGGGTAGTCTACAGAATGGAGGTCCAAAAGGGTAGCGGGAAGATCCCGTCTGCACATTAAAAGAGGTTAAGTATGAAGTCTTACACCAATATTCTGGTTAATATGATGATAGGGTGCATGAGGGGTGCAATGCTTTACCCCAAAGTATCAGGTAGGGGCATTAGATTAGACGGGGCAGGATTTTAAGGAAAATCTGAGAGAGTCACATAATAATGACAACGGATAGGTTATGGTAAGTAAAATCTTCCACCATTCTCTAGTAATACACGTTGATGAGAGGGTGCATGAAGGTGCACTTGGTATAACCCCCTAGGAGTGGGGTAGGGTTACCATATTCATGTACATGTAAGTTAAAGGAGAATGAAACCCTGGGGAAATATCCATTTTAATGAAAAGCGAGGACAGAGAGAAGCAATTTTCAAAAAGTTCCATCAAAATCGTTTACGAAATGAAAAAGTTATGAAAGTTTGGAAAGTCTTAATTTACTTTCTATGGCGATCCTCAAATTGGCAATGTTGCTTCATAGTGACAGGTTTAGTAGTACAACTCTCAATATGTTTTGTACTCAAAATTTTGTATTTTCTCCATTATCTCTCAAGATGCTGCTTGTCTTTTTGTGAACTCAACATATGTTGTGTCAAATACATTTTCCCATGATACATCTTGAGCTAAGAAGGAGACAAGCTGCACCTTGAGAGATAAAGGGGAAAATATGAAATTTTCTGTACAAAACATATGGAGAGTTGTACTACTAAACCTGTTACTTTGAAGCAACACTGTCAATTTGAGGATCACCACAGAAAGTAAATTGAGACTTTTCAAACTTTCATAACTTTCTCATCTTGTAACCGATCTTGATGGAACTTTTGAAAAATTGCTTCTCTCTATCCTCTCTTTCCAGTAAAATGGATATTTCCCCAGGGTTTCATTCTCCTTCAATGGTATCTGAAAGGGGGAAGGGTGATGAGATCTGACAAACAGGAGTTTTCTGTCCATGCAACATACCTGTATTATTTACTATCCTGTGAAACACCCAAGCATCATGCACACAAGAGATAGAGAGAAAAAAAAAAAACACACATGACTTCAATACAATGGTTAGATCTTCGACAAACTGGGGGGCATTTCATGAAAGGACTTGTCAGATATTCTATCCGACAAATTTGCTCTCAGCCAATCAGATGCAAGGATTTCAGTAGCTTATAACAGTTGTCAGATAAAATATCCGACAACTTCCTTTCATGAAACGCTCCCCTGGTTTAACCTGGGCCTCTCTACAACAAATACATGCGGAAAGGGAATTGTGCCTCATTCAATTTTCTGTTAAAAAAACAGCTTACTTTTCATGAACATACCATAATAATATGCGCGCATTCTCAAGAAAACTACCACTTTGATTATCAGGACACGATACAAAATGGCATACAATATATCTGGCAATAATGTGGGAAAATCCTTTCTTATACAGTATGAACGATAATGACAGAGAGACGTTACAGCATAAAGACAAATCAAATGCACAGTTGAGACTTGAGAGGGAAAGTGGGTTAGTATATAATGCTTATTTCTTACCTTGCAATATGATTTTATTTTTCACATTTAAATTCTAAAATTTATACTTGTGCATCCAAAGTGGGCTTCCAACAGCATTTCAAGTATTATTCAGATTTTCTTGACATGTTGAATACATACTAGCATGTGCTTTATACTTCATAAATTATAATAAACAAGATAACAAAAGGCACTAAATTTCATTTTTAGTTAATCTGCTTTTTTTAACAAGAAAATTTTGCAATAATCCTTTTATAAAATGTGCAATTTATCTTTTCTTTTTATCTTTTCTCATTAGCCCATGGCTGCTTTTATTTTTTAGATGCATCCAGTTTGCTATGTTATTGCTTTAAAATAATTTAAATATATTTTTCTCTTATAGCCTAAAGGAGAAAAATATATTGAAAAGTTACGATAAATAGGGTCCACATTTGTCTTTCCACATTCCTTGCTTTAAAGAGAGGATATATGGCATCAATTCAATGATTTAAGCAATTCTTCTCATCAGCTCTTAACAAGATACTTTAGAAACTGTCATATAAAGTTTGAAATAATCATATATATTCAAAGAAGGGAGTGCATTTGTAACAGTCAACCTCAATAAGGGTCAAATGTTTGAGCCACTTTTATACTTTGGTACCTCCACATAATGAAATTACTGGCCTAGGTCTCCAAACCAGCAATCAGCCTTACACCTGTAGGGCACTTTAATTGTGTTTGGAACTGTCACTTTGTTATTCTAGTTAGTAAAATCACTATTCTGTAATCTAAAGCTATGCAGTAACACTCTATCTACTTTTAAATGCTCAGTTAACAAAAAGAGAGAAAATATTAATGGAAAACATACAAAATGATGTAAGCAAACTATCTACTTTGTGTAGCCTACTCCGTCTGACAATGCCCCCACAGAAAGTTAGAAATGAAAAGAATTTAACTCACTATTTTTCAATCTAAATTGTCTCAAATAACAACTGTACAGTCAAGTCTGTACAGAACACTGATAATTAATTTCGGGAATTGTAATCCCTATAGTAACTTGGAGTTTTAATAATAAATAGTAATGGTGGCTTCTTGTGACTTCACGTTGTGACGCTCCTGGCGCTCCAACATTATTACCCCGGTCATAGCTTGGTGATCAAATGTGTAGCGCCCTAGCATATCAGTTACCCATTTACAACTGGGTGGAGAGTGGCAAATGTCTCTTGCCAAAGGCTGTTAGTGCTGGGCTAGGATTTGAACCCTATACCTTTTGACTGAGAGTCAAGTGAATGGACCACTATTCCACGACACCTTGGGGGTAATTTACTGGTAAAGTCTATGTACAGTTGCGGAAAAAAAAAATCACTATTTAAACATTTGTAAAATTTTGTTCTACAGTAGTACGTTTTCAAGAATATGGGCCATACAAAATATACTTCAAGCATCGTTTACATCAATGAGCTACATGTAGCATAGCATACTGACCTCTTCGCCCCAGCCTTCCGAGGCTCCTGCTAGCTGGTAGTGCTGCTTACGGAGCTCCGCAAGGGTGACCCGCTCCTTCTCCAGCTTACTCTCCAGCTCCAGCACTGTCACCTGGGCCTCCATCTCCATACGCTTGGTCTGGGTCAGACTCAGCTTGGTGAAGTCACGCGAATCTGTTGGGAAAGATGTTGGTTGATATGATATATCTGAAATCATCATCACCACCTTCCTGTCATCATCCCAAACATCAACAGTATTCATCTGCAATAATACATTGCTCAAATGAAAAATCCACTTCAACCAAGAACAGAATAACTCGTAATTCTTGCACTATCTCTATACCACTTTTCATGCACTTCTCACCTCCTTCATCGATCATCTGAGCGCCCGTCTTGGCGGAGGCCACTACTCCTGCTGTTGCCGTGGCGACATTCTTGGATGCAACCTGGAGGCTCTTGAGGTTGGTGCTGCCCTTGTCAGCCTTGACCTTGCTTGCTGCCACCAGCTGGGCAGTGCTGGCTGCTATCTCATGGGAGCAGACGATCAGCTCCTCAAACTTCCCTGTCCCACTCATCACCTTGTCTGAGCTCTCACTGATCATGAAGAAGAGGACGAAAGTTCATGGTGATTTATTTATGTCTTTATTCATTTAAATCAGTCTTATTTTAACCAGGGTGGCCTCGTTAGTGTCAAAACACTGATTTACAAGAGAACCCGGCATAAACAATAACATCATACAAATATCACAGAAATTAAAGTATAATGTATACAAAATACAATAAATACAGACATGGTGAACAATCAATACACTGAAAATTATGATTAAGAATATTAAAAAATCATCAAACTAATGCATTAAGCTAAACCATGAGAATGTATAGGAGAAGTTCCATGAATTTGTTGATGTTGATTAAACTACAAACCATTGTGTATGCTGGTAGAAGGATGCCATACAAATTATTCTCAAGTTTCTAAACTGTGAAGTTTGATTGCTGAAGTAACAGTATCACTGTTGCGATTTGGACAATGTATGGACTGTAATGTGTTGCCTTGATATAGCCAAAGAAAACTTCAGAATGTGTTTTTATCTCAAAATGGAAGTCTGTTGTCCAGTCCACTCATCTATTTGGGCCCTTCTGAAATGCACACAATGAAATATTACAGTGGTATACATATATAAGGCAGTAGCTTTTATAATACAGTCAAACCTACTTTAGCGACCACCTGTGTAGAAAGACCACCTGCCTATAAAAAACGCAATTTCCGTTTCCCTTGAAAAGTGTTTCTCATTGAAACATGTATTACACAAACCTGTACATAAAGACCACCTGCTCATAAAGACCGCTTTTGTTGTTCCCTTGAGTGGTCTTTATAAACAGGTTTCACTGTACTTACACTAAATGCGATGCTCCAACCCCGACCAGCTTGGCAGCAGAGAGAAGACCTTCTGTCCACCTGTGATGACGTTTGTAAAACTCCTTGGCTGATGCTGTGCCCTGTTATCAATCAGATCAACAAATATGACAATAAATCATAGAGTATTGACAAAGCAGTATGATCTCTTTTGAAAGCCTTTGTGGATGATAAAAAGAGCTTTTCATAACGGTTTACATACAAACATTGTCAACAAGGATCAAACATAATCATATGAGTAAATATTCGTGCTGCATAAATCTAAAAAAATTCACAGAATATTTCGTTTTCTCTTGCACAGTAGTTCTTCCAGTCCTGTGAACATTGTACATATCTGACTCACTGAGCACTGCAAGCTAATCGCAGGTACGTTCTCTCTTTCACAGTAGACCTCAGTCAGATTAACACTGTGAACAGTTTACTCACCCTTCCACTGGCTACAATTTCTTGCTGTAGTGACTTTGACTTGGTGATGAGTTCTTTGATGCAGATCATGAGTTGTGTACAGGAGTCCAAGATTCTTTCGTTTACCTCCAGCTTAACACCCGTATCAGCTTCTCGTGATCTCTTCAGCATTTCCTGCAAAACCAGGATGAAAATAGTCACAATTGTAGTGTCTTTGATGAATCGTGTGAGAAATGACTCTCTATATCATAAGGAACGAGTAATGGCCTATTTGGGGAAATGTGCTTTTTTTTGTCCGAATTATTCAGTCTAGTCCTTGTGTTTGCAACAATCATCATCATCATCATCATCATCATCATCATCGACATTCTCAAAATGATCATGATGATCAACATCATTATCCTCAATCTCATCAATGTCATCATCATCATCATCATCATCACCACCATCATCATCATCATCACCACCATCATCATCATCGCCATCATCATTATTATCGCCATTATCATCTTCATCATTATCATCATCACCATCACCATCACCATAATCACCATCAAACATCAAGGGTTTACCTCTATCCTGTTAGCAGCCTGATCAACAAGGTCTGTTGTTGACTGCATCTCTGCTTCTACCAGGTCACCAATCTCTTCTGTGTTACTCGTCTCCTCAGATATCAGCTCCTACGTGAAGGAAAGGATCCATATTCATTCATTGCTTTGCTTTAAACCACCAATAATTGCATGAGGAAAGGACAAAACAATTTTCTATCCCAACAAGATCTAGACAAACTCTGTATATCATCTACCAAAAATCAGACTGTGTAACTCTGTGTAAAGTGATAAGAGGGAAGCACCCTTCTGGCTCACAGCAGATGACATATTACTGACACCAATACTTACACTTAACTCTCCAGAAAGAAAGAGATTTTAAGAGACAGGTTTCAACTACATTTACTCTATTGCTCCTCGCTTGTGGAACTCTCTCTTTCCTTTCTCTTGACACTGACAGTCTACAACACTTCAAATCATGCCTCAAAAACTCAAGTATTTCAACATCTTTAAACGTTTTTTTAACAGAAAGATAGATGCTGTGAATCATCATCATCATCACAGAAATCAACTTTCACAGCGTATGCATACGTGTAAATATATGGTAAGTAGCGTTACAGCCAGTGAGCAGGGCATCATGATATAACAGCAAAATGCCTCAAGGCCTCTGAGTAATTCTAGCCCTGCTATTTCCCAATCAGATTTCCATGTATGACTTTTTGGTTCTCACAAGACAATGGACTTCATCCCTCTTAAAGGGAAAGTCTACCCTGGTATTGATTTGAATAAAAGCAGAAAAATGAAAGAAAATAAGAAAGTTATGAATTTTCGAAGTTGTAATCAGTCAAACACATGTTGGCAAACTCCGTGACGTATCTTGCGAGCTTCTCTCCCATTTGCCCTGTACCCCAAAAATGATTAATTTCCATTTTCTCTGAAGAAAATTTTTAAAACAAACATGCACCTTAGATATAATCATTACTCATTTGTTTTTACACAAAACCTGTATGAAACAAATCTATTCCTTCACCGGAAACTAAGAAAATGAACATTTATGAAATTTTCTGTACATTTATCCGGAACCTTGTGTGAAACGAATGAATCGGCCTGGTGAACAAACATTTCAAATAATCGGGTGCGAGATCGTTAAGACATTTACACACTTGGATCATTCTATGTTGATTCCATCCAATGTCCATGTCTACAGACTACATGTATATGAGTTTGCGGATGTGCACCATGATTCATTCCAGCCATTTTATTGTAGCTTTAACAGTTTATCAAGTATTTTTGATGAGATATATTAAAGTGATATGAGACCAGCCCCCTTACCTGTGTAAGGTGAGAGATAGCTCTGAGTTTTTCCCTCAAGTCATCTTCATTTTGATTAAAGGCCTGCTGATTCTCTTGCTTCAACGATTGAAGTACGGTCAAGGCACTGTTACATGTTGCATGGCAATTAGATGATAATCCTGTCAACAACAAAAAAAGAAAGAAAAGGAGGTTAGTAAATATAAAAATGGTTTATATGAAAAATCATTACGAGACCTACAAGCCGTTTTGCAGAATATAGAGATGATATGAGATTAATTCATGTAGTTTGAAATTGTACAAATGTCACATCATTTCTTCAAGTGTATTGTGGCAATTAATGATAGGTTTAATTATAAATCAGCTCTAAAAGGCACTACAAATACTTAACTCGGCCAAATGAATACAAAGTATGTATTAAGTCAATGCCGTATAGGGCTGGTGGCAACAAAAGTTTTTAAACATCTCTAACAATCATTTATCAAGCATATTTATTTTCTCCAACATTAAAACAAGCAAATACATGAGACACAAACTGCATCAAACATACACGTATCTAATATTCATGCAACGTGCCAACTCACTTTCTCCAACGTCGACAGGGGCAAGATTTGAGGTGGCTTTCCCTTGCAGTAAGTATTCACCCAGTGAATGGGAAAAGGAGGCGATGGCACCGATCAATCCTCCAAAGTCTGCAAGTAAAAGATGAATTGCTTGTTTAGTTTAATAGGCACAGAGGAGAGCCATTCATTGTGTTAGTTCAGATAAGCAATGGATTCTTGGACCGCAAGTCGCAAAGATCTTCTGATTTGAATTCTAAGAAGTGGTATGTTTCCGCCACAGTGGCATCCTTCATCACATTTTTAATCTAAAGCCTCGTTCACTGTCACGATAAACCGCCGAGGCAAAATAATCATAATGCATTGCACATTTCTGTATCTCTTATCACAAAGTTAAGCGAGTACGCGTAGGACCTTTACAAGAAGGTATTTTTCTTCTCCCCTGCTGGCCATTCCCTTACTCGTAAAAAAAATAAACGCTGCGGTTTACCAAGTCTTGTGTAAACGAGCCTTTATCCTTATCTTTTTTATTGTACCTCTCTCTTCCTCTCATCACTGTCATTATAAATATCACAACTATTATTCCTATCATCATTGCTGTTATCAGTATCATCATCATATCCACAATATAACTTGACATCAAGATACCTTGAAAATCCATAGTCAATCACAGTGCATTATTAAAAATTGCTGGCATCAATGTCCATGCTACCAATTAAAATAGTATGATACTGTTTACTTCTACCAGAATGCGTACTAACCGTTGCTGTTTTGCTGGTATGAGTTGAACCATCTGTCAAGGTTATTCACACATTCATCTGCTGAGGGCGCTCTACTCAGTAGATATTCTGTTTCATACATACAGGGGAAAAAAAGGGTTAGATACTATCTATTATCATTTATACAGAAATAAATATCATTGGTGGAGACATGCAATGGACCGACACCCGTTTTAGGTGTTGGGCAAACCCAACATATATTCCATTTGGATCATGTACAAGAGTTGCAGAAGAAAGCTATGACTGTACTTTGTAATTGCAGTCTTGAACATTCTGAGTGAGTTTCACTTTATTCTGTGAGATTTCATTCCTGTCATAACCAAAACTCGCCCAAATATTTTTGTTCATAAAAATAATAATAAGAACAATAATAGTAACAGTCTGTTCTTATATAGCGCGTATCACATTATGATATACATCTAATGTT
Source organism: Heliocidaris tuberculata (assembly GCA_025618425.1). Classification (NCBI taxonomy): domain Eukaryota; kingdom Metazoa; phylum Echinodermata; class Echinoidea; order Camarodonta; family Echinometridae; genus Heliocidaris; species Heliocidaris tuberculata. The sequence continues at coordinate 23,086,809 of CM046840.1, forward strand.
TCTATGTGCTTCCATAGGACTTTGTTGTGAGTTGTGAGTTTGTTGTGAGTTTATTGTGAGTGAAATTGAAAAATTAATTGGTTACGATAAGCTTACCCGGTGTACATGTAGCTGAAGCAAACTGAGGATCATCCATCTGCTGTATGATGAGTCTCAACGTTTCCTCTGCTCCTTCAACAGCCTTGCCTTGATAGACATTTGGTCAGAACAAAATAAACATTAAGGGCTTTCATCAGGAATAGCTAAAACATATCCAAAGATCATGCTCACAAAATGTCTTTGTTCTTTTAAAATGGTTATTCTAAACCTACACTATGCTATTTTACCAGTTTTCTGACTGTGATACTCGGTTGTGAAGAAGACTGTTAAGTTATTCAAATTGCTTTCTTGTACTGCATTGCACTATGAAAGAAAATTGATACAATAATAATAATAGTTAACATTTATATAGCACTGATATACATACATGTATAGCTTCTAAGCTCCTTACAAAACATGAAATAAACAACATTATGCTTAATTTAATCAATAACTTAAACAATGACTTAAACAATAACACATTAATGAAAAATACAATGAATAACATAAAACTGCAAAGAATGATGAATGAATTACAAGCTGATAGTAAATGTGTTATGAATTTCCTACGAGTATGGGGAATTACTTTGTGTTAAATAGTTGGGTTTTTAATCTGCATTTAAAAGTGTCAAGAGTAGGGGATTCAGGGACAGAGATGGGAAGATTTTTCCAGAGTTTAGGCGCACATACAGAAAAGGCATGATGGCCAAAGCGGGTGTGAGTTCAGGGGACCAGACGCTAGTTGAAGACGGGCAGATGATGATAAGCAGAGCCTGATTCCAAATCCTTTACTAATTTATTGCTAGTTTGCTACATGATTGCTTTGGTAAGCCGCTCCCAAAGTTTTGGTCTGTTTGTTTGTTTTTAAAATCTTAGCTTTTAATTACCAAGACACTAAAAATTCTAGGCTACTGTTCATTTTTTCTTTCTCCTCAAATGATCAACACATGAGAAGTGAAATATAATTCACACCCTAGCCAGGATACAAAGTCCCACGTGTGAGTGGTAAGTGTGAATTGGAAAAAACGTGGATGGAACATCTCAATATCGTTCACGTACATCTTTTAATACAAGTGAATCAATATATGGGACTACATTCATCAACTTTCATCCCAATATCCTTTTCTCAACCAGAATGGAACAAGATCTCACCAAGCAACATTTTTCTCTGTTCCTCCATCTGTCTCTTCAGCTGAGCCTCCCTGCTGGCTGTCTGAGCAACAGACATCTGTAGCTTCTCTACGGTCTTCTCAGCCGACTGCCGGGCAAGAAGCATCTCCTCTGAGCTCTTGGAGACTGTTGTCAGCTGCTTGCTGGCTTCAGCATTCTGGATGAATTTAAGTAAACACTTAAATCACTTAGATTTTTATGAAATAGTGGTAGAAATAGTGATAATAATAACAAAAATAAACAAGACAATGATTATTGATAAAAAATTATGTTTTGGGGTTTGTTTGTTTGTTTTTTTTTTTTTTTTTGAGGGGGGGGGGGTTGTTAATTTATTTTTTTACAAATAGTTATCCTGGTATTTATTACACAACACATCTTCATTCAACAGCTCAATGTGCGAATATTTCTACAAAACTTAGGCAGTCGTTCTCCACTTCCTCAGAGAATGTTCTTAAAATATTGTCATATCATGTAAAAGCTTGAAGGAAAGATCACAGGTTCTGTAACTTGCACATTTATTTTTTGTGCCTTTTTCATGCTTCTTAAAATCCTAATGGTTGAACCAAAAGAAATCCCTTAACTAAACAAAACAAAACAAATAAAATGAAAGAACTAACCACTCTCAGAAGGGCTAGATGTTCTTCTCTCAATTTATTGTAGACATCTTTCATCTTCTTGAACCTCTCCTCATTCACTTTTGATCTCTCTGTTTTAGGTGGAAAAATATATACACAATCATTAGACAGTTTGCCTTAATGGTGGTACAAATGCTTTATGTTGTCTCGAAAATGATAATTTGATAAAAACTGCCTCTGCAGCACAGCTAACACTGATATGCATATACATGTACTGGAAAACATGCTCCATTTAAGGATTGATAGGTCTAATTTCGTTAATAACATTGTAAAGCGCATTTGAACATATATATATATATATGGAAAATGTGTTATATAAATACATTATTATTATTATTATTATTATTATTATTATCATTATTATTATTATTATTATTATTTCTATTTTCTTATATTTATTTGTTCATTTATTACATCAATATACTATTCGTTTGCTTGGGAGATATCATAGATATGTAGTCTTTAACAATCAGTCTCATATTGTTAGATTCTGTAAGAACTTTGTTGTCATTACATGTCTAGTCATTACCACAACTACCAGTGATGATACAAGATAATTTATGCTATGAATCTACTCACTTTCTGCATCTACTAATTTTTCTCCTGAGACCATGAGTGCAGCAGATTCAAGTTCCTTGACTTTGTCCCGCAACGTTTCATTTTCCTGTAAAATAAAATACGGATGACGTGCTAGTGTAAATAAAATATTACAATATGTGAGAGCCATCAAGTCTCTAACATGCTCACTTTTTGTTGATTGAACACCATTTTTTGCCACTACTCATTTGCTTATTGAAATATGGTTAATCAGTGATAAACCTACTTGAAATAAGCATAGATCAGGCCATAAATATGTTTTCACATCATCTGACTCCAGAAGAGATCTTTTACCTATCACATAAACATCTCCTATATGCCTTCTAAGTTCTGCACATGATGATACATATTGATATTAGATGTGAATTTCAAGCTTGAAATGGTCCTTGAAATATCAGAGCAAATTTAGGACCAATAAAATATCACAATGACGATATTGTGAGACCGACAAATGGACAAAAGGACAGCCTCAAAACATGTAATGCTTTCAGTGTCACCTTTGATGGCTAGTATAGTATAGCATCCAGTGTGAGCTGCAACAGGGATTATTTCAACAAGTAACTTATTTCCACAAGTAAGGTACAAAACTTGGTCAAACAATCATCAACTTTTTTTGCGAAATATATGAATAATGATATAAAGTCGTATTTCATTTTTGCACATCACATTATGATAAACCATCCCTATGAACATATACTGCTCTGAGAATTATTACTCTGGCATTTGCTAACATTACTAGCCCATAGCAAACTTCAAGGAATCAATCCTTCCAGGTACCCACTGAACACCTGGGTGGAGAGAGACAACTGAACATAAAATGCCTTGTCTAAGGATATTTACCTCACACTGTGTCTCTACCACAGTCCGGTGTTCGTTCATCTCTTGTTCCATCTCCATCAGTCGTCTCTTGAGTTCCTCAATGATTCTCTGGTCTTCTCTCTTGGTTCTCTCTAGCTCAAACTTGAGCTGGTTCACCTCCTCCCTCAGCTGCTCGATGATCCAATCTCTAAATACAATCAATCAAATCAAATCAAATCAGATTAATATACAGAGTTCAAAGATCAAATGTTTGGGGACTTTTTCCCTAGGAGCTCCTCAATGTTTTTCTGATCTTCTTTCCTGGTTCTCTCTCACTCACTCAATGATCCAATCTCCGACTATAATCAAAATCAAATCAAATCAAATCAGATGCTGAATCTATAATCCTTTGTTTTCATCTCAAATTCAAATTGCTCTATCCAACATCAGCAATCACAATGACATACACATCCATTGTATACTTCTAGTGCACATCTGTAATAGATGAAGAAAAGAATGCTCACACTACATGTACATATAAAGGTAAAAATAATACATAGCACAAGACTGGCTCTCAACCAATCATAACTGGGTTTCAAATGGCCATTATATAATTTTTTTTGGATTATATACAATTGGATCTTAATATCCTGATTTGAATGACATTTTTTAAAGTACATTATATCAAACAAGTAATTGTATGTATGAAGATTTGTGTACCTTTCATCTGGGCCACTCTGCTGCATCTGCTGCTGTTGGAACTGTCCATTCTGTTGTGGGGGTGGTGACGACATGAGGTCGACTAATAGAGAACTATGTGAAACAGGTTCCTCAAACATCTCCATGACTGGCTCGTCAATGGACACTTCACTGGGAGGCTGGAATGTTCAAATGAATGAGGTTTATTCAGTCTAATTTTTCAATAAAAGTTCAATCACACAGTTCAGTTTAGATCAGTCCAGTGAAATTCAGTTCAGTTCAGTTGACTTCAGTTCAGTTCAGTTCAATTAAAAGGCCCCTGCAACCCAAATGCAACCCAAATGCAAGTTTTTTCCTGTTGATGTGCAGGGATGCATACAACTAATATTCTGTTATTCAAACATCTAGATATGTTTTATAGATTTTTAAATGTTTTTAAAAATATTTTTCCCAACCTCCTAAGCTCCACCCTAAAAATGGTCCAGATCTCATTCCTGCAATGACATCATCTGTCAATCATCAATCAGCTACACTAACATTCTACAATAGACAGTGGAATGTCACTTCCCCCAGCTCAGCACATGCTCACAATAGAATTGCATGCTTTCAAACAATACCTCCTCAATACCATTCTTTTCCTGGTGATGCAACAGCATGTCTGACATAGCAACTCCTAAGTAGGCATTGTATGGTCTATTAGAACAGATGGTCATCTCTGGCAAAGTTACATACCACTGTCTCTCCTTAGCTCACTAATGATTGACAGATGATGTCATTGCAGGAATGAGATCTGGGGCATTTTGGGGGTGGAGCTTAGCATGTTAGAGAAAATGATTTTAAAAATATTTTTTAAATTTATGAAATATATTTAGATGTTTGAACAACAAAATATAAGTTGTACGCATCCCTGCACATAAACAGGAATCAACTTGCATTTGAGTTGCAGTGGACCTTTAAGTTTAAGCTGAATTCAGTTCAGTTCAGTTCAGTTCAATTCAGTTTAGTCCAGTCTTATAAAGTCAAACTCAGTTCAGTTCCTTTCAGTTCAATTTAGTTCACTTCATTTCAGTTCAGTTTAGTTCAGTTCAGTTCAGTTCAGTTTAGTTCACTTCAGTTCAGTTAAGTTCAGTTTAGTTCAGTTTAGTTCATTATGGTCTAGTCCTGTCCTGTCTGGTCTAGTCTAGAATGACTTCAGTTCAATTCAGTTCAGCAGACTAATCAAACAACATTTCAGTTTGTTCACTATAATTTACAAAGTGTTTGCTTCAAAAGAAGATATAAGAAATGCATTATCAGAGAACTATCAATGAGAGAACAATGTATTTCTTAGATGGCACAGGGGTTATGTCTGCTCATTATACACAGTGTTATTCTTTCATTTAATATACTATTAGTACATGGTTGGGAGTGCGTTAGTGCGATCTGGCAACACAAAGGTTTTTATCGTGGTGTACTAACGCACGAGGCGTAGCCGAGTGTGTTAGACACCACGATAAAAACCTGCGTGTTGCTGGATCGCACTAATGCACGAACTCACAAGCATGTATTAATAGTTTTATAAAACGGGTCTACAATCTTAGTGTTTGATCCGGATTAGCCATGCGTTAGTCCCCTCGCCGTGCGTTAGTACTTTTTTTTTGCATGGTCACGTGATGTTATTTGACCAATCAGGATGGCTACATTCTTGAACCCGTTTTATAACATGTATTATTTAACAAGTGGATTTTTTAATGAGATATTCTGATACAAATACCCCTGTAAAATGTACTTATTTGTAGCCATATTGACCAATCTAAGAGTTTCAGCAGTGCGCGTGTCTTACTCTGCATATCCAAAGTTAGCTTCATGCACACCTGTATGCATTGAACGCACAATCGCTAAAATTCTGAGCAGTCAATAGCAAATTCCGAGCAGTCAATAGCAAATTCCGAGCAGTCAATAGCGAATTTCGTGCGAGTGGTTTTGACCAATCAGCGGCCTAGAATCTTCATATGTGGTAGATAATATTTCATATACCTATCTTAAGAAGCGGCATCTACTTACCGGAGGGCTATCTCTCCCACTACTAGTATCATTCATAGACTCGTTGAGGGCAAGCATCACAGCTGGGCTGATATAGGTGTCTTGGTTCATGGAAGCTACAAAGAAGTTTGGTGGTTCCTGAAAGAATACAAAACATTCAATAGCATCATAAATGAAGGAATTATACTGATCGTGGGGTACAGCTTAACATTTGCTACGATCCCATGACAAATGACCCGAAAGAGTTCACAATGATCCTCAAAATCTAAGAAATTACTCAATGCAGAGATTAGGCAGGAGCACTGTTTGAAAAATTCACGAAAAATCATCTCCAGAAAGCTACTCTTTAGTCATGGTTATGAATGGCATAGCACTTCTTCTTGAGTCTTTAACTCAACAGTGCTCACACGATAGAAACCATGAATACAATAAGGGGAAGCCTATAGCCTGATATGATGTCTATATGCAGTGGCAAATCCAGAATTTTGTTGGTGTCTTTTTACTCTAAAATTCTCTGACAAGGATCTAGTGTGCCAAAGCCTTGCTGTATTGTAAGTCCATGAACATATGAAAAAAAATTTGATTGTTAACATTTGATAGCATTTAGACAATAGGATACTCCTTAATAAAACATCCTATCATATCATACAGTGTGAGTCAATAAAACTGAAACCCATATTCAAGCCCCAATATCTTAAAAGACACCAATATTGCTGAAATACATTATAATGGTATCATAGTTGATATTCCTTCTTTGATAGGCAGCTCACCAAAATACGATCATGAATGACTGAGCACTTGCCGTTTTTAAAAAGCATGTCAAAATCGTCTTTGGCCAAGCTTAGGTTGAATTGGGTTCAAGAGTTACTTTCATTATTTGTGAATGCATTCAACTGGAATAGAGATCATTCAGCCAATCATAGGTTGACCATCCATTTCATTCAAAACTTGGGCAGAGGCAAATATGACACGAATCAGGAGGAACGTTACTTTTCTATGGATTTTATTGATCAAAGTGTCAAATTAAAGGAAACGTGATAGGCTACAATGTGACTATCTTTTATTCAATAAATCTATATGTATTTGCAACAATAGTGTTGAATCTGGGTTTCCTTTTTCATGACTCACACTGTATAGAATATAATAATCTCCTTTTATACAATATGACTTGAAGGCAGTGAAAAAATAAGCGGGGGCTAAGGGCGATTAGCCCCCAAAACTCTTGAAAAAGCCACCGTAAATGAAAAAAAGAGCCACAGTCAAATAATGTTTCTGCCCATGGGTCGTAGAGCATTAAAATCTCTGAACACAATAGGTGGACTTCTAAGTAGCCCTCGCGAAAGAAATTTTAATTTTTACACTGCGAAGGTGGAGAGGGATTACTTACTGCAGGTAGAGTAGGTACTTGGATGAGTCTCCTGAAGTATATGATGCTGCTGCACTTGGCGTAGAAGTCCTTCAGGGCGTGGAACTGCTTCAAGAACCGTGACCTATGACCTTCGAGTGTGTCTGATGGCAAGCCTGCATCATAAGACAGAATTGTATCGAAAGTAGAAGAGTGCACCTCAGACTAAAGAGCATAAATTTGTTTCGTTATATACCTTAGGATCACGTTAATATTAAACTGTTGAGCATGATACGATTTGAGTATGACATGCATTTTGCGTAGCCTACAGCCCAACAAGTTGTCATAGCAACAATATAATACCATTATTCTTCAAAGAAGTGTTCAAAAATGGTTACTGGTACATCTATGTTCCGTTGATGAAATTATGAATATGAATCTGTTTGTTGTTGATTTTTTGTTTTTTTTGTTGTTGTTGATGTTTTGTTTTGTTTTGTTTTGCCCCCCCCCCCCCCCTTTGGTATTTGTGAATATATAACCTGTAGTTTTATAGATACAGGTATTTTGTTTATACTCAATGAACAAACTTTTGTTTTTGCTTTCATTGATATTGATTGCATGTATGTGTATATATACATATACATACTCTTCTTGCCAGTATTTACAGTTTTTACTGATTATTGTAAGACCTTATTTGTTAGAGCATTTGTATTCTTAAAAAGTACTTAGTGTTTTAAGTAATCTTTAATTATATCACATTTACATAATTTTGGTCAGGGAACCACATATTCATTAGCCATTTCAGCTATTTCGTGGTCTCCCATTACCATTCACATTTGTAAATGCCTTGTAAATGCCTTGTAAATATGTTTCATATATTGTTTCAGAAATGGTAATAAATTCATTCATTCATTCATTCATTCAAATGAAGACACATAATATTCTATCAATCCTACGTATGTCTTCTAGCAAATGTACAAATTATATCTTTTCTGGGTGATTGGTCTCCATTCATTGCCGTCCAAATGAAAGCAACTTACATGCATGTAGTTTGTAGAGTAACCGGACGCTGAAGTCATAGAGCTGACCAGAATCCAGGATGACTGCAATGAGTGGTGAAAGACGGCACTGGCCCGACGGTGTACCAGACATGGCTTTGGACAGGTCAAAGGATCTGAAGACTAGATTGATGAAGAAAAAAAAAAAATCATTGTTCAATGTTTAGGATACAAAGACTAAGTTAAGAAATAAAGAAAAAATAGTTAGGTACTACGATAATGACCTGCCGAAAATAGCGCGAAATCCACGAAAATTAATAAACCACAAATATTTCTGCATTTACAGTACTTTGTTGTCATTCATTTTTGTTTTAATTAAAACATATTTAATCAGGATAACAAGAATCAGATATAGGTAAAAAATCTGTTTAACATTTTGGTCCTGAACAGATAAAAACAGAAACAATGAAATCAATCACGCTAACAATCAAATATAATGATATAATCAAATATAAATCAGCATTAAAACTAATTGTTGTGAGAATAATAGGCATTACAAATAGGAAATAACAAAAATAAATCAGTTAAATAATTCAAGTTATAAAGCATAAATTGATAAACCACTTAAAAAGTACAAATAATGAACCCATTGTATAACAAAAAGATAACAATGACTTACCTGCTGCTTGCAGAGTAATGAGGGATTCTAAGTAATCAAATATTTCTACTGACATCTGGAAGCTGGACAGAAAAAAAAAACAGAGAAATTGGTTCATATTTGGCTGTTAACTTTCCTAAAAGAGAAATTGAGACGGTCTTAACATACATGTACATGTAGCTTACCAATTCATTCTGCCAGCAATCCAGAAGGTTGCCCTAAACTGCAAGCCTTTGCATTTCTTTTTTTTTTTTAAGAAGGATCAACTACAATGGATTCTCAGATATATTATATCATCCCTATACCCCCCCCAAAAAAAAAAAACCAACAACAAACAAAACAACAACAACATATATTCTTGATTTCAACTTATCTTCTTTTTTTTTTTTTTGCAGACAAGCAAATTTGGGAAGGCTGGGGAATGTGACCCGTTTTCAGGTTTTTTCTTTGTCCACAGTCCCCCCCCCCCCCCTCCACTTTCAAAAACCTTGGTGCTGTCACTGAATATGACTGATTATTACCTCGATTTCTACTGACTGGGGGCTGTATATTTTTTTTTTAATTGTATTATTTTATGTGCAGTTAGAGGTACATGTATACATTGTCATAACAAATTGAAATTATGCAGAACAAACACGCATCATTGGTGCTTGCACAGATGTCTCGCTGATCTATTTGCAGCTCTGTGCATACATTAACCACTGACTTGTTAATAATCTACATTGTACATTTATTATGACACTTAACATACCTCTCACTAACATAAAATTCAACATAATTTTCAGAATGCCCCCCCCCCCCTCCCCCAATGTTATTTGACCAGCTAATTATCCATCATGCAAAACAGACTTACTAGTTGTTGATATCATTTTCACACATCTTTTCAATGTCTTTCTCTGGCTGTTGTAGTAGGAGATTGCCTGGCATAAGTGGATTCTAAAAGGCAGAAAGTAAAATAGAAACAAATCACTATTTGTATCATTCTTATGCCTTTTCAACATCTTTCTCTAGCTTTTGTACATTACATGCAAAGCTCTCATGGCATGAGATCAATTTCAAAGGATATAATGTGAAAGAAACTAGTACTGCTGTCACAGAAACTATGGTCTGTTTAAAAGAAGGCCATGCATTTTGAACTGGGCCCGTAAATAAGTGGATCTGTTACAGTTGCAAGAGAGTATAAATGCAGCTATTTTGGTAATTTTCTCACTCAATACTGAGAAGAAATACAAAAAAATGAAAGAATTAGCTGTGTAGGATACACCACACTTTTTCTCATTTCATCAAAATTTCAAAATATTTCATGTGCATTTTGGGTAATTTAAGTTCCATAATTCTTGAGCAATATACCAAATATGTTATTTTCAAGTGTATTTTTGGAACTCTCAGTTATTTTCCTTCAAGAAAATGTACCAGTATACTTTTATATACATTGTACATGTATGTTAGGTGGAATGTATGACAATTAAATGTGTTTGAATGAAAAGATGCATCATTTATTTGCCAAACACATGTCACATGAAACTGGCCCAGTTCAAAACACATGGCCATACAAATCAGATAAAGACATAAAATGTGATACTGACAAAAAAACATCAATATTTATTATCGATCTATTAGATCTGCCTCTTTCTGCTCTTATGGTTAACTGGTTAGTATTACTGTGTCACATCAGATAATGATCATACTTATTATGGCACCCACCAAACAGCTCTCCTATATGTACATGTAATCTGAACATATTTTTCGCTGTTCACATACAGTATGTCAAAATGTTTGCATTTACACGGTAAATATTTGGGTGATTCAACAAATTTCAATATAAAACACAGGGTTCTATAACACATGCTCCAGTGACGATTGCTCCACGGTCAATATCCTACACTAACCAAATTCTTTAATTCAGCCCTGGACCAAACACTATACATGTACCTAACCCTAACCCTAACCCTAACCCTAACCCTAACCTTACATCTTTGGCTAAATTCACCCCAGAGCAATTGTTGCTAGAGCAAGTTGGAGCACACATACAAAAAATAAATCAATAAATGATTTGCATGCACTGGGATAATACATTGCTACATGGACATGTACTTGTTTACCAAAGTAATATACATGTACTTGAAGAAGGTGCATGTAATAATTTCTGAAGTACTTAACATGTACTTTGGAAAGGCATAAAGACATCATATCATAACATGAAATGCCAAAGAATATTATCAAAATTGTAACTACATGTACATACATGTATACATGCAATACAATGAAAATTACAATTCTGGATAATTCAATTCAGAATCTAATATCTGGAGAGAAAAAAAATTGTACTGAAAAACTGTTTTTTATAGCACTATGCATGTACTTGACCTTTGTATACTTTCAACTACATTTATAGCAATTCTTTTATCAGACAAGTTGCTATTGTCATACTGCACATCATTGCCAGCTGCTTGTTTGTTCAATACACAGACCAATATAGCATGTCAACAATTATATAGCCTTCTCTCAAGAACAAACACAAAATGATTTTTAAACAAACCCAAGAACATTTTTTTAAACAAACACAAGAACACCTTCAAACCAAAGTCTAAAAACAGTGATTTGAACGCAATGTGCTCTTGACTGCGAGCAGGAATTTAGGAATTTGTCACAACTGTAGACATTCAGGATTGTTGCATTGACATGAAGTTATGAACTTTTAACTATTTGACAAAATATCCTGGAGGACTTGAACTTAGACTATGTATTACACACCCACCTTTCTATGGAATTCTAATTTGGTGTTTAGAAGACTGCAGTAGGCAGCGTTCAGTTTACCATAGCCATCATGGAAATGACCCTGAAGAAATAATGAAAAGTATACACACACTGAGTTATGGAATGCATATTAAGTCTATGAAATTTGTACATTCTGCACCCTGAGCATTATTGAATTGCATTTCAAAATTTTAAACTGAACCACATGTGATATGATAGTAGATGGAGAGGAACTTCATGTGTAAGTGTAGTTCTGGGAAATATATTGTGAGTAATTGGCATAAATCTTGCACTGCATGACTCTAACAACTATGAGAGTGAAACAGCACACAAAACTTGGATACAGTTCTTTATTGGATGAATGTCAATATTTCGATGTTGACTTTTCCTTTGGCAATGTTGACAAATATTTAGAAGGAAATAGAGTAGGTATTGAGGGGACAAATTTCAACAACATGCATAAATGCTTGAAAGATCACATGTTCATGGGAAGTAAATGAATTCAACAACTTCCTTTCAAATAACATAAGAAAACTGGCCATGAAAAAATGAAAACTGATTTCCTCTGTGACTCTGTCTAGACACAAGAATGGGGAAAACCTGAAGAGATATAAAATCCCCAAATAATGATAAAACCAATTTATTCTAGATACGATATGACCCAATGAGGGCTGTGAAATATGTCAACAGTTTCGTAGAAGACCATTTGGGATATCGAATAACAACTCTCACAATCCACTGCTGTTCCAGAACACTTTTTCAGTCTCTTTAAATTACACATTTTAACAAATAATGAGTCTTAAGTAAGAATAAGCAATGTCGCTCATTAAAAAGTTAATTGACTAAGAGCTTTTAATTTGGCACCCATCTGGCGAGGATATATTTTGAGATAGAAGGATATTCTTTCATTAGATCGCAGCTAATGGCACATCACAGGATTACATACACGACTGATTGACCTAATTAGCACAAGATTTAGGGAAATAATTGGAATTTCCATTTCAGCTATCTTTTAACATCTGACAATGTCATTCCAGTTAAAGGGAAACTTGAGTCCTGGTAATGACAGAAAATAAGTTCTCACAAAGGAAACCTACACTGAATGTTCTAGAAATTCAAATAAATGATATCTGCTAAACAATTTTTGGCTTTGTATGGAAGAAGAAATACATTTTAATCGACTGATAGTGAAATTATCACTGTGTTTGAGTTCATACAAATTCAAGGCATATTTCATCCAGCAAACAAATGAAGAGCACACCTTGCATTCATGAACGACCACCTCAACATCATTCAAATCACACTCCATCTTCAAACAAAGGAGAATTCACTGTTGACAATAATAGTGCATTTTGCAACATGTCACTTTTGACTTGGCCCCATATTTAGGTGTACCGCACATTCTATTATTACATACATGTAGTCAGTATAAATGGGGCATCATTATGAAAGGGAATAGATAGGCTTTTTCATTATACCATCTTCAAGAGAGATATCAAGGCTTAAACCTGAACTGCAGAACTTTCTTGCGGGTTTAGATGCAACTTCTCCTTACAAACTATAGAAAGTGCAAAACATGAGACTTTGGGAAATTTTTAATGACAATCATTTCCTTGGCATGAAACTTCACAAATAAACCTGTTCACAAAGTTATTAAATTTATAGATGTTTCTTTCCTGGGGACCTACTAATGAGGTATTCCATTAACCTGTTATTAATGAATGGACTACATTACTTGGAATCCAGTTTCCATACATTACTTGTTTCTATGTCTGACAAGCCTCTGACAAGCTTTCAGGTTGTCAAGAACAACCTTTGTTTTAAAAGTAAGCATAAAATTTGAATATATTTGTGAACAGGTCTATTGTAAAATTTTAGTCTTTTATCAATAGACCGCTTCGGTAAGTTGCAAATTTTATACATACCTTTCAAACAAAGGTTGTTCTTGCCAACCTGAAAGCTTGCCGGACATAGCAACAAGTAATGTATGCAAACTGGATTCCAAGCATTGAGGCTCATTTATACAAAGCAGGTTAATGGAATAGCTCGTCACTACATGTACTGCGCAGAGAAGAAATGTGCATAAATTTGCATACATTACAGAACCAGTCTATTGTGTGGGAAGAAATTGGCGCAAATCTGGACCCCCTCTCAAAATTGGCGCAAATCTGGACCCCCTCGCAAAATTTGCTAAGTACATGTACCTGTTTTTAAGACACTCAGCTTTGTCCTTTGAATAACCTTCAGACTAAGATTTTTCTCCTTTCATTTTTTTTTTTTTTCCTTCAACTTACCCACATCGTACCAAGATCTTTCAAATGGTCTGTGTGTTCTCTGAGCTGCTTCTGAGCCTGGAAAGGAAATTCACACAAGAAAAATACCCATAAATCAATTGTTCTAGGTACATGTAATCTACAAGAAAAGGTAGTGAACAGGATTAGTTAGATGTAAAGCAATCAAAATAACTATTATCAAATTTGCAAATTATGATAAATTCAAATATAATACATATATTCAATTACAACATGCAATATTGGTCATTAAGCATCAATCCTTTTGCTTTGGATATCAATTAAAGTGTTTTAAAAAAATGTGCAAACAAATTCTATCAGCCTCTTAAATTGACACAAAACAGTTTCATTATTCAGTAAACCTTTCTCTCACAATCCTTTAACAAGCACATATATCAAAGTAGGCAAATTTATGTGAATTGCTTGCCAATTAATTCTCAGTGACAAAGACCCCAAACTAATTGTTCATAAATCATTCATTCTGAAAGTAATTGACACAGTTATGATAGGATATATTTACATTCAGACCTTTACATGGAAATGGTCTGTCAAAAAAAAAATAATAAAGCACATACATGTAAATGGCATGCAGGCTACATACATGTACATGTTAATATACATTAAACATATTCTTCATCCGAAAGAGTCTTTACCGTACTCAAAACAGTTCTCTATTCAAAACCTCCAAACACAGTAAATCTGTGTATCACTTTATTATGAATTCATTCTACTCTAAGAATGAACCAAGGTCAGTATTTTAACACCTTCTTTATATTAGTAGAGGTCATCAGCGGATCACTGAACTGGGGTTATTCAGGTCACCTTTTTTCATAGAGCACTGGCTATATGCATGTGTGGATGCAATTAGGCGCCATAGCAGACATAATTGGGTACGGTCTAATGACAGGCTACCGGAACCGTCCTGTAGGATACAATTAGGCCCCGTCAAGTACAAGGGCATGCTTAGGAATACTGTCTGAGGACTTGTCATTGGCTTTGCATAGATGGGTAGTCAGGTTGAGCCATAATGTACATTTATACATGTACATGTACATGTATGTATATACTTCAACAAGATACAGAAGCAATTATGTAGGCCTGTATCAACAATCGCTCCAGGTCTTGCCAGTACATGGAAGCCCCATTGTAAAATGTTGGGCTACACTACATGTACATGTAGAACTACACAATTCTGTACAGTAGCCTAACCCATACATGTACATGTACATGTAGGCTCAAAACCAACAATAAGTTGCCCAAAATAAATTGTAAAAGAGAGGGGGTGTGAGTCATCTGAAAGTAGTGATTTCAATTAAGCTCACCAATGATATACATGTACATGTACATGTACATGTACATGTAGGTTTACTCCAGTTTAACTCCAAAAGAGCAAGCAATGGCAGTTACAATTACTTGTCATTTCTGAGAAATCCCCCCCCCCCCCCCCTTGGCACCAGAGTCAGATTTCTGGCATAATACTATACTGGTGGTTAGAGAGCCCTGTTGATCAGGTCACATATACATGTACATGTACATGTAATACATGTATACATACTCTATTTACTTTAACCCTTTCAGGACAGAAATTATTTGAGGGCTAAATTGATCACATTTTGTTCTTCAAATTGGCAACAAAAGTATTTTTCTTTTAGTGCTACATGGTTCTAATAAGGTGTAATGTCTTTGAAAACAATTAACATGGTTAGCAAGTTTGTCAAAAGTTGAAAAAATTGCCAATTTGATAAAAAATTTATGATTTTGAACCTCTCAATGTGTTGTCAATTTAAGGCTTTAACAGCGTATTCTCGTTCTTAAAATTCTTGGCATCAAACACAGTATGGCCATGCAACAAAATGGACTTAATATGTGCAGAAATTTTAACTCTTTCTACTCATGCATCTGGTATGTTTTTTAGAGCTCTAAATCAAAAGTTATTGAGCAAAACCACAAAATGTGGTCAATTGTCTCGAAAGGGCTAATTATAATCCACTTTATTTCAAAACACCTAATACATACATTACAGGCCTACTTATAAGGGGACAGTCACATGCACATGAAATCATTTCTGGTACTGAAGAACATAAAAGTAGAACTTGTAGGTACATGTATACTACATACTATACCCTGCAGTTATTTTGAAGTCAAAGTTCTGCTGTAGTATAAATGAACATGAATAAAGTTCAACCCTGCACTATATACAGCCAATGTACATGCATGTACATGTAGGCCTACATTTAGCCATGGAGCTCCATGATTTAGGTTGTGCCTATTCCTAAACCAAATTCAGAACAGGCTGAACAATAACAAATTGACCTTCATTTAAAAGGGCAAGAGACATTAGTTACATGTACACAATGGGATCTAAACTTTAAGTTTCGCTTGTCCATGTACTAGTTTCAAAACTTTAAGTTAACCTGTAATTATCTTGTAGTTTCAGCCCGTATGAACGGACTCGTGGTTTCGAAACTTAGTTTACTTGTGGTTCTAGAACCACAAGCGAGCTCGTGGTTAAGGTCGAAACCACGAGCAGCGGGGGGGGGGGGGGGGGGGGGGGGGGTCCTCCATCGCAGTTACGGCCCATGTGAACGGAATAAACTTTAAGTTTCGCAAGCTTGTGGTTAAGGATGACCTCGCTGTTCATGTTAAATTTCTGGGTCATACCCTTTGCGCAAATTATGAACACAGGATCTGTATGTGTACTGTACACACAATCGGTAGTATTTACTTCTAGGGTTAACCACAAAGATCACACTCGGCTTGTAGTTTCAGCTCGTTGTTTCTGGCTTGTGTGAACCCTCGTGTACTTGGGTGAGTTTTGAAACACTCTTCTAAATGCAGTTTCACAGGGTACTGTTTATACTGGGGTTTTTTTCCAGGCAAATTCAAGCTCTGCAGCTGGTTACACAAACCTCATTGCGCATGCTACTACATGTGCATGTACTTCATATGACATCATACAAATGCTTTTACAAATTATGCGTTTATGCTTCCCCAGAAACCGTGTTTCTGGAGAAACGCCGATTGAAAATGCACCTTTTTGTGAGTTTTACATCAGCATTTTAAATCGGCGATTAGGCAAAAATGACTGTGGACGCAAAACGTGTTTTGAACTATAAAACACATTTATAAAAAAAGGCTCATTCTGGCCTGAAAAATGGTAGCATACATGTAAATGCATCCACTGAAGGTACATGTGGGCCCACAAATACAAAACTTTACATGTAGTATGAACATATTTGGTAGAGATATGCATTATGAATTATACATGTACAGTATGCATGAGTTCATAAATCATACTGATCCTCAAGCAAAATGGAACAATCTATGTTCATGAAATGTGTATATATACATGTAGGTCAATGTACTTTTGGATAGAAAGGAGAGGCAGCATCTATAGAGGGAATTCCCCTTGGCCTCAATTCACCTTTGACCTCCAGCGGACTATTCACTTTCTTATCAGGTGCGTCTCCATCAGCCCGAGTTTGCTCAAGCTCGAGATTCTAGCCCGATCAGCGCTTCTCGAGAAAAAAGTCTGAGTTTGAAAAAACCCCGTCTCCATCAGCCCGAGTCGAGCGATTCCCGCTCGTTCTTGGAATAAACTCGAGCTTCAGAGCATGCGCAGTTCGAAGATGGAAAATTTAAAAAAATATATAGGATAAATGAAGAGAAAAGAGCAAAGAAATACATAAGGAAAAGATAAAAAGAGAGAAGGAAAAACAAAGAAATACATAAGAATAGAAATAAGAATAGATAGTTGGGAAAACAAAGAAATATATAAGGAGCAAAAGGAGAGAAGGAAAAACAAAGTAATAAGAAACAAAGAAATGCATAAGGAAAAAATAAAATAGAAAAACAAAGAAATATATAAGGAAATATGAAGAAAACTGGATAGAAAGAGGAACAAAGAAATACATAAGAATAGAAAGAAGAATAAATAGTGGGGAAAACAAAGAAATACATACATGTAAGGAGAAAAAAAATAGAAGGAAAAACAAAGTAATACATAAACAAAGAAATACATAATGAAACAGATAAAATAGAAAGAAAAACAAAGAAATACATAAGGAAATATAAAGAGAAGAGGACAGAAAGAACAAAGAAATACATAAACAAACAAAGAAAAGAGGATAGCAAGATCGGAGAACAGAACATGGGGAAAACAAAGAAATACATAAGGAAAAGATAAAAATAGAGAAGGAAAACAAAAAAAGATAAAGGGAAGAGGGTAAAAAATAAGAACAAAGAAATACATATGAATTGATAGAAGGGTAGACAACAGGAAAACAAAGAAATACAAAAGGAAAGGATAAAAAGATAGAAGAAAACAAAGAAATACATAAAGAATCATAAAGAAAAGAGGATAACAAGAAGAACAAAGAAATACATAAGAAATTAAAGAAGAATAAAAAATTGGGAAAACAAAGAAATACATAAGGAAAAAGATAAAATAGAAAGAAAAATAAAGAAATACATATGAAGAGAAGAGGATAGAAAGAAGAACAAAGAAATACATTAGAATAGAAAAAAGGAATAAATAATGGGGAAAACAAAGAAATATATAAGGAGAAAAAAGAGAAGGAAAAACAAAGTAATACATAAGAAAAAAAGAAATACATGAGGAAAAAGATAGAATAGAAAGAAAAATGAAGAAATACATAAGGAAATATAAAGAGGACAGAAAGAACAAAGAAATACATAAACAAAGAAAAGAGGATAGCAAGATCGAAGAACAGAAAATGGAAAAAACAAAGAAATACATAAGGAAAAGACAATAAGAGAGAAGAAAAACAAGAAATATATAAAGAAAATAGGATAGCAAGAAGAACAAAGAAATACATAAGAATAGAAAGAAGAACAAAGAATGGGGAAAACAAAGAAATACATAAGGAGAAAAAAGAAAGAAGGAAAAACAAAGAAATACATAAGGAAAAGGTGGAAAGAGAGAAGAAAATCAAGAAATACATAAGGAAAATAACATTTCTAGGAGTGGCGTCATGAATAAATTAACCCGAGTCAAAACCCGAGTGCGTCTTCACATTCGCCAAATAGCGCGCTATTTCACAAAAAAACCCGAGTTAACTTAGGCTTCTAGCTCGAGCTAGATACCCACGAAATAGCCAGCTAATTGCGTCTTCATTACGAACTAGCTCGAGCTAGTTCTGATCGGGTTAGTTTCCCGGATCAGAATTAGCGGGCTATTTTGGAAACTCGGGCTGATGAAGACGGGCCTTTAGTTCTTCTCCAAGCACTCAACAAGTCCCTGTATACACTTGCTGGTGTTCTAGCCTCAGGCTCCAACTGCCCTTGTACATGTACATACATGTGTACCTGACCTGTCAATTACTACATGCTGTGCAGGTAGTATGAGCAAGGAGTTACTCCTTGGTATGAGTCATTCTTTGTGTGTACAGTGTGAGGGGACTGTGGGAATTTCCACTCTCACTCACTACAGTGTAACTCACTCACTGGTCACAGAACCAGACCCATTTAATAGAGCATTAAGGGGCAATTCAACCTTGTAAAATGCTGATTTGTGTGAAAGCTGAAAACTAAAAAAAAAAGAGGATGGTGAAAGTTTGATAGAAATTGGACAAAAAATAATGAGTTATGAATGTTTGAAAAATGAGATCACTACATGTACATCTACGCAAATCTTAAATTGGCAATTTGGTCATTCGATGGTGACGTATTCACAGTCAACTTTCCTATTTGTCGTACACCAAAATATCATTAAATTCCGGTTTTCTCCTAAATACATTTTCCCTCGGAGCAGCACTCAAAAATATATTATACATGTAGATCTACATGTGCATGTACATGTAACATATTGTTAAAACATTGTAGGTCCTCAAAAAGAAAAGGATCATACTGAGTTATACATTTTGAAAAACTGACATGTTAGTCATTTTGTGTATTGGATTCCAGCGAATGGGAAATTTGACCGGTGCTACATGTACATCACAGTGACTGTACCGATACGGCCAATTTTAAATTCTCATATGTATGGTGATTACAACTTTTAACAAATTATGACTTTCTTATTGCTTGTCCAATTTTGCTCAAACTTTCACCAATCTGCTTCTGTGATTTTTCTGCTACTACTACTATTACTACCACATGTACATGTACATGTACATGTACTACATGTACTACTACTAAGTAAGTACTACTATTACTAATACATATACATGTAAATGTAAAGTCAGGGCTGCATGCCAACATTGTAGAATAGTTGAGAGTGAGATTATACAAGAAGCGAAGCACGAGGGAGGGAGTGGGAGGGGGCACATTTGTGTGGCTGTCTTCAGAAACGGATTTTTCTTAACATCCTTGTCGCATCCTGGTCACTGATGAAGAGTGCGACTTACTAACCTGTTTGTTTTTTTGTTTTTTGTTGTTTTTGTTTTTTTTGGATGCTCTCCGCCTGCCGGATTGGAGAGATCATCTGCCAATTTTCGGTTTTGTTACACTACTACTATTACTAAGTACTACATGTACTACTACTAACTACTACTACTACTACTACTACTACTACTACTACTACTACTACTACTACTACTACTACTACTACTACTACTACTACTACTACTACTACTACTACTACTACTACTACTACTACTACTACTACTACTACTACTACTACTACTACTACTACTACTACTACTACTACTACTACTACTACTACTACTACTACTACTACTACTACTACTACTACTACTACTACTACTACTACTACTACTACTACTACTACTACTACTACTACTACTACTACTACTACTACTACTACTACTACTACTACTACTACTACTACTACTACTACTACTACTACTACTACTACTACTACTGCACTACAATTAAATTTACAGGTTTGCGGTAGCACCATGTAAGAGTTAGTCCTTAAAAGGACTGTACTGTATCTTTCTTGAAAAGAATTAGTTCTTAAAAGAACTGAAATTCAAATGAAATTCTTTCGGATTAGTTCTGAAAAGAACTCTCTTTCGGAGAAAGAGTTGACTCAATGTTTCGATCAGTATGCTCTGATCTTCATCTGAAGAGTGCAGATCAGAGCATACTGATCGAAACGTCGAGTCAACTCTTTCTCCAAAAGAGAGTTCTTTTCAGAACTAATCCGAAAGAATTTCATTTGAATTTCAGTTCTTTTAAGAACTAATTCTTTTCAAGAAAGATACAAACAGTCCTTTTAAGGACTAACTCTTACATGGTGCTACCGCAAACCTGTAAATTTATCCTCTCACCATGGAAACCTTCAAAGAACATCTTGTACTACAATTATAACATGTACATGTAGGCTATATAATGTACATCGTATCCCAATAACATAATGTATTTCTGTCTTGTCACTTCCAATGGAACTGCATTTCTGTTTGTTCAACAGGTTTTATATAGACCTACATGTACTACAAATATTCACTTTTACAACAGACTTTATCAGTACTTAAAAAAAAAAAAAAAGATAACCTGTCATGCGCATCATTTCATATACAGGCCTACAATGTATCTAACAAACCTGAACATAAAATACTAGCCTGATATCATAAAGTACAATACACATTATATATGTACATGTATGTAAACCTACTGTACATGTACTACATGTACATACATGTACATGTACATGTACACAATCTTCGTTCAATAACTTCACACATTCACACATCAAACATGCTGGTACTCTATCAAACTTGAGGACAGAGATGGATATATCTGTTATCTGTATTTTCATAAAATATACATGTACCACATACAATATGTAAGCAATTCATTAGATAGGGATGTGTCAATACTATCAAGGTAGACTTTTTCTCACTAGGGATCCCCTTCAGACGAGCAAAGCTCATTGTATAGCTACATGTATACGAAATGCGTATAATCAGTTATTTCTTTCTTATCTGAATGTTGAAATTGAAATATTGTAACAAAATGTACAGCAAAATGGAGGTTAGGGTATTGTTCTGAACAAACACTTCATCAATAATCAGGGTCCATCGCCTACATGTATGTGAACATACAATGTACATGTAGTTATGAACAAAAATTGCAAGTCTTTCCACGAGTGTGCACTACATGTACATTGTTCATGTATGACAACTCAGCTTAATTTTGTACACTCAAGCAATATTCATTATTAAAGTTGACACTAAACATGTATGGTGTGAGCTGATTCCCCTAAAACTAATTTATTTAAGCCATAGCAGTACAGTGTCTCCTTTTAATGATGTTTTTGTAATTATCTTTTGATCCAGAATGCTAGGAATTACACATGAGCAGAAAGAGCAAAAATCATAGTAAATTTTGAGTCTACAGTGTATTTCCAATGCAGTTTGTTGTGTCGTTCACTGACAAGAGCGATTTACATGTAATTGTAAAATATAATTTAAGCTTCTACATTGGCAACGTTCTGTAAAATATATAATCACTATTTTCATGTACAAATTGGCAATTTTTCAGTATAATTTTGCAATTTTCATTCACATTGGTTCATTAAATAAACATTCTTATTCTTTCAAACTACGTAGAAGTGGAAAATAAGAATAACTGTTGCCAATTGGAGGAGAGAAAACTGATTTAATTTTGACCATAAGAAAACACTGAACTCCTATGGGTTAATACAATATTCTTATCCTATGACCCTTTGGCTGTAGATGCTTCTTTACATTTCTTCATACGAATTTCATTTGATTTTCTTCTTACAAGTGTGAATGTCCTGTTCCTATCAATGCTACATATGTAAAGTGTAAACTACATGTATATGCACATCTCTTCACACTCACCAGAACAAAACCTGATACAAGATTAGATACCAAATTTATCAAATAAACTTTCAACAAGGCTCTTCCTACTTCCTCGAGTGTGATTTCTTCTCTTTCACACTAGTAAAGCTCTTCATGACAACAATCTGAGCAAACATGTTAAGGCCACCGCACACTTTACGATCGGTCTGCGATCCGATTTGTGAAATAAATCGCTATGGCATTAAATATTGGCATTTTAACAAATGAAATCTACCCTGTTCAGGTTCTGGAAAGTAATATGAGTACTAAACATAGGGTTTTGGTGAGCTGCCAGCTTTCTTCAGGGAATAGGGGCAAGATTAGTTTCAAATCGTAGGCAGTCGTACGATTTTTGTGACGTCACTACGACTCCGAGCCGATTTGGCCATTCCACCGACTAGAAAACTCGGCAAAGTCCGTATTATCGATTTTTACTATCTGTACGACTATTCAGACCCTCAATCAAAAATATTTTTCATTTTTAAATGATTTGTCAAATGATATTACATTTTCTTCTGAAATCGGATCACAGACCGATCGTAAGGTGTGCGGTGGCCTTTACCGGTATTTAAATGTAAATTCTGAACAGGCGAACTTGAAGTTCCCCTACATACATGTAAACGTGTACATGTGTACATGTATCAGTTGCACATTGCTTCATTTGGGGTCATCAAACTTTCATGTTTTCTGTAAATTCTGTGAACATTGTGATATAATGAATTTACAGCATGATATTTATATCAATCTATTGATAACTCACAAAATTTGAAAAAATTTTCTCACAAAAAAAAGTTTCTAGTTTTAAACACAAAAGTTTATATTTTTACAGTATACTGTATGATGGGGAGCCCCTTGTCTGCGCACCTAACATTTCACTTGAAATTGACAAGCTTTTCCTTTGGTATTCTTCTAATGACTGACCTCATTTTAATCCTCATATCCTAGAGTGTAACTGTGCCGAAAATCTGATTAAAATTTGAATAAGAACAATTTCATTTTCACAAGAATAGGCGACGCTGTCATTTTGACACTAAAAAAGGGAAGGTTCCCTTGTCTGCGCACTCATTCACTTAACACGCAGTTCGGGATATTTTGCATGAAAGGTGGCATTTTCAAGGCATGTGAGTAAAAATGCATAAAATAGACGTTCTTCACCAGTTTTACCTCATTTTTTCACTGATACATATCACTAAAATTGATATGAAGATGATTGTGTTCATTGCGTCTTTTGTGATGTTAGAATCACGCAGTTACGCGTATACGCAGACATGGGCACTGCGCAGACATGGGGCACCAAACCATACATAATGCAAATTTAATTTTCTAGAAAATTCATAATTATAAAAAAAATATATATATATATACACCTGTACATGTACACTTGTATTTTTTTATCAAAACTGGCGTGAGAAGAAAATGATACTAATAACATACAAATCAGAAAAGAAGATGTAATGTAAACAAGCCTACAATCAGTATCACTGCAAGAAAGAGATTTACCCCTTCATTTCCTATTACATGTATCGTTAAGGTTTCCAAGAGGTTTGAAATAGAGAGTTTCACTTTTAAGAGTTCTGTATACACAATCTGAATATCTATCTCACATATGTATATAAGAAAATACATTAATAAAGGAATATGAATTCAATTCAAACAAGCAAGTTAGAAGTACTAGCACTTTTTTAAAACCCATTTGTCTGATCTACATGTACATGTAGGGTCTACGAAGAGTTAAAATATGGAAAGTCCACTTTTGAATTAAGTTGGGTTTTAAAAACCAAATATACAAATGAGAAATGCAGATCAGAGAAGGTTTGAGGAATATACAACATACATGTATAAAGGAAGAAAATTATGAATTTTTAAAGTTCCAAATGGATCAAACACAAATTGAGACATACATGCACATGTACATGTACAGTACATGCACCTTTAGAGCACCTTTAGAGCACCTCTCCCATTTGTTCCGTACTGAAAATGTCATGAATTTTATTCTTTTGAAAGAAAATATTTCTTTATACCTGTGCTCTACACATATTATCGGACACATGTTTTTACACTCTCCTTCTAGAAAAAGATCTTAATCAACAACCATGAAAATGGAAATTTATAGTACAATTTTCAATACAAAGCAAATGGAAGAGCTGCTCAAAATGTACATCTGCGAAACAGAGTGGCCAATTTGCATAATTTCATCCGTCACACTTTTTATCAGATTTTCCTCAAACTGTTACTTATTTGTTTCTTTTAAATATTTCCTTCTTTCAATAAACCAATTTATTTGCAGGGTTGACTTCCCTATAGATGTAAGTGACTGAAAGTTCATTTGAAATGTATGTACATGTACAGTGTACAATGTACATTACAAGTAGCATACTAATGAACAGGGAATCATTGTGCAGAAGATCCTATTACATCATCAAAGATTAATCAGTGTCTTCCACAAGTACATGTAATATCTTGCAATTATGCACTGAGCAGCTGTACAATCCACATACAAATGTACTGCAGGTGATAAATGTACATGTACAAAATGGAGTTTAAACCTGAACCTTAAGGACTAATTTGTGAGAAAATGCAAATAAGGGAATATTGATTCAAGAACTTAAACAATTCTGCACATAAAGTTGAATTTTTGAACCTCTAAGGCCCATTCAGACGAGGTGGTTTACAACCAATTTGCTAAGGCAAAAATTGAATGAGAGAAAGTAAGACTGCCCTTCATGTTTCTTGAAGATAACAAATCAAGAATATCTTGCAAAATATTAGTGTCCGTGTTCCTTGTGCGCAGCTACATACATGTACATGTATTTTATTTACCCCAACAAATATTTCCTCTTGCCATGAATCCACATAGAAAGTTGTGAAATACCTAATGTATCAGTTTTTGAGGTGGTCTGTTCAAAAAGGTTAACACTAAAGAATGATTCAATCCTGAATCCTACCCAACATCCTTTCATGTTCTACGAAGAACTCTACCCTGGAAAGCCACAAGAAAAGAATCTTCCTTTATTTAGGGGCGTATCGGGGGGGGGGGGGAGGATCCTCCCCTGGCAAAAAAAAAGAAAAGAAGACACCCCAAACCTTTTTTTTTACTTTGTTGCTTCTCAGAGAATTTTGGGGTAAAAAGACTGATGACCTTTTGTTGTTGTTTCTTTTTGCTTGTCAGATAATTTTCTGAATATTGTGCCCCCTCCCCCATAAAATCCTGGATCCAACACTGCCTTCATTACAGCCCACTGTCTGTGGAGTCTGCCCTACTTTACACAATTCATGAAATTGTGACCTCTGAGACTCTGAGACTCTGAGACTGTACATGTACACTGAATTGCATTGTATTGAGTATTCATTGTCCATATTATGGAAAACTTGATCTTCCCTGACACTGCTTACTCTAAACATGGAGTTCCTGTGTGTGACAATACTAACTACCATAAAAAAAACTCCTGTATCAAATAGGCTATACCGCAAATCAATGTTGAACATTACAAGTGCAGTTTCTTTGCTTTAAGTAAGAAAGATGCACAGGATATGCAATGAACTACTTCTGGTCAGTGACTTGACAAATATTTGGTTCTGTTTTTCTTTTTGCAAACAAAAAGTTTCCTGGGGGTTGTTTCATAAAGCTGTTCGTAAAGTTACGCATGACTTTATGAATGACTTAAGGGAAATCCAACCTTAATAGCAAGTTGCTTTGAAAGAAAGAGGAAAAATCAGGGAAGCAGATTTGTAGCTGTGGACAACTCCCCCATTCGCTTCAACACACAAAATGACTAAAATGTCACTTTTTTCAAAATGTATTACTCAGTAGGATCTTTTTCTTTCATGAGGACCTATAACAATATGCTATCTCCAATATATTTTGAGTACTGCCCTGAGGGTAAAAGCACCTCGAAGAAAACCAAAAATTAATATTTTTGTGTACGACAAATTGGAGAGTTGTCCACAAAAATGTCACAATCGAATCACCAAATTGCCAATTTGAGATTTGCATGGATGTAGTGATCTCACTCTTCAAATATCCATAACTTTCTTATTCCTTGTCCGATTTCTTTCAAACTTTCACCGTCATGTTTTTCTTATTTTCCTGCTTTCACACAAATCATCTCATTTCCAAGGTTGGATTGCCCTTTAAATATGACAAGCCAAATGGGATGCTCAATCATTTTTTATCTGCATCAGCTTAAGTTGAACTGTGCAGATGTAGATTGACAATTTTATTATAACAAACATTTTTAATGCAAAACATATTTTTTGCCATAATTCTAACTTCAAGTTTATTGGAAATACAGTCACACTTTGTTAAAACATCAGGAAAAACTTTGGGCATCCTATCTGGCACTTCATATTCAAGTCGTTCGTAAAGTCATGCGTAACTTTACGAACAGCTTTATGAAACACCCCCCTGTTTCGATGTAAAAGTTGAATACATGTAAATGTAGTGCATTGATTACATTGAAACATGATGAGCCTACTGTAAAAAAGAAATCCCCTTCAGACAAGAAAAAGTACATGTACAAGCTAATTGCTATGATAAATCATCAAATTTTATCTCATGTGACTATCATATGGCGAAACATTATAATGAACTGTGTAGTGAAACAGAGGTTTGGGCATCATTTCAAATTACAACTCCTACAGAATAAGGATAGATTTATCAAGTGAACATCATACTAGTTTTAAACATATTATTTATAACCCAACCACAAACCTAACTTTCCCTACAGTGTGCGCCTGTGAAGATGAATATGTAGATCTGTCTAAAATAAAGCTTACCTCTTCATGTCCCTCTCTGAGAACTTTATGAAGGGTATGGCAGAACTTCCAGCACACCACCGGGTTGCCCTGGACCGGCAGCCTGCACACCACGCTCCAGAAGGTCGATGCCCCCTTCTCCTGGAACGTACCGATGATGATGTCTTGAGAAGACAGGTCTAAGTCAAGGAAACATCTCTATAATGCCACCATTTCTTATTTAGTATACAGGCAATATGTTGCTGGGGGGGGGGGGGGGGTGTGCGTGTGACATCCCCACACTTAAAATTTTCTGTCAGCAAATGATTAAGTTTAGACCTTTGTCTGCATATTGGAGGGGGTGTGGAACATCCTTGTTGATGCCCTGTGACAATTGGTCAGTATTGCCCCCTAAAATCCAATTGTAGTTACTATTTATTACCCCCCCCCCCACCAATGTATTAATCAATATGCCTAGAATTATAGTGCTAAGACATGAACAACATTTATGGACATTGCATTGTTTTTTTCTACGATATTTTATTTACATTATTAGTTGTGGAACATCCTTGCTGATGCCCTGTGACAATTGGTCAGTATTGCCCCCTAAAATCCAATTGTAGTTACTATTTATTACCCCCCCCCCACCAATGTATTGATCAATATGCCTAGAATTATAGTGCTAAGACATGAACAACATTTATGGACATTGCATTGTTTTTTTCTACGATATTTTATTTACATTATTAGTTGCGGCGTTCATCACAGTACAAGTATTCACAAACAATCATATCAGTCAATGATTCAAGCGATGTCAATAGAAAAAAAAAGATGGGAAGAAAAACCAAACCCTGAATTCAAATTATTTAAAGGAGAATATAAATGTACTTATGTTCAAAGGTGAACTATATTCTTAATAATTGGCCTGTATCGCTTTAGAAATGAAATATAAGAAAAGGGTTTAAATCAAGACAATCTAGCACGCGGTATCATCTGCTAACACTTTACAAGGGGCTGCCATTTTCTTGATGATATGGAGTTGTACGTGAACCATTGGAAACCGTTCCCGTCAGAAATATATTTTTAATTCTAGAGCTAAATTGCTTCTCTTCATTACAAAACATCCCCATATATGATGGAAAATACATAACAGGTGTATACATATATTCTAAAATTAGAAATTTAGAGATTTCTTTTTAAATTCTCTGGTTTTGCTAAATAGAAATAGATTTCTTGGGCTTGCCTGGCAGAGCAGAACATAATTTATACATGTACAACGCGCATTCTGACTATTGAAGTCCATTATCTCAAAGCAGGTGAATGCATAGTTTGTCACTATTGACGCTCGGGAAAGTTATCATCCATAAATTTGAATTAATTTGCTCCGTCGCGTACGTCATAGTACCAAGACAATCGATTTATATTTAGTAAAATAGTAATTTTAAAAGGAATATAAAACACATTTTTCGTTTTTAGAATATACTGTATGTATATATCTGTTAAATATTTTAAATCTCAAATGGGATTTTGTATCAGGAAGAAAGACAATTTTGCACTCGGATTAAAAATATCTTTATGTACACATCAAGAAAATGGCAGCCCCCAGGTATCGCTAGCAGACGATAAATTTTGCTGATAAAATATTGATTTATACCCATCTCGTATATTTTAATGCAAAACTACATAGGACAACTAGAAGGAATAGATAATACATCTTTGAATAAAAGCACATTTATATTTTGAGGTTAATTCCCCTTTAATTTTAGGGATACATGATATAATTTTAGAGTATTACAGTAATCCACGGCTGGAAAACAAATCAAATCTGAGCTAAATATGTCATCCAAATGTCCCCATATATGGATATCTTTGTTCCAAGGCTGGCTTGAAAGTTTGCCAGTTTCTTGCCCTTTAAAGTTTTCACACCCGATTACGAGCCAGGCTCCCTGTGGCAACCCATCATACCATACCGTCTGTTTTAGTCATTATTTTGGGAAATAAATTCCTTGCGCAGCATTCTATATAACGTGTCCACCATATTAATACATGTATTGCAGTACGTAGAGTCGGCATAGCAAAAACCTTTCATGACAGGAATTATTTAGGGGCTAAATTGGTCACATTTTGTTCTTCAAGTTGGCAACAATAACCTTTTTATATTTAGTGCTACGTGGTTCTAATAAAATGTAATGTCTTTGAGAACAATATACAAGATTAGGAGTTTTGTCCAAAAAGTTGAAAAAATTGCCAATTTTGATAAAAAATAATGATTTTGAACCTCTCAATCTGTTGCCAATTTAAAGAATTTAAAGCTTTTTCTCCTTTTTAAAATTCCTGGCATCAAACGCAATATGGACATGCAACAAAAATGGACACAGTGTGTGCAGGAATTTTTGCTCTTTCTACTCATGCATCTGGTATAACTGTTAGGGCTCTGAATCAAAAGGTATTGAGCCATACTACAAAATGTAGAAAAATGTCGCGAAAGGGATAATGTACATGTAGGCCTCCACTGGCATCACTTTGCCACATGTTTCTACCAATATAGATTGCAGCACTGAGCCAAATCTGATTTGAATACAAATGGAGGACCGGGTTTCTGGAAGGAAATGTACAAGTGCATAGCATATCCTTATTCAATTCATTCATGTTTACATAGTCATGTCAAGATATTTTGGGAAAGTGCTTGAATATATCTTCTCATCCCGAGAAGCTTTAATGGGCCTTTTCCTGTAATTATCTACATTGTATGTGCATGAAATAACAACATTTTGGGGATCTCTTTATACTACAAAGAATATTTTCTTCTCCCGTTTCAAGCTTATGAGGAAAAAAAAGAAGAAAGTTTTGCTTCTAAAATTGTTAAGAGAGCCCCAGTAACCTTTTCTGTGCCACCAAGCCTTTGAAGAATCATCTGTACTTTTTTTTTTTAAATCTTTATTTGAGCTTATAGTAGTTCTAGCTTATAGTACTTTGTTTCATTGCTAAATTGGGTATGAAATACATGTATCTTCCATGGAATAAACATTGTTGTTTACAGTTTAGGTTCATTACATACAAGTACATTTAACTACATGTATTTCTGTTTTAGAAAGAAGAATGTAGGCCCCTACAAGGCTACATGTAGCCATTCTTTTGTAGTTTAAAACACATTGTTCAATGCACACATTCTTGGATGGGATTCGCCACCAATGGCACAAAAGAGGTTAAATACAATATATCTATCTGTTAAGGGTTGCAATACATAAAATCACTATACATGTGTACATACCAAAGTCAAGTCTACATTGGGCTGAAAGCTTTCATTAAAAAAAATAATTTTCCCCCTTTTCTCTCAAATACATATAACTCATATAGGTGCATTTTTATGCACAAGGAAGAACAATGTGGACTTTTTTCTTGCATACCGAGTAAAAGCCTCATCTGGAATTTTGTTCTCCTGAATCTAGTGAGAGTGAGTCATCAGAGAGGGTTCCATGCACTTACAGTACATGTACCTCTCTTCATAAATAAGAATTCTCATTAATATTGCTTATATATAATTTGCGAGCAATCACAAGTCAATTGAGCATGCTATACATGTACATGTGTTTTAGCTGCTGAGTGAAAGGCTCTTCCTACAGTCAGTGAAACAATGACAAGACTACACGTATTATGTATGCATTACATTTGGATCTTGCAAATCTACTGGTCATTTTATAGTAATCCTATCTGGGGGGTGTTTCATAAAGCTGTTCGTAAAGTTACGCATGACTTTACAAACGACTTGAATATAAAGTGCCAGATAGGATGCCCAAAGTTTTTCCTGATGTTTCAACAAAGTGTGACTGTATTTCCAATAACCTCAATTAAATCATGGCAAAAAATATACTTTGCATTAAAAATGTTTTTTGTAATAAGAATGTACATCTGCACAGTTCAACTCTAGATGATGCAGTTAAAAATGATTGAGCATCCCATTTGGCTTGTCATATTTAAGTCATTCGTAAAGTCATGCATAACTTTACGAACAGCTTTATGAAACACCCCCAGGTACTATTTTGCAAGGCATGAGATTAAAAAGAAAAAATATTGCATGGTCTGTACTTTTTTTCGCAAAATAAGAGATATACTGATATTTGTTGGTTCAAAATAATACTTCTTAAGAATAATCTTAATGAATCATAATGTTTTCATTTTTCTGCAGCAAGCGTGGTTTGTACAGATCCTGACTGACTTGGTTAGTGTGATCACAGCATACATGATGTCAGATGTTGCTATTGAGTTGAACATAGACAGGTAACTGGAGAAGTCCTTATTTACCTCTATGTGATATATAGTATGTGCACTTTGTACATGTACATGTAAGTGTGATCGCAGTGTAATGTCAGATGTGGCTATAGAGCTAAACATAGACAGGTAACTTGAATGGTCATTAAACGGTGAACAAGTTTATATCAATTCAAACGCCAAGATCCATAGCTTACGGCAAAAGAGGTATAAATTGACCTTTTACATCAAGTTGCAGATCTGAGATATATTCCTGTTTATAAGACAGCAAAGGAAGAAAAAGCGATGTACATGTATTGAAGTAACATTGACTGACCCATATATCTTGCATACTTGTCTATGATTTTGTCCTTCTCTTTCTATTTCTTGTCCAGGACCAAAGATGTCATGTGGTAGAAGTGGCTCTTTCTTTGACTGAAAATCAGGATTGTCCCTGTTAAATAGGGACAGTTGGCAGGTATGATGTACATGTACAATGTAAGTCTTCATCTTCACAAATTTGTCATCGTCCAATATAATTTCCTTTATGAACACAGTACTGTTACATGTACATGTACATGTAGTTGTTCCTTAAGACATTAGTCATAACGAAGCAGGTACATGTAGGCGGCCAACGAACACACAAGCCTACTCCTATGGCATGCACATATTATTTTTTGTATCTACTGTATGTATGTACACGTAGGCACAGTGTGCAGCAGAAAAAAACATGTTGCAGGATTAACCCTTTCAGGACAGGAATTATTTCAGGGCTAATTTGATCACATTTTGTTCTTCAAATTGGCAACAATAATATTTTTCTTTTAGTACTACAAGATTGTAATAAGGGGTAATGTCTTTGAAAACAATATACATGGTTAAAAGAATTGGCGAAAAGTTGAAAAAGTTGCCAATTTTGATAAAAAACAAGGATTTTGAACCTCTCAATGTGTTGCCAATTTAAGGATTTTAAATCTTATTCTCCTTTTTAAAATTCCTGGGATCAAACGCAATATTGTCATGTAACAAAAATGAACACAGTGTGCAGAAATTTTTGCTCTTTCTACTCATGTATCTAGTATATTTTTCAGGGCTCTGAATCAAAAGTTATTGAGCCCAACCACAAAATGTGGTCAATTGTCTTGAAAGGGTTAAAGGGCAATCCAACCTTGGTAATAAGATGATTTGTGTGAAAGCAGAAAAATAAGAAAAACAGGATGGTGAAAGTTTGAAAGAAAATCGGACAAGGACTAAGAAAGTTATGGATGTTTGAAAAATGAGATCACTACATCTATGCGAATCTCAAATTGGCAATTTGGTGAGTCAATTGTGACATTTTTGTGGACAACTCTCCCATATGTCGTACACAAAAATATCATTAATTTGCGGTTTTCTTCGAGGCGCTTATACCCTCGGGGCAGTACTCAAAATATATTGGAGATAGCATATTGCGATAGGTCCTCATGAACGAAAAGATCCTACTGAGTAATGCATTTTGAAAAAAGGTGACATTTTAGTCATTTTGTATGTTAGAGCGAATGGGGGAGTTGTCCACAGCTACATCACAGTGACATTACCTATTCGGCCAATTTGAAATTCCCATATGCATAGTGATTACAACTTTCAAAAATTCATAACTTTCTTATTGCTTGTCCGATTTCGTTCAAACTTTCACCAATCTGCTTCTCTGATTTTTCCTCTTTCTTTCAGACCAACTTGCTATTAAGGTTGGATTTCCCTTTAACTCTTTTCTTGCTTTGACTGACTGTCAAAACACACACCCGATTGCTTTAGATGACCTTTTTTCGCAGGTAGGCCTACAATGTCTTTGGAGCATACATGTACATGTATATCTCACAGTACAATCATTTACTAAGTACCATTACCCTACATTGTAATATGCAACTCTCAAACTGTACATGTACACGTACATGTAGGCTGTAGCCTACATTCAAGTGTACAGAATTCTCTGTACTGCCTATCTTCTCCCCCAAATCCCATCATAAATGCATTGACACATACATGTATAGTCACATAGATAGGACAATGATCTCTTCAAGGGCTACAGAGACAAACATACCCAATGAACAAGGAACTCCTTGCAATGAATAACAACAAAGCCTGTCTAAATTAGATTGTAAAGGATACTTCTAACATGTTTCTCCTTGACTGGTACTTCCTGCGAGTTGATTGCCTTGTTCACACTTGTTTGCTGAATAAAGACAAGGAAAGAAATCATCAATTAACGAAATGTAATCATGTTAACATCCGAGTTCACATTGTAATCATGTTAGTATCCGCGTTCACCCTGTAGTCTTGTTATCATACTGTGTTCACACTGTAAATTTGTAACCATATTAATGTTTGTGTTCACACTGTAAACATGTAAATATTTGTGTTCATACTATAATCTTGTTAACATCTGTGTAAAACAAGATCTGTGTTCACTATGTAATCATGTGATATCTGTGTTCACACTGTATCACTATCATTCCCACACAACAATTTTCCATTAATAATGTGTACATGTAGTCATTAGAACAGTTGTCCTGTCCCATACTGCGTACTGTGTACAGTGTAAAAAGTTCATTTCTAGGATGTAAATCATGCATGATTTGTGGTTTCACATGCCCTGAAGCATTGAAAATATTCTAAATATCAGTAAAAACATGTAAATACAGAATGAGAGCATGAAAACGTTTATTTCTCAATGTTCACATAAAAATGTAGTCCTATGATTCATTACAAGGTACATACTGTACGTGTATATGTACATGTACGTGCAGTACATGCATGGGTACAAAATGAAGTGTTTGTTAATCTGCACACACAGGTACATATATTTCAGTAATAATCATGTATGTACTGTTCTCCATAATGCACAAGAAGATAAAAATAGATATGACACAATAATACATTGATCAATGACAACCAGCTGTACGTATCTCATTCTCAAGACATGGCAATACTAACAACATTGTATCACAACACTGCTGATACAATGTACTGTATACTGCACAATGTACACGTAGGCTTCAACACTGAACATTTCACACAACCTTGTCTTGTCTTCTTGTGAGGATAGATTTCACGCAAATCTGTAAAACAGGTCTTTAATTGTCATCTGCACAATAGGCCCCAAACAAGTACAATGCAGAATGCGCAATAGGTAAGGCAGGAGTCCCTGAGATCTCCCTTCACAGGACATGCAAAAACAGTTTACATTTGAGATTTTTCGACCCAAAACTCACAATATGCCGCTTCCTTCCTGAGGAAAACACGCCTTCCATTATTCCACCCTTGCTACAAGACCAGAACAGGATCTACTGAACGATCAAACTACCAGCAGAGATTTTTAAAGTACTACAGGTAGATCAAAAACTGGTAGGAGTCTGCGTACAACTTTCAGCCTTGTCGATTACTACCGGTCTATTCAGAGTACAAGTGTCCTCCCATACAAACATGTACATGGTTAATTATAATGCAATGGTCAAAGTACAAGCAGGCCAGTTAATAGATCTACACCTTTGTTTGCCAGGGATGCAAACATTTACAGACTGAATAATTGATTTAATAGTAAACATTTACATGACACATACATGTGCACCATTGAAGGTTATTTAACTCTTCTGAGTAAAAATGACAGTGGTTGATTTATCAATTTCTGTCTTAAACTGCTTGAAAAAGAATTTTGTTAAGTTCTAAGCAAAAAGATCATAGACCTGTGCGTTATTGCGTTTTAGAAGAATTTGTATGCTGAACATACATGTACATGTATGTACAGAATGTTGTACTCATAAATAACTTCCATATAATTGAGTAATTGACATCACCATTAGGTCATAATCAAATTGAAACTACATACATTGTAAATGTATGTCAATTGGCTTAAATGATGTGTAAGTGCGGAAATAATATGTCAATGGGGGTTTCTACAAACAAAGCGTAAACTCACTTAATTCCACATTAATCCAGATCACAACTAATTAAGAGCTCTACATGTAGGCCTATCATTGAGGTAGGCCTATCATTGAGATAGGCCTGGAAGATTAAAGAGAATTAACATTTCACAGCTAAGCTCTTTCCACACATAAGCATAAAATTAAAAGTGTATGTACTGATGTATGTACATGCACATGTAGATTTAATTAGTACATCAAAGTTTATCAAAAGGGGATTTTATTTTTTGACAAGCAGTACCTTGAGTGCAGAATAAAAAATGGCTATGGGATGAGTATGAACTGTATGAAATCCATGTATAGTTTTGGTAATCCCCCACCCCCCCCCCCCATATTTCAATAGAAATTTCTTTAAATTTACATGTACAGTACGTAATGTACTTAAATGACCATAATTAATAAACAAAATATATTCTGATCATCAGATAACATAGGGTCTAGCGTTAATAGTGATCATTATATTCCACATACTAAGAATCTTGCTGTTAGATTGGTCAAAAGGTAATCACGTGATAAAACGTAGTTCTCCCAATCAATCGACCCGAGAAGAAAAGTTCATGACCTTGACGGAATAATGCTTTATATGTGTTTCGCTGATCTCTTCAGTCCATTACAGAGTCACAATGCGTTATCAATATTTTGGGTACGCGCGAAATGAAAGTGCATGACCTTTACGAATAGTCAAATTGAAAAGTGCGTGACCTCTACGAATAGTCAAAATAAAAAGTGTGTGACCTTTACGAATAGCTCCATAGGTGTACTAAAATAAGCGCGCATTGCCCGATCGCGTGCTTAAAATGATAAATCAATTGTGCGCACCCAGGTAGGGGTACGGTTTATTGTGGTTTTAACTTCTTTTGTGAATTCGGGCCTAAATGTCTTTTTCAAGAAGTACATGTAGACAATAATTGTCCTTCTTGTACCAGTTAAATGTTTCAGATGTGGAATATAAAGCAAATAATCACCTTTTGATTTCAGGCGATGAGACGTACTATCACTTCCTCGGCAATCTGAATGTACATGTATAACGCTATCTTTCCTCAGCTTCGCTTTGGAAAGATACATGTAGCTACATCTAGATCACCTCGGAAGTGATAGTTTGTCCTATCACCTTCACCAACGGTAATTATTTGCTTACTATCTACATGTACATGTAGAGATGAAAACAAAGAACGTGAACACTTGTGAATTCCATACAAGCTACACGCACACGTACATGTACATGTAAATACAGGGTCGGGCCATCTTGGCACTAGGGCGAACTCGGCACTGCGCGGTGCCTATGTTTCAAGAGTTGAAGTCCCTGCTATGCACCGTACCGATTTTAAGCCTTAAATTTCATGTTTTGTATAATTTTACTTCTTGAAATTTTCAACATATAACTTCTTTGCTAATCATTTTACACATTGATATCAAATAATTTTGAATTAAGTGTTTTGAAATGTGTACATGTAATTAATGCGAAATTCAACAAAAGTGTTTGCGATCAGTTCAACTCCCTGTGCTCACTCGGCCGCGATTTTCCACCAGGGCCGAGTTTGCCCTAGTGCCGAATTAGCCTGGATCCATAAATACAGTACATGTACATGTACCTGTGTGCATGATGATCAAATAAAAAAATGTCACTATTTGATCATTCTTGTAGTCTCGTACAATATGGAAATGATGATATTCATCTTTCAAAGGAGAATGAAACCCTGGGGAAAAATCATTTCTAATGAAAAGAGAGAATAGAGAGAAGCAATTTTTAAAAAGTTCCATCAAAATCGGTTAAGAAATGAGAAAGTTATGAAAGTTTGAAAAGTCTCAATTTTAATACTTTCTATGGCGATCCTCAAACTGGCAATGTTGCTTCAAAGTGACAGGTTTAGAAGTACAACTCTCCAAATGTTTTGTACACAAAATCTCATATTTTCCCCATTATCTTGCAAGGTGCAGCTTGTCTCCTTCTTAGCTCAAGATACATGTCATTTGAAAATTTATTTTGAGCTCACAAAAAAGACAAGCAGCATCTTTAGAGATAATGGAGAAAATGTGAAATTTTATGTAAAAAAGATATGGAGAGTTGTACTACTCTACATGTACCTGTCACTTTGAAGCAACATTGCCAATTTGAGGCTCGCCATAGAAAGTAAATTGAGACTTTTCAAACTTTCATAACTTTCTCATTTCTTAACCGATTTTGATGGAACTTTTTTTAAATTGCTTCTCTCTATCCTCTCTTTTCATTGAAATTGATTTTTCCCCAGGGTTTCATTCCCCTTTAAATAATTTATTTTGTTGTCAAAGAAATTCATACACCAGACTGCCGGGCGAACAAGTACATGTATGTACATGTATATGTTTATTGTGTAAAACCAAGGCACAGTGGCGTGTGCACAGATTTTACAAACTTCCGCAGGATTGTAAGCTGCTGAGCTGAAGCATAGACAGAATACATAATTTTAGTGATAGACTAAAGATTTATTGATTGATTTTTTTAAAACTGACTCACGAATACATGTCATTTGACACAAATGAAACTCCAATTTCCTTCTCACTACCAGAAATTAGCATCATTTTTAAACAAGAATACCAAGGTCCCAGGTACATTCTTTAGAAATAATTATTTGGGGGATACTTGTTGGTTTTCTCTTCAGTAAATTATTGACATTTTACACCTGTAGGTCTAATAAAGTTCTTACCACCAACTTCCTTCCTTCTGCCAATGTGAAAACCATATAAAACAACAAGGAAATGCCCAGGGCAGTGTTGCCTGCATTGAGCAATTATCAGGGCAAAATTTTCATTGGTGAAAAATCAAAGGTTGGGGCACTTAAAAGGGGTGTTGCCCCTGAGACCCCTCCCCCATTTGTATACCTGTAACTTAATTCCCCTTTCTTCCTCTAAGGATGATCCCTACCAACTTTGCTTACAATCTTGCAACAGGGCTTAAAGAAGAAAAAGCAAAAATGAATCTAATTAATGCCATTATTGGTCTCTTGGGGGGGGGGGGATGGGGGTGGTGCCCCAAGACTTAACCTACCCCCCCCCCCCCACCATATTGGTAGGTACCCCATCTGTATTAATGTAGATCCTCCTTGCCTAAGGATGATCCCTGCCAATTTTGGTTGAAATCCACCATCCACAATCCATCAAAGTTTTGAGATAAAGTCAAATGCAACATGTGCATAATACAGTACATGTGCACATGTATGTATAGACAAAAATAAATTTTACCATGAAAACTTAACCGAGTTAAACTGTCAGTAGGTAACCTTTGAGGTGAGGAAAACGTAAGATTTGGGTTATTGGGTAATCATTTGAAAGAGGGTGACATAAAGACAATACCTACCAAGAATGATGCCAAGTTTCACTGAATTTGAACAAATACTTTTGAAATAAAACAAAATTCAAAAGCTTAACCTCAGGTTAAGTTTTTGGAACACAATTGAACTCAATTGACCTTTGGCCTTGACTTTTGACCGGAAATTTGTTCCACATTATTTGTGATACTCTACAACACTCGTGTGCAAATTTCATGGAAATTGAACGTGTACTTTTGAAATGAGAGCATTTCCAAAGCTGTTGACGCTACAGCTGCCACCGCTGCCATAAAAAAGCGATGTCTACAGTACATGTATGTCTGGCTTTTTTGCTTACGCAGGTGAGGGCCGGGTGAGGCAAAAATTCACATCTTTTAAAAATCAAAGTACGGCATGGGCACAAATCCAGGGGGGGGGGGACAGGGGGACATGTTCCCCCCACCTTTTTGAATAACCTTCTTTCTTTTTTTGCTTGTCAGAGAATTTTGGAGGCGAATGTCCCCCCCCCCCAAAAAAAAAAAAAAAAAAAAAAAAAAAATTCAAAATGGATTTGCGCCACTGAAGTACGGAGTATTGGCTTATTGCTTTTATGCACTAAATCCTTTGGACAGAGTAAAGTGTAATTGCAGGTGCACTTGTGCAGACTGTGTACAGTATTATGTCCTCTGAATACCTTACATGTCCTTCCAAAGCAATACCATCAAACTACTATCAAATCTAATACGCTCATCCAGTTGTACAAAATCAACTACAAAGTACATGTACATTGTAAAAGTCAAACTACCTTGAAACTTTGAAAGCACAATTATCTAGATTTACGCAAATTATAAGGGATATTATGATCCTGTCTCTCTCCTACATCCCAAAACTATTTTAGGTGTATTGACATTCACTTATTTCCTCTCCTTCCTTCACTTTGTCCAGTAGCCAGACCAACTAGTCTATCTCCCAGGCAATAGTTTGCAGACAAATATCCTCATTACTTATACATAGACTGAACGAGACAAATATCTTCATTACTTATACAACGTACATAGACTGAACGAGGGTGCTTTCATAGGATTTTGGGAAGCTTGAATTAGAAGCCATCAATCATTTGAAGATTTGAAACACCAAATAGCCTACATTTAACCCTTTCAAGACAATTTCCCACATTTTGTAGTTTGGCTCAATAACTTTTGATTCAGAGATCTGAAAAATTTAAAAGATGCATGAGTAGAAAGAGCAAAAATTTCTGCACACACTATGTCCATTTTTGTTGCATAACCATGTTGCATTTGATGTCAAGAATTTTAGAAACGAGAAAAAGCTTTAAAATCCTTAAATTGGCAACACATTGAAAGGTTCAAAATCATTATTTTTCATAAAAATTGGCAATTTTTTCCAATTTTTTGGACAAAATTTATAACCATGTATGTTATTTTCAAAGACATTACACCTTATTCGAACTTATGTAGCACTAAAAGAAAAATATTACTGTTGCCAATTTGAAGCATAAAATGTGATCAATTTAGCCCTTTGATAATTTCTGTCTTGAAAGGGTTAAGAGTAAGAGCTTCACCAGTTTCACAATGTTTGTAGTAAAATACAGCATGACAGTCTTGAACTCAGGGCCTATATTACACATGTATGTTAGTATACAACTGAAATAAATCAGACCCAATACTCTGTGTTCCAACTGAGGAGCATGTTGAAAAGTTGTTCTTCAAGATTTCAGCTGCACTCAAAAGGATTTTTGAAGGCCTACAGTAGTTTAGGCCAAAACATGTCTACAAGCAATTGTAAAGATACTGTATATAAATTCCTGGGATAAATTCATAAATAGACAATGGCAGCATGGCATCAAAGTGAGCTCATCACCCCTAAATCCCAAAATAACAATGTGGCCAAAAATGGCATTCTCTTATCACAAGCAGCCACAAATATGTGAATAATTACTTATAAGAAACAGAGTTATTATTATTGAAATACATATAATGAGAAAAATTCACATTTTCATTTTCAATAAGCTTTTTTAAGGCCTCTTTTGTAAATTCACTGCTCATTTCTGTTTTAGAAATTGAAAAAGAAAATTGAAGAAAAAACAAACAAACATGCATACCAAAAAATTGAACAACTACACTAAAAAAAAGTGATGGTTTTGCAGAAATGTACATTGTACATGTACACCTTTATGGAATAAAGGTCCCTTGTGCTGCCTTTAACAAGTCTTTTGTAAACATTACATTGATAGAATTTGGATAGAAATGTATTGGTATTATGTTGACATCTAGTAGTTTTCCTATTTTCAGATTTGTGTTGGGGTTTTTTTTCTTTTGTTTTTTGTTTTTGTTTTTTGTTTGTTTTTTTTTTTCATTTGGTAACCTCTAAGATTTTTTATTCAAAGCACACAATTGCTACTGAGAAGGAAAAAATGATGGCCAATTTACTTTTCTAACGTCAATCACGCTAAAATTTTATGAAAAACCCAGTGACAGAACAGTCTTGATCTTTGGAAGCTTTTTCACTGTCATGGCAAGATCTGGGGAGCGTTTCATCAAGTGTCTTGTCAGTGATTTTTACTGACAAATTTGCTCTCAGCCAATCAGATGCAAGGATTTCAGTAGCTTATAACAGTTATTGTTACTTGTCATTGATGACAAGTTTTATGAAACAGGGCCCTGATGAGCATATCTACATGTACTACAATGTAGATGATTTGCCAATTTTTTGTTGTGACAACAATCCACTCAGGTTTTGTATTAAAAATGGCAATGAGTCTGACAGTTTAATTCAGTTTTTTTTTTTTCATTCACTAAAAAAAATTAATCTTGTTTGAGATAAATAGAGATCATACAAAGGTTAATTTGACTGATGCCTCGCTTACATGTACATGTACATTGTAAGCAGTTGAGTCTTCAGTCAGTCCGCAGCCTGTGCGAAAAGCACTTCTTTTGCAGAACTCGTATTCACACCGGGCAAGAATTATGAATATTCATGAGTAGAACTTAGAAGGGTATGGTAGAAAACTTCCAATTACTTCACTATTTCCAAACGGATTTTTACCGTTTTCGTCACAAATGAAAGAGGAAATTAAAATTCTACCAATTTCAACTTCAAATTTAGCAGTTTGACTTACATGTAGAAGGCTGCATTGCTGTTGCCGTCTGAATTACGGCAGTAAGTTTTGTGTGTACTACATGTACATAGTACATGTACATGTACATGTATTAGCGGTGACTTTTCCCTGATAGGTCATTCATGAGGCAGGGGAATTTTTTATTCAAATACTTCAATCTTATCTTGGAAACCAAAATTTTGCAGCAGAGAAAATTCCAATAGTCCTAAAATTAGGTAAGTGGGCAAATAAAATTTTGATGAATTATATCCTCCTTAAATTGATTCTGGTGTAGTACGGTACCTTTTACGCTACTGCAGCAGTGAATGTTGGCAGGACTGAAGGAACTAACCTCAGTAGCTTTCACAGGGTATTTTGTTCAGAAAACTAAAAATTAAGCCATGTTTTCTTCGACAAATACATTTTGCATCAAAATTGTTTTCATTTCATTGTTAGCGCCAACAATCCAACCCAACGATCATCAACGTCACTATACATGTAAATTTTAAAACTTTACACCAGTCATGAGTTTGGAGGAAGCAAATAAAGGCTAAAATTAATCCCCCAAAAGTCTGAAATTTCATCATTTTTGGACAGAAAAACAGATATCCAAATCCAATTGAATATGTACATGTAGTCATATTATATACCAAAATAAAGAGAAGTTCCTATGCATTAGCTGAACAATTTCTGCATTGTTTTTCTTTTGGGAGATACCTTCTTGACCCCTTGACTCCTTACAAATATCTCGCTGGGGTGGCGACCAAAAAAACTTTTTTCGCCAGCCCTCCAAAAGTCGCTCAGTGGGCGGGGGGGGTTATGGGGTCCAGTTCCCCTCCATAATTCTCTGACAAGCAAAAAAAAAAAAAAAAAAAAAGTTTTTCTGGTTGAAAGGGGGGGGGGCACAATGCATTGTTTTCCCTCAGAACGGGGGGGGGGGGGGGGGGGGGGGGACGGGTTGGGATTGCCCCCCCCCTAAATCTGCCACTGAATGCATAGGGTCTATAGATCTACAACCACTGAAGGTTTGTCAAGTTCACAGTGCTTGAACGACAAACATGTCTGGAAAATGTGATATCGACATGTTATAACAGAGAAATTTGTGCAAAATAATTGAAAAACAGCTTGCACAAGAGATGAGGGTGAACATGGTGTAGGGTGAACAAGGTGTAGGATTCACAAATACAGGGGATCAACTGTTGCAAGACAAATCCCTAAGTCAAAACATTACGGTAGAAATATGACAAATAATTTTTGAATGATGTCCATTGAAATTGAAAGTTAAAACAGGTCTCAATATTTTAAGCCAGGACTACATCGGGTACATGGTCTAAACTTAGTTAACTATAACTCAGGTTACCCCCAAAATATTGTGATCCTGAACTTTATCTTCAATAAAGATTTTTATGCCAATTCGTCTGTCTAATCAATGCGGAGAACGAGATCAGTTTTGTGTAAGAACATGCCCCTGCTGACTCCCCGGCACGTCAGGGGAAGGGAATACTCACCTGCCGCTTGATGAAATTTTGTCGCTCTGTTTCGAGGCTGTCCGTATTCCTCCGAACAGACAACCTGCTTGATAGAGATGACGCCATTATAATGAATTTTAATCAAGTAAATCCAAGATATTTGATCAAACTGCCCGAAATCGCTGTAAAATAGGGAGGAACTGATGCTATTTCGACGACGAATGCTCGATGTAAGTTCGGTGCAGTAGTTTCGTAAATTATAATATATTAAGCACATATCATATCGATATCACAGCAAGCCATTGGCCACGCGATAGAACAGCCCAGCTAGTTCTTGTCGGAAAACTTATTATTCGTCGTGTCGAAAGTGTCCACCCATTGTGTTCAGAGATTTTAATGCACTATGAGCCATGGGCAAAAATATTATATGACGGTGGCTCTTTTTTCATTTACGGTGGCTTTTTCAAGTTTCGGGGGCTTATCGCCCTTAGCCCCCGCTTATTTTTTTCACTGCTCCCCAGGGATTTGTCTCCCCTCTAGCCTTTGTCTCTTTACATTATCATTATTTATTATTATCATTAAAATTTCTTTTTCATTTTTTTTTTCTGGGGGGGGGGGGTAATCGTTTACCTATCTTTAAAACATAACAGCTCCTGTCTTTCTTTGTCATTTTTAGTTATTTTTTAAAAATTTCTGCTCATTTCTGAAAGGGCATTTAAATTTGAAACAATACCCAGTTATCATTATGATCATACGTTGCCTCCCCCCCCCCTCCCTCTCTCTCTCTCTCTCCCTCTCCCTCTTCCTCTCCTTCTCCCTCTCTCCAAGGAAGTAATAGGCAAGCCTAGTACCTCCTTGCTCTCTCTCTCTCTTATACTCGCAATTCGATTGGGAGCCCCCCCCCCCCCTCCCCGTAACAACGCCACTATTCTGGCACCCTATTATAAGCCGGATAGCTCCTACCTATAATTTATTCCCCGATTTTTTTTTTTCTTTATTAGAAAATATTTTGGAAGTTGATCTGTACCACCAACATGCAAGTCTAAAAACAATTTCGTTTTCAACATTGCGTAGATGATTGTGTATCTCATTGTAAGAAAAAGAAATATTTTGGAATTAAGGACATTTTTTTGTTTTAAGTATTCTTTCATTCATTTCTTTTCAGTGAAATCAACAGAATATATACAAAAATCTCAGCTTACTTGAAATTATACAGATATTCAACTGAAAATATACGTTTGCGTTATCTGCAAAAATGTACACATTCATGGACGCACAAAGAATTAA
Organism: Heliocidaris tuberculata; assembly: GCA_025618425.1. Taxonomy (NCBI): domain Eukaryota; kingdom Metazoa; phylum Echinodermata; class Echinoidea; order Camarodonta; family Echinometridae; genus Heliocidaris; species Heliocidaris tuberculata. The sequence continues at coordinate 23,131,748 of CM046840.1, forward strand.
TACAACTGAAAATATACCTTAAATATAACTATTCCTTTTATATGTTTTTATTTTTCACTGATAGAAAAAATGTATTAAAGATAAAGAGGAGAAAGAAAGAAAAAAAAGGAAAAATGAAATATGAGGGAGAGAAGGGGGAAAAGAGAGACAGACAGACATACCCGCACATCCCAACACAATACCTCACCCCTTCAAGCCCCCCCCCCCCCCCCCCCCCCCCCCTCCCCATCACAATCCCTGAGCGCTCCTCCCCGCACTCCGTGACTTGCAATAAGCGTAAGAATCTGCAGACAACCAATACAAAAAAAATTAAAGCAAAGTCCACTGGGAGGGATGGAAGTACAGTCCATTATAGTTCTTTATTAACATATTTTATCTATTGCACTTCACATCCAAAAGACTCCTTCCTTCATCCGAAATAAAAAGCTTCCCATTTCTTTAAGTGTAATGACAGGGTGTTATGATCTAGTGCTATCTTTTTTTTTCTTCAACTTGATTTCCTACCAATATTTCTCTCACTTCTTTGCTGTTCTGCTGTCAGGAGGTATATTTCTCTTCCTACATTGAAATATCAAATATTATATTAACAATATTACATGATTCAATAAATACATTTCCCCCACATCGCTCTAAGTCACACCAAATAAAATTCTCTCCCTGGCCAGTTTAATTCCTTTAAAATCGGCAAGTTCACCACATTACCCATGATTTCCCATAGCAACTGAATATGTTCACATTCTTGAAGTACGTGACAATATATGTTTCTTCTTCCAAAACATGCAAAAGGAGCATAAACTATATAGGAGCCAGTCCAAATCAATATAGATCATGATTCGTGTAAATAATCCCATGTAACATTTTGAATTGGAATTCCCTAAGATTACTATTAAAAGTACATTTCCTTGGTCTAAGGAAAATGTTTTCAATATCTCTAATAGACAAATCAAATAATTCTTTTAATCTATTTACTACAGGGGGACTTCTAATTTGCTGTTGAGAATAGTTGTATATAATCTCTTCGAAACAATTTCACTTAGGGGAACAATTTTATCTGAGAGCAAAAATAAAATTCCTTCCCTATCTAATTCCTTCTTCTTTTCATCTGTTATATGCTTTTGCCTTTTCCAATTAAAGGGAATTTCTCAAATATGTGTTTAACCTGCAATATTTACACCACCCTAGGGAATTTTATTACAATTATGTCCCCCCCCCCTCCCCCATTTTGAAGATTGGCGCATGTGGTATATAATTCATACCTAGAGTACTCAGTTTCAACTAAATTTTTTCAATGCCTGTAGGATATAGCATCATGACAATAAGACGGTCTATGAAGAGAGGAAGAGGTGTAGCTCATTGGGAGACAGGAGCCTGCACGTGCCCACAATCACCCCCCCCCCCCCAAAAAAAAAAAAAGAAAGAAAGAAAGAAATGAAAAGAAAGAAGGAATGAGAAAGAAAGACAGAAAGAAATAAAAGAGAAAGGGAAAGGGAATTGATGCTATAATAATGATACGACCCATAGTACACCCTCCCGCGAACCAATTGCCTTGATACTTCACATTACATTCATCGAATAATTAAGGTCGGGGCTCCCTCCCCCGATATGCTGATGCCCCGTCATGTATTTCATTTCATTTCATTTCATTTATTTCCACAATAACAGCAAATAAAATTTCAAAGACTATCACTTTACAAAATCATTATAAGCGTAGAAAATAAAAACAATTAAAAATGATACAAAATCTGGCAGAAATTTAAATTCGTTTTTTTTTAAAGTAAATAAATGCTATAGATATAATTATTGATAATACCGTACTGTATTGTGGAGTAAACCTTGGAAAGCAAGTTCTTTCAACTTCCAAAAATTCATAATGGCTTATATACGGTTTGCCCGATTTCATTCAAACATTATTATATCTGCTTGTCTGATTTTTTTTTTTTTTTTTGCTCTTTCACATCAATTTTCTATGAAGACATATTTCATTTTAAATGTGTTATATATTATATAAGATGCATTTCAGTCGGACACAAATATCACAACTTTCTCTTATAGTTGTCACGCTCTCTCCTAAGTGGAGCTTTGATCATATAAAAAAAAATATGTCTCATACATTTTATAAGTTATCCTGGTTCAAATCATAATTTGGATGTATAATAGGATATTATTTTCTTTAAAAAAATACAATTAAAAATGATGCAAAATCTGGCACAAATTTAAATTCGTTTTTTTTTTTGGGGTTTGTTTGTTGTTTTTGTTTTTTTTGTAAAGTAAATAAATACTAGATATATGGACAATACCGTATTGTGGAGTAAACCTTAGTAAGCAAGTGCTTTCAACTTTCTAAAATTCATAACCCTATCACGGTTTGTCCGATTTCGTTCAAACTTTTATCTATTTGCTTCTCTGATTTTTCTGCTCTCTTTCACAGCAATTTTCCATGAAGGTATGTTTCATTTTAAATGTGTTATAAGATGCTTTTCAGTCGGACACAAAGATCACAACTTTCTCTTATAGTTGTCACCCTCTCTCACCTAAATGGAGCTTTAATTATATGAAAAAAAAATATGTCTCACACATTTTATAAGTTATCCTGGTTCAAATCATAATTTGAATGTATAATAGTATATTATTTTCTTAAGGATAAATCAGGCTTTGTGTAGTATCCTATCATGAAAATTACCCACAAGTACCTGTAGGGGCAGATTCATGCAGTATTTTGGGGCGGGAACAATTCCGAGGGAATAAAAGTTTATATCATGTTTTTCATTTTGTGTGGAAAATGTGAAAGGTATACATTTTGGTGATGTGTACTTTTAAAAGGAATGATATTACAGTTTTTAATTGGGCGGCATGGGCCGACTGTATCCCTAAATCCGTCAGTGCTCGAGCAAAGACAAGCATTTGATGACGCTATATCAAATTTGCATGTTATATGTTCAACAAAATATTTTTACTTAAAAAAAAAAAAAAAATGATGAGTATATAGGATATTCTGCATAAACCTGGGGTAAGGGTGCATAATATATGAAGGGGATTTTCTGTTCCCTAAGACAATAATTGCTCGAATGTCCTCATTTCTAAAATACATGAAAGAAAGGATGGATGGCAGTATATATGGGTTCCCCCACCGCTTTATTGAAGAAAAAAAATGAAACTGTATATAAAGTAAAGTGTTTTATGACACACACACACACACACACGCGCACACCCACACGCACACGCACGCACACACCCACACACACGCACACACACACACACACACACACACACACACAGATCTGCAGACCGAACTTTGGCTATCAGAGTAAAACTATTATTCCATCAAGAGTACGGCTTTCCTTTGAGTTTACTTATTTATCCAGTGGCGGATCCAGGGGGCCCTGGGGCTTGGTCCCCCTCCCCTGGAAAAAGAAAAACACCCAAAACGCTCGTATGTCCCTCATTTTTTCTTTGCTTGTCTAAAAGAGTGAAAAGACACACACACAACCCCCCCCCCCCCAAACAACCGTTTATGACCCTCTTTTTTTTTTTCTTTTTGCTTGTTTGTCAGAACAGGATCATGATATTGTGCCCCTCCCTCACAAAAACCTGGATCCGTCCTCTTGCTGACTTGTTCAAAAGGGACATGCAGATTCATAAAATATGACGACAATTATATAACTCGTCTGACGACAACAATTTTGAGTGGGGACTCTGGCAAACCTTGTAGAAAAATGTTTTATCCATACAGAGATTGAACATACATATTATTGTTTGTGTATATCATTATGCAAATTATAACCGTGTTTATATTGTGTGCATTATAAGTAAAAATTCTTATTACTATTCTTCAAACAAGATGATTTTAATTTTATAATTTTAAGAATCTTTAAAAAGGGGGGGGGGGGAACACCCACATTAAAAGTTTGGGTTGAAAATTGTATCCCCCCCCCCCCCCCCATTTTATAAAACAAAAATGATTCACTTTGTGGGTGGTTATGACTGCTGTAATGAGGCAACTCCATTCTTTCCGAAACACGAGTAGAGTAATTTGTAAAGGCCTGAAATCAGTAGCCTATCTGCAATGGTAATCTGTTGTACCGAATGGTATGTGATCATTGTGCAGCATGTCGTGTGTCGCATACGTTTAATGCATATGGTCGTATATATGCATGTAGGCTACAAGTTGCTTCCGGCAGGCATCTTTGGTAAATGGTCCTTCAAAATATTAATGTGTACAAACCTCTGACAGTCGTCATACACAGGATCTACTAGACTGTAGACTGTAGAGTCATGTTCGATTTTGAAGGCCAAAGCTTCAAAGGAGAATATGAAGCCCCCAAAGTAAATGCATTTTAATATAAGCAGAAAAATCAAAGAAGCATATATCAGTGAAAGGTTGAGGAAATACGGATAAGCAAATAAAATAAAATTGCTAAATGAATGGAGATCTGAAATTGGCAATGTCCTCAATTACGCTAATGAGATGCTGTAATGTAAATGTGCCATATTTTCCAATTGCCTTATACAAATAATGTTATAAAAATCCACTTTCCTTGAATATATCTTATAGAAAATTTGATTTCATCTGTATTATATATTTATAGGTGGTCTTCACAAAGTTATTCCTCACAATATATTTCAAGCACAATGTTGATAATTCAATTTTCTTTGTTTAAAAGCTGAAATCTGATAATTTTCTTATTTATTACCTAGAGCACAAAACGTCATAGCATCTCTTTAGCATAATGAGTATTTTTCCAATTTCATTTAGTTATTTAGGTTTTTTAAATCTTCATAACCTTTTATATTCTTTATCCGTTTTCCTCAAACTTTCAGTGATATATGCTTCTGAGATTTTTCTGCTTCTGTTAAAGTGTATACAAAGTTGGGGTTTCATTCTCCTTTAAATAATTTTGTCAAATAGAGTCTGTCTATGCAGACCATGTTTAGGCAGAGAGCTCATGTAAAATGTAGGTTTACTTGGCTTGAATTGGTAATCCTTGAGCTTCTTGAAGCTATCCCGGGATCTTATCATCTTATTCATCTTTGAAAAAAATGATTCCCAACCCCCCCCCCCCCCAGTTGCACGAGAGCCTAGGAAGGATATTTCCAAGAACATTTTTGAAACCTTAACTTTCAAGAAACGCCATTACAATATGCATGCCCGGGGGAGATGGGGGGGGGGGCATGTCTCATTGTCATCCGCGTACACTTTTTCCTTTTTTTTAAAATAAAATTCTTCTCCTTTATGATCTTTATACATTTTTCTTTCAGTGAAAAAAAAAACATAAAAGGAATAGTTATATTTAAGGTATATTTTAAGTAGTATAAATTCTTTGTGCGTCCATGAATGTATACATTTTTGCAGATAAATGCAAAGGTATATTATTTTTCAGTTGTATATCTGTATAATTTCAAGTAAGCTGAGATATTAAGTGAATTACAAGTACATCCTTTGTTCTTCCATGAATGTATACATTTTCCATATTATATATTTACTTGTAATTTATTGTATAAGTTTCTGTTTATACTTATTCATGAATGTAATGTTTCTATTTTTGTATATCTGTTGATTTCACTGAAAAGAAATGAATAAAAGAATACTTAAAACAAAAAAGTACACGAAAACGGATAAAAAGGGTACTTTTTCAGCATTATAGGCGCGTAAGCCATTTTTCCATTTTTAAACCTACATAAAAACGCAATCTCTTGTGCATTTTACCCATGGAATTGATTATTGACCACCGCATTTGAGCGGTAGAGAAGCTCGAATTTTATACATTGATAAACGGTTTCTATTCACTCACTTCTATAATCGGGAGCAAAACTAGCTAAAACCCTTGAGAAATAGTCGAGAAATTCAGCAAGGCGTCGACCTGAAGTTGAGATTTCTTTCAAAATAATGTTGAACCTTTGCAGATGCTGTTTTATACACTTTGTCCTGTATTGGGGTGCAATATTTAGCAGGAGTCAGATGAAACTTAGATGATTGCTAGCAAATTTTGAACCATTTAAACTATTTAAGAACTATATTCTGGGGCACGAAATTACGAGATCCTGAAAGAATGATAGCGAGGGAGCAAAGCGACCGAGCTTTGGACAAATTTTTGTATTTCAAATTCTCAAAAACTAGGTTTCTAGTGCATTTACCCTGCGGATTTGGGGGCGCATAATCCGTAAGGATTATGATTTTTCTTCATTTCCCCCTTTTTTTTCTTTCTCTCCTTTGCGTTTTTTTGCGCCCCGAGTCCAAATGCCGCCCCGAGTCCAAATGCCGCCCCGGGGTACGTGCCCTTAGTGCCCCCCCCCCCCAGATACGCCACTGCTTGTACATAATCTGATAATTTATATTTCATAAAGAGCATGTCTAGTTGATCAATTATGAGTATTTTGTTTTTGTTTTTGTTTATGTTTTGAATGTTATACTCACTATTGTTCTGTTTTTGTCATTACTGTGTCATTCTTATTATGATTATTATTATTATTATTGTTCTGATTATTGATGTTATATATTCGAACAAAATATTAATGGATATGTCAATGAAGTTCTATACATACATCATTATTATCGAAATCATGAACAACTATATATTAAAGTTCGAAATTAAGAATACATGGTAAAAAGGATGGTCCGTAGCCCTATACTACCCCCCCCCCCCCCTCCCCCGGTAGCTAGACGCAAAGGGTCCGAAAAAAAGTGATTTTCTTTAATTTTGGATTTTTTGTTTTTTTAAATTTGATGTGTATATACAAAGTGCCTTATGTTGATATCCTTGTTCATTTATGTTTTGATGAGGTTTTGTTTTTATTTAATATATGCTTCACATCATATTCTGTGATATCGCTTTTACACCCGCTCTGTTCTACTTATAGCAACCGTTACTTTCTTTCGAGTGAAGCCCGATATGACATTGTTTTTATATAATTTGCCTTTGTTTTGCAAGATGAGGCTTTAATTGTTTGTATTCAACATGCTGTTTTTTTTGTTGTTATTGTTTTTTTTCTTTGTCTGTCTGTTTTAAATGATAGCAATATTTCTTTCAGTAGAGTACGTAACCATGACGATACATAGGATTCTGTTTTGATATAGTTTACCTTTGTTTCATTGAGGTTTTGCTTCTATTCATCATTCCGTTATTGTTTTTTGTAGCAACATTACTTTCTGTAGAGTATAGGCCTATAATCCCACATGGGAATTGGTTCTGATATAATTTTCCTACGGTTGTCAAGGTTTTGTTTCTATTCAATATGCTGCTATCATGGTTTGTTTTGCTTCTGAGGATAGGTACATTCTTTTTCAGTCAAGTATTCTGATAACAATGTACAACTTTTTTCAGTATAATGTGCCTTTACTTTGCTGTACATGTATTCAACATGCTGAGCACTGAGTTTTGTTTTGTTTTGTTTTGTTTTGATGATAATCCTATTATGTCAGCTAGGATTCTATATCAATAAATTCGAATTTGAGTTTGAATTTGAATTTGGATCACCATCGGCTCGAAGCGGGTTCGCCACCCCCTCCCCCGGCCCCCGCCCCCCGCCCCCCCCCCCCGGCCCCGACGCCAGGACAGGTCCAGAACGCCACTGGGCAAAAAATTACATAGAATTGACAATGACTATCTCCTTGGAATTGGCTCTGCTAGAATGCAACAGTGAGGTGACATTTTCCAACTCTTAGTAATTTCAAAACTCTCAAAGGGGGGAGAGTGGGGGGGGGGGGGGGGGGGGGAATTATGAAAATATTATCAGAGATACTAGGTGTGAAGTGGGCGCGCGATCGATCGCGATATACGATCTGTTGCATCAGATCATTCATCAATTAATGTGTTTTTGTTTATGAAAAGTAAGAATAATGAAAAGAAAAACGGACATTCATATTGGAAATTTAATAGTAGCTTATGCAATGACATTACATAATGTTAACCAAATGAAACAGGAGATAGTTCGGCTAAAAAGTGAGTTTGAATCAGAAATAAAAGACAAACGAGTGTTATGGGACTTTATTAAAATGAAAATAAGAAGCTTTACTCAAAAATACTCTAAACAGAAAGCAAAAGTTAGGAGACAATGTATAGATACTTTAGAGAAGGAAATTCAGGAATTAGAAAGGTTATTGTTAGATGGGATACATGTAGATGCCCAGATTTTGGAATCGTTAGATTGTAAACGGAGAGGCTTACAGGCGCTATATGATTACGCTAACGAGGGATTAAAAATAAGGTCGAGGGCATCGTGGTATGAAAATGGGGAAAGAAATTCTCATTATTTTAATCAGCTACTAAAGTCCAATAACAAGAAAAGCATGATACGGAGATTGTTTGTAACGGGTGAATGTATAAGTTGTGATGAGAAGGAAATTAATCAAGAAATTAAAACATTCTATAGTCAATTATATGCGAAGCCAGATATATTAGAAAAAGATATAGATGCAGGGTTACATCTCTTTTTGAAAGATTTACCTAAGTTAAGTAGAGAATCAAAAGAGCAGTGTGAAGGAATTATTACGGAAGGGGAATGTTTAGCAGCACTTACGCAAATGAAACTTAATAAGTCACCAGGTAATGATGGCTTAACACTGGAATTTTATAATATATTTTGGCCTGCGGTAGGGGGTTTAGTTGTAGGATCCTTGAACGAAGCATTTTGTCATGGTGAGTTAGCTGCATCTCAGAGGCAAGCGATAATTACTTTAATTGAAAAAGAAGGGAAGGATCCATTAATGATTAAAAATTATAGACCAATATCCTTGTTAAATTTAGATTATAAAATTCTTTCAAAAATTTTGTCAATTAGAATTAAGGAAGTTTTAGAAGAGGTAATTTTACCGGATCAAGTTGGTTACATCACATGCAAAATAGGAATATCGGTGAAGCAATAAGGTTGATTGTTGATATTGTAACGTGACTGGTGCCCCTGGAGGTGCTGGAGTAGCGTCCGCGAGCAGTCAGTCAGCGGGCCCAGTTCACGCTGGAACACACTCAATCGTAATCTCTAATCACTCCGTGGATTCTGTCACTCTTCACTTGGGCTCGGCCACATGCACTCACGCAATTTATCACTCAACAGACACACACACTGAGAAGATCAATAAATTACACTTACACGTTCTTTAAAGTTGACATATGCCAAAGTCTTTATTCTGGACACAGTGCTTGTACTTGCACTCAGTCGAGTCGCCGTCCAACACGCGTACTGCACTGCGATAACACAACCATATCATCATATAAGCAAATCAACTAGAGCTAGCTAGGTACTAGGTACGCGCGAACAAACAAACATACGCGCAGCGCAGTGCGACGTCACAGGACGTCACAATGCGTTAAGTAGGTAAAACAATGGAAACTCAATTTCGTGACATTACCCCGCCCCCAGAGTGGGCAGTCCTCTGACCAAATGTATAAACACACAAAAAATTGTCTCAGTAATGCTTTTGGCAAGAACGAGGCTTATAATTTAGGTATTTCATTCCTTTTAAATTGCAAACACCAACTAAAAAGAGGATACATTTTGACATAGAGTTGAGACAAATCTGCTCGAATACTTGGAACAGGTAAAAGAAATATTTACACTTAATTGTACAAGAACAAATATGAGAAAAATATCCAGCCCTTAATTCCAAATTCAACAATTTCATCCTGTAACCATGCAATACCAGTGTCCTAAAATATAAGCCCACCAATAACAATGGAAATGAGGTAAGAATTATGTACAGATACTACATACACATGTATTCCCATTTTTTTTTTTTTTTTTAGGTAGTAGAATGAAGATCATAAAAATATGGCTGGCAGCTTTTAAGAAAGATCGAAGGCACATACACTTCTTTTGGAATTCATTGCGAACAATATACATAAAAATTCAATCAAGAACTGTTCATCTAAACTCGAGTTATAAATTCATATTACTTCACTGTATCTAAAAGAGTAGTTTCTGTTAAACTCCAACAATCTAATAGATAATAATAGATAATAACAGACATAGATATAGACATAATAGATATATAATCCATAAAATATAATCCATAAGAGGAACAAGAGGTCCGTATGAAATTCAAGGTAAATCTCCTAGAAACCTGCTGAATAGAAACAAGGCAAATAGCGTAACATTTCCAAATACAGCCCAAAAGTCAATTACAAAGAAATACAGATTATAAAACATTTTCAATGTTATCGCTGAAAATCCGTGATCGCTAAAAGTGTGAGTTTAAAGTTCAGGAAGGGTGGCTCCCGCCACCAGGTTTACAGTGTAATGTCTCTTTAATTCTTCTTCCGACACCAAAACTCCATCGCTGAAGGAACGTCTTGTCGTGACCTCGGTGATTCTCTGGACACGACCGACTAGCGCCCTCTCGAGCTCCTGGACAGTCATATGGGGTCCTAGCTGATCACCTACGAGATGATGGAGATTTGTTGTTCCTGGTTTTCCCTCCCCACAGCCATGTAGATAAACCACGCCGTACTCACGTACTTTCTCCTCCTGAATTAGTTTGTTGCCCCCAGAGAAATACGTCGAAGATGACCTTTCCTCAACCTGAAGAGGGGTGCCAGGTAGGGTACGTTGCAGGTCCAATTCTTGAATTGGCCTTCCCATCTGTATCCTCCTAACCTCCGGTTCCTTTGGGGTGGCGCAGTCAACTTCAGCTTCTGACTCTGATTCTTCTGATGCTGACGACGTGGAGGGGGCCTCCTGTGCATGTTCCTTCTCCTGCAGGAGCATACTGAGATGCTTCCCTCTTACAGGCCTACTCGGAACCGCCTCCACCTCCACTGTACGAATTGTTGCCGGGGACACATGGACACTGAGCTCCCCTCCCGGACTCCGAACAGACTCTCGTACCCTGTTCTGTTTGGCTGCAGGGGTCACCGAAGTCTCTTCTCGACACCTGTCTTTGTCTACAGACCGTCTGCTGGCCCTGGTAACGTCGCTATGGGGGGACCGTCTCCTGACACTCGATGCTCTTCTCTGGCCCTCATGTCGGCTTCGCTGGTGCCTCTGAAGGTTGTCTTTTCGATAAAAAGTCCTCCCACAGTCCTTGCACTTAAAAGGCTCCCTGTGGCCGTGCTTCTCCTCGATATGTCGCTCCAAACTTCTCTTATGAGAGAAAAACTCTCCACAGGAATAGCACTTAATGTCTCTTCTGTAGTGGCGCATGGTGGATCACTGAAAGAAAATCAAGACGGAAGAATAGAAGGTTAATGTTCTGGTAACTGGAATCGTTTCTGGATTTTGAAATTCATAACTGTAGTGGGGGTTCTAATACTTGTATCGTTGTGGCAGATTTCTTTTCCTTGGTGGATTTCTTCTAGGTCGAGTCGTCTGCGAGTCATCAGGTTCTTCCACCACCTGATCTATCCTGTCTTCCACCCTCTGATGCGATTCCAATGGGCTATCAGCTGCCTCATCAGTCATGTCCTCCATGACTTCCTGATCCTGTCCGGGTTGGCTATGAAGTTCCTGGTCGATCATGTGCTCCACCTGTTGATGGTGGCCAGGCTGGCTGAGTGGTTCCTGCCCACTCTGTGTCTCACTTGGTTGGTCAAGAGGGACTCCCAACCAGGATTGTGGAGGTTCACCAACATAAGGTTTTAACCTATCTACATGAACTACTTTCATCTTCCCCCGTTTCTTTGCCTGTATCCTACAGGTCACATCGGACAACCGGTGTACAATCAAGTAGGGACCTTCCCACCTTCTTTGCAACTTTGGAGATAGACCCTTGGTTTTCGCAGCATTGTGGAGCCATACGAATTCGCCAACCGCAAATGGTCTGCCTTCAACCTTTTGGTCGTAGGTTTTCTTCTGGCGTCTTGCGCTCTGTGCAAAGTTAGCCCTTGCCCTTTGGTGTGCTGCTCTCATCCGTTGACGTAGGGTGTACGCATAATCTGTTTTCAGATTGGTTCCATCATCTGCATCATCCTGTAGTGCTTCTGTCATCAGATCAACTGGTAGATGTATCTCCCGTCCTAACATTAGCATGTTAGGCGTCTCTCTTGTTGAGTCTTGGGGAGCTGAACGGTAGGCAAGCAGAGCCATAGCTAACTTTTCGTCCCAGTCTCTCTGTCGGTTGAATGGCTCGATCATCATAGAGAGCATGTTGATCAGGGTACCGTTGAATTTCTCAATCAATCCGTCAGACTTCGGGTTATACGGTGTGGTACGTGTCTTATGTATGCCGAGAATCTCACACATTTCCTTGAAGACATGGGACTCAAAATTTCGACCTTGGTCAGAATGTAGAACAGCCGGAACTCCAAATCGGCAAACAAACTCGTTTACAAACTTTTCCGCTACACTTTCTGCTGTCTGATCAGGTATAGGGTAGGCCTCCATCCACTTGCTAAAGTAGTCTCCAACCACCAGGATGTATTTGTTTCCTCTTTCCGTTTCGGGTAGCGGTCCAACTACGTCCATGGCAACACGTTCCATCGGCATCCCAACCGAATCTTGTTGCAAGGGGGCCCTGCGTTTCTTAGCTGGTGACTTCTTGGAGGCACAGATGTTACACTGCCGCACTATTGACCGTATATCTGCATCCATTCCAACCCAGTAGAACCTCATGCGAACTTTAGCTATGGTTTTGTTCATCCCTAGATGTCCGCTGGACTTCCCGCCATGCAACTCTTTCACGACTTCCGAACGAAGCTTGGTTGGAAGGACGACATGCCAAGTTATCTCTTGCCCTTGATCACATTCCCATTTTCGGTAGAGAATCCCATGCTTGACCGCTAGTTGATCCCACATTCTCCAGTAAGATTTCTCGACACTAGACTTTGATGTCATGGAGGACCAGTCAGGTCTGTCTTTTGATTGTCGTTTAGCTTCCAAGATCCACTTGATTGATGAATCCTCTGCTTGCACTTGGCTCAGATCTGCATTGCTGATACTTGGTACTAAGGTCACCGCTTTTGCCTCTGCACGGTCACTTCGAGGTCCTGCTCGGCCTTCAAAGCTTGGTGAATCCTCATCCCGCTTACACTGGGGACAAGGCCGTCTTGACAGGCTATCTGCATTGGCATGTGAACGCCCAGCACGGTGTATGACTTTGATATCGTACTCTGCTATCACCTGAAGCCATCTGGCCATCTGACCTTGAGGATCACGAAAATTCAGAAGCCACTGGAGTGCCCCATGGTCAGTCCTGACCGTAATCTTCTGACCGTACAAGTACTGTCGGAATTGCTTCAGAAATACTACGACTGCTAGCAACTCCTTCCGGGTCACACAATAGTTCTTTTCCGCCTTGTTGAGAGCTCTGCTAGCGTACGATATGACCCTTTCCTTCCCGTCGATCACTTGAGATAGTACAGCTCCTATGCCCTCATTGCTAGCATCTGTATCCAATATAAACTCCTCCTCTGGGTCTGGGTATGCCAAGATCGGCGATTCTTGAAGTCGTTTCTTTAGCTCCTGAAAGGCATCCTCGCAATCTGCAGACCATGCGAATGTGTGAGATTTCCCAGTTAGACGATGTAATGGCCGGGCGATGTTTGCGAATCCTGCAATAAATCTCCTATAATAGGAGGCTAGTCCCAGAAAGCTCTGTACTTCCTTGGCATTGGTCGGGGTTGGCCACTCCTTCACCACTCTAATCTTCTCCGGATCTGTCGCTACACCTTCTCTGGACACCACATGCCCTAAGTACAGGACACTTTCCCGGAAAAGATGGCATTTCTTAGCTTTGAGCTTTAATCCTGCTTGCCGAAGGCGTTGGAAGACCATCCCAAGTCGAGTCAGTTCATCGTCAATTGTCTTGGCAAACACAATGACATCGTCCAGGCAAACCAAAAGTACTTCCCAATGCAGTCCTGCTAGCACCTGCTCCATAAGCCTCTCAAAGGTGGAAGGGGCGTTGCATAGACCAAAGGGCATGACTTTCCAGCTATACAACCCTCCCCGAACGACGAAGGCTGATTTCTTTTTGGCCTCTTCATCTAGCTCGACCTGCCAGTATCCTGAGGCCAGATCCAAAGTGGAGAACCATTTGGCACCTCCAAGTGCATCAAGCGAATCATCGATGCGAGGTATTGGGTAGCTGTCCTTGATTGTCAAGTGGTTCAGACGACGATAATCCACACAAAACCTCTTTGACCCGTCTTTCTTCTTGACTAGAACAACGTTGGACGACCAAGGGCTGTCTGAAGGCTCTATTCTGTCATGTTGAAGCATGTCTTGGATCTGACGGTCAATCTCTTCCTGCTCCTTGGGTGGGAACCTACGAGGTCTTTGTCTGATTGGTTTACTGTCCCCTGTGTTGATGTGATGTTTGACAAGGCCAGTTTTCCCAATGTCTGAGTCTGCAATTGCGAAAATATCCTGATTCTCACACAGTAGTTTTGCAATCTTGCCATGGAAGACTTGGTCTATCCCTTCCTTGCTTCTTTCAAAGAGATCAACGAGATGCTCTGGGACTACCTGGTTATCGACTGTCGGTAAGGAATTGTCATGGCACTCTTCTATGTCCGCTCCACTGATGAGAGTAAGATGGCCGGCAAGTGTACCTCTTCGAATCACACATGCCTTCTTCCCCGGGTTGAAGACTCGAACAGGAAGGGTGGTTCCCATCCTCTCTACAACTACCCGTGCCACGATGATGCCTTTGTGCAGGAGCTCACTACTCATAGCAGGTTCGATGAGAGCAAATCCTGTCTCTTCTTGCATCCCTGTAGTGTGACCCGGAATAACAACCTCATGACCAGGTGGCACCCTGGTAGTTGCCCCTACAACAACTCTGGAGCTAAATGAAACCCCTCGTGCATCTGTACACTTGATCCTCTCTCCCTTGACCAGCAGTTCCTTGGTCTTGAGATCAATATTGCACCCATTTGGTTCCATGAAGTCTAACCCAAGAAGCCCATCTATCTGGTCAGTATTGCCAAAAACTACCTCTAGCGGAAAAATGCATGTTCCTATCCCAAGCTCCAACCACGCACTACCTAGCGTGTCCATGCTGCTGCCATCTGCATTGTGAACTCCCACTTCTGTAAGATCTGGTCTACTAGTTGAATTCATCCGATAGTACACAGATGAAGATAGGATGGTGTCAGTGGCACCAGAATCTACCAACAACCTTGCTTTGATTCCTCTTATTTCCACTTCAACGAATAGACCACGGCGTGCTTTATCAGATCTAGGATTCAATGTGGGACCATTGCTTGGAGACAGAGGTCTTTCAATTAAAGGTTGTACGTAGCCCCTGAGCCCTGGTGTTCTTCCAGCCTTCCCTCGGGCCTCTGGGTCGGCTGAGCCTCGTTTCCCGACGGCCTCCTGTTTTCTCCTCCTTGAGGACAATTGCGCTTAAAATGCCCCTTCTCATGACACCTGTAACATTCGTCCGTGGCTTTTGGTGTTTTTCGCCTGTAGGAGTTGGGTCTCTCCCTTCTGAATTCTTCCGTACTGGTGGGTTGTTCCTGTTTGGTGATTCTCTCCTCGATTCTTTGGAGCTCTCTCCAAATCTCACTGATAGTAGCTGCCGAATCAGTGTCAACAGCCCTTGCCTGTTTCTGTCTCCTGCCGGACCGTTGTTCTTCCAGTCTGAAAAAATTATCAGTTGCCAAGGCCGCCTGGATGGCTTCATCCATAGTTGTGGGCTTGGATCGGAAGACCCCTTCCCGGATGGATTGGTCTTCAATCGCCTCTGCAAAGTGTGTCCTGGCCAACCGATCCTGGGCTTCTTCAGTAAGCTCTGGGTACGCCAACATGGATAACTCCCTTATGGCCTGACCCAATTCCTGGAGGGTCTCTCTAGGCCCCTGTCGTCTGTAACGCAGTTCAAGGAGGAAGTTCTCCGCCAACTGTCCTGGGCCAAATCTCTTCTCCAGAAGAACTACCAGGTCTTGGTATGTGATCCGCGAAGTGTCAGCTGCCTTGCTGCCTAGGATCTTCAGTGCTGGCCCCCTTAGGCTTGCTGCTAAGAAAACCTTTGCCTGGTCATCGCCCCAGTTATTTGCAATCTTGCAGGCTTCAAAATGGCTGAAGTAATCCCTCCAAGGAGTCCTCCCATCAAATTTGTCGGGCGTTACGTTTGGCTTCGAAAGTGTAACAGGACATCGTGGCTGAAATTCCATTGGTCTGCCTACAACTTCATTCATGTGCTGCTGGTAGTCTGGGAGTCTCTTTCCCGATGTAAGAACATCGGAAATATCCAAGTCTTCTCTACGTAGGAAGCTTGCTCGTATTCCCTTCTCTGCCTGACGACCGGCTGTAGATGTTTTGCTTGGGGGCCACTGTGCAGCAAGTTCTTCCCCTTCACCAGCTCCGGTCCGCTCGTTTGCGACTTCCACTCGTGTAGGTCCCTGAATTAGTTGGCATTCCTGCATTGGTGATTCAGGTCCTTGTGTATTGAATGGTAAGGTAACCTTTCCATCCATTCTGGCTGCGAGAGTCTCCATTGACTCATGTTCACGTCTAACAGTGGGCTGTTTTTCACTGTTAGATTGATTGGGGAAACTTACCGGAGACTGATTGATTTGCAGCCGTTTTACCTGCTGTCTGAGAAGTCGATTTTGTTCTACCAATGACTGAATTTCTGCCTTAGACCGACGTAGATCTTCGTCGCTTCGCTGTACTTCTGCTGCAAGCACTTCCACTTCGTCCTCCATAGTCACCACTTGAGAAGCCATAACCCAGGCGCTTTATTTAGTTGCTGTCTGTGCCGTTGCTAAGGAGAGGCGGTGATAAGAATGGAGGTGCTATATAGACGTTCTGTGTTGAAGCGGTGAGGCGCTATATGAGGCGCTGTGTTGAGGCGATCAATGGAGGTGCTACAGACGTTCTGTGTTGAAGCGGTGAGGCGCTATTTGAGGCGCTGTGTTGAGGCGAGGGATGGAGGCGCTATTGAGGCGCCGTATTGAAGTAATGAGGAACTAGATATGAGGTGCCGTGTTGAGGCGATAAATGGAGGTGCTATAGACGTTCTGTGTTGAAGCGGTGAGGCGCTATTTGAGGCGCTGTGTTGAGGCGAGGAATGGAGGCGCTATTGAGGCGCCGTATTGAAGTAATGAGGAGCTAGATATGAGGTGCCGTGTTGAGGCGATAAATGGAGGTGCTATAGACGTTCTGTGTTGAAGCGGTGAGGCGCTAGTCGATCAACCTTTCGTCTATTAAATATTCATCTAACACATCTAGTTCATAGTGGTGCTGATCTATCTGTTTATGCTGGTGAGTACCGTGTCCTTTCCGTTTCCAAGTTGTTTTATCCCACCGCTAGCCACCAATGTAACGTGACTGGTGCCCCTGGAGGTGCTGGAGTAGCGTCCGCGAGCAGTCAGTCAGCGGGCCCAGTTCACGCTGGAACACACTCAATCGTAATCTCTAATCACTCCGTGGATTCTCTCACTCTTCACTTGGGCTCGGCCACATGCACTCACGCAATTTATCACTCAACAGACACACACACACTGAGAAGATCAATAAATTACACTTACACGTTCTTTAAAGTTGACATATGCCAAAGTCTTTATTCTGGACACAGTGCTTGTACTTGCACTCAGTCGAGTCGCCGTCCAACACGCGTACTGCACTGCGATAACACAACCATATCATCATATAAGCAAATCAACTAGAGCTAGCTAGGTACTAGGTACGCGCGAACAAACAAACATACGCGCAGCGCAGTGCGACGTCACAGGACGTCACAATGCGTTAAGTAGGTAAAACAATGGAAACTCAATTTCGTGACAATATAGTTATTTTTTACGATGCATAACAACATACCCGGATATTTAGTAGCAGTGGATTTCGAGAAAGCATTCGACTCGGTTTCACATATGTTTTTACAAAAAGTGCTAAAAGAGTTTGGATTTGGACAATTATTTCGCAAATGGATCAAAGTAATGTATAATAATGCTCTTAGTTGTGTTTTAAATGGGGGAAATTCAACATGCAGGTTATTTTAGAATAGAAAGGGGAGTAAGACAAGGAGACCCAGTGTCACCGTATCTGTTTATTCTATGTATTGAGGTTCTTGCACATATGATACGAAATGATAATCATGTTTTAGGTATTCGATGTGGTTCAACTGAGGTAAAACAAATATTGTACGCAGATGATATAACACTTTTTGTTCGAAACATGGAATCGTTGAAAAGATTGGAGGTTTTGATTGAAAAATTCAAGAATATGTCTGGTTTGAAATATAACAAAGATAAAACGTACATTATGATGATAGGTCCTACTAAAGACATAGGTAGGTCGCTGCCTTTTGGAAAGGAAGTACAACTCGTTAGAATACTAGGAGTGTATTTCAGTTTAGATGTAAATGTAAAGGAGTCTATGAACTACAAAGAGATTCTGAGTAAAATAAAAAAGTCCTTAACATGGTGGAAACAGAGAGATCTAACGTTGATGGGAAAAATCCAATTATTGAAAACTTTTATATATTCTAAACTAGTGTATGTAGCATCTCTCATCCCTGTTCCAGAATGGGTGTTTCAGTCTTTGGACAAAATGTGTTTTGAATTTTTATGGAAAGGGAAAGATAAAATTTAAAGGAGTACCTTGTTCTTAAATTATAAGAAAGGGGGGCTTAAAATGATGGATTTTCGATTATTTATCAAAGTGCAAAGGATCATGTGGGTTAAGAGACTCTTAATGGGAGATCAACGAATGAAATGGAAACAATATTTTGAATATGCAATGCACCTTTATGGAGGAAAATTTATTTTTCAATGCAATTACTTTGTTGGAATGTTAAGGATAGATCTACCTCCATTTTATTCAGAGTTATTAGATACGTGGTTAGAAGTAGGATATTTAAGAGAGAAGTATGATGATTTTAAAGGAAAGGAACTCCTTTTTAATAATCATAGTATATAATTTTTCGTGGTTCTAGTATATTTGATCATAGCCTATTTGCAAAAGGCATATTTCGACTGGAGCACATTATTGAAAAGAATGGTAGATTAAGATCGGATGATTATTTCATCAGAAAAGGTTTGTTTACATGGAACATATCACGAATAAAATATATTTTTGGAATGATCCCAGATAGTTGGAAGAAAAAAATGGTGAGAAAAGAAGAGGAGAAAATAGGATTAGATAAGGGAGAAATCAACTTTGTATTGGGTGACAGAGTAATACCCTTAACTGAAATCCCATCAAAAAGATTATACCTACTGTTACTTGATAACAAATCTGAAAATTCATCTGTTCTGAATAAGTTGAAAGATTCGTTTAATATACCCATTATATGTGCAGAAAGAGCATTTACTAATTTAAGGAAATGTACTCTTAATAGCAAGCTACGAGAATTTCAATTCAAAATGTTAGCATTATTTATACAAACCATCATTTGTATCGTTTTGGTGTAGTTTCAAACAATTCTTGTTCCTTTTGTAAGAAAGAAGAGGAAACATATAGTCATGTTTTTTACGAGTGTGTTCACATTCAAAATATGTGGGAAAAGGTTAGCATTGAATTCAAGTATCCTATTTTGAAAGATTTGAACTGGGAGAAAATTTATTTAGGAATTAATATGGAAAATGTGGGGAGAGAAGATTTAGTAAATCATCTTATTCTATTAGTTAAATATATGACTTTCCAATGTAGGAAAAGAGCGACACCTCCGACGGAAAAAGAAATTAAAGCAATGATGTCAGACAATCGATTAGAAGAGAAAAAAATTGGCTTTGGAGAGAGGTACCCTCTCATTACACCTTAGAAAATGGGAACATTTTGATTTCCGGGACGAAGAGATGGACATGGGGAGCTAAGCGTGCTTAATAACATCAAAATCATGAAGAAAATTCTGAACTGCAGTTTTTTAAAATCTGAGGCGGAACAACGGACACAATGGGGGGGGGGGGGGGGGGGGGGGGGGGGGGGGGGGGGGGGAGGGGGGGGGTTCTTTTTTTCTTTTTTCTTTTTTTTTTTTTTTTTTTTTTCTCTCATTTTCTTCCTTTTCATCTTCTTTTTATATTTCCCCCCTTTTTTATCACAAAGACTTCCATATATTGCATAATTTACTATTTAATACATGCATGTAAAATATTATGGTTACTCATTATTATGTAATTTGGCACAATGATACTGCATGTGAATATATTTGTTTGTATATTTTACCTTGATTATTGCGAAAATGTTATTTTGAAAAAGGAAGTAATAAAAGATTCTTAAAAACAAAAAAAAGATACGACGCGACGACGGTTCCATTTTCCATTATTTTAATTTGCATTTTTGAGAGCGCGCTTTGTTGGCATGGAAATTAAGGAGCGTTTCTCATGATTCTTTACATTTCTGGCGTAGATTTCACATTTTGAAGTGGATTACATGTGTTAGGAACAACATTTTAGTCAAGATACTTTGCATTAGGTAAGACGAAGGAGTTTTAGTCTTTCATAGATTCATTTACGATGTCGACGAGAAAACTGCTGTATTTCCAACGTTAATCCTTCTGCTGGTGTTGCGAATAGTTGTGCGGTAAATGATGTGGAGTGTGGTAGAAATTGCCCCATGTATTGAGATTTGTGTAGGCCTATATGGTGATAGAGATTGGTTCCATTCATCGATGGATGATCGATGGTACACTTATTACATGTACAACAAGCTTATCTGAAGATGGTGGTCAATTTTTGAGGCTACATTTTCTTGAGTTCTAGTCTGACCAGAGGAAAGAACATTTCATATCATTTCAATGACAAGTTTTCAGGAGATACATTATGATGGGTGACCAAAGTTCATGCACATTTAACTTAGAATCTAGATCTAGGTCTATTTAGAAATGTCATAATTCGAGCGATCGCCAATAGGGTAAAAATGCCCGGATGTACCGTTTTTGGCGAATTCTCATTCAACTTCCGGGACCTGTGTACTTCCGGTGTATACAGATGCTAATTTACAGTAACCGCGGTAGACTCTACACACTTCAGGAATTTTTCTTCAAACTTATCTAATAAAAGTTAAGGTAATCGTAGAATTGTCATGGCGAGTGTTTCTCAAGACCTCAAGAATATGACCGTTCTGCAGCTGAAAGCTTTTCTGACAGAAAGAGGCATTCCATGCAACGGAAAACGCAAACTCGAATTGGAATTGCTAGTACGAAGAGCCGCTGAATGTTACAGCGTTATTGAGCATTGCGACCGGGAGGCGTCCGGCAGAAAGCGACGACGGGTGCCCGCTGCGGACGGCTCTGTTTGAGACTTAAATGACAAAGCCGTATCTTGGAAAGCTGATTTGAGAGGTTATGCACGGCCGCCGGGTCATTCACCGACCGGTCAGATTCCGGAAGTAACTAGGTCACAAAAGCTGTCCCACATTGCATAGCAAACGCACCCCGATACCTGCATCCGGGCATTTTTACCCTATTGGCGATCGCTCGAATTGAAACTTAAAATTTAACTTGTTAAACTTTAAGATTGAAAGATATGTCACCATGCCCATGGTTGCGTTCTGCTCATTAATCATGATAACAAATGATATTGTTTAATCAAATTTACATCAAAACATTAATATTATTTCTAGGCTATAGGATGGGGGTTTATAGATCTATGCTTCTCACTCTTTTTTTTCTTCTGCTTTTACTTCTTCTTTTCCTCCTCCTCCTTCTTCTCCTCCTCCTCCTCCTTCTTCTTCTTCTTCTTTTTCTTCTTCTTCTTCTTCTTCTTCTTCTTCTTCTTCTTCTTCTTCTTCTTCCTCCTCCTCTTCTTCTTCCTCGTCTTCCTCTTCCTCTTCCTCTTCCTCTTCTCATGCCTCTTCTTTTTGTTCTTCACTCAGTCCTAGCAAGTTAGCAACATTAACCCTTTCAGGACAGAAATTATTAAAGGGCTAAATTGATCACATTTTATGCTTCAAATTGGCAACAATAATAATTTTCTTTTAGTGCTATATAGTTCGAATAACATGTAATGTCTTTGGAAACAACATACATGGTTATAAAGTTTGTCGAAAAGTTGAAAAAATTGCCAATTTTTATGAAAAATAATGATTTAGAACCTCTCAATATGTTGCCAATTTAAGGATTTTAAAGCTTATTCGCATTTTTAAAATTCCTGGCATCAAATGCAATATGGTTATGCAACAAAAATGGACATAGTATGTGCAGAAATCTTTTCTCTTTCTACTCATGCATCTTGTAAATTTTTCAAATCTCTGAATCAAAAGTTATTGAGCCAAACCACAAAATGTGGGCAATTGTCTTGAAAGGGTTAATAAAGATCTACATCACATGTACTCCATGTGTTATACATGTAAATCTCTGCTTGAATTAAACAGTTTGAATTTCCCTCTATTGAATTTCAACCCATTCATACAACATTGTACATAATTCACTACACTTTAGTCAAAATCAGCACTTCTATGTCTAAATTATTTACCTGCCTGTAAAGAAATATCAGGCCAATTGGGCGTGCGATGCGGGGTGCGTTTTTTTTTTTTGTGCATAGCACAGCGCAGAGAGCCCATCCCCCGAAAAAGATGTATCACGAATGACACTTTTTTGTTTCATACTGTACCTCAAAACAAATGCAACATGAATACTATCAGTGCAATATTCTGACATGCACCCTATTCAACATACAGTGTACATTCCGTATCTATATTAATGAGCTCACAAATGTGAGGACTTACGATACTCCGCTAACTAAGCGTCTGAAAATATATCAGCTAATTTTATCTGCTAATTCGGATGATTCCTTCATATATGTAGCTGTCAAATGAGTTTATAAGTGGCGGCAGCAGAACTTGGTTCATTCATTAGTGTACATGTACATGTAGTCCCATATGTGCATTTTTATGTATGTTCTAAATATAACAAGAAATTGGCTATAACAAGGAAAACCCTTTGGTCGTGACATGACGGCTCCCCCTCCCCCTGTATTATGAATTTGTCATAAAAAACAAAAAGTGTAATGAAGTAGAGTCTACAGTGTATTTACCTATGTAGAATAAAAGTTTAAAGTTCAAAGTTCAAAATTCATTTCCGTATTTTTGTAGAATCCATATACATGTATCAAATGATATTTGAAATACAACATTCAAATTTAACAATCAATACATTACACAGAAAAAAGCAATCATCAAAATGAGACAAATAGATATGTCAAAATTTGATGGGATCACAACTTAATACAGAAATTATAAGATTGATCCCTTTGAAAATTACCATAAAGCCTAGAGATGTGTGATAATTAATGTCATAGTTCTGTAAATCATAGTTGCTTTCTTGTTGACCACTTTTAGTAGTCGGCACTTCCATTCCAACGAGCCTGCTTCGACGAGTGATGACAAGGACCTACTAACGCTAGAATACTCAACATGGAGAACTACCATGTCTTGGAGCTTATCGGAGAGGGGTCTTTTGGTAAAGTCTACAGGGGAAGGAAGAAATACACAGGCAAGGTAAGTTGAACTGGGGGGGGGGGGGCGTTTCATCAAGTGTCTTATCAGTGATTTTTACCAACAAATTTGCTCCCAGCCAATCAGATGCAAGGATTTCAGTAGCTTGTAACAGTTATTGTAAATTGTCAGTGAAAGCAAGTTTCATGAAACGGGGCCCTGCTGTATGAAGGCCGCTGTACATACGCCTTATAACCTGACTAAAAGGCTGGTCAGACCTCACCGATTTAGATAACAAGATTTTTCATTAAAGGCTGGTCTGACCTCACTAATTAAGGGTACATCCTATAGCCACCCTACTAATTGACATACACGAACATACTCAAACATGCACAAAACATGATAGGGTAACTTCAATCGAAAATCTTGTTGTCCTTATTGGTGACGTCTTACCACCCCTTAAGACTAGATGGTGGAAGCTATTGCAAGAAGATTAGATATTTGAAAGTTTCACTGATGATTTCTCTCCAGCTGAGTCACAGACTGGTGAATATTAATATCGAAACTGCCTTATTGTCAGAGAATCTTAGTGACGTTCTATATACATGTATGTATGCAGAAGTGGTTTAATTGTATGTAGAAAAACATATTGGAGGTAGAGAGAGAGAGAGAGAGATGAAATGATGCTGAGAAACAGTGATTTCAATATTGTTAAAAACCAGGTTCAACTTTTTACCAACACTCCCTTTCATTTGAATATTAATTGTTACCCACCTACCCTGGCTAAACTGAATTCCTCTCTCTCTGCCCTCTCTCCTTTTTTCTGTAGATCGTGGCCATGAAGTTCATCCCCAAGCTAGGTCGCAGTGACAAAGAGCTAGACAGTCTGCGCAAGGAGATCGAGATCATGAAGGAGATGCATCATCCAAACATCATTGAGATGTTGGATACATTTGAGACGGACAAGGAGGTGAGGACGAGGCAGAGGCATCATCCCATTCTAACATCCAGAGGGATGGGGGGGGGGGGGTGTAGTAGCCCCAAGGAAAATTATTCCTCTATTGATGTTTTCATTAATCAGTTGCTTTCTTTTCTTGGTGTATGATTGTTAATCATGATAAATGTTTCCATTTTGTGATATTAGTTGGCAGGATATTTCAAAAGTAATAAGTCATAAAATTGAGGGGGGGGGGGGGGGTGGTATTGTTTCATGATAGAATGCTTGTTTAAAGATAAAGTTGAGTTCTGGTCATGCGATTACATTGTGAAAGAAATGGTCTTAAAGCAATTGGGAAAGTTGATCATGTCTACATAAGAAATGCTGTATACTGTGATGTTTTGGAATCATCAAAATTATAAGAAATTGACCCAAACTCACTGAAAGGTACATGCACGGTGCTCGGACTGCAAACACTTGTGGCATGAATGTTTGGCCCGAACACTTCAGCTATTTCTCGTCATATTTCGAATATGAGGGCATTTGAAAAGCAATCCTTTTGAGGGGACATTTTCACTATGATGTTCTTCCATACTGACGTAAAAGGAATGAGAAAGCTCACAAATTATATTTTCACCTTTCCCAGAACTCAACCTTCTCTTAAAAGGTACCATATATTTTTGAGAAATTATACATGTTGAAAATAAGTCCAAGAGGTTATGGGAATCAATATTAAATAGGTGATGAAATTTGTATGTAATTCCTTAAAAATGACTCCTCCAGCTATGATGATACGTTTGACGTAAGAGCAAGTCGTCTGTAATATGAGAGTAATTATTATTCTTACTGAATATAAGCATGGCTTTCCCACTTTTTATACTAAGCGTTGATCATTTTTCATTATATTTTCATGGTTTTCTTTCCTCAACCAATTTCACAATCGTCAAAAAATGTTATGAACCTGTAGTCACTTAATTTGAAATGTGGTTATCAGACAATATCATATAGTGTTGATATGTACACCTATCTCTTTTTCACCTCCTATCTGTCAGGTCGTAGCAGTAACGGACTATGCAGAAGGAGAGTTATTCCAGATCCTAGAAGATGATGGTACATTGCCTGAGGAGCAGGTAATACACATACACTGGCTTCAAATCACCCAAAAGGCCACATAACTTCTTACTATGCTTCCCTTCGAACTGTCCATGGTCCCCTTCTTTATAGATAAAAGCTTAAGTGTGATTCTTTTGAATGTGTAATGTACGAAATAGTCTTATATCCATGTATTTCATCCAAAAATGACAATCTCTTCATATGACTGTGGACAAATGTTTGTTTCTGGAATCACTACCATTAGTCAATGGTCTTATCAGAAGATTTTTCTCTTTGACTGAAATGAATGGATAAGAGACTTTTGTTGTATGGGACACATCTTTATGGCATCATTCTAAAGACCAATTAAGCCATGCCCTCTTGCTGTCATATATTTGGGATTTGTTATGAATATTTGAAATCCTGAAAGCGCTAAATGAATGGAGATCTGAAATTGGCAATGTCCTCATTATGCTAATGAGTTCCAATACGTTCCAATTGCCTGATACAAATAATGTAAAAATCCACTTTCCTTGAATATATCTTAGAAAATTTGCTTTCTGTATTATAGGTGGTGTTACTGTTCATAAATTTATTCTTCTCTATATATTTCAAGCACAATGTTGATAATTCAATTTTCTATGTTTGAAAGCTGAAATATAATTTTCTTATTTATTACCTCTAAAGAGAGAGCACAAAAACGTCATAGCATCTCATTAGCATAATGAGTATGTTGCCAATTTCATTTAGCAACTTTAGGTTTTTTAAATCTTCATAAGTTTGTTATTCTTTATCCGTTTTTCCTCAAACTTTCAGTGATATGCTTCTAAGATATTTCTGCTTCTGTTACGGTGCATACAAGTTTGGGGTTTCATTCTCCTTTAGTCAAGCATATCTACTTTTCCCCTTTACACATCGTACAGGTGAGAGAGATTGCCTGTCAACTTCTGTCAGCTCTCTACTACCTCCATGCTCATCGGATCCTGCACAGAGACATGAAACCTCAGAACATCCTCCTGGGCAAAGGAGGCGTGGTCAAGCTCTGCGACTTTGGCTTTGCCCGGGCCATGAGTATCAACACTCTTGTCCTCACTTCCATCAAGGTATGCACAGTGCTGGGATGAGTTAGTTTATCACTCTCAAAACAGGAATATTCAAGGGCTAATTTGATCAGCTTTTCTTCTTCAAATTGGCAATATGGTATTTTTATTTTATTGCTACATTTTTCTATGAAAAAGTAATGTTCGGTATCTGAAAAGTATACATATACAAAAACTTTATCAAAAAGTTATTTTCCTTTTGAAAATCCTTAGCATCAGTTCCATCTAAATTACAAGATACTTTGAGTTTTACCAATGGTCTCTTCGAAACAATATGACTCTCAACCCATCGAAATGTCATTGTATGCATGTGTCTTTTTCAAAGAATCCTGTTCAACAGAGGCATCTTTTTATTGGGGATGTTTGTTTAAATAATGTACAAAAAGCAAAGATATTAGGAATCACTGTGCAGTGTAATTTGAAATGGGACAGTCATATATCAGACCTCATATGTCGTAGCAACAGAAAACTTTATATGCTTCGTTGTCTTAAAACATACAGATTACCACTTTGTGATTTAATAACAGTCTACAAGGGATACATTCGCCCAATATTGGATTATGGTGTACCTGTTTTTGATGGAAACCTTACACAAAACCAAATTATATGTTTAGAACGCATTCAGAAAAGAGCATGTAGAATCATGTTAGGTGATCAATACATTAATTATGACAAAGCTCTGGAAGAGTGTACTTTGCAGCCATTGTCAGAAAGACGTAAACAATTGTGTACTAGTTTTGCCTTATCTCTTGTCAATAGCCCAATTTGTAATAACTGGTTACCTCTTAACACTGATGTAGATTATTCATTGCGGAGAAGGACAAAGTATCGCCAGTTTCACTGTAAAACCAAACGTTACAAAAACAGCTCAATGCCATATTTAATTCACTTGCTAAATTCCATCTGATCAGTTTTGAATAGTCAGAAATTTTACTGTCTGCTTTAAATATTTTCGTTATTCATTTATCATAATTTTATCACTTGTAATGTCTCTTTTAAATGTTTATATTGAATAAGGTTTTCGGGTGATTCATGGCATATCTGTATAACAACAACTCAGATGGTGTTTTGGGGTTTTAACTGATATATTCTTAAATTTTTGTGTGAGGATTCAGAAGGAGATCTTTAGTTTTTACATAGCGATGTAACGGTGAGTCCATGGATGGGCGAGCATTCGTATGAGAAGGATGAGTGGTTTGCGTACAGGAAGGGAGTTTATAGTGTATTGTTGAATTTTTTTTTTTTAAGTTGGTGTAAGTTGTGAGGAAGGACATGTATGAATGAGGTTGGAGACTGAGTGTGAGAGGGTTTGTGCGAGCAATCATATGGGACTGCTTACTCATCCTTGGACTCACTCATGCTTCACCGCACTTTATTTTTATTATTAATTTACTTTTTACCTTTGATCTTCACACATAAACCTTGAGTTGTTGTTATACTAGACTTTATGTAAACAGTGTTTTTATCGAATTTGTTTTTAAGTAGTTTTACACCATGTCATTGCAAAACTTGTGAATTGTACATAATTCAGCCTTTTGGCTGCGAAGTGCAATATTAATAAAACCTTTTCAATTCAATTCAATTCAATCAAACACCATTTTAGTATAAACACAACAGCATTGGACACAGTGAGTGTGGAAGTGCTCTTTCATGCTTCTGTTATAGGGCTCTGAATAAAAAAATATATGACTAAATAAAATAAAGTGTTAACCCTTCATTGCGTACATGATCTTGTGATCATTGAATGCAAAATATGACACAACATGCTTTGATAGATGCAAAAATCTCTTTGCAAATTATATCCAGTTGTGTTGGTGTAAAGGATAGGATTTTTTTGAGTGGACTATTTAATATTGGAAATATTCTCTTCTAATAGGGCACTCCTCTGTACATGGCACCTGAGCTAGTAGAGGAGAAACCTTACGATCACACGGCCGATCTCTGGTCTCTTGGATGCATCCTGTATGAGCTGTTTGTGGGGACACCCCCATTCTATACCAACAGCATATTTCAGCTTGTCAGTCTTATTATCAAGGTAAGTCTTACTCTTTTTTTTTTTTTTAATGTTCAGAGTTTATACATGAGTTAAATAGAGTTTGTATTTTCCCTATTAGTTGTAATGCTTAGTGGCGTGGTCAGGGTTAATGTTTCTCATTCCCTTTTGTTACAGGATCCAGTCAAATGGCCCAAGAATATGAATTCAGAATTCAAGGTAAGATATTCGCACATGGCATAATGTCTCTTGTTACAACTGTATAACTATTCGTTTAATTTCAAGGTTAGTGATTTTTATGTGCTTATGCTGTAAAACGAAAAGTCCAGGAATGGTTTTGTTCTGCATCTCT
Organism: Heliocidaris tuberculata; assembly: GCA_025618425.1. Lineage (NCBI taxonomy): Eukaryota > Metazoa > Echinodermata > Echinoidea > Camarodonta > Echinometridae > Heliocidaris > Heliocidaris tuberculata. The sequence goes on from CM046840.1 coordinate 23,160,472, forward strand.
GACTGTTTGTTTTGATTCTGATCCCAGTCCATTCCATGTTTATAAAGCTCCACTGCAACAGTCAAGAGTGTACAGGCACTATTTAACTATTTAAGATAGCTGTTGAGAAATCTTCGGAAAGATCATGAAAATTAAGATTATGTGGATGGTAATAATCCTTCAGAATTTCTGTGCAATTTTCCTCCAGGTATGAATTTGACTTTTTGTGTATCACAACAGAAGTAACATTTTTATTGTTGTGTTTTGAAATACAACACTGATAACCCCCCCCCCCCCCCCCCCCGAAGCGTTGCTAATTTTTTTATTAAATTGTCGGACATGTTTTTCTTAGACAGTACATTTCACAAGCATGTCACAATAATGAACTGTCCATTTTAGTAAAAGATATTAATTTCATGGGTAAATTTTGAATGCAGACATTTAACCAGATTAAATACTAATGTTTAGTAATGTTTGATATTGTTTGTTCTTTGTAACTAGGATTTCCTGCAAGGTTTGTTGACAAAGAGCGCCAAGCATCGCCTGACATGGCCCAGTCTCCTCTATCATCCCTTTGTGGATGGAGGGGTCAAAGGTGAGACAATATTGAAAAAAAAAGTTTTAAATTAAAAGACATGACTCAGTTTTGAACCCAGGTCTGCATAATTCAATTTGTAGGTGCAGACAGAGAGCTTACTATACTGCTAGAACTCGCATCTCCTCATGTGCTTTTTGTTTTATCATTTCTAGTTTCAGACTCCCTGACGGAGCACCCGTTCACCCAAGCACCCTCTGCCGAGGAGGTAGCTCGCAAGGAGAAGGCTGTGCAGGAGAAGTCTTCTAACGTGGCCCCAGGCACCACCATCATGAGGAAACTCAAGCAGAGAGAGCAGGGCCCGCCACCGGTGAGTAGCCTAGAGGAGATCATGGGATGCATCATTCTGGCATAAGCCCTTTATGCTCAATACGATCTGACTGCGATCCCATTTAGAAAGAAATTGCAGTAGTTTTAAATACAAAAATTTTAAACACCTTAACCCCTTTCATATCTTGGTCAGCTAATTCCCCCCCCCCCCCCCCCCAGAATTTGAGAGTGGAATGATGTGTTTGGATGAAAAAGAACTAAATTTTTCTTCCAGACTCGGAAACTATTACCACTATCATGATGTTTATATTGCTGGAATATACTTGTATGTCATATGTGTCCTGAAATTGTTTTCAATCAAAATTTCACTATTGAAAGTCAAATTCACGACAATTGACCAGAAGGAAAAAAAATGATGCATAGTTATTAACATAAACTGCAGCCAAGATTTTCAAGCTACAAGTCTGCTACATCGTCAGCCTTTCCTGTAAACATCCACACCCATCCACACACAAAAATGATGCTGGGAAAAATTGTAAGAAGCTACCTGCACAGCTATATTAATCAGGAAAGTCAATTAGCGAATATGACATTGTATGGGCAAAAGAGAGAGAAGACTTTTCCTTGAATACAATGAAACCACCTCCATATAAAGACCACCTGTCTATAAGGACCACATTTTGGGGTTTCCCTTGATCAGTACAGTGACACCTGCTTTAGCGATTACAAGAAGGCCCGCAAGCCCAGTGGTGAGAAAGCATTGCCAAGAGTGAGCCCTGGCCTAGCATAGGTTTTGTTGTTTAGTACTACAAGCGCATGTTAATATCATTTCATTGTTTGTTTGATTCTTAGGAGGAAAAGAAAGATGGGGCATGGGGAGAGGGCAAGAAGCCCCATAAGCCCAGTGGTGAGAAGGCCAAGGCCAAGCCTCGTATTGCCAAGAGTGAGCCCTGGCCTAGCGTGAAGGAACAGGAACCCACTCCTAGGGAGAATCGCATCACGCATGATTACAAGCAGGTGAGTGACCTTGGGAGATAAGTGACCGTCAGGGGTGACGAGATGTTTAATATCGCAGGAATTTTTTCTAATTAGTTGGTTAGATTTTGGAGGTTATGAATAATAATAATAATAATGATAGTAATCATCACCATCATTCATTCCAGCCCCCAAAATGTGAAATATTGCCTGGAAGTTGTAATATTTTTGTGGGGGAGGAAGGGCATTGTTCAGAATCATTCAAAAGTGTCATGGATTGCAAGAACAATTGAGGCAAAAAAAAAAAAAAAGAAAGAAAGAAAGAAAAGGAGAATGAAATATTGTAAAAACACATGAAAAGTAAAGATAGATCAACAAGCTAATATTTTTCTACGCACAAAACGATAATCAGTTTGCCTGAAAATTCAAAGTATTACAAGGTAGATGCTTTTTGAAAGCGAAATAAGCTCTTTCATTTTCACTTGTAAATTTAGAACATACCTAGAAGGGGGCAGCAACAAGGAAGAGGATAAGGACAAATTACATAGACTAGAAATCAATTTTACGTGGTCTTGTGGCATGCATGTTTAAAGATGAAGTTGAGTTCTGGTCATGATATTGAATTGTGAAAGGAACTGTCTCAAAGCAATTGGGAAAGGTTGATAATATAGCACATAAGAATTGGTGTATGCTGTACTGTTTTGGAATCACCAAAATGATAAGAAATTGACTCAATCCTGCTGAGAGTCACATGCACTGCACACAGAAATGTGTATATGGGACTACACACAAATGTTCGGCCCGAACATTTCAGCTGTCTCTTGTCATGTTTTAAATGTGAGAGCATTTGAAGAGCAATCCTTTTCTGGGGATATTTCTACTATGATAATCTTCCAAACTAATAAATAACAAAAAGAATGTGAAAGCTCACAAATTATTTTTTACCTTTCCCAGAACTCACCCTTCCCTTTATAAAATGATTGTCTTTCCAGGAGTTTCCCAGTGTAGAGGTGGAGAGCAGACGGGTATTGAAGAAAGAAGGAGGCAAAGCGAAGGACATGAGGAAAAGCATTGATAATGTCAGGCTACAAGAAGAAGTAAGTTTAAAGGGTATGCAGTGTTAATTAGGAAATTAGGAAAATTGATAATAACCTTTGCACATATCATATTTGAAAGGCAAAGATTCATGTGATATGAAAAAGATATAGTTTGCAGAATGAATACATAAAAAGGTAATTTAAATATTAAATTATTTCAAATTTGTATAAAAGTTGTTTTTTTCCTGCAAAAAAAAAAAGGTAATCTTTAGAGTTTGAATGTGGTATCAACTTTACAGCACTTTTTCATAGAATTTCATAGAATGAACTATGATTATCTTTCATTGATTGATGGTAATTTTGATATTGATTTACGAACATAAGCAAAGTAAAAGCACATTACATTTTATATAGAACAATGTTATGAATATTCTGTTTAGGCAGCAAGTAATGTAATTACAGCATATCTTATGAGATAAATATGGAACTTGGCATTCCTCGCAGGATGTTGACAGCGAGGATGAGTGGGACTCCCTCTGTGACATCACCAACCCAGGGACCACAGATCCCCGGTCCATCGAAGCTCTGCTCCAGGACGAGGCCTTCGTGCAGCGCATCACCTCCAGACTTGAAGAAACGTCCAAACAAACGTTGGAAGGGATGCTGGAAGGTGCATCCAGACTCAGGCTGGTCCTGCGTGTCATCAACAATCTGCTGGCCTACAAAGGGTAGGATAATTGGCTGCTATTTTTATTAAAAACATGGTTTGTTTTTTTTCCCCCAGGGTTGTCTCATCAGTAACAATAGTGTTCACCCTGAGGGCCCTGCAGTCATGTTTAATTTTACCCCGACTTTAGCCAAGCTACCATGATAAGGTGCTCAAGCATGCGAGGAATTTCTTCCTAACGTGTACACATTTACTTCATCTGGGTGGAGAGCGGCAAATGAAGATTAATGTTTGTCGGAGGGCATTAGTGCATAGTCCCATGACTTCTCCACTAGACCAAGACACCTCCATGACACCTGCAACTTATTACCAACAGTACAACATTTTATCAAAAAACAACAAAATATATAGGACTGAATGACATCAGCACTTTTGATGGGAGATGAAGATACAGTGTAGTATTGCAGCTAAATTGAAGGTTAACTTTCATTCTGAACATGAATTGACATCATATTTATATTTGGTCTGATCCCAGCTCAAGTTGGGCTTTTAACCTCATACTATGATTGGTAACATATAGGGCAAAATAGCTTTGACCTTGCCTATACATGTACATCTGCTCTATAATAACGATTTTATTTTTCTGTCTTTTTATCCAGTTTTGCTGATCTCCTCACTGACTTTTGTCACATGACTAAAGTACCAATGTTGCCTTTGGATGTCCTCAGCAAAATGAGAAATAATGCAACAGTCAAAGAGGTGAGTTATATCTTTCATTTTTTTGTTGATTGTTCAGTCCTAATTGTGATGGGGAGCAAGGTGATATGGTTGGTGAAAAAAGTTTGGAAATCCTTTGAAATTATTCCTCGCTAGTCATGGTTAATATTTATAATTTATCCACTTTTTACTTGTTGTTATGAGACTCTCTTATATCTCGTAGTCTCAATGTGCTTGTGCAACAAAACCACAAAACATTGAAGTGACATTGTTTTATAGTCAATCAAGTACTATTTTGCATGGTCTGTACTGTTTTGGTAAAATAAGACTCTATACTGATATTTGTTGGCTCAAAATAATACTTCTTAAGAATAATCTTAATGAATCATATGTTTTCCTTTTTCTGCAGCAAGCATGGTTTGTACAGATCCTGACTGACTTGGTTAGTGTGATCGCAGCATATATGATGTCAGATGTTGCTATTGAGCTGAATATAGACAGGTAACTTGAGAGGTCCTTTTTAACCTCTGTGTGATATATAGTATGTGCACTTTGTTAGTGTGATTGATTGCAGTGTGATGTCAGATGTGGCTATAGAGCTTAACATAGTAATTGATAACAGTGAACATGGTATTGATTCATACACCAAGATCCATAGCTTACGGCAAAAGAGGTATAAATTGACCTTTTACTTCAAGTTTCAGATCTGACATATATTCCTGTTTATAAGTGAGCAAAGGAACAAAAAGCGATGTACATGTATTGAAGTAACATTGACTGACCCATATATCTTTCATACTTGTCTATGATTTTGTCCTTCTCTTTCTATTTCTTGTCCAGGACCAAAGATGTCATGGAGGCATCTCTTAACTTTGCTGGTATCCTACCATGGTTGATACACATCAAAGAAGATGAAGATCTTAATCTCAGGGCACAGGCTGTCTGTGTAAGTCATTTGCTTCAGAATTATCCTATCCTATCCAATCCATAGAGTATGTGGTGTAGTGCCTTTTCCTTGCAGTTACAAAGCGCTTCACGATTTCCTCCACAATGTAGTATGATATTCTTCACATCTATTTATCCTGGTCATCCTTCTCACTCTTTCTTCCTCTCCTTCTCTCTCTCTCCCCCTTTCTCCCCCCCCCCCCCCCCCCCCCCTTCTATCTCTCTTTCTCTCTCTCTAAAGGATGCTGTTTTTCAGGCTACTGCCTAGTTTCAGGCTTGGACACCTTCCTATTTCAGGCTTTTTCAGGCTTTATAGTGAACAGCATGTATGGGGGCTACAGCTCTCTTGGCCTCTAAAAACCAACTAGCATCCCTGCTTGCTCTCTCTCTCTCTCTCTCTCCCTCCCTCCCTCCCTCTCTCTGACCCAAAACTTAAAATAATTGCTACTCATTCTGTAAAAACAGAATGTCTTTATAAAAGCATTAATCACAAAAAAATCTGGCAAGAAGTCAGGAGGAGTTTGTGACAGTTTGTGATATCTATAGCCATTTCAGCCATAACTTCTCATATTTTATCTTGTTTGTTATTTCCAGTGTTTCATTTATCAATGCGAGGTAATGGACCGGAGCCAGGAGGAGTTTGTGACGGGGTACTACGCTGGTCTCGCAACCACCCATCTACAGGTGGTCTCTGCTCTGCTCAAGACGTTACACCAAGATGAAGCACTCATCAAGAAGGTTACAAGTAAGTGGACCATTGTGTCCTTGAGCAGGGCATTTCATTGTCCCTGCCGAACAAAGTTCGCGAGGGGACTATGAAACAGGCTCCGTACATGTGTGCGTGTGTGTCCGTCCGTGTGTGCTCAAGATTTACTTCTTCTCTGTCATTTCTTGGCAGATTTTGATTCTGATTGCTCTGACTGATAATGATAGGTGAGGGCTTCAAAACTTCTACACAAAATTTTCAAATTCATTGATTATGCAGATTTATGCAAATTTATTCAAAATCATTAAAAATGCTACTTAATTCTCCTCTATTCTTCTGTATTCTATTCTATTTTATTCTTCTCTATCAGAAATTTCAAAAATTAACGCCATTCCAAAGATCTACACTTCTGGCGGGGACATATATTATGCATCGTGTAATTTACTCATTTACTCATGTACACTGAGGTCCAGCTATCTATCTTACTGCAACCTCAGCGAGGTTTGTACTATTCACATGCACACAGCTGTCTGTTAGGTTTACACGGACCGGTATCTTGTGCAAATATACATTTCTGGCCAGGATCTAAATCATTTTGCACCTCTCATATGTTTAAAGGGTACCAATCACCAAAAATAATTTTGCTCTGTATGTTAGAGGTTGCATGTCGTTATACTATATTCAAAATATGGGCTTCAAATATTAATTCTGTAATGAGATATTGCAATTTTGATTACACTCTCTATGAGCGTAAAAGCTTAGAGGGGGGGGGGAGAAAGGGGGAGAGAGAGAGAAGGATAGGAAGAAGCTCGTGAGTAGACTACTCGATGCACCCGTACGCTTGTCAAGGTAAAGGCTCGCGCGGAACCAAACTCTGAGTTGGTTCCGCGCGAGCATTTTTATGTTATCCTTTATTTCCTTCATACTCATTAACTTTTGACCTATAGAATACCAGACAAAGTTCTTTGAGGTTGATTTTATACTTCCTAGCTGTACACAAATTATTTTTTCAGGTGATTGGTACACTTTAATATTCACCTTATAGACGGAAAATACAACAACTTCACACAGCTTCGAATTATTAGTGTCTTGCCATTGATCAACAGAAATCATTAGAGTTTAGTCGAAATGAAATTATTTCTGACCAGTGAAACAGGATACAAATGTTCACATTGCCCTTATGCTTATAGGTGGACCTGAGGGAGAAGCATTTGGGGATCGCTGGGAGCAGATGAGTGGTGTGGCGATAGGGGCCCTTGCAGAGCTTGTCTATATTCAGCAGGGACTGGACACGTGTGTGGAGGGCAAGCGCAAGGTAAATAATCGTGTCGTACCAAGACATTTATGGGTATTCTATAAGACAATGTAGAATTCAATGCTATACAATAATGTAGGATGTAAATGCTTACCCAAAATGCTGACTAATATGACTCAATGATGGTCCTTAATTATTTTATTGTCTTAGCCCTTACTTTACCCCCTTTACAGTTTGCATAAAAGTATTTCAAACTGCTGTAATTTTAAGCCAGGCCACTTTCTGAATTTTTTCTTACAAGTCTTGTGCTTTTTTTACAACCAGTTTTTGAAAACTGTTTTTACCATTACTGAGTCATGTGACTTTTTGGATGTTGTTCCATTGTTGTGTATTTTCATGTTCTGAATTCTCTTCTCGATTGCACCTTCAGAACATTAATCATGTAGAGTTAGTGCATTGTAAATAATCTATATCATTATTGTTATTGTTAATACGTCCTGAGATGATCTATTCCAAGCTTTATTCATCTGCTATTCCTCATAGATGGCTGCAGCATTAGGAGATCTGCTTGCTGAACCTAGCCACCTGGAACTAACAGATAACCTGATGAAGTATATTGCCCATCCCTCATTTTGTGAGAATGCACTCAAGGTATGTCAGTCACTGCCAGAACAATACCTGCACTAGCAGAAAGGGAGGGCGTTTGACTGTTTGAAATTTCAGAATGTATACTGTATATATTGTGTCATAGAGAAAGTTTTTTTTTTTTTTGAACTGTTTTGTTTTTATTAACAAATTTGATAAAAGTAAACAAGAGCAATTGATTTTTCTTGTTATATGCATTAGCGACATACTTTTCAAGATTTCTATTTTATAGCTACATCTACCACTACAACTGTGTGTACTTCTATATCTACAACTACAACGGCACATGTAACTACAACTACAACTACAACTACAACTACAACTACAATTATAACTACAACTTCAACTACAACTTCAACTAAAACGACAACTACAACTACAAAAACAACTACGACTACGACTACGACTACGACTACTACTACTACTACAACTACAACTACTACTACTACAACTACAACTACTACTACTACTACAACTACTACTAAATTACATGTACTACTACAACTGCAACTATAACTACTACTACTACAACTACACCCTAAAACTACAACTACTACTACTACTACAACTACGTCAACAACTACTACTACTACAACTCTAACTACAACCACAATCACAACCACAACCACAGATACAACTACTATTATTGTTGTTATTACTACTACTGGACCATTTCACTGAACTATTACTACAACTTCTTTGATTAATATATAACACAGTGATTGTGCTTTTACGATTGCTGCTCTATTTTTGTTGACTGATTTTTAATCATGTACTTGCAGGCAATATACTTTGGATGTCAGATGTCACCGCAGCTATGTAAATACATTGCTTGTAAAGAAGAACATGTCAGTCTCCTCCTGTTAGTCTTACAGGGAAAGGTAAGGAAACATTTTACATTTTTAAAGGATTTTACAGAAACTTTCTCTCAGCATTTCCAGACTGTGTTTCACGCTGAATTTCATACTGTCTGCTTCAGACTTTGAGTAAAACCAACTGATATCTCCATTTGTTTTTTTATGTATCTCCATGTATTTGTTTATTTGTTTGCTTATTGTTGATTTTTTTTAATCCCTGTGTTTGTTTATTTGCAGACTGAGATTGAAGACATGAGTCAGAATATAGTTTATGAGATGTGCACACATATCCTGAGTACTATCGTCGTCCAACTCCAAGCAATACCTGAAGTGTGAGTGAAAATGATAATAAAATGAATTATTGGACTTTATGAAGCTTATTTTCCTGAGAATACCAAACAATGAATATTATATTTACCTGGCTTTAACCGATGTACATGATGATACCCTCAAGTATTCATGGAATTCCTTCTTACCAGTTTCCTGTTTACTAACATACGCAATACGAATGTTGACAAGTGTTTTGCCAAAGTCTTATCAGTCATGCTTTTCTACTTTAAGGCAACTATTTTTTTGCAGTCTGTAAATATGACAAAAATAGGTTATTGCTTCTTTGTTGACAGATTTCTGAATGCCAGTGCCCTGTTTGCAGCCATCTTGCTTGATTCTCAGATTGCAAGCCATACAGTAAGTATCATCATCATCATCATCATCATCATCATCAACATCATTATTATCATCATCATCATCATCAACATTATCAGCATCATTATCAACATCATTACTGTCATTATCATTATCATCATCATCACCATCAACATCATCATCGTCATCATTATCACTTTCATAATAATCATCATTCTCTTTGTTATCATTGTCTTCATCATCATCATCAAAATCATCATCATTATCATTGTTATCATCAACATCATCATCATCATCATCACCACCATGGACATCATTTTCATCATCACCATCATCATTATCATCATTGTCATTACCTTTTTCATTATCAGTATCAAAATAATCACCATTCCCATCATTATCATTGCTATCATCATCACCATCATCATTATCATCATCATCATCGTCATCACTATACTTGGAGCTTCTTTTTTTTTTTAATAAGTGAAATTTTCTTTTCCCTTGCCCCTTCTTTTGTTGGTTGTGGTTTATAAGCTTGCTTTGCCTTGGAACTTTCCCATTTGTAAAGAAATATAATTTTCTGGAAGAATCAGTGCACATTGGCAGGTGATGTGGCAAAGTTTCAAATTTTAAGGCAGCACTGGTCTTATGGTATTTTTACTTAAATTGGGTTGTTCAACATCTCTTTTGTTTAGACTGCAGCAGCCCTGTTAGTGAGTCAGTTATTACATCATGGAGTAGCGCTACAGATGCCAACATCAGATCTATTAGATGCAGTCCAATCAGCATTTAATGACTTAGAGCAGGTAAGAAGACTTCATTATTTCGTGTAATTCCCATCTGCATGTATCACATCCTTTTGTTTTCATCACTTTGCCATATCTTGTAATCTTTAAAATGTTTTTTTAAGGACTTTATTCCTTTTTTCTTCTGTTTGCTAGGCTTCGCTCATGCTTTAACCCTTTCAGGACAGGAATTATTTAAGGGCAAAATTGATCACATTTTGTTCTTCAAATTGGCAACAATAATATTTTTCTCGTAGTGCTACATGGTTCAAATAAGGTGTAATGTCTTTGAAAACAATATACATGGTTAGAAATTTGTTGAATAGTTGAAAGAAATTGCCAATTTTGATGAAAAACAATGATTTAAACCTCTCAATGTGTTGCCAATTTAAGGATCTCAAAGCTTATTCTTGTTTTTAAAATTCCTGGCATCAAATGCAATATGGTCATGCAATAAAAATGGACATAGTGTGTGCAGAAAATTTTGCTCTTTCTACTCATGCATCTGATATATTTTTTAGAGCTCTGGATCAAAAGTTATTGAGCCAAACCACGAAATGTGGTCAATTGTCTTGAAAGAGTTAAAGCATGGATTATATTATTCCTTGTATTTGATTGAAATAATGACTGAAAATATCTATTTTGCTCAATATTTTCTCAAATTTTATTCTGTGTCTGTTACATGTACCAGGTATAGATCACTGTATGACACACATTTACTTATATCTAACATTGCCTTCTGTATTCAATTCCATCTTATTTCCCATATATAGATTGGTATACCTGTGCAATACCTATTTAGCTATTGGGTCCAAGATTGGGTTAAAAAAAAAAATTAACAGATCTTTGAATTTTTCAGATGCCCATTTAGCTACAGGATCTAAGATTGCCTTTTGTATGTCTGCCTCATTATGCTGTTATTTTATTGATCCATGTACATGTACATGTATAATTGTCATTTAACTATGGAGTCTAAGATTGCATTCTGTATTATTCATTTCCTTTCCTTGTATAGATCTGTGTAAGATGTCCTTTTGACTACGGGATCCTAGATGGCCTTCTTCTCCTCCTCTGTCAATTCCTCAGCATAGACCAGACCATGGTCAGTCGATACTTGATAGAGATGGGTGTTTGGGAGCTCTTATGGCATAGGTAAGCAGTATGATCTGTAGAAGCATAGTTCCTTAGCATTGATCAGACTGTTGCCAGTCATTATTACCAGTCAGAGATAGGGGTCTTGTAAGCAGTAGACTTTATCAAAGCATTGTTCCTTCAAATTGATCAAATTGTTGTCAGTTGTTACCTGATAGAATTGGGATCTTTTAGCTCGTATGGCATAGGTAAGCAGTAAGATCTGATAAAATATATTTCCGATGATGAGACTGAGTCTGTATTATGATCCTGTTATCAGTTATTTATTTCAAGGTTATTGGAGGGCAGTATTCGCTTATTGATAGAAATAGGCATATGAGACATCATATGGCATTGATGGGTAGCAAAAGTAGTTATTCACATAAGCTTGCTGAAACCTTAAGAAGGAAGGTTAAAGCAATGTACAGTCGTAAAACGAAATCATCTTACACTTCTGAATGATGAGATTCAGTCAAGAGGTTGAAATTTTAATCCTAGCCGGTTTTCAAAGTGGAATAAAATAAACAGTAAAGCTTGCTTGCATGTATCATGGTATTCTTTTTCTTTTTAAAGCTCATGTACAGTATTGGTAGCAAAAAGAAAATTGGAAAGAAATATTTTAAATATAGTCTCATGTTGTTCTCCTTGTATCAAAAGATGTCTGTAAGAGATCATTTGGTATTCCATCTATGATTTCTGGTGAATTTCAGTGTAAATATCTGTAAGGAATGCTTGATCACTGCCATTATGCTAGGACCTTTCCACCCCGACGGCTCCCTGCACAGCAATCTTGGGGCTTCGCATAGAGACAGCGTGTGTGCACTGTGTGTAGCTACTCATCATTGGTTTTACACGTGTGTGTACAGTGTATAGCACATGCTGCCTTTTTACGTGCATGTCCTGGCACATAAATTAGTTTTTGCCTCTTATTTGTTTAATATTAAACTTTAGGAGGCGAAATCTTCACAGTGTCTTAGTATTGCTAGTATCTTGTTATTTATCAACAAAAATTGAAGAAATTTGACGAACAATTTTTGAGGGCTTACCAAAACTTTACATGACCTCTAAGCAGGACTACAATTCTGTTAAGTTCCCACTGATTAAAAGTTTGAATTTACAAAAGCAAAGCTTATTGGCTCTGTGTTTCCTTGACCATGAAGGTTGATGCAGACACTTGGCATCCAAGAGTTACCCTCGAACCCCACCCTCCCCAGAGACGATGAGGACGAGGAGGGGGAGGAAGATGAGGAACAGGTGATGCAGGTCGTCTGTAACCCTGAGTGGACTTTGGTCTCTCCGTCCGGCCTGGCAGCCTCCTTGCAAGTCATCCTGATTATATTCACTAAGGTCAGTAGTTTTCAGAGTGGTGATGGTAATGATGATGATGATGATGATGATGATGATGATGATGATAGTGATCATAGACATTGAAAATGGTGGTTTGGGGGGGGGGGTGGTGGTAGCGATGATGGCTATGCAGTGGTTAGGTGGTGGTGATGTTGGTGATGATTATCGTGGTGGTGGTTTTGGGGATGCGATGGTGGAGTTGGTTGTGGTGATGGTGACAGTGATAGTGATGATGATGATATTGGTGCTGATGATGACAATGGTGATGATGATAAGATGATGATTAAAGGAGCAAGTGTTATGTTAGCATACATCTAAAAAAAAAAAAAAAAGAAGAAAGCTTTAAATTTATGAATCTTTCTTCTACTTTGTATCTGACAGGAACCCTACCACTGTGTGCCTCCATTCTGCAATTCTAATGGTATGGTGATGCTCACTCTGAGCTCTCTGATTTCACAAGAGTTTCTTGCCATCTTAGCATCAAGGTAAGAGTCCACTTTCCCGTGTCTATCTATCTCTTGTACATTCTTCCTTTCTTTCTTTGGATGTGGATGAACCTCCTCCTGGCTTTTAGTTTACCCTGTCTTTCATCTGTTTCATCCTCTTTTTGCTGTCATAAACTTTCTTTGTATTCACCTCAATTTCTCAATCTTCATTTGAATACCTCAGTCTTTTTTTCATCTCTCTGTCTGTCTTCCATTCCCACTTATAACAGTCCACTTTTCACATAAACCATCTAATTCTCCATTCCCCTTTTCCCTGTACATTACTGTATGTAAAATATCTTCCCATCTTCCTCCAGTTACATTCCTTGCAGTCTTTATCTTAATCGTTTGCTCTCATTATTACTCTTCCCCCTCTCCCTCTCTCTCTCTCTGTTACTTCTCCCTCTCTATCACTCTCTTTCCATACCTCTCTCTTTCTCTCTTTCTCTCTTTCTCTCCTTTCTTTCTCCCCATCTCTCTCTGTCTCTTCCCCTCTCTTTCTCTCTAAAACACAACTTTATTTGGGGGGGGGGGTAAAAATTCATTGGAGCTTTCTTATCGTACTAACATAGTTATCTTTTATTGTCCCCGCCGAACGAAGTTCGCGAGGGGACTATGAAACGGGCTCCGTACGTGTGTGCGCGTGTGTGTGTGTGTGTGTGTGTGTGTGTGTGTGTGTGTGTGTGTGTGTGTGTGTGTCCGTCCGTCCGTCCGTCTGTCCGTGTGTGCTCAAATGTTAGAAAATGCTACTTCTCCGTCATTTCTTGGCCGATTTTGATTCCGATTGTTTTATCTGATAGGGCTGGGTGGGGGCTTCCAAACTTCTACACAGAATTTTGAAATTCATTAATTATGCAAATTTATGCAAGTTTATTCAAAATCGACGAAAAATGCTACTTCTCCTCTATTTCAAATCGGATTTTGATTCCGATTGTTTTATCTGATAGGGCTGGGTGGGGGCTTCCAAAGTTCTACACAGAATTTTGAAATTCAATAATTATGCAAATTTATGCAAATTTATTCAAAATTGATGAAAAATGCTACTTCTCCTCCATTTCACATTGGATTTTGATTCCGATTGTTTTATCTGATAGGGCTGGGTGGGGGCTTCCAAACTTCTACACAGAATTTTGAAATTCATTAATTATGCAAATTTATGCAAATTTATTCAAAATTGACGAAAAATGCTACTTCTCCTCTATTTCACATCGGATTTTGATTCCGATTGTTTTATCTGATAGGGCTGGGTGGGGGCTTCCAAACTTCTACACAGAATTTTGAAATTCATTAATTATGCAAATTTATGCAAATTTATTCAAAATTGACGAAAAATGCTACTTCTCCTCTATTTCACTTCGGATTTTTATTCCGATTGTTTTATCTGATAGGGCTGGGTGGGGGCTTCCAAACTTCTACACAGAATTTTGAAATTCATTATTCATGCAAATTTATGCAAATTTATTCAATATGGCTGAAGGTTCATAATGTTTTCATGTTTGATATTTCAGTTGTATACATGCATTGTTGGTATTCTCTTCTTTTGCATGCAGTAACATTATTATTTTATTCACTAAAGTTTTTCACTGAAGTTTTAAGGTTCAGGCTAGTTAATTTCCACAGATCTGCACTTCCGGCGGGGACATTTATTACGCATTGTGTAATTTACTCATTCACTTGTTACTATTGCATTGCTTCTTTCGACAGTGAAAGCAAAGAGCAGAACTTATCCGAGCTAGTCCTGGACATTATCCTCCATGTGTGTCAGCTGCTGTGTTTCCCGTTCGCCTTGGACACCCATGAGATGATGCTATCAGCAATCTTGTCCAGCTTCAGACAATGTCTCCTTGTGGAGAAGCTGGTCTCCGCCTGTCAGAAATACGTCCCTCTTGAAATGACCGAAGTCCCCATGGGTGAGTTGAGCATCTGTTTGAGAAATTTTATTCATGAAATGGACTCTACATGAATGTTGCCAGCTGGAAGATTGTAGTGCTTGTCTTGTGTGACTATTCAATCTAATGGACCACATTTTATCCTACCAGAAAAGTAAATGCAGAATGTGTAGTGCTTTTTGCTGCTTCTGAATGTAGAGTTGTGCGATACATGCTTCAGTGACAATTGCTCCACAGTCAATTTCCTTCCCTTACCGAATTCCTGACCTCAACCCTGGACCAAACATTACAATTCACCATAACCTGACCTTAAATCCTATATTTTTGATGAAATAAAGCCCCGAGCAATTATCGCTGGAGCAAATGTTGGATCACTGGGTATATATGTTATGTAATCCAGATCATTCAAAATCAAAAGTGAAAGTAAACAAAACACAGGCTAGCATTCAGTTTGCACTGATTGATGATTTAATTCACTTGAGTACCAAGAAAGCAAGTTTATACTTGTGTTTAAACAACCAGTGGACCTGTGGCTTTAGTTCCTTTCCAAGGGACTTTAACCTATTGCCTACAAAGACCAGGTAGCCCCTGTATAAAGCTTGAGAGAATGAGAGAATTGAGGATTAATGCCTTATGAAATGGCACTAGTGCCTCAAGTTGATTTTGAACCCAGGACTTTGTAGTTATGAGACCTCTGCTCTACTACTGATAGTCAAGCCTCCATCATGCTGAACCATTTATCTTGTTTACTTTCCTTGTTATTTTATTGTATATCCTATCAGGTGTGCTATCAAGGCTTGTTCTGAGTGAGGAAGCATTCCTTTCCCAGTTCTGTGAATGCGTGACCAAATTCAAGGTAAGCATAGAGTCATACTTACCCAAAGTAAACTGTAACATCAGAGGTGTACCACAGATTTTGTACTAAGTCGACTGGGTAAAAAGACATCAACTAGTTTATGAAATTTTAGTTTCTTCATAATTTCAGATACCTGAGATTTTGAGAAACTTTGATCAACTTTACAAATAAAATAAAAAATTCCAGGTTTATTTTTGAAAATTGAATCTCCAAAATTATTATCGGCCATTTATTGTGGAAAATATTTCTAAGTGTTAGGTTTCACTCAACCTATTTGGGTTCATTTTTTAGCAGAGTAAATACAATTTCTATATGAATATTTGAAGTGAGATATGTGCCTAACCCTAAAAAGACTCATTACGAGTTTCTGCCGTCAGAGGCCATCCGAGTTAGAGCCCCAAAACTCGGATTTGACGCATTGAGATTCAGAACGTACAGCACGCGCGATTGAGCTCTTATCATGTGGCTTAAGCCATGAACATCCTTGAGCGTGCTTTAGCGCTGATAAGACTCGCCAGCAGAGCTTGACTGAAAAGATTATGAGAACAAAAAAATCTCTGCATTCAAAAAGTATATCCTTTTTTGTAACTCCAAGTTTGCGAACGAGGATTCGTATACCAAAATGGCGTGTAAAGCATGAAAATCGGGCAGGTAATGCCGGAGATATTATATTAAAATACACAAAAATATTTCAGATGCGACTCGTGTTGGAGACATTTCCCCCCACGCGGTATAGAGGTACGTTTACAACGACAGCTGTTTATCAGCTTCATGAGATTAAGGGCTGGCCTTATGCCTTGAAGGTCGTCTGATTGCGACTTCATTACACTAATATTTCTTTATTTCATATCTTCATTTTGCTTTTGATGTTATTACCAGAACTTTGAAAACGAAACGCTAACCCGAATACAACTTCAAACGGTAGAAAATGACCCCGTAGAAGCGAAGATAGGTATTATTCAGTACTTTAAAATTGAAACATTGAGATCCGAGTAACTGAGCGAGAGCTACAACGAGAGATCGACGGACGCGTATTGCCTCGTTGTAGAAATAGGCCTAAACTCGGAATTCAATGAGTCAATTTACGTACAGTGACATACGCAGAACAAGGTGTAGTCTCGCTCCCTAGACTGCAGAGTTGTCAGAGCCTTATGAAGAAAAACAAAAAAGACGAGAGACAAAGGCTGGCCTACCTTTAGTACAATGGGGGGGGGGGGATCTTTTCTGAAAACCATTCTGTTACCTAGGCCTAATAATAAAAAAAATAAGAGCTATTGGGCTATGTGACCCCACTGAATAAATTTAAATTACGGACAGCAAGATAGCCAAGAAAAAAAAAGTACAGTAGGCTTATGTTCTAACATGCATTTTTAGGCCTATATTGCCAGAAGCGGACGTAGAGACATGTTAGGCACATTTCTATTTCACCCCATTAACGATGATAATTGTAATTAAAATGTTTGATTCATTTTCAAGCATTTTCAAAGAGATTTATACACGATACTGAAATCACTTTCTTTTTAACTTGCACATGTGCAACATGTGCAAGTATGAGTAGAGACTAACTAAACTGTACGACGATGTGCGCGAACTAGCTCCAGACGAACAAGCCCACCCTGGCCTGTGCTGATGCTCAGATTACTGGCCCAAGGCCTTGTGTTGACTGAAGGATTAACTTAAAGATAACCATCTCCAGGGGGCTAGGGCCCCCAATCTGAAAAGCAATGAGTCAATGCTCCAACGAAGGAAATTCATCATGCTGGAATATATTGGTGCTCTCTCAGCTGCAGGCAGGGGGTGGGTCCCCCCCCCCCCCCCCACCCCCAGATCCAAATTGATCTCAAGTCCTCCAATCAACTGCCAAGTTGTTGCATATTTCTATTTTTAAAAGTTTCTTTTTCTCAATGTTTTTGCCAATTTGCATGATATCTTGACCCTATATTTGTAGGCTGAGAGCTACTTGACCAGCCTACTGTCCAGCGATGCTCCGACAGAGGTGCGATGTGACATGCTGTCTATCTGTAGTCATCTTGCTCGCAGTGGGGCGCATCATCTTATGCTGCTTAAAGCCATTCTCTCAGGAGAAAAAGGTGGGTGCAGTCAGTGATGAAGATAGATGGGGGTGGGGCAGGTGCCCTCCCTAATCGAATGGTTAAAAAAAGGGGGACAAAAGAGAGAAAGAGAGAAAGACAGCAATATCTCCCAGTCACATCAGTAAGAAAAGGAAGAGGGGGGAAGAGGAGAATGTGAAAAAAAAGATGATATAATACCCTCCATTTCACTACCCCCTCTGAGTGGCCATGTTCTTTGTAATTTTATGAAACTGACCCCATGCACCTTCCCCTCTCCCACCCATGGCACCAATGCTTCCTCAGTGAATGGACCTATGCTACACAACTATTTAAGTGCAAGGCAGCTTACATAGTCAAGACAGCTTCTTTGGAGTCTATGTATTACATAATAGTAAACATTACAGAAAAGGTACTGTGCATGTTTCTCTCTCTAATGCTACGACTATGATTAACAAATTACAAACCTATTTCTGTCCACGGTTGGTTTAGATCTACATCTAGCATCCATACTTCAGTTGCATTTTTTCTTTCATTTTTCAAGTTAAACAAATTGGGAACAAAATGAAACTAATTTTTAGTACATTGACAAAAATATACACATGAAATTAATCTTGTGCACATTATGAACATTAAAAAGAGTATAGATTTTAAATGTCCTTATGGGACAGAGAACAGGAAAATTAGTAAGAAATTTTGTGTTAAAGCTGCATTTTGTCATTCTTTCTTTTTTCTTCATCATGACCTCTAAATATATGTAGCTGGATCATACCAAGCCTTGAATGCATTGCTGAGCTCTAAGAACCAAACAGTCAAATCTAGAGCATGTGGTCTAATGGGAAATATGATGAGACACTCCCCAGCCTTCTACTCGGTCCTGAGAAATAACGATGACCTCCTCGCATCCCTCATAGCCGAACTGTCGAGTGATGATGCCGACATCAGACGGGTAAGTTGGTTAGAACAGTGAATAGATAGATAGATAAAGGGAGGAAAAGGGCTAACAGATAATAGATACATGTGGAGACAGATGAAAAAATATGTATGGATGAATTGATATGAAGAACAGTAAGAGTTCCATAGACTGAAAAACAACCATTGTAGTCAAGTGGCAAATTGGTTAAAAGGGTAGACAGTTGAATAGACAGGTGGATACACAGAGAGGTAGATCGGCTTGAAGACAGATATAATTTCATAACATATAGACAGAAAACTGCTTGAACATGTAGATAGAAAAGTTCACACATGAATGACAAAAACCTAAGTAGAAATTGAAACAACCGTATATGCTGCATAATTGAACGATGAAAAGATTATATTTTAAAGAAGGATACAGTTGCTGAAAGGGAGCTTATGAATGAATGAACAAACTGACCAGTGTATGAGAGATAGATATTGGTCCAAGCCAGTTAATCAACAAAGTTTCCATTCTTAAACTGTTCTCTTTGCAGTCATCATCTTATGCCATTGGAAATGCTGCCTATCACAGCGGGGATCTGTACGACAAGCTAGCCCCTGTCATTCCAGTCCTGGCCCAACTTCTCTCAGATCCTGTTACTAGGATTAGAACCAATGCTGCAGGTCAGTAGGGCATAAAAATGTGTGAAACTTTCAGATTTATCTCTGTCTGTGTGTTAATCCTTCTCTTTCTCAGGTTGTGTTTCTTTCTCTGTCTCTTTTCTTTGTTGAAGAGTAGAAGAGTTTGTTGCCTAACTCGGTTACATACTGTATATGACACTGGCAAAGGTGCTTTGCATTCAGGTATTGTAAACAGTTAAACCCTCTTTTCATAAAATAGGAGCTCTTGGGAATATTGCCTGGCATTCATTCAGCCAAGCTGTGCTCCCAACTCCTCAAGTCTAGAGTTGTTGACATTCTCCTGCTCACCATGAAAAGACGTATAGATGCATTACATACAAAACATTTTGCTTTCAGCTACTAGTAAACAGATATATATCTCCATCAAAACAGGAGCTCTTGGAAATCTTGCCAGGCATTCTGCCAAGCTGTGCTCCCACCTCCTCAAGGCGAAGGTGCCTGAGAGTCTCCTAGAGTCGGCTCACCATGACAACCAGTTAGGGGTGCAGGAGGTGGCCCTGGTGGCGCTCAGGACACTGGCCAGACACGCCCCTCTTAGACAGGTCAGTCATAAAGGTTCACTCCATATTGTACGGAGAAACTCCTTATAGAGAAGTGTGGAGGACTTATAGTCCTTTATTTATGGAAGTTGAAAAGTAATGAAGCAGGAGGAGACACTAAGCCAATGTGCATGTACCTCAATATCAATTTAAATTGGTTTTGTTATTCATTATATATGTAATAGTGACATTAGTAATGATAGTTTAATTGGCTAATAGAAGATTTATAGGTACTTGTTATGTTATACGGAGCCATAAATGAACGATTTGATGAATCTGTACATTTTTATTTGTGTGTAGGGACAATGCAATCTCTAGAAGACTATTTTATAAAATGAATGTAAATGGTTCTTTACAGCCACGTGGCAGTTGCTCTTTGTGCTAAAGTAGTTGTCCAATAATGTCTACTACTACTACTACTCCTACTACTATATGTAGTTCTCCTACTACTACTACAGTACTATTACTACTTGTAAAATCTAAGCAAAGGGCAGAGAGTCCAGAGCACGATATGTTTGGTGTAATGTTGGTATTACAGTTTTACAGTGATCTATTTTACAGTGTGCACACTGTAATTATGTTGTGGTCATGCAGGAATTGCATGTTGAAGCATCATATGCATATTAAGGTAAGAGTAAATGCAGTTGAAGAGAGTTTTTGCTCATTTCTTCTAATAAGTCCTTCCATGTTGCCATTCTTACCAGGCTCTAGTCAAGGCCAAGGCTACAGAGAAGCTTCTGACCCTCGTAGACAGCATCCGCTCCTCGGGGATCACTACACCTGGGAGCCTGCCCTCGTCTGCCAGGAGTGAACGCAACAGCGCCGGCGCTGTTTCTCACCATTCCTCCAAGCTCCTCAGCCTTCTCAAGCGAGGGGGTAGTGCTAGATGATAAAAACCTGTGACGACTGCTGTGTGGAAGATGGCATGTGTGTGGAAATGTCATTTGGTCTAGATCGAGCCCGCTTTATCGGTGGAAAATTGTTGACCCTTGGTCTAAATTGAAAGAAGTATGGCCTTGCAACATCTCAGGGGGATGATTTGAGAGATGCAAAGCTATCTTGCAGGTTAAAAGTATTCATGTATTGTTTACTAGTACTAGTACTAGTAACTGGTCTTATAAGTTTTTGCTTTGACCCATGTGATCTAGAAATCAGTTTGTTAAATTTACATGTATTCTATTACCATTTAGCCTCATAACTGATCTGGCTACTAATAATCTCATCTACTACTTATTGGTCTAATGGCAGGTTCCGCAGGAAAGCCCTTTATTGCTATCTTCTGGCACTTTTGATTGGACCACTTTAGACCACATCGATAATATACCAAATGCATATTAGACCAACTGGAAATTATATCAAATGGATAAAAGCCCAGTCAGGCATAAGGCGAACTGGCAAATGGGCAAAGTGAATATTGTATTAGAATATAATTAGACCTCATGGGTAGTAGACAAAAAAGGATTTGGAGGAGCAGGATAGAATATTAAACCAAAGAATAGTAGACCAAATGGCTGTAGACCAAATGGCAGGTTACTATAAGAAGTTGGCGTTAGTAAAAGAGGTGCGGGATACCATTTTAGACCAAATGGTAGTAGATTTAACTGCTGTAGACCAAATGGTAGTAGTAGTAGATTTAACTGCTGTAGACCAAATGGTAGTAGATTTAACTGCTGTAGACCAAATGGCAATTTACTATCGATGTAAGCAGGTACATGTATGAATGGCTGATGTAAATAAGAGAGATATTAATGCTGCTCTGCTGACATTGTATTTAATCTGTAGATTTTTAAAATGTATCTAGTGAGTTGAGTGTAAAGTTATGAAAGATCAGCTTTTTTAAAAGACTACAGTACTATTATATAGTAGTGCCATTGATTTGAATTCTTGCTTCATACATCCTTGAAATTTCACCTTTGTATCAAAATGATCTTTTTGAAGTATGATGTGTTGTCAGTTTTCTAACATTTTAGGAAATATGGGTTCTGCTGAAGAGTAATGTGTGTACTCGAGTTGCAAATAAAAAAGGTTACAAATCATAGTAAAATTCACAGTAAAAAAAATCACAGTACTATAACATACTGCAAATTAGTGTCATTAGTTATGTAGTAAGACTGTCGTTGGCCGGACAGTGATTTTGAAATATGAAATCTGAACTTGTAGCATATAATTTTTCAGATTTCCAACATTTTAGGAAATAAGGGTTCTGTCAAAAAGTAAATGTTATGGGATTTGTGATAAGAGGGGTGTTGCTATGAAGTTGCTCAGTGACTATAGATGCCGCCCCCCCCCCCCCTCCCCCAAGAAATAAGGCATTTCTCACATTGCTATTGGTTGACATTTAAATGTAGGGTTTTAACTCTAGTAGTCCTTGGTTAAATGTAAAAACAGAAGTAACAATATTGTATGTTTTCTTGTATGCACTTGGCCTATTGAATTTGAATGCCTTATTTGTTAGAATTATCAAAGGGATTTATCTACAGTGTATTTGGAATGTCTGACTTTTTTTCCCCAAAACATTCCATTTCTAACTTAAAATACATATATCTTGTGTGAAGCATATTTAATGGCAACATTGCAATAAGTGAAATTTTAATTTGTTCTCTGTGATCATCTATATTGACTACAGTGGTGTATATCTTTAAAAATATGTTGTAGAAATATTCTGTCTAAATCTCAATTTACAGAGAGTATATCTACTCTGATAGCCAACACAAGCATTCCTATTGTTACACTAAATTGTGTGGATTTTGAATTTGTAAAATATTATTTTAGGATCCGATTGCAACCAACACCTTGTGCTTGTACACCATAGTTGAAATTAGCATTCAAAAGTTTGATTCATAACAGATATGGATTAATTTCTGTTGTATATAAAGTAACCTAATATATGTCTATATGTATTATTGTGTATATAAATTCAAAGTGTACATGTTTGTAATATCTGCATATTTATTGGTTGCTACGGTTCAATCATACTAAATATTCTTAATGAATGGAAAACTTTATAGAAGAATGAGAGTAAGTATTCACCTTGATCTTTAGCCTTGTGTTTGTGTGTGTGTGTGTGTGTGTGATACATGTTTTTCAACTTCTGTTAATAACATGTAGTTTTGTGGATATTATTATTGATGTGATATTTTTGCAAGGTATACATTTGTTGATGTATTTGTGTAAGAGCCGGTGAATGGCTTCAAATGTGCTTTCATAATAAAATATTATATGTGGTATAAATTTCAGAATACAATATTGGGGGGGGGGGTGCAGTTGTGTTACAGTTACATCTGTGTTACAGTAGCAACATCTATATAATGTTCTCCTGCAGAAAGGGCCATTCATGCTTAAAGTGAGAAGAAAAATTATCTCTTATAGGACTATATTATACGTATTTCACATCATTTCTTGTAAAGTAATTTCAAGACAGATTTTTGGAGAAGCAATTTAAACCTGGAAACACTTTCCTTGTGTAGCTGTTGTAGTCAAATACATTCTCATACATGTATATGATTGCATTGTCATGAAGAAGAAAAGAATTGTGAGTTTCTGGAGTAAACTTCCTTTGCTCTGCTTGAGAGACCTGGAACACGCTGCTCAAGAGACCAGGCACTCTGCTGGGTGATAGATCGTTCGCTGCATCTGCACCTAGGTTGTGGAAGTCCTCCTGCACTTCTGATCTGCTGTCTACATACTCCTTTCACATTGCATACAACTAGTCACTACCACGAGTCTTTCGCCTGGATGAATCATGGACCACAAGAATAGTACTTTTCAGTCTCATAAGCGCCTTTGATTAGGCAACTAGATATTGGCGCTGTACAAATTCCTGGATTGTATTGGATAGGAACAGGTGTTACTGGAATGTACAACTGGATTTGAAGTAACATATTACCAGATATGAGCTGCAGTAAACCATAATTTTAGACATGTATGAGCATGGAGTGATCATGCACCTGTCCCTGGTTCCATAACTTAACCTAAATCTCCATGTTTCCAACCATCAATAACATGTTTATTTCAACTATGGAAAAAAGTATCTTTGTATTCAGATTGTGCTTGTGATATTATACCATAGATTTTGCCAAATAAATCTACCTGTGCAGTTTCAATGTCATAATTAGAACTTTCAGACTCCTGTTTTGTCTTTACTTTTTGTATTTTGTTCCGATGACCATGATGTGTTTATTCATAGAGAAAGTGTAAGAGATTGCCAAACTGTAATTTTGTTTTTTATACCTAAAAAAGAAGTTGTTGCAATTTGGTCAAGATTTATTCAGTGGTAATCGAAGTATTCATATTCAGTTTGGTTTCAAGAACCAAAAGAATGATTACTCTACAGGGGTCCATGAGTACAGTCAGACTGCAGGTCGTATGCAAATGAGCAAAAAGGGCTGATTTTATTTCCAGTGCCTGTAATGGCACATTCTCCTTGTAGCCAGTGGGCTGTTTTGCATGGTCATATTCAAAGTTCATTAAATCAAGAAATTTAATGCTATGCTTATCAAGTTTTCTGGAAAAATAATGGATAGTTTATCAATGCAGACATACCCTGTTTAAGTTATAATTCAAAGAATAAGTAGTTGAAAATATGTGATAAAAGAGTGACACAAAATACTTTTCTTTATAAGATTTCAAGTCAATAAAAGACATATAAAAAGTATGTGAGCCACTATTAAAACGCATATGTATGGAAGCTTTGAAGTTTCATCTTTTATATTATCATATTCAAAACATCCATACATTTATGACAGGGTCAGGATCCAGCAATATTCAACCCAAGTACATAATTTATCCTTGAAATTGTCAAGACCATAGAATCCTAGCACTGTGATTGGCTGGCAAGGCCACCCTGCAAGATTATGGCGCGATATTTGGCAAAAGCGCTAAATTCACGCTTGTTGCCATGGTTCAGACCATGGTTTATGTAAATTAATCTAAATAAACCATGGTTCTGAACCATGGCAACAAGCGTGAATTTAGCGCTTTTGCCAACCACGTGCGACCGGCGCGCGTTCATTGTTGGACCTTTTCAAGTGTATGCGCTAAATCAAGCGTATTTATACCACGAAATCTGCATAAACCAAAAACCACCTTTGTGAATTCCGGCCAATGTGTACTTTGGTTACATTTTGCTGGATCCTGACCCTGTCATTAAGTGTACATAAATATTATTTCAATATTTGTAAAGTATAGATATTGCCCTTTACACTCATGTCAAATTCAGCCTGGCTCATAATAAAACTATGTGAGTTTTTTACAGGTTTACTTTTCATTTAATTTCCATTTTTTGGTCATAAAATAACATTTTTTTCACAAATTTTGTCACATTTTCATCGACAAATAGAGTATGTCATGAATCTCTAATTCCTCCTCTTTTATTTGATGATATATCATGAGAATCAGTAAATGATAACCACTCCATTCAATCATTTGAAAATCAGATGTTCCAGGGGATTCCTGCTCATTATGTATTCAGAGACTGACCCAGTCAAGCAAAACTGGAAATAAATTAGAGCACTTTTGGGGGACCTGAGGTTTGACTGAGTATGTAAACAAAAAGCATTCTTCTCTTTACCTGCATGTGCAGCATTGCTGTTTGATTATCTTTTCTTGGCAGCCTCCTTCATGAACAATTCATGCGGATTCCTGGTCCGTAAAGACCCATCTTTTTCAAGTTGTGATTTATCCTAATCGATCCCAAATCTATAAGACACTTGGCCCTTGACTTCAAACTGTATGCTTGGTTGAATGACCCAGCGGCAATTGCTCTCTCGTCAATAGTCGTACACTAACTGACTTCTTTATTTCAACCCTGGACCAAACACTACCTAATCCTAATCCTAACCCTAATCCTAGCCCTAGCCCTAATCCTAACCCTGATCCTAATCCTAACCCTAATCCTAACCCTGATCCTAACCCCTAATCCTAACCCTGATCCTAATCCTAACCCTAATGCTAACCCTGATCCTAATCCTAACCCTTATCCTTACCCTAATCCTAACCCTAATCCTAACCCTAATCCTAACCCTGATCATAACCCTAATCATAACCCTAATCATAATCCTAATCATAACCCTAATCATAACCCTTAATCATAACCCAATTATAATTAACCCTAATCATTAACTCTAATCCTAACCCTAACCCCAATCCTAACCCTAATCCTAACCTTGATTCTAATCCTAATCCCAGCCTAAAACCTAACTGCAACTCTAACCCATAATGTCGGAGCACTGTATGCTGGACAGGGGAAAAAAAATGTCATGAATAGATAAGAATGATAATGATTTTGTAATACATGTAATATGAGAGATGTTGTTGATATTCCTGCATGATGGTGATGATGGGGTAAGATGATGATTGTGATGATCAAAGTGGTGACAATTTTTTTTTTTCGCCAGCCCTCAAAAAAGGTCGCTCAGTGGGGGGGGGGGGGGGGGGGGGGGGGGGGGGGGGGGTGGGGGGGTGGAGTTATCAGATGTTTTCCTCCATAATTCTCTGACAAGCAACAAAAAAAAAATTGGAGAAAAAGTTGTCAGGGGGGGGGCACTCTGCCCCCTGCCCCCCTCCCCTCAGCTACGCTAGTGATCCTTTGGAATATAAGACTATGAACACATTCTAGAGTTTCTTATTTATTCTGTTATTTACTAGTATATTACACTTCTTAAACCTACTAGTATTTTGAGTCAAGTTCTCACTAAAAATCAAAAGATATGTAATGTAATATTTAAGGTACACATATTTCAAAATCAGAGTTTCTAGAAAGTATGATTGTGATGAAAAAGGAAGTCAATCCTGACAAAGAAATTAAATGAACTGAAAGTTAATACTGATCAATCTGTTTTATTCTTGCACACCTAACTAAAACCAGAAAATCGCTTTCTTATTTGTGTTACAAGAGATACCATAGTTTTATGCCTGAACTGAAATACCAACAATTTGGTCAGGATTTCTTGCTCAGAAACATTGAAAACATGGCTACAAAACTGAAATCAAGCTTTTCTATATTATCACAAGCATCTCGGTTTGCCATACAAGCTTCTGTGAGACCTCATATTGGTGTTCTCAGTAGGTGAGTATTTGCCATTTGACATTTTTCTCTTCAATTCAATTGCTATTTTGTTGGCTGACCTGTGTATGCACACCGCTGCCGTGAAAGGTTGGCACCGGTACGGAGAGGAACCCACGGAGAGCTACGGCAGACGGTAAAGCCAGCGCGGCACAGGAGCGCCTCTAGCATGTCCAGGGGCATTGGACGGAGCCAGGCATGATGGTGCAGGGCTCGAAGGCAAGGAATACTGCCCCGTTTGGGCAATTAAAATTTCTATTATAGGGAGTTTTCGATCGTGTTGACTTCGACCAGTGAAGCATAACTGTCACATTGAATTGATTGTTGTTGACTAACTTAGACTAAGTCTAAGTAGATCATGTAGATCTAGGCAACTAACTTATTTAGTCAGTGTTTAAAATTTTAAAAATGAAGGTTTTCAGGCGGTCGATGTGACGTGGACTGCACTGGAATGCCACGATAGTCTTCTCTTAGACTCTTTATCAATATCATGTTTATTTTTTCATAAGTCAGTAGAGGCGCACGGCCGATATCGGAGACTCTCTCACATTTGGGAGATTGTCTCTGTTATCAGAGACTTTCATAAACATTTTTGGTAGCCAATGTGGGAGACAGTCTCCCATTTGGGAGATCGATTTTCTTTGTTTACATTTGCGACCAAGGGATTACCTCAGCGCAAAAAGAAAATGTGATAAGCAGATTCCTCATGATAAATTACCCCTTTTGACCGTCTACTTCAAAGATTCACCGTCTACTTTTGTTTTCATAACATTTTTTGTTATGACCCACACACAAAACAAATGGGTTTCTGACCTCAGGCAGGCAAAAATTTGGCTGGGATAAACTGCCTTGTTGTTGGTGTTGTTTCTTTTATCCTTTTGTAAGCTAAGTCTCCAATATGAGAGACAGTCTCCCAAATGGGAGAGAGTCTCCGATATCGGCCGTGCGCCTCTACTGTAAGTTATTCTTTGTGTTTTATCCTTGTTTAATAATGGTAATTTCTCTTTCTATGTTTCCTGATCATCAGATGTTATTCCTTGTTTTTCTCCTTTTATTTCTCTTCCTTTCTTGTATTCTTTGTTTTTCTCCTTTCATATCTATTTCTA
Source organism: Heliocidaris tuberculata (assembly GCA_025618425.1). Classification (NCBI taxonomy): domain Eukaryota; kingdom Metazoa; phylum Echinodermata; class Echinoidea; order Camarodonta; family Echinometridae; genus Heliocidaris; species Heliocidaris tuberculata. Next base: position 23,188,634 of record CM046840.1, read on the forward strand.
ATTCTATCTTTCCTTGTTATTCTAGGGTTTTTTCCTTTCATTTGTCTTTTTATCTTTCCTTTTGAGTTATGTTATTCTTTGTTTTCCCTTCTATCATCTTTTTTTCCTCTCATTCCTTATCTGTGTTTTCATCCTTCTTTCATTTCCCATTTCTACATTTTCCTAGAGTAGACTAATGATGCGAAGTGCGGTCGTAGCCGGTGTGTGGCCGGTACCGGCCGCACTTCGCAGCATCTACTCTAGAGGCTAGTATTTTCGGCCGGTCCGTTGTGCGTGAATTCCGTTGTGTGCATGGTAAAATCACTTTCAAATGCACGATAGTACATGTACATAACATATCACACATATACAATACATACAGTCACAGGGGAACCGCAGTGGCAATGAAAAAGTATCCATAAATCTCACATTTTAGAGAATTTAGCTGCAATCCCGCTACCCTGATCTGGAAGTTTGTGTATCTTACGTGTGTCCATAAGGAAAAAAAGGAAAACCTGAGCTGTCTTTTAAGAAATATTCAATTTCAGATCAGGATTTTTCATGTATCGCAAGTTCAAAAGTGTGCAATCACACGTTGCAGTCATAAATAGTCAGTACGTGAGATGCACACGCTATCATCATCATCATCATCATCTGGTATATGGGAGTGAGGTAGTCCTGTAGATCTCCCGGTCGTCTTCCGAAGATAAGTTTATTTGTAAGTTTGCGACTTGGAACGGAGTGCAGATATGCATGGATGTCAGGTCACATAAAATTGTTTTCCAAGCCAGAGTTTATCTAGAACAGTCTTGAAAGTGTCAATGTTATGTGCAGTAACTAGAGATTCTAGCAGTTTATTCCATGACTCAATAACACGTTTACTGAAGAAACAGCCTCTGACATTAAGCTTACGGTGACTATTAAAAAGAGTTACAGTAAATGTCCACGAGTGTGTTGGTACTTGAGTTTTTTGAAAAGGTTTTCTGGACTTAGCCTGTCAATACCATGAAGAATCTTGTAAACCTTCGATCATGTCACCCCTCTCATGCCCGTAGCTTGGTGAGAATAGTCTTGATATTTCAGGTTTTGATACCGTGGAGGTATAATTCAGCCGGATCGCACGCCCAGAGCTGCGAAGCAGGACGCAGGCTCAGGCTGCACTCCCCATTGACTTTGTGCATGCGGCCGAGAACTCACCCGCTAGGCCAAAAACTGCCTCGGAGACAGCAAAAATAAAAATGAATATTTCCATGGCAGTTCTTAATTTTTTTTCTGTGATTTTTTTGTGTTGATATAGTAAAAACATTGGCTTCTATGATTTGAGTAAGAAGTAGTCCAAAAAATAGGATTTTGTCTGCTGTGGCCAACCCCCCCCCCCTTACTATATGTTATTCTTTGATTTTTGCTATCTTTTCTGGCTATCTTTATATCTTTATGTTCGTTGTTCTTCTCCTTCTCTCATCTTCTCTTGTGTCCAAAATTCAGGGTCGGGAGTTTGCAGATGATGTATCCAAAATAGCAATCTATCAAACTGATAAAAAGTAATATAATAGCATCAATCACAATGCTGTATACAAAAAGTTTGTTTCTCTTTTTATTTTACAATTTTGATGACATCTCTCAAAATGAAGATTTCCATACCTTTTGCCTTGCTTGATAATCTTTTCAGAACGAATGTAAATACTTCCAAATTTCTTAATTGTCAGTATTTTCATAATTTATTATCCATATCCAAAGAAAAGGTAATTTTGGGGTTCCTCTTTCCATTGGTGGTACAAGATCGTTGACATCTTATTGAATTTGGGAGATAACAACTGTCCGCGAAGTTTGGTCACATTCGACTGATGAACTATGGACACACTGCCATAGATTGTATGATAGCTACAGCCTTTGCATGAGTGCCAGTTCTTTCAATAAATTTGTAGAAGTCTTACTCAAACTTCAAATAAATTCACAAGAATTGTGTGACTCATTCATGTTGATAACTTGTAGCCTGTAGTATCAGGCTGCAAATTTGTTTTCTGATCAGAGTTTGATCCTATTTCATTAGAATAACTTTTTCTCTCTTAATCATTCGAATAATTCTTTCACTCTCCACATTTATCTGTAGGGCCTACGCCAATGAAGGAGGGGAAGGATGGCTGTCAAAATTGCTACATGTGAAAAGGGTCGAACCAGCAACAAAATCTCACTCTATGGCCCTGACAAACAAAGATATTGTGTATGAAATGCAAGGTGAGAAATTTGTCTTTGCTTGGATTAGGAACAGATGAATCTCTAGAGCTAAGACATACCTTATTGATGCATAGATGCATTGAACTTGAAGTCAAGTCGAACCCATTTAAGTTTGCTTTGTATAAAAAATGGCAGGTCCAGCTTGTAAGAAGTCACAAACAATGTAAATGCTAATCAGGTACTTGAAATATATATATTCAATTGGATATTATTGTGAATTTTATAAAATGCAGTTAACATCTTGTATGCAAATATTTCATAAACTCATATCTTTACTGGTACATGTACATTGGATGCGGTGCACTTGTGTATATACATGTAAATTTGTAAGAACAAAATGCTAGGAAACGGAGATGGAGATGAAGTGCCATAAGGATAACAGTATGCCTTGAAAAAATCTGCTAATATATCACGCAAGTCTTCGGTACTGAATTTCAAATTTCAGTTCTTGCACATGTAGTTTTGTGCTCTCAAGATATCACTGAACAATGAATGACATGTTTCTTGCTAGATATACGTTCTGATCTAGTCCAGTGTAATCTTCACTTTTATTTTCTCTCCAACAGTGCACAATATCAAACCGGACTGCATGGGTGATTACATCAAACTTTCGTAAGTACATGTTTAATTTACTACATGTATTAATCTGTAAAGAATGTTTTCCTTTTAGAATTGATCTTCTGGAATCAATGAAAGAATTAGTTCTATATAACAATGTGGTTTTAAGGCACACAGAAACTGTCCATATGAAATAGATGATATCTATATTTTACTCCCAGAAATTAAAATGGTGATGATCATAATGACAATATGTTTATTGGGTAGGCTTGTCATGCATGACATTCCTGACACTTCAGTATAATTACCCAGGCTTTACCTGTATCCTAGCTGTGTGTACAGGGCTCTAGCATTCAAGGAATTTGATTCCTGCCAGGTGTCCAATTACTACACCTGGGTTGAGAGTGGCAAACGTAGATTAATGTCTTGCCAAAGGACGCTGGGGGCGCTGTGGGATTCAAACCCTCAACCTCTTGATTGAAAGTCGAGTATGAACTATCATAGCACCAGGGTGGTCCACAAACAAAAATTCAAACATGTAAAATCACAACTGGGAAGAAGTATACTATAAACTGAATGGGACGCACAAAGTCCCTTGCGGCCGGAGTCCAGAGCCTGCTTGAGGTGCCCTGGAAGTTCTGTGGTTCTCTGAAGCTTTCTGGTGCAATATCAGGCATATTTTGAAGCATTTTGAAACAAATTTCAGGACAAATATTTCATAAATGATTTGGTTTGAAAATGATTATTAAAAAATTCTTAACCTGTTGCTGATTTGAGAACCTGTAGTTTCAAAATTCAAACCTGTTGCTGTTACATGTTAAAAAACCCTTTGTGGACCACCCCTGATACCATAATACTTTTACAATGCTGCTGATGATGATTGTTGTGATAATATTGATTTAATGGTACTGATGATCTGGTGTTTAGTGATGATGGTTGTGATGTTCCTATTTGATTACATTGACAGAGACCATCATTTGAGAAGAGTCCATGAGAAATCAGACTACCCATGTGAACTCTTTGCAAGCTGGAGCACAGCATTTGGCCCTCAGGATCAAGCAGGTAAAAGCAACCGTACGATAAATCAAACATTCAAAATTCTTTATTGTTATATTTAAAGGGGACCAATAACCAAAAATATATTGCTCTGTTTGTGTGGGGTTCCATACCAGTACCTAGCATCAACTTTCTTGTGACCATGTGTCACAGTGGGCGCTACATGTATGCGCCTACCGTAAAAGTTTCATAAATATTGGCGACAACCGTGAACTTTATCGACAACCGTGCCCGACTACTGTAAATCATATTTGATGTCAGTTTTTTTCATTTTCCAAACCTTATTTTCATTTATTAAGATATTATGACTGTGTTAACATCCTGATGATTTGTAAAAGAGTTTAAATCATACCCCGTAAGTTAACCTTTTTTCACCAAATTCATTAGACCATTGCACTCTCAAGCAGGACGAGCAAGCTCTAGCGCTGATTCCAGCTGGGGTGGCCTACGTTACCGCACGCTGGCAACGGTCTGATTGCAAAGTCTGATCTAACCGTCTGCATCTGACTTGCTGTCAAAAAATGCGCAAGACTTAAAGAAAAAAGTCAGAATTGGCATGACGTGAAATGCAGTGGTTCAAATTTCGTGGCGTTAGGGTTAACACAAAGTATCATATAATAGAATTCTGAAACTGAAATGAAGTTCTTTCAGTTATGAGCAGAGATAAATAACACTGATATGACGTTGCAGATCTCATCTCCATTCATCATATTCATCTCCACTTCTCTCTCCTTATACATGAAATATTGCAGTGGTGTCTATGTCTGTAGCAATTACTTTTTGTTCTCCCTTCTTATAGTACATATTTGGATGTACAATGGTTTTGATGAAGTTAAAAGGATGTCAGAACTGCTGTGGGAAGACAAGGTATGTAACAACTATAATGAGATCCCATCCCCACCCCACCCCAAACACCCAAGTGCCTACTATTTCTTGGGTTGATTGCTACTTATATGTAATTGTGAAGAAGAAAAAAAATCAGAATATAGCCATAAAGAAGGCCCTGTGAATATTTTTGAAGTTTTGAATTTTTCTTCCAAGAATTCCAGGTTTAAAAGAATGATGATATCATACAAATGGATGGAATCCATATTGCATAAATTAGCTGTTGCTATGTTGGGCGAGCCTCAGACAAGATTTTGTCTGGTCAGTAGCCACTTTTGACAGTGAAGCACTTGTATATTCTATGATTGTACAGCATGATAGTAGGCCGACATGTAGATCGTTGAAGGCCCTAATAAAGTTGGATAGATGAATATCACTTCTCATTTACGTTTGATAAAAGAATTTGAATTATGCGATAATAACGTAATGATTGTCAAGACTAATTGATTATGCCCAAGCCATCTACAAGCTATTAGCTCTTTTGCTGTTCCAAGCTGATGTAGTTGAGGCAAGCATTTATGAGTCACAAGAAATATTACCTTCCATTAGTTTTGTACACATAACTCGATCCAAGGCCAAGGCCACTAAAATACATGTATGGCCTCTAGGATGGCCTCAACTACAATACCAATTCCAAAGAACATGATTTTAGTATTTACTACATGTTTAACAAATAGAAATAAATATTTGATAGTTTCCCTCAATTTCTCAGGTTTGGTTTTAAGTAGTTGTCTATCTGACTTGATCCAGGATTACCTAGAGTACAAGAAGTTACGTGGTGAGATGTTGGTTGGAAGAAGTAATCAACTTCTCATGCCATTCTCATTCTGGGGGGATCCACCTCAGAGAGATTCATCCCACCTCTATGAACTCAGAAGTTATCATCTCAGGGTTAGTACACATATCTCTGTTTTATCCCCCCTCTCTCTCTCTCTCTCTTCCTCTTCCTCCCCCCCCCCCTATCTCTCCTTCCCTCCTCTCCCTTCCTTCCTAACTCCCTCACTCTTGCTCCATCCCTTTCTCCCTCTCTCCCCTCCCCTCCCTCCCCCAGCCTCTCTTTCCCTCTTTCTCTCTCTCTCTCTTTCTCTCCTTTTCTTCATCCTCCCTCCCTCCTTCCCCTCCCTCTCTCCCTCTCCTCCCCCTCTCTCTCTCTTTCTCTTTCTGTCTCTCCATCTTCATTTTCCTCTTTGTGTTTAATGTGTATTTTTCTTCTTTACTGTTCATTTTCTTAATACCTGGAAATCATTACTCTTGTCTGCATAATGTTCGAAATGGAGGTGTTATGGTTAAAAATTGCATTATGCTAAATTTTATAAGAGCTTGTTCTGATGAATTTGACTTAAATAAAGATCAGTTGTAAATTTGATTAACACTATAAAAGAAATATTACTGTCTTGAAATAAGGTATACAGAGATTCTACTCTACGGTTACTATCCTTTGCTGGACATGTTGTCTACTTTATATCGTGTATTGGGTCTAATTTTCATTATTATTATATTTTCAGCCTGGAACCTTAATTGAATGGGCCAACAATTGGTGAGTTACTGAAGTCTATGCCCTGTAATATGTTGATTGTTAGAAACTTCAAGACTGTAGAAATAAATGCGATGTACAACAATTAACATTTTAAGTACTCATTTTTCAAAAAATTTTGATGGTTTTCTAAGTGAATATTATCATATTGATTATACTTGAATGATCAAATTTTAAACCTCAAGATTTAGAGTAACATGTAATGGTGTGGAGTCGTATACATTTAAAATCGTTCATAAAGTAATATTCTCTGAAAAATATTATCTTTCTTTACCTTAGTTCAGTTTCATTAATTCCTTTCCTTTGTGGTAACATTTCTTTGCAAGAAAGGCAAAATATATGCTGGAGGCATGATATGCAGTACCCAGTTTTCATGACAGGTCTTTGATATATGTTGTCTTTCACGCATGTACACACACTTTCTTGTATTTTTGACCCAAAGGGCAAAGGGCATAGTTCATCGGAGGGAACAGAATGAATCTGTCCTAGGCCTCTTCACACAGATCGGAGATCTCTACCTAGTTCATCACATATGGGGTGTGTACTGCTCTCTTCTTCTTTATTGCAGATTACATTATACATTCAAATCTATTTCTTTGAATTTGTACTTAATTGTCCATAAACCTTGACATGGGATCAAACCTCTTAGCACATAAGATGCACTAGGGGGCAATACCGCCCAGACGTGACATTTACAATTACATAACATACACCTAAGTGCGCATGATATAGCAGCTATTCATATTTCAGTACCTGTAGTTGCTTTGAACATATTTGATGATGTGACATACTTTCAGGTAAAAGATCTTTCTGTATTTTCGGATCACTGTCCGATTGAATTAAGCATTAGTGCACACTATACATGTACATCTAATAAAGTATCTGAGGACACAACTGAATTCCAATTGTCACCACATCCCCGCATATATAAGTGGAATTCGTCTATAAGCGATGAGCTTTTTAGAAATGCTCTCATTAGCTCAAGAGATCAGTTAACGCAACTAACAAGTAATATTTATGAAGAAAATAGTACGGGTATAGACTGCGCTGTAAAAGACATTACATCTTATCTTCTAGTTAATGCAGATAAAGCTATGATATCGTCTATACACTTCAGAAAAAGAAAGGGGAAAAACAGGAAGAAAGTTAAAAATGCGATTCACGATAAAAGCAGTTTCACACTTAGCAAAAAAGTGAAGAGACTTTGCAAAGAGGTTTGTAGAAATCCTTTTGATAAGCAACTTAGGTCGGAATACTATTTATCGAAAAAAGCACTTAAAAAAAGACTAAAAGAAAATATTAACAAGAAAAGAAATGAAATTATTGATAAACTAGAGAGAATGTATGAAAATAACTCTAAAGAATATTGGAACCTAATCCAAGATTTAGAAGACCTCACCACACAAAAAGGCCAAGATACTGATAAGATACCTGAAAAAAAGTGGTACGACTATTTTCATAAATTAATGAATAAAGAAAAGATTCTTAATGACGAACAGAAGCGAATTGAACGATCCTTAAACGATGGTACGTTCCAGAAAGCTTTCACAGAGCTAGATTTTCATATAACAGCTGAGGAAGTTATAAGCTGTATCAGAAAATTGAAACGTAATAAATCACCTGGTAATGACTCTATACTAAATGAAATGTTGAAAGTGGGGCAATACTTTTTCTCCCCTTTGCTTGCAAAACTGTATAACCTCATTCTTACAAGTGGATACTTTCCCGATAGTTGGTCAGTTGGACTGATTAAACCCTTATTGAAAAAAGGTCCAGCAAACGACCCTTCGAATTACAGAGGGATTTGCTTATCTAGTCATTTGGGCAAATTATTCTGTTCAGTTCTAAATCAACGTTTGGTAAAATGTATAGAAGCTAAACAGATGTATAAACCAAACCAAATTGCATTTAGGAGTGGTTTTAGGACATCGGATCACATTTTCGTTTTAAAAACGATTGTAGATAAATACATTGTACATAACCAAAATGGTAGCAAGAACGGGCTATATATTTGTTTTGTCGATCTTAAAAAAGCTTTTGATAGTGTATGGAGAGAAGGTCTTTTGTATAAATTATTAGAACTGGGTATCGGGAATAAATTTTACAGTGTTATGAAGAATATGTATTCAAAATGCAATCTATGTGTAAAATTAAATGAGGGGTTGACTCCAACTTTCCGTACAAATATTGGAGTTAAACAAGGTTGTGTAATCAGTCCTACTCTCTTTAATATATTCCTGAATGATATCCCCGATATTTTTGATCGAGAGAAAAGCAGTCCCGTAGAGTTGAATGAAAGAATCCTTAATTGCATTATGTATGCAGACGATATTGTTCTTTTTTCAACTGCCAAAAAAGGAATGGAACATTGTTTGGACCAATTGAATGAGTACTGCAAGAAATGGAAGCTGGAAATTAATCATTCTAAAACCAAAATTATGGTGTGTAATAATAATTCAAGGAATTTAATAAAAGAAAACTTTTGGATGAATGGGCATATTCTTGAGAATGTAAAAGAATTCAAATATCTCGGGATTGTAGTATGCAGTAATGGCTTGTTTAAGCAAACTACAAAACATTTAGCCGATAAAGGAAGAAAAGCCCTTTTTAAATTATACAAATCGTTTGGCAAATATACTCCTAACATTAAAATTTCTACACGCTGCTTTGATAGTATGATCAAACCTATTTTATTATACGGATCGGAAATATGGGGTAGTACACTGGTCTGCAGCAAGCTCTTCTCAGAACAAGCAAACAAAACAAAACTATATTTCAAACCGAATTTCGAAAAAATCCATCTTCAATGGTGTAAACATATGCTTGGTATGAATCGCAAAAGTAGTAATATCGGCGTTATTGCTGAACTTGGAAGATATCCTCTTATTATTGAGGTTTTAATTAACACTCTTAAGTACTGGATAAGAATGCGTAATATTGATCAAGATACTATATTGTATGATAGTTATATTGAAAACAAACAACTCTATGAAATCAAGGAGCATTGCTGGTTAAGAAACATAAAAAGATTTTAGATACCGTAGACATCTGTAATGATATAGAAATGTGTGAACCAGATGATGTACAAATGACGCAAAACGACTTCGTCTCCCACTGTGAGGGTAAGCTACAAGATATATTTGATAACCAAATAAAACTTGATCTTTTCCATAATAAAACAATGGAGAGGGTAACAAATTGCGGACATATCGATTATTCAAAACTTCCATCAACGAAGAAAAATATCTAAAAATTCTTACTGATAGAAACATAAGACAAAACATCTGCAAACTTCGCATAAGCTCACATAACCTACCAATTGAAAAAGGAAGATATCATCGCCCTCACAAAATACCAGCGAATATACGTTTTTGTGAAGAATGTAGTATGCAAACAGTAGGAGACGAATTCCATTATGTCATGCAATGTGATAAATTTAGAATAAGAAGAGAAATGTTTTTTGATAATCTTAAAGCACTCAATGATAACTTTGAAAACATAAACAGTTTGGAGAGATTCATATTTATAATGTCACTAAAAGAAGACGATCTCATAAAAGAATTTGCCAATTTTTTGCGATATACTATTGATCAACGTTGTAACCTTTAAATTGTTTATTATTAGACATATCTATATATAGTATAAGTATATGTATATAATTCTTTTAATGGCTCTTTTTCTCATCACCTTACACTACTTGTACATAATCTGATAATTTATATTTCATGAAAGAGCATGTCTAGTTGATCAATTATGAGTATTTTTGTTTGTTTGTTTGTTTGTTTGTTTTCAATGCTATACTCACGATATATTGTTCTGTTTTTGTCATGACTAAGTTACTCCTATTATTATTATTATTATTATTATTATTGTTCTTACTATTAATGTTATATTCGAGCAAAATATTGATGGATATGTCAATGAAGTTCAATGAATAAATACATACATACATACATGTAAAGTAATAGAATGGACTTGAAAAGATGAAAATTAATCTGATACTTTTTCTTTAAATTAACATGTTTTGTTATTATTATTATTATCCTCATATTGCCAATACCGATGTTTTTTTATCTAGAATCTGTTTGAAAACCCAAGTTCTTGCATACTGTTGCAGTATGTAATGTGTCAGTGTGTCAATTATGCTTGTGATGATTATCAAAATTTCAGCTCAAAAATAAACTTAAGGTTATCAATAAATCATAATACTCTCCTGGGGCACATCTTACATTATTGACCCCACATGATAAAATATGCGGGCTATTGTGATGATTTTTTTTTTTTTTTTTTTTTGGGGGGGGGGGGGGTGGGGGATGCACAATACATCAGAACCACAGAGTTGTGATATATGTCTGATTGTCTGATTTCCTCCCTACAGCTTACAAGGACCTTCAGACGAGAAAGGAGATTCGGGATGCAGCATGGCGAAAGCCTGGCTGGGATGATTGTGTAGCGTACACAGGTTAGTACCTAGCAAAAATAAAATGAAATGATGCATCTGTCATGTGATGTCATTGAATGAAATATTGATTTATATGGCGAAAAGATACTGTAAATTTTACACATAATTGTTTCACAACTCTATGTTCATTACTTAAAGCTTAGCTTTAAAAAGCATTTAGTTACATTATACTCAACTATATTAGGAGTGATTGTATTTGTACTTGTTGTCATTTCACAAGCGTTTATTTTCATTTGATTTGCACAATCGTGAACAGATTTTTATTTATTTGTTTTTTTGATAAATGTATGTTCACTTGACTTATTTTGCCCACTATTATGCGCTCACTATATTTGATCTGATCACACACATAAACTTTACAGTCAATATACTAATATAAAGTAATCAATATGTAATTTGTACATGTATTAATTATAAAACAATGCTGCTATGTATGATTCTTTTTTGAAATAGTAAATATGTTAGTCTATATATGGACCAGATAGATATAGGCTAGTCATGTGTTTCCTTTTATTTCACGTACAGTGCCTCTGATCAGACGTATGGAAACCAAGATTATGATCCCTCTTCCATGCTCACCGCAGAAGTAGTGACTAATTAGCTCAGTTGATGCTACCTTGTCAGGAACATCATCGTTTGTTGTATGAATATAAAGCTAATGTTGCTCTTTGGTGGAAAGTAAGAGAATTCAAGGGCTCTGCTAGCCTTGCCAATAATGGATGTGAAAATGCTTATTCTTTCTTTACTCTCTTCTTCTCCCTATCCACTCCTCTCCTGACCTTTGTCCTGTCCTTATACTCTCTTTTCTCTGTCTTTCTGCCTCTCTCTCTCTCTCTCTCTCTCTCCCTCTCTCTTTCCTTCAATGTGCATCTCTCTTTTCTCATTAACCTGTCAATGACAGTGTCTGAGATACATGTATCTGGAGTGTGAGTCTATGGAAAAGTTGTTTTATATCAAAGTCATTAATTGGGGTTATGTAGAGGAAAGGGAAGTTCTGCAAAGTAAGACTAATTATTGTTCTATTGCATCTTTCGGAGGAAGAAAAAAAAAATGGCACATGCAATTGGGACTTTTTTTCTGAGCTCGGGCAGCCATTCCTTCTTTTCATCTGGAGTGCACATTAAGAAAGCTTGGAATTAATTACCTTTAGGGTGTGAATCATAACTAATATTCTAAACATTTAATCTCTTGAGAGGATAAAATGGCAATGGAAAGAAAGTTCAGACAGTGAACCGAAGCAAAGATATTCAGTTATCGTACATCATTCTGGCTGCTCTTTTATGAATGAAATTGGGAAAAGTGTTATTGCAGTCATTGTATATCTTGTGTATAAATGAATCAATGAATGCACCTTGCTTATTAAAAGGTAATCACATTTTCCTAGTCATGGAGCTAATTGTCTTATCATTGAATGGAGCAGTTGATATCTCATTTAGAGAGTCTCCTGAAAAGATTCTTGAAAATTTGAAAGTAAGAAAACCAGAATCCACCATTCATGTATAGTTCTTGCTCATTTACATGTTAAAGAATTTTTGGTACATAATCCTACCTTCTCAGCCATTTGGAACATTTTGGGAGTTGATATTTGCTGGGCTCATGTTAAAATGATATTGTCATCATCATTATACCTCCTGGAAAGACTTTCCACTGAGTAATAATGCACATTGCATGAAGTGCGATAGATGTGTGAATCGTGATGCGATAGGCATTTCTAGCGAATTGGCAGTTTATCGTGAACCAAGAATGCATCAGTACAGGGTTTGAAGTGGTTATACTTGTATAGAGTGAATGTCCTAGAGAGTGAAAATAGGAGTGTATAGTTGATGGGACTGGACAGCAACTGCTGTTATGTATTGTTAACAATTGACCACCAGTTAACTCTTTATTGGCTTTGGTCGACCAATGGAACAAATGGGGGACTGCCACCGTCGACTTTTGGCACACATACAGTGTACATGTATAATATACTCTAAACAATGTGGCAGTCCATGGTTTCAATCCTTGGCAAATCAAAGTTTATACCTTTAAGCTTTTGATATTGCAATGGCAAAGATATTTCCTGTATCATGTTCTTTTTCCTTAATGATCATTGTGATAGGGAAATGTGTAAGAGAAGCTTCCTTGCTAAAAGCTTGACTCCCAGAAAGTATCACACATTTGAAGCTTTACAATGTACCGGTAATTGTTTTTTCGAACATTATTTGATAGAAATTGAGATTGGAAAATACAACGTACAGATGTACGTGAATACCATGTCATATCTTTCAAATATGAGCAAAGTTTTAATCAGCAGTTGTATCCTCTGTTACAAACAATTACAAGAAAACAAGGAAACACCTAGTTTTTGATGAAATTATAGATCTGTCCCAGATCAATTTCGTTTTAGATGTTCAAAAAGGATTTTCAATGCAGAGATGATTATTGAATGTGGGGAAAACACAGTATAGCAGATACCTGTGCAGCACTGGTTAATCTGGATGGATATTCCATGATAAAAAAGCACAAAGGTTGAGTATCATCTGTATTTATACAGATGAATAATCCATTCAATTCAGTCAATAACATGCTCTTTTACATTTTTTGTTTTGTCTTATCAGAGCAAAATCAGGATAAGTATTGCATTTGTAGTTCTTCTTTTATGTTCCTTTTTCTGTCATTGCCAAATTCTACGTTTTTCATAAGGAGTTTCTCAAAATTAGATATAATGTTCAAAAGAAATATAAGGAAAAGCTGGCCGAATCATGGGGATTGTAGTATTATCCAGCCCTGTGATGTAGTTCTGGATTTGATTTTGTCCATTTAGATGTGGCCATGATGAAGTATGATTGCTTCCTCCTTTGTACTTTTTTTTGTTGTTGTTTATCATGTTGATCCAATGCAATCTTTATAAGGTACACAAAACGATGTATAAGCGTTAACTCTTATCCCGCTTTGTTTGACTTTCGGAACTGGTAGCGACCCATTTTGGTTGACTTTTGTTAAACATACAATGCCGGTGGAACATATATGCTCCTAATTAATGATTCAGTTCCTGGCAAACAATATTGAATTTATTCTTGCAGCCTTTTATTGGGATCATATTTTTCTTGTCAATTAATGGCTATCCATATTCAGAGGTTTGATATATATTATAAGCATATGAAAATTAGTTCTCTGACAATCTTTTAGATATAAGTATAAAGATTCACTTCCATAAATTTTGATCATTAGCATTGTGTTTGTTTAAGACAGAATGTACTTGCTCCGTTATGATTTTTACATGTATAGAAAACATCTACTTTTTTTTCCTAAAATTGTACAATGATATCAGCAGAAACAACATTCGTAATGTAATGATATTTCACCTCCTATATTTACACTGTTTTTGTGCAAGCATTTTTTTTTCACTTCAACTTGAACTGATATTGTTTGATTAAAATGTTCATCACTTCTGGAGGGAAGTATTATTCTTGTATTATATTTGCCTCCTGCTCATATTGTCCCACACTAAATATACTTCTTCTGATTAAAAACCAAGGAGCTTACTTTCGTACATGACTTTCTGAAATTTGTGTACAAATAATAGTATTTTGAGAAAAAAAGACTCTGAATAGATACATGAAATTTTAAAAAGTCCAAGAAAAGTGTCTGTGACTTGAAAGGCCTATTCAATAGGAAAAACCATGTTTCCTTATATACTGTGTGTTCCTTGAAAGTTATATTATAAATTTTTGTCTGTTTTGAAATAATTTGATAACTCATGGGAGATATCTTTTACTTCTGGTATGTGAAACATGATGTAGACAGTTTCTGAAAATGAAATTTGTAAAATATGAGTGAGCTTGGGTTGTTATTTAACCATGAGTTACAATTCATAGCTAAGATTGCTGTTTTAAAGCAGTTCTATGAAAAAGAATATTGAATTACAGTTCATATTTGAAAAAAAATAATTGTGTGCATTCATTCTGTTGTTTTGATCATTTGTATTTGGATGTTTGTCAGTCCGTACGTGCGATTCTGGAGGTAGTATTCAGGTGAATTCATTGATCAAAGTAATAAACTTCATATGATGTACAGTTAATTTCGAAATTATTGGGAGAGGGGAGCAACTTTCTTCCCCCGCCCCTCTTAATATGAAGTTATTGTGAAGTCAAATTGATGGGCCTTTCAGAACATGAATCACATGCCCAATTCACCAACAGAATGAAATGCCCCCCCCCAAAAAAAAAAAAGAGAGAGAGAAAAGAAAAGTAAAATAAGAAAGAAGAGAAAAGGATGCATGGTCTCTAAGATGACTTTTTAGACATAAGTAACACCATGGGGATCTTGAACTGGAACTTTAACTTTATCTTCCACTTTCAAGGGAACATCATGAAAACAAGAACTAAACATGGAGATGTTCATATAAAAAAAAAAAACTCATTAAAAAGATATACAAACATAGTTGAAGAATAAACCTTTTACACAAAGGAAGGCATTACTCTGCATGAACATCATAAAAATGTAACTTTATAATAGATTGCGGCAGTTCAGGTTGAGAGAGATCCATGGGGGACATTGTTGGTTGGAAATGGTGAATTAAATGCAAAAAAAAATGCTTACTTATAGATAAGTCATTCATTTAATGAAAAGAAAGTTTTTATTATGAAAAGTTTAACAGTCTTTATAGAGTTGATTGAAATAAAACATGTAAACTCTTTAATGATATTCTACAATGAAGACATTTTAAAACCCGATTTAAGTTTCCTATCATTTTTTTTCCCCTGTTGAACCGCCAGAAGGCAATGAGAATTTTACATAAATCAATTAAGTGATAATGCCCTTCTGGTTAGCAGCAAGTAACATTTGAGCTCTTGATTTATTGATTTATTGTATTCTGTCATATTAAAAAAAATATGAAAGTATACCGACCTTCCTTTCCCATCGTTTTTAGTAAAACATCTCTCCCTAAATTTTATGCCCATTGTTCTAGTATATGTCTCATAACCTGTATACTTAAAAAAAAAAAAAAAAAAAAAAATTGGGGGCCGATAGACCATATTTCCTTATCACACCCTTTAAATTTCCCCCTATCTTGATGTCTGTAGTGTTCTTCCTATACTCTCTCAGCTCAACTCTCTTCCTTTATCATGCTTCACTTTTTATTTTCTTAATTTCACTATATACCTTTCGTGGGATCCGGGCTCGACCCCCTTTCCTGATACCTTCCTTTTTGGAATATATTGCACCCAGTGGCGGCACCAGGATTTTTAAAGTGGGGGGGGGGGGGGGCAAATGGGGGGCAAAAGAAAATGTTGGGGGGGCAAGGGCGGACAAAAAAATTTTGACACTTTTTGTAGTGAAAATGTACAGAATATTCAGCTATAAACCTACCCAGATATGAGGACATTTTGAGCATCTAGCTGAACTGCCCGATTATAAAGAGGTGTTAGTTATATACTGCGAGCGAGCGAAGCGAGCGAGCAAAAATTTTGACATTTTTCGTAGTAAAAATGTACAGAAATTACATATTCGGCTATAAAACTACCCCAATATGCATGAGGATATTTGAGCATCTTGCTGCCCGATTATGAGGTGGTAGTTATTTATTGCGAACACTTTTTGTCGTGAAAATGTACAGAAATTATATTCGGCTATGAAACTACCCAGATATGAGGACATTTGAGCATCTTGCTGCCCGATAATAAGGTGGTAGTTATACATTGCGAACGGGCAAAAATTTTGAAACTTTTTGTGGTGAAAATGTAGAGAAATGATTATTTGGCTATAAAACTACCCCAATATGAGGACATTTGATCATCTCGCGGCCTGATTATGCGGTGGGAGTTATAGGCCTGTATTGCGAGCGAACGAAGCGAGCGAGCAAAAATTTTGACACTATAGTGGAAATGTACAGAAATTATTCGGCTATAAAACTACCCAAATATGAGGATATTTACACGAGCTGAGCGAACAAATTTGCCCCATGCCCCCCCCCCCCCCACCTTGATGCTGCCACTGCTTTCCAAGTTTCCGTTTTAATTCTTTCTTTTTCCTTCTTTTCTCCATTTCTTTTTCACTTTTTTCTTTCCTTTTCTTTTTCATTTTCCACCCTTTTAATTTTTTTCACTCCGAAAATTATTGGGGGGGGGGGGGCAACGGGGGGGGGGCAAAGCTTCTGACTGGGGGGGGGGGGCAAATGCCCCCCCATGCCCCCCCCCCCTTGGTGCCGCCACTGATTGCACCGTACGGTTTTCACAGTCTCTACGCAGTCCCCATTGCCCATCTCTTTTATCTCTTCAAAGTCTTGATATTGAGCCATTAAGTTTTAACTCCGTATTCCTTCAAATGGAAGAAAAATGAGACTCAACAAATTAGTAATAAACTGTTGGCTAATTCTTTTAATTTTCAAAGTGTACTATATATCTTCTTTAATATATTCGCTTCCCCATTTTCTTATATTTTCTCCCTTTTCCTCTTCTCCTCATTTACCTATTTCCTATTTCTTTGCCTTTTAATTGATATTTCTTTCAACGATTTTTTCCCTCCAGCAAATGCCATAATCAAAGAATTATGTCCCTTTATGCCCTGGCCCTGGATATAACGCCCTTTAATTCTTTGTGATACGTAATAATATAGTTTTTTAAAAGATTGATATCATATCTCACAAAATATGTATTGCATGGTACATGTACATTGAAGAAGCCAGACAGAATAATACACCAGTCTTCCCAACATTGTTTTGCTCAAGATGTCAACGTAAATCCAGGGGGGTGTAAATGCAATAATCTCTTAAAAATATGAAGGTGAAACTTATGATGAAAGACAAAGATAATGAAGGAGTGAAGATGATAACGTTCAATTCCAATTCTTCAGCGAAGCTGCGGTATATCGCGAGAGTAGTCAACAGCAGCAAGTTAGCCAGCTGGGCTTTCGTTTTATCGCTTCTCTTGCAGCTTGTGTCCGGCGAACGAGAGGCACTTGTCCGGGTGCAGCCGGCTGGAATTGAGGTACGGGGAGTGTATTCCCGCAGTGGAGCCAGCGGTTTGAATGCATCGGGATTGATTCAGACTGTAAGTAGACTGAGTTATCTCATGGTGATGTAATCCTCGTTTAAACGCAGAACACCATAAATGGAAACGTTTTTATCACTGCTATGAAATACACTATCAAAATATGTTGAAAGTCAAATAAGGAGAAGGAGTGAAAACAATATGACCCAACAATTATGGCAAAGATTGATTTGATATGATAACATCAGTTAAAATATGACCGATTGAAATAGCTGGATTATTGACTTGTTTTTTGTCAAATTTTTGTCAATTTTATTGTAATATTTTTGCTTTATGCATCTATTCTAGCATAAGTTCAGTAAACCTGACATGTACATAATGTAATCCTCATATAATTTTGATGTGTTTTACTGTTGCATCCAACAAAACCAACAACAAAAAAATTAGATTTATTATTTATTCTTACCATGAAACAACCCAGCTCTCATCTCAGGTGCAAAGTTGAGGGAAGTGGAGAGAAATCACCTCTGCATTGCCACAATGAAACGCCACCCTGCGAAGTTGAAGTTGAAGTGGTGGCTCATTTGACATTTCATGAGAAAGTTGATTTATCCTCAGTAGATTTACCGGCTCCATTATTGGACATTTGTGACTGTTATTGATATTTATGTTTTCATTATCAGGGTGTTTAAATAATAAATTCACATGCACCATTAAGCTTTAAAGGGAAATCCAACCTTAACAGCAAGTTGCTCTGAAAGAAAGAGGAAAAATCAGAGAAGCAGATTGGTGAAAGTTTGAACGAAATCGGACAAGCAATAAGAGAGTTATGAATGTTTGAAAGTTGTAATCACTATGCATATGGGAATTTCAAATTGGCCGAATAGGTAATGTCACTGTGATGTAGCTGTGGACAACTCCCCCATTCGCTCTAACACACAAAATGACCAAAATGTCACTTTTTTTCAAAATGCATTACTCAGTAGGATCTTTTCATTCATGAGGACCTATAACAATATGCTATCTCCAATATATTTTGAGTACTGCCCCGAGGGTAAAAGCGCCTCAAAGAAGACCGCAAATTAATGATATTTTTGTGTACGACAAATGGGAGAGTTGTCCACAAAAATTGCCAATTTGAGATTCGCATAGATGTAGTGATTTCATCTTTCAAACATCGATAACTTTCTTAGTCTTTGTCCGATTTCTTTCAAACTTTCAGGATCCTGTTTTTCTTATTTTTCTGCTTTCATACAAATCATCTTATTTCCAAGGTTGGATTGCCCTTTAAGCATTGCTGGCTTATAAGATCAGTTTTTGTGTGCACATGAATCTTGAAATATTAAGGAGTAATCATTTAATCAATTGAAGCTCTAGAGTCTCAAAAGAAGAGGATGATCCTGAGCCTGCACACAATTGCCGATGGGAATGAGACTGGAAGCCCAACTGCTGAGACCATAGCAATTCTTCACTAAACTTGGATGAAGAAAAAGATAAAGGTCTCTATTCATATGGAAGAAACTTTCAGAAGAATATTTAATTAATAGAAATTCCTTTCATTCTTGAATGGTGATTCTAATTCATCATTTTGCAGATAACAAGCACGTGCAGTGACGATGAAGATACCCCGCCCTCCCAGTTTGATAAGAGCAAGATCCAAGAGGAGGATGAGAAGACGTCTGAGGATGAGGAATGGGTCGGTATCTTCTATCTCCCTCCACTGGAGGAATCTGCTGGTGCCCAAGGAGGAACGGGATGCTCTCTTCTGGAGCAAGTAAGATGCCTCTCACATTGTTTGTTTTTCATTTTACATACAGTGAAACCTGTATATAAAGACCGCTCAAGGGAGACAAGAAAAGCGGTCTTTATGAGCAGGTGGTCTGTATGTACAGGTTCCTTTAGTACATGTTTCAATGAGAAACATTTTTTAAGGGAAACAAAAATTGTGGTCTTTATAGACGGGTGGTCTTTCTATACAGGTGGACGCTAAAGCAGGTTTGACTGTAGTATAAAAGTTGTGATGAAAGAGTTCCTGTGGTTTTACGACGATTGCTCCATGGTCAATTTTGAACATCAACCAGATTTTTAACCTTCAACCCTTGATCCCAAAATGATACCCAACCTCAAACCCTGAACCTAATCTAAAACTGCAATCGTAACCCAAATGTAACCCTATAGCTTTGACGAAATAAAGCCAGGAGAAAATCATGTCACTGGTGCAAATGTCAAGTTACTGTTCCTCTGGGTGTTTCGCACCATAGTCCTTCTCATGATCCTGCATTTTTCGTGCAGCTATCATCTTAATATTCAGGCAACTACTGTAGTGAGTCATAATATCATTCAGGATTGCAAAAAAAATACCACTCTGCTCTGGCGCTAAAGAAAGTTTAAGTTTCGAATTAAAGAAAAAAATTCAAACATGTGGCATAGATATATCTTAGAATAATTACAAGTGGAACAAAATGAGACCATGTTAAGGAAAAAAAATGATCCAATTCCTGTTTTGCCACATTCTCTTATTCCCATAGGCTTAATACAGGAACCACCCGGCTCCCGTACACAGTGGGTGAAGAAGAACTGATTTAAAGTGACACTGAATATCTATCTGTTCTTTTATCTTGTCTTAGGTGAAACAAGCAATGTTGTTTGGTGCTTCGGCTCTTCTCGTCTTGGCTCTTAATCCTGGACTCTTCAAAGAGGTGTGACCTTAATTTACTTATTCTTCTGCATTTCTTGATATCTTTTAAAGGAATTACATGATTCTTAAACTCCTTTTCATATGAAATCTGGTTGTGGCTTTTTATCCATTATTCTGCTGTTAAAGTATGTAAAATGAATTTTTGATTTTATTTATTTTTGAATGAAATTGAAATAGCAATCTTATTATAATTGATCTGTGATATAAGCTTTACGATAGAGCACATTAAAAAAGCTATAATTATCGAGCTTTGTTTTGAAGATGTGTTCATTTTGCTTGCATTTATGTATTGAAATATATTTTTTTGGTATAAATTTTGTTTATAATATTATGCTTTCTTTATTCTTAGATTGAGCTTCACTTCACCACAGATAGACCAATCATACTCATCACTGACCCAAAAGATATCAAGAAATTCAGATCCAATGTTGATTTAAGGTAGGTCAATCCTCATACTATTAAACTCATTAGAAGAAAATGTTTCGTATAATAAAGTGGTGAATGTTATTAATCCTGATAGATATTAGTTCCGATATGCTTTTTTTTCATCACTTACCCAATAAACTTTAAAAAATAAAGAACTCTGCATATCGAAGTGGAATATCAAGAGGTTTCAGTTATTTATGATCATGCACTGATGCGCAGATATCTCACATCAAATAGTCTGAGTAGAATAGTGATATTTCTCCTCCGAAATCACACATAACTGTTAACTGAAAATGAAAATGGTTTTTACTGCAGATAGTCAGTTGCAGCAGCATGAATTACAATTTCCTTAATCTAACAATTGCTTATTCATTCTCATATTGTACATGTACATGTACATGAAAGCAAAATGTCCTTGTGATTAGCATGTATATGGAGAAGAAGTGTTATCCCAGGTTACACTTGTAATTTCTATTCTTTTCCATTATTATGAGTACAATTACAATATTGTCTGCTTAGAGCCGGACGGGCAGTAACTCCTATCTTTCAGGACAGAACGCCCTTCTGGCCCTGTACAGATAATATTATGTACTAAATTAGACATTGCCTCAATACTTCATACTGTGTTTATTCAAAGTCTGTACATTGTACATCTGGGGAGCGTTTCATCAAGCGTTTTGTCAGTGATTTTTACCGACAAATTTGCTCTCAGCCAATCAGATGTAAGGATTTCAGTAGCTTATAACAGTTGTCGGTAAAAATCACTGACAAAACGCTTGATGAAACGCTCCCCTGTTCTGTTGCCTTGATAGTCAAGATAAAGATGTTTGTATTACCTTTCTCTCTGATAGGAAAAGTAAACATACAGCTAATATTACAGCCAAACCAGATTCAACAGCCAAGATGAAAACAATAGTAAGTTGTTATTTTCCTGATCTTGTCAATTTGGAACGTATGGACTTAAAGTATGAGTACCTGTACATATATGTTAAAGGATATTAGTAACATTTCTTTGCAGAGAAATATTTGAACTAAAAAAAATGACCGGTATAAGAATGGAAAAACAATTTCCTTTATTTTTCATCACTATGATCAACTGAGCAGGAATCTGGATTATATGAATTTGCTAATCTGCTCCAAAACCTGTGTTTTGGCAAAATGTATTGATTGATCCACCTGCCTGATTCAATCAATAGTTGGTATTGTGTTGTAAAATTTGCTTGCATTCAGATTTTAGAGCAATTTTCTGACCTTTGCATGTACACTTAACCAAAAAACTAAGTTCCCACCTGACACTTTTTTCAGTATACATGTAACTCTAGAAGTTATTGATGAAATCTTGTACGTTGTTGCAGTACATAAAATGCAAAGTGAAACTTGTTTTCTAGTGCTGACTGCAATAAAAACTAATTTTATTATGGAAACATCATCAACATACTAAACAAACAACCAATGAAAATATGGGTGAGAAAATCTGGGTACCTTGCTTTTTTAATAAAGCAATTTCATCAAATATTTCTCGAGTTATATTGAAAAGTCTCGAGGGGGAACTTGCTTTCCTGGTTGAGTATATTTCCATTTATGAACATTAACTGAATTGAAATGAAATCTGTACAATTTGACAAGCAGTTTAGTGCTTGTACATGTATACATATGTCACATCTTAATCACCTTCATACGTTTTTTCTTCACTATCCAGGCAACCCCCAAGTTGACCCTGTGGTCTACCTGCGGCCGGTCTAGTGGGGGTAGCAAGTTCAGAGAGTGGGAGGGGACCGTATGCCTGTCCCAAAACCAGGCCTCATCAGAGGTAGGCAATTTTGCAGAGCCTTTTTTTTTTTTTGGAGGGGGGGGGGGGGGGGGGGGTGGGGGCAGAGAGTTTAACCCTTTCAAGACAATTGACCACATTTTGTGGTTTGGCTCAATAACTTTGGATTCAGAGCTCTAAAAAATATACCAGATGCACGAGTAGAAAGAGCAAATATTTCTGCACATACTATATCCATTTTTGTTGCATGATCATATTGCGTTTGATGCCAGAAATTAAAAAAACGAAAATAAGCTTTAAAATCCTTAAATTGGCAACACAATGAGGGGTTCAAAATCATTATTTTTTATAAAAATTGGCAATTTTTAAAACTTTTCAACAAAATTCCTAACCATGTATATTGTTTTCAAAGACATTACACCTTATAGAACCATGTAGCACTAAAAGATAAACTATTATTGTTGCCAATTTGGAGAACAAAATGTGATCAATCTAGCTGTTAAATAATTCCTGTCCTGAAAGGGTTAATGTTGTCCTACTAATAATATACACTGTACATCTTGAAATTTTAAGTTTCATTTTATCAGATGTGCATCTGTTTTAGTAGAAAATATGTAACCCTTCGACTTTTAAAACCACCAATATCTCGCCGGAATTCATTTCTTGATTTTATATATTTCTAAAATTATAAATTTCAAGCTTTCCAATGATATAAAATATGTGTATTTTTTTCCAGTTAAACTTACTTGAAATATACTAAGAGCAATCAATAATGTCTACCTGTACATTTTCTTGTTGAATTTAATGTATCATTCGCTGTACTATTTGATGACTGAAATATTTTTAAATATTTTGTAGCATGAATATAATTGGATTTGGCGTAGTCTGGTGTCCCTTATCATCACATTCTATGTAGTGAGCATGATCAGAGGGATGGCTCAACATCCACAACAAAACAATATTGAAGATCTAGAGGTGAGGAGTTAATGATTTACCATCTGGTTTCATGTTCTCATGCTATGTGCCTGTGAGCTCACTTATGGTTCTGTTGTGCTACAAGTTAGGTAGCTTAGGGAAACGCAGTGGGGCATAAAGACGCGGGAAAGACGCAAAGAGGAATATGGCTAGTTTTGTCTGTGCTTCTAGAATTAGATATATCTGAATAAAAGTTTTCATATTATTTTGCTGAAAAGTGTTTTAAGAGGTAAATACTACTTCTACATCCTAATACTGTACTTTGGTTCTGCCTCTATAAAATAAAGTTTTGATTTTGAATAATTTTGTCAAATGCGTCTTTCCTGCGTATTTACGAGCCACAACGTTTTGCTAAGCTACCTTACAATCATTGACAAGTTTGTATTCCAAATAAATTCCTTGTTTAATATACATATACTTGTGTCACCCATGTCCAGATTTGGTGAGTTGAAAAAATAAAGTTTGTCAGATTTGTTTGACTCGCAAGATACTCTTCGATAGTGGAGTAAAAATCAAACTAAATGTGATCAGTTTGATCCTTGGACATGAATTCCTTGTTTTTGGGGGGGTTTTTTTTGTTGGTCATAATCTTTGTTCAGTGGGTTTTAAAATGAACGGTATCACCGTATAATGTATACATGTATTTCATGTTGTGGTAACTCTTGTTTATACACTTGAACTGACATTACCTCTAGATTTTGCTAGTGAGAATATGTATTTCAAAAGGTCCTATAATTATGTAACAACTCAATTTGAATTTAATTAGCAGCCCATTCAACCAAATTTTGGCAACCTTTGCATTGCATTGGATCTGAAGGATTAAAATTGTGAATCTTCTTAAATGAGCTTTTGAATGGTCATATGTATAGTTTATTTCAGTCCAAAGGCCCTGAAATTGCAAGCCTTTGTAATTTAAAAAAATGGGGTCATTGGCCACGGATTCGGGCACAAAGCGCTGGCTCGGAAACATTTTTGTTTGCAGGCAATTGGTCAATCTCTCTCATATCACAGGGTGCATGATGGACCAGTCAGTCAGAGTATCATAGAAATTTGATCATTTCAATTGCCACTTTTCCTCAAATGTTGTCTTAGTATCACGAAGTAGGCTTTACATGGCTTTATTATCTTGCTTTATAGTTTTTCATAAAAACAGGAAATTTTTGTGATGTGATGAATTATGTTTCCAGGAGACTCTTCAGAGGCTAGCCAAACAGTCCCTGTCTAAGATGTCTGTATGGAAGTACAAGAGAAAGAAATACCAGCTCTCAGCCGACTCCAGGGACAGCTGTGCAGTCTGCCTGGAGGAATTCTTTAAAGGACAAGTAAGCTTGAAATTCGTTCAGACCTTTGTGCCATATTAGGTGTTATTTAAATTCTGTTTACAGTGTTCTTAATTCTTGATTATTGGTGCTTGCATCATTATCAATGAGTATTGACGCTTCTTTTTATCAGGACAGCTATCTCCTGACCACCTCGCCTTTTACAGTTACCCCCTCCCCCCTGACAACTACCACTGAAAACTGCCCTTACCAGGAAAACTACCCATATGACAAGTAAAAGCTTCCCCATTAGGAATTTTAAGAAAAATTATATAGAGATAACACCCTCATGACTCTCCAATGGTGATATGAAGTATTCATTTGTTTATCCATGCATCTTTCTTGATACAGACTATTCGAATGCTGCCTTGCCACCACACATTTCACAATAGATGCGTTGATAGCTGGCTTATACGCAAGAGGACCTGTCCTCTGTGTAAGATGGACATCATAGGTAAGAAATAATGTGAGGATGAAAACCCCAGTCCAGTCCCATCTTTCTTATAACAATAACTATCATGAAAGATATAAACTACATGTGCATGTGCATAATGTACACTTCATATGCAAGAGGATTTGTCCTCTGTATAAGATAGATATCATACATGTAGGTCAAAAGTCTTCAGGAAAAGGAAGGGGTTTAATAGAGCCTAATCTCTTTTGCATTACTCATCTTTTGGCTGATAGTTGTCAAGAAGTGTATGCCGTATGCACATGTTATTATCATCATCATCATCATCATCGTTATCATCATCACCATCATCATCACCATCACCATCGCCGTCATTACCACCACCATCACCATCACCATCATCATCATCGTTATCATCGTTATCATCATCGTTATCATCACCATCATCACCATCATCATTATGGGTCCCGAATGGAGGCGTGTCGGGTCTTCTGGATGCCATTCATCATTAATTTTGTGTATATAGCTACATGTAGCTCCAAATTAACCATTCTTCTGTCTTCGTTGATGCAGTATATCCATCTTTTCTGATGATATCAGCATAAAAAAACGTAACTTTGTTTACAAACACTCGAGCTTCAAGGTGTGCACAACAGTTAGTGTAATGATACATGAATATGACTTTCTTTAACGCTGAAAGAAAAAGACAAAGTGTATTCCAGCAAAGCTATTATAGATTATCAACTAAAAGAGGAATAATTTTGCATATAAAGAAATCTTCAACTGATGATTTATTCTGTAGTGTTCAGTAGATTTCATAAAAGTCATTCATTTTGCCTCAACCTCATGTAATGATCCCTATGTACTTACATTTCTTTCCTTCTTCGTTTTTTACAGATGAGCGATTTGGCCTCGGCAAAAAATGTTGATGCTACACAAGGCTCCAACAGAACTATAAGCAAACATATTTATTCTAATATCTAATATATATATATCCTAGTTTGGTAGTATGTGTATGGTGGTGTTACTCATATTTGCCTGTCTGTAGGAAATTTATGTACGTGGAAGAATGTGTATTTTTCTTTAGCGGTGTATTGTTTTTGTCAGTGTGTGTATTTATTGCTGAAAGCATTTCATGAATCAATCCAAAGGTAGAGCTACATGTAATTTGTGGATCAAAATTTCCCAAAACTTACATAATAGGATTTCACTTGACTTGAACAAGCGGAATGTTAAGTTGTTGAATGTCTCGTATCAGATTTTTTGGCATTGTATTGTTATTTTATGTGTCATGCATATATGTTAAACTGAAATTCTCAGAGTAAAGTGAATATAATACAAGTGGTGGGATATAGAACAACAGTAAAATTTGATGCATTAAACTATGATTTAAATTTCTTTAGAAGTGGTTCATGTATTTGTATACAATATACATGTACCTAGCCATGTTGTCTCTTTCTGTCAAGACCTCAATAAATTCAGGCATTTTTTTTTGCAACTAGATCATTATTTTTTATAGTCACACATATCCCCAAAAATGAAATGAAGGAACTTTTTTACTCTATCCATTTCAAGGGATTCACTTTGGATTTTTCCTTGTTTATCATGTTTTGCAGAAGTAAGAAGCAGCTTATATTGGGTTATCTGCATACCTTTTACTTTATAATTCATCTTACTTTGTTATTGAGAGTTCAAATGCCATGATTAAGCTTTTAAAAAGCTTTGAAGGTTGTGATGTTTTGTAGTAGTGTATGACTACATGCAGTAGTATTTTATTGAAACATTATGCAATTATTTTCTGTGCAAAGTTCCATCTCTAATATATGGACCAAGTATTGTCCATCTCTATTGCTGTAAATTGAATGGTATGAGGGGGAAATAGATTTTTCAATATTCTGAAACCATGTTACAACCAGTCACCGGCGATCTCTTTAACCCTTTCGAGACAATTGACCACATTTTGTGGCTTGGATCAATAACTTTTGATTCAGAGCTCTAAAAATTATACCAGATGCACGAGTAGAAAGAGCAAAATTTTTGCACACACTGTATCCATTTTTGTTGCATGACCATATTGCGTTTGATGCCAGGAATTTTACAAAAGGAGAATAAGCTCTAAAATCCTTAAATTGGCAACATTTTGAGCAATTCAAAATCATTGTTTTTTTATTGAAATTGGCTATTTTTTTCAACTTTTCAAAGTTTCTAACAATGTATATTTTCAAAGAGTTTACATTTTATTAGAACCATGCAGCACTAAAAGAGAAATATTATTGTTGCCAATTTCAGGAACAAAGTGTGATCACTTTAACCAAGGAGTTATCACAGAACTGTGATAACTCCGTAATTTAACCCTTAAATAATTCCCCTCCTAAAAGGGTTAATAGTGACCCACAATAATTATTTCATTGCTCTGTCACATCTCCATCTCTCACCATGGCAGATAATGGGTCTCGATTTGTGGATGCACTATGGACAAGCAAAGTTCATCAGGAGTAGATATATACAGTTGGGCCCAAAAGTTTACATACACCTGGAAGAAAAGAAGTTTACCTCACATTTTCACAACTTCATTCATTCAGAAAAGTTTGCAGGAATGAATGAACTTGTGAAAATGTATATTGTTTTTCTAACAGGTATATGTAAACTTTTGGGCCCAACTGTAACTAAAAAGACTCGTAACAAATCAGAAGGTCCTAAGAGATTTTCTTTATAGGTCCGAGATAATTGTGATTTTCGTTTCCACGAGGAGGCAAGGAGATGTGATAAACAATGAACCAGATTGTTGTGGTGGTTATTAAGCTCCAAACAAAGGCAAGTGCAAGGTATTTGGTCTTTTGCTGTTCCATACGCTACCAAGAATAAAGGAATATGAATTAAACATTGCTATTGTTGTTTTCGTTGTAACTTTTAGTCTGATCCAAGCTGTAGTACCACTGTCAATTTGATAAAATCATTGGCCCAAATTCACGAAGGAGGTTTAACTTAACCCATGGTCCAAGTCGTGGTTTAAACCTCCGTGGTGGACTAAAATAAGTGTAATAAGCGCATTATTGTCTACCCACTGGACATGAGGACAAGCTCATACTATGCTTATGAAGGTTTGAACTATGGGTTATTAAACCTATTTTGTGACGTTGGGTCATTTCGTATACTGAAATTTGATGATGTCGGTAAAGTATGGGACCAAATAACTTGGACTTTCCACAAATCGTCCCAGTGTAACTAGGGCTTTATGTATCACTTCTCTTTTCTTTATTGTGAGAAGCTGTAGAAACTGCCATGTAAGCAAATGACTTTCAGTTTTAGAATGTTCTGAAAATCAGAATGGTTTAAGGATGCCCTGTATTCCAAAATAATTCATCTTACCTTACTCAGATTGTGTGACTCGGGTTTGTTACAGCTCTCTGTTGTTAATGTACATGCTATGATGCAAGAAAACAAGCTTTAGTTTCAGAATGTTCTGAAAATCAGAATGGTTTAATGAAGCTTGTATATTTACAAATACATGTAATTCATTTCACTCAAGAATGTTATGAAGTGTTTACTGGTCACAACACGCAAATATGGAAAATATTAAAATCTTGTTTCTTATTTGAGAAAATATATGCTTTCATTATTGCCTTTACTCAGGTGGAAGATATTACACTTTAGTATACAATAAGTTCTAATTAATTGACTTAACAATCAATACATATAATGAGGATTCTTATCAAGTATAACATATATGTACATCAGAAGAAAAAAGAATTGTGATGATTTTTCAAAGATTAAGAAATATATAAACTGCATATACACTGTAGCAAAAATATACATGTGTCCAAATACAGAAGTCCACAAAATCACTTTCAGATATAAAGAAGACACAAGTCAGTGATAAATAGAATAAAAACAATATCTAATACATCCCAAACTTTGACAAAGTATTTGATGACAGCATGATACACTGGTTGCTTTACTTTGCAAACAAATTTTCAAATCCTTAACATTTTCGTTGGAGAATAGACACATGTACTGTATGCCAATATATTTTCTTTTTGTCTGAATATATACAAAATACTACATGTATTATACAGTTTGTCGCCACACATTAATAGTCTGCATACATGTGAATCCTCTGCATATAATTATTGCCAATGTTGGGGAAAATTCATGGGAGAGATTCTTTCAACAAAGAATTTGGCCGTAACTCCCAGTTTTTAAGATCAGCTGCACCATCTGCTTTTGAATGAAAACAAGTATAAAACAAGTAATAAAAATATCTTCAAACCAAGAAGGATGTGAACTTGTTTTTCCCTGGGCAGTAACTATACCACTAGGCCATTCCTGGTCCACGGCATAGACACCACATATTGCAAACAAATCTCAGTCCTCTTTAATTTTGTCTCACTTATATTCAAGGTCCCCATTTTTTCATTCTTCGGGTTTTCAGTAATATGCAGATTTTGTAGCCAGTTTCATAACTGAAAGTTACAGTAAAATTCTTTGTTTGCATATATCTTTTTATGCTAAAGTTAAATTACAAAACAAAATTGGTATGTAAAAATATAGTGACTGAAAAAAATAAATGTTGCATTGATAATTTTTTTAATAGAATGTTGTAGATTTATATCAAGGTAATATAAACCTGGCACTGATTTTAAACCTTGCACAATACTCATAATTCTATTGCATCTTTCTCTCTCAATGTGCTATTCCAATTGTGAGGTGTTTTTTTTTTTTTTTGGTGCATATTGCTTGTCAATTTTATTGTGAAAGGATAAATTTAGTTCATTACAGTAAACAAACTGAAAATCTCATTCTCTCATCTATATTATTAGCAATGCAAAAAATGAAATATCTGGAAAATGAAAGATTAGAGAATGGTGTATGAATGAGTTGTGACGCACAAGTATTATAACTGTACAAATACTTTGCCATCAGTAAAGTCTGACCTACTCGATGAGAACTTCGACTAGTAAGATTTAAAATGGTGGTATATTTACAACAATTGAAAAATCCACCTCTCTCTATAAACATAAAACATGCTCACTCACAACTGAGTATATTGGTCCTTGGATTTAAAGAAAATGTCCAACATAATAGGGCAAAGAAGAAAAAATAACATCCTTTTCAAAATGCATATTCCATCTTTAGGATTTGGGATTGGAGGGGGGGGGGGGGGGGCAAATGCACCGATTGCGAAGATATGCTGAATAGAGTACACAATGGATTAAAAAAGTATTGGAGGGGCAATTGCTCATGCAGTACCTCAGTCACAACGCCAGACTGCCTCCAAACCAAGCAATAACCTGACAAAATCTTTGCCATTCAGAGAATTGTTATTTTTTGTTCGGCCTCTTGTCTGTCTGGGCCCCGTTTCATAAAACTTGTTATCAATAACAAGTTACAATAACAGTTATAAGCTACTGAAATGCTTGCATATGATTGGCTGAGAGCAAATTTGTCATAGAAATTGGGCAGTTGTTATCGGTAACAAGTTTTATGAAACGGCCCTGGGGAGCATTTCATCAAGCGTTTTGTCAGTGATCTTTACCGACAACTGTTATAAGCTACTGAAATCCAGGCATCTGACTGGCTGAGAGCAAATTTGTCGGTAAAAATCACTGACAAAACGCTTGATGAAAAGCCCCCGTGATGTCTGTCTCATTGGGGAGACTGGGGTAGGAAGATATACATTTAACCAGCCCCTTTCAAGTCATCACTGCTCAGGGAGACCATTTCTTTTTTCCAGACTCCTTGGTAGGCATGCCACTGCTGTACAGATGATCTTTAGCATACACAGGTGCTATTTGGTGTGATGCAGGGGGCGATGGTAGTAGGCATGTCACCGTTGGGTAGACACAGATGATCTTTCTCATACACATGTGATATTTGGTGTGATGTATGTAGTGGCGATACTGCGCATGCCACTGTTAGACAAAGACGACCTTCAGCATACGCAGATGCTACGTGTATTTAGTGTGATGTAGTGGGTGAGAGTCACTGTCTGGTAGATGCAGGTGACCTTGAGAATACGCAAGTGCAATTTGGTGTGATGCAGGCAGCGGTGGTTAGGGCAGTCACCATTTGGTAGACACGGAAGATTTTTTAGCATATACAGGTTCCGTTTGGTGTGATGCAGGCAGTCACCATTTGGTAGACATGGAAGATTTTTTAGCATATACAGGTTCCGTTTGGTGTGATGCAGGCAGCGGTGGTTAGGGCAGTCACCATTTGGTAGACACGGAAGATTTTTTAGCATATACAGGTTCCGTTTGGTGTGATGTAGGCAGCGGCTGTGGTAGGCATGTCACTATTGGGTAGACACACAGCCTGGTTTTTGGCCCAGGTGGGATAGTTAAAGACATCAAAGACCACGATGCCCATGGTACTGATTAGGACGTTGACTACGATGATGCCGATCACGTTCATCATAGAGCCAGCTTTCATCTGAGTGACGATGAAAAAAAGACAATAGATTACACATCATTAACCCTTTCAAGACAACTGACCACATTTTGTGGTTTGACTCGATAAGTTTTGATTCAGAGCTCTAAAAAATATAACAGATGCACGAGTAGAAAGAGCAAAATTTTTTGCACACACTATGCCCATTTTTGTTGCAAGACAATATTTTGTTTGATGCCAGGAATTTAAAAAATAATAATAAGCTTTAAAATCCTTAAATTTGCAACACGTAGAGAGGTTCAAAATCACTGTTTTTTATCAAAATTGGCGATTTCTTCAACTTTTCAACAAAAAATCCTAACTACGTACATGTATATTGTTTTCAAAGATATTGCACCTTATTAGAACCATGTAGCACTAAAAGAGAAATATTATTGTTGCCAGTTTGAAGAACCAAATGTGATCAATTTAGCCCTTAAATTATTCCTGTCATGAAAGGGTTAAAGTACATTGGGTGATTTCAAGTTCGGTGTTGAAAGCTGGTGTTGGTGTTGGGGCAAAACTAGCACCAGCCACAACACCGAACCTGAAATGAAGCTGGTGCTGGGATTGACTTCACTAGGTGTTGAGCTGTCAATAATGTGATTGGTATTATTTTTATAAACCCGAATTCGGTGTTGGGGCTAGAATCAGCAGCCCAATTCATGCTCTCAACACCAACACCAACACCAACACCGAACTTGAAATCACCCATTGTAGCCTCAACATACCATCAACTGATGATCCAACCAATGTCTATATGCAAATCATCTACATGAAATATGTAAAGATTCTGCACTGCAAAATTCATGGGTTTTTTTTTTCCATAGGTCGATCTACATGTACCAACATACAAGATGTAATAACAGTTAAGAAGTCTTAAAATACATGTAGTTACCTGATTTTCCTGACATCACTGTTTTTATATGATTCTCTGCATAGCAACTTATTTGGGGGGGGGGGGGGCCTAAGATATCCTTTAACCCTTACTGTACTAGGCTATTTTAAGCTCCTCTCTGACGGGGGGGGGGGGGGGGGGGGGGGGGGGGGGGGGGGGGGGGGGGGGGAGGGCCTCTGATCTTGGCCGCGACATGACTGACCGATCGCTACAAAATTTTGCACGTACTTCGAGAATTGAAGAATAAAAATCAATTTTTATTCTTGTGTAAATCTCTATTTTTCATGTAATATCATCATTTATGGAAATTATATGCACAAATATACATTTTGATTGATAATCAAGTAAAGAAAGGCCTTGGAGATAAAATTTCAATTCAAGAAGTTCTTTCTAAAGCTTAAAAACATTATTACATACCGGTAAGAAAAAATACTGAAAGTGATTTCCATTCTTATGTATTCTATTGTTTCATGAATTTCTTATGTATTTCTTTGTTTTTCAACTTTAACTTTTTAATTTTTTTTTTCAATTCTTCTGTTTCAGAGTGTTATCTGAACCAATATTCAGTTAGAATAGAAGATAATTACAGCTTAACCCTTTCAAGACAATTGACCACATTATGTGGTTTGGCTCAATAACTTTTTATTCAGAGCCCTAAAAAATATACCAGATACATGAGTAGAAAGAGCAAAAATTTCTGCACACACTGTGTCCATTTTTGTTGCATGACCATATTGCGTTTGATTCCAGGAAGTTTAAAAAGGAAAATAAGCTTTAAAATCCTTAAATTGGCAACACATTGAGAGTTCAAAATCACTGATTTTTATCAAAATTGGCAATTTTTTCAACTTTTCGACAGAATTTTTAACCATGTACATTGTTTTCAAAAACATTACACCTTATTAGAACCGTGTAGAACTAAAAGAAAAATATATTTGTTGCCAATTTAAAGAACAAAATGTGATCAATTTACCCCTTTAATAATTCCTGTCCTGAAAGGGTTAAAGAAGAAATTATCAGTAAAAAAGGAGGAACATGAGGAAATGCAGTTCCCTATTCGGTTTGTACACAAAACTCAGAAATTCTCTGTTTTCGGGCTGACATGAGGTCACAGTAGGTCACGTGACTTGGTAATGGCATGACCGATTTTGGTAAACTTGGAGTCAAAAGATGCGCAAGACTTGAAAGAAAAAAGTCAGAAAGTTGCGTGGGGTGAAATGCAGAGGTTCGAAATGCGCAGCTAAATTTGTTTGGGGGGGGGGGGACCCAGTACAATAAGGGGTTAAGGGGATCCATAATGACTGGGACTTCTATCACTTTAACTTTGTACTTCGGCCAACAACTGATACAATACAGAGAAATGATGATGTCATCCTGTTCCCCTATGGTCTCTCCTGAGCTCAAATCGTTGTCGTAACAAGAGGAGTCAAGCACAAAGTGGGAGAGCTTGTTTGCTCTTTAACCCAACATGAGTGTTTTCATTGTCACAATGAGAATGATATCTTCTTTTAGGAAAAAAATACTAGCTACCGGTACATGAAAGTAAATATAGTGTTATGATCTTTACTGCTGAAGGGAAAACGCCCCAAGAACAATAGTAGAACTAATAAAGCTATCAATAAATCAATATTGTACGTTTACATGTATAAATTATAAAATGCCAGGGATGTTTAACAGCGTGCGCTCCATGCATATCACATCATTACTTTATCTACAAATAATTATAATAATAATAATACAAAACATTTATCACAGTGACTGCTTAATACAATGTTTCTAAGTGCAGGAAAGAATTTAAAGAATAAAGAGAAGAAAATAGAAAGATAAATAACATGGAAAAACAAATATAAATATAAATTTACTGCTATTACAATTGCCTAATGAGATGATTTTTCAGAAGAGTTTTGAAAGAATCTATGGTGGAGGCCTCACAAATGTAGATAGAGCCTTTTCTCTCATGATTTCTGATACCTATGCTACCTCTCCGTTAAAAAAGAAGGGTAATGATGCTTCACTTTCAACTTTTATAGACTAATTCACTGATATGTTCTAAAACTTACCATATCTGGAACAGTGAGGGAGCCGTAGGCGAAAGCGATGGCGTTAGGTGGTGTGGCGACAGGCAACATGAATGCATAGGAACATGAGATGGTAGCTGGTATCATGACATACAGAGGGTTGAGGCAAATACTCTCGGCCTGGATAAACAAGGGGAAAGAAGAAGATTGGTATTACACTGTAGTTTACGTGTTACATTACTTCATATATACTACATTAAGTTTGTTCTTATAAACTACATTAACTTTGTTCATATTTACTACATTAGGGGGAGTTGCAAGAAACTTGCAATTAATTGCAAGTCAATTTTAGGTCCCAAAATCAATCAAAAGTCTTGCAATCAATTACAAATTTGCAATTGATTGCTGGTCTGCTTCTTGCAACAGAAAGTATAAAGTGATTTGCTATAGTCAAAATTGATCTATCAATTGCAAATTTGCGATTGATATTTGCAAGCGATTGCAAATAAGTTTCTTGCAACATAAGGGTGTTGCAAGAAACTTATTTGTTCATATTTTAGTTCGTTCATATTTTGAGAAGTCGTTGATTCATGCAAACTTAAATAATTGCCCTTATTATTTTCCCCAACATTCTCATCCTCATCCTCATCATTGTCATTCTCATCATCATCACCACCATCATCATCAACATTGCTACTACCACCATCAATATCATCATCATCATCATCACCAAGACCATCACCACCATCATCATCATCATCATCATAGTCATTGTCATCATCATCATCCTCATCCTCATCACCACCACCATTAACATCATGATCATGATCATGATTATAATCATCATCATCATCACCACCATTACTACCACCATTAAAATTATCAACAACATCATCTCCATCACCATCATCATCGTCATCGTCATCGTCATCATCATCATCATCATCCTAATCATCGTCATCTCCACCACCAACATTAACATCATGATCATGATTATAATCATCATCATCATCATCATCACCACCATTACTACCACCATCAACATTATCAACAACATCATCACCATCACCATCAGCACCACCACCACCATCATCATCATGATCATAATAATTTTGGGTGAGGAGGGAGGGGGCTGGTGTTCGGATTGTCTTGTTACTACTCTCCTCACATCAGTTTGTTGGGTGCCATATCTAGATTGAAGATTCTTCACATCACATGTAAATGTATATGAAATTTTTTATCAGTTGCATTAATTCTTTGACAGAATTCCTTACTTGTGGCTTCTATTAAATTCTACAGTCTACACTTGTCTCATTACAGAAGAATGTAAAAACACAGGTTTCCAATGACATCTTCAAAAGAATACTGTAAAAACAGAAACTTTCATGTGTACGAAACGTTCACAAATTAAGGGAGAGGTTAAAATTTGTGAGAAATAACTGAATTGCAACTGATACAACACTGATTTTTTGCAATTCGCCAAAGCTATCATGTTGTCAAAATTGCTGTTGTTGAAAGCTTCATGTGGTAAAAGTTCCTGGGTTTACACGTTAGTAATTTGGAGAATTCGCTCATTTCTGACCACTTACCAAAGAGGCAAGGATGGGCAGGAAGATCGTCGCCGTGGCAACATTACTGGTGAACTCCGTGAAGAAGCAGATGATGACGGTGATGATGAGAACGAAGACCCATGAGGGTAAGAACTCCAACACCTTAAATTGATCTGCTAGCCACTGAGAGAGTCCGGAGGCCTACAAGATAAAACATTCGGATAATAGAAAAGATCAAGACAGGCACAAACTGTAAAAAAACAGAAATTATCGCCTACATGAAAGTGTCGTGATTTTCGCGAGTGGTTCAGAGCCATGAAAGTTTCATACGGCAAAATAATTAAATCCTAACTGACACAACACACAAACTTTTGCAATAACGCAATTTTCACTATGCGAAAACGGCTGTCGTTTACAAGTTGCAAGTTTCATGTTGAGAAAGTTTATGGTATTACAGTACACATATAAAAGAATAATGTGCACTCTCCAAATTGATCACAAACTTTATTCAGTACGTCTGATCAAAAGCAGATTAATATAATACAGTCAAACCTGCTTTAGCGACCACCTGTATAGAAAGACCACCTGTCTATAAAGACCACAATTTTTGATTCACTTGATAAGTGTTTCTCATTGAAACATGTATTACCTGTACATAAAGACCACCTGCACATAAAGACCGCTTTCCTTGTCTCCCTTCAGTGGTCTTTATAGACAGGTTTCATAGTGAATATTTCTTTAAAGACTTTCGGAAATCAAAATGATAATGTAACTCCTAAGGCTGGTGTGAGATTTCTTTACTTCTTAAAATTTTATGGAAGTTTGTTGACAAAATGGATTTCTTTTTTTACATAGGTACATGTATTTTTTTTTTTCCAGGATCAAAAATTCTTGGTGATCACAAGCTCGAAGATAAAATGAAGTTGCAATCTTGGCCCTTCATCAAAGGTCCCTCACTTTTAGATTTGTTTAAAACTTACACCAGATTAGGACTGTCCACACACGCGCATCAGATTGCTATTGAAGTGCTCTTCCTACTCGTAATGAATAGTGAACAAACATCACTGGCAATAAAAATGCTTTAATGAGGGATAAGGAACACTGAACAAGCACTATAAATGTCACATTACTATCACCAACAGTATTAAATCTCATAAACCTGTATTTGGTATCAACAGGCTCCCAGATTGATAAGGGGGGGGGGGTTGACTAGGACGTTTTTTCTCACGTTTTCATACACACAAAGTGGGCCTCCTTTCCCCATTAATGCTTTTCCTTAATCCTTATTCGGTGGGAGTGGGAAGTCATATTTAAAGGGGACCCATAACCTCCCCCACCCTCCCCCTCCCCCCCAAAAGAATACATAAAATAATCCCCAAAATATTTAAGGAGACATTCTATTGTTGAAGAACATAAAGGGTAAACATATGTCATATCGAGACCGCACAGAACTTCCACACATGTGTATGCACGTAAGAGGATATCGACTAGTGTAATCACAAGTCACTTTACCTTTGTTTACAGTGTAATTTTGGTATTTAAATATGGAAAGTATACTGATAAAGCACCCCACACATGAAGAGCCAAATATTGTTTTGTAATTGATCCCTGTTCATTATTATAATATTGAGCATTTTTAATATAGCACCTTTTCTTGATATAGATACAAAGCAAATTTACAAAAAGACAACAAAAGCATTACAAATACAAAAGCTTTATTTTGTCAAAAGAGAGATTGATATAACCAAAAAACATTAGCAACAAATAGAGTAACTCACAAAAAGGCAAATAGCAATGACAACGAAAAAAAAAAATGCTGGTAAGTGGGCATTAGCTGGATTAATGTGCTTTGAGGTGTTTTTTGAAGAAGTCGAGTGAATCTGCATCCTTTATAAATTGGGCAGACAGTTAACCCTGTCAAGACAGGAATTATCAAAAGGCTAAAGTGATCACATTTTCTTCTTCAATAATATTTTTCTTTTAGTGTTACATGGTTCCATAAGGTTTAATGTCTTTGAAAACAATATACATGGTTAGGAATTTTTTCTAAAAGTTGAAAAAATTACCAATTTCAATAAAAAAAAAAAAAAAAATTTGAACCTCTCAATGTGTTGCCGATTTAAGGATTTCTAAGCTTAATCTCATTCATGCAACAAAAATGGACATATACTGTAGTGTGCGCAGAAATTTTTGCTTTTTCTACTCATGCAGCTGGTATTTTTTTTAGAGCTCTGAATCAAAAGTTAATGAGCCAAACCACAAAATGTGATCAATTATCTCGAAAGGGTTCAAGGCCTTTGGCTACATGTACCATGCCTAATGATCTGAAATCTTACCTCGGTCCCATCAGCGAGAGCAAACCCTCCTCCAAGCAGGAGGATGACATTCCACGGCAACATCCTCTGGGCTGTCTTCCAGTCAAGGAGAGCATCCCTGGATTTGGGCTTCTTATCTGTTATTTCAAAGCAGAGTAAGAACCACAATGTTCAGAGCTGAAAATCAACAGTATTCTTCATGACACTGATGTTAAAATTGGGGATATTGTATATTTCAATTGTTTTAGCAAACGATGACTAACAAATTGTTTATTTCTGTCATTTAAAAGCAGAATGAAAACAATGTTGTTAAGGGAGCTTAATCTAAAGAGTTCCTTATGAGACTGAGGTAAAACTGGTGATATCTTAATTGTATTTAATAATCAATGACAAACAAAAAATTGCTAAATTACAGTATGCCTATGGAATGATTAAAATCTAATCATACTTGCAAGAGTAAACATCCTTTGTAAGTGAGTTTATAAACGACCGTGTCCTCACAAACTTAAAATAAATTTCTTACGAAAGTAAATGGATCTAGCAATGCTGATTTTTATCAATTGTTCCTATTTGCTGATATTTCTATGATCTTCCCTTAAAAATTTGATATATCGGTAACTTTCTCCTGTTCATATCCTGGTTTCCCTTAAAGGGGGTACCCAATGCTGAAACAATGTTAGTTCATTTAAAAGATCATGATTTTATTAGCAGAAAATCATCTGCCTTAAGTTTTTTAGAAATTCGTGTTGCCAGAAAAATCCCCGAAATATGGTAAGACTTCAGGATATTTTGGCCTCTCAGCTGTGTCCCAATTTCAGCTTGGTAACCACAATGACGTCAAAGTGGTTGCCCAGGTTCGCGTATTGCAGATGTGTTGCGCGCTAGACTGTACAAAATGCATTATACCTTGCGCGCATTTTGCTATAATTGCGCGACAAGGTAACCACTTTGACGTCATTGTGGTTACCTAGCTGAAATTGGGACACAGCTGAGGGGCCAAAATACCCTGAAATCTTACCATATTTTTCGGGGATTTTCTGGCAACACGAATTTAAAAAAAAATTTAAGGCAGATGATTTTATTCTAATAAAATCATGATCTTTTAAATGAACTAACATTGTTTCAGCATTGGGTACCCCCTTTAAGAAATTAAAACACACATGAATATAGTATTCAATTTGACCTTAATTCAATAACACGACCTTCAATGTTACTGCTTTTAAAACGGAGAAGAAAAAAACTGATACGATGAGATGCTACTTTGTGATACATGTATATCATGAAATATTATTAAACTCATTCCTACAATGTACATTTTACATGTAGAGTAGATCCTCATCAATGATTGGTCAAAAACAGTCACGGGTGATTTGTTTATTGAGATTATCACACGTCTTTTCATTAAAAAGCGTGCAATAGGTTCCAGTAATATCCAATTATTTAAGTATGCGAATGCACTGCAGTCCGCTTTGAGGTGAGCATGCTTATACTGTGTGTGGGGTAAAGTATACCTGGTACTACACGTGGGATTTTGGGGCTATTGATAATGATATCAACCAATCTTAAAATGACTTCTTTTTAAAATCAAATAACAAGGATCTATGCAGGACTGTTTTTGTATCAAACCAATGATCCTGTCTTTGATCATTCATTCATTATACGATCTAATGTACACGTATCCGCTCTCGTCGAGGCTGTGTGCACGCACCATACATAATCGTCAAGCTGAGTATGATAAGAGGCACACAGCCTCTACTTGTGGGCTGATAGATGGTACAATGAACATATTCGCATGAATCGTTTGTATAATATATTCTACACAAATATGAATACATAATAATGGTAGGATAACACACCATCTTCTCGTCTGAAGCTCTTGAAGATTCTCATGAACCAGGGAGGATAGGCAGGGAAGATGAAGAGACAGATAGAGATGAAAATAGCTGCAGTAGCATCTGTGAGGTATCTGTTAAAGAAGCGAAAGGAATGTCTCACTGACTTCACCTCCATTGAGATCCTACACGTAAACGGCATCCTTGTGAAGTCACCTAGTAACTATTTACAAGACTTAGAAAGTTGGGGAGGGGGGGGGGGGAGGTTTACACAGAATACTGACCTCTAAAACAATGACATAAATTCTGGAACATATGAACTTTGTTGTAGTCTTTTATTTATTCAACATGTTCAAGAATAGACATATAATTTACTATGACTACAGATAAAGGTTTTAGGTCACAAGAAAAGACATATAATTTACTATGACTACATATAAAAGTTCACGTCTATACCACTGACTTTACAATAGACACAGTAGAATAGGAGTTTGGACCTCAAACTTTGATTTAAAATTTCATTAACAAATATTGAATTCATGGCCTAAAACTTGACGTCAGCCCTATATTCTTCCAATCATTAAATAAAAGGCCATCATAAGTGAACATTCAAGGGTCAAATTTACGTTCTTAAACTTGTTTTACTACAAAATATAGTTAGTGGTGTTATACTGTACATTGTTTGAAGAAAGCCTAGTTTATTTCAGAAAAAATGGCTAGTTGTTACCCCGAAAAGGGTGTACAAGAACCAGGGGAAGATCCCGGATTTTGCAAAGGCGGGAACAAAATACTCTTAAAATTTTCTGACCCCCAAAAAAGTAAAAAAAAGAAGGAAAAAAAAAAGGTCATCACTTCAAACATGTCGGGGGGTGGGGGTGGGAGTGGGGGGGAGTACCGGCAAGATTTGCCTCCCCCCAGTGCAAGAACTGCACATTTGAGGCAGAATTTATTTCCTAAGATACTA
The DNA here is from genome assembly GCA_025618425.1 of Heliocidaris tuberculata. Taxonomy (NCBI): domain Eukaryota; kingdom Metazoa; phylum Echinodermata; class Echinoidea; order Camarodonta; family Echinometridae; genus Heliocidaris; species Heliocidaris tuberculata. The sequence goes on from CM046840.1 coordinate 23,229,918, forward strand.
AAAAGTTTACAAACAACATCAAGGAGAAGTAATGAAAGTTACCCTGGAACTGGGAAGAGGCCTGAGGCAGAATTTATTTCCTAAGATACTAAAAAGTTTACAAACAACATCAAGGAGAAGTAATGAAAGTTACCCTGGAACTGGGAAGAGGCCGGACCAGCCAGCGAATCCAGGGATGAATGTTGGGTTCCTAAACAACCACAGCATGGCCAAAACTATAAAGTGACACACCACTGCTATCTGACCCCATCTAGAAGATACAATCAATGGTAATGAATTATTATGAATATCATCATCATCATTAAGAGCAGCAGCAGCAGCAGCATCGTCATCATCATCATCATCATCATCATCATCATCACCGTCACCAACATCAAACTATCATCACAATATTTTTTGTACATGTAGCTCTATTTGGGTAAAGCTTCCTCTGAAATTATTATACAATCAGTTACAGTATTTCATAGAATTCACCTCTTAATGATAATTAAGGTTCTTATATAGCGCCTTACTAGTTACAATGTAACCGACCAAAGAGCTTACAGTTTACAACGGAGGTGATAAATTTCCGCTAATATTTTAATGTCGGTCTCCATAAGCCCAAAAGTCTACGTACGTGCCAAATTTCATTCGGGGGAAATTAGGCTAATAAAAAAAATAGCCAGCTAGTTCATGGTAAAGATACATTAATTTCAGAAAGCAGTTTGAGCTTTGGTGGCAGATTTTTCCCTAGAACTTTGGCTGAACTATTCAAAGTGTGCAACCCTGCAGAGCAACAAGGGGTACCAAACAGCAAAATCAATTTCTATGCAGGAAAAAGAGTATATTGCACTTGTAACACAGCCATTCTGATCAATAACGCCAGAAGCTTTACTTTTCATAATTACACAATGTATATGTACATGGATGTAACTACTACATGTACATGTACATGGAAAAGTTTCTCTTGTATACTGATTTGAGAGTACTGTACTTACGTCCATGCTCCGAGCTTCCGGTACTCCCGCTTGATGACCTCCCTAGCAGACTTCTCCTCCTCTTTTGTTTCTTCCTCTGTAGTACCTGTCCTGCGTCTTTAATAATAATAATTAAAAAAGCATTATTTAGCATCATCATTAACCCGATTCTACTCAGCTTTTTGAAAGCTTATACTTACTGAGGAGGGAGGGAATCGTTTTGACTTCTCCCACGATTTCGGCTATGGAATGTTCGATCCAAAATTTTCATATAAAAAAAAAATTTCATTTTCATCATTAATATGTCATTAAAAAATGAGGTATGAAAGTAAAATTGTCCCCCAGTAAGAATAAGAGTTACCCAGGGTAAACAGACTAAAAGATGGAGTGCTATGATCTCTAAAACCATTATCATTCATATTATCCCCTTCCTCCTCCTCCTCCTTCACCACCCTGACCATCAGCATCATTACCACTATCACCACCATCAACACCACCATCACCACCAAAACCATCATCACCACCATAATTGTCATCATCATTACCACTATCACCACCATCAACACCATCACCACCATAATTGTCATCGTCATTACCACTATCACCATCATCAACACCACCAAAACCACCATCACCACCATAATTGTCATCATCATTACCACTACCACCACCATCAACACCGCCAAAACCACCATCACCACCGTAATTGTCATCATCATTACCACTATCACCACCATCAACACCACCAAAACCACCGTAATTGTCATCATCATTACCACTATCACCACCATCAACACCACCAAAACCACCATCACCACCGTAATTGTCATCATCATTACCACTATCACCACCATCAACACCACCAAAACCACCGTAATTGTCATCATCATTACCACGACTATCACCACCAACACCACCAAAACCACCATCACCACCGTAATTGTCATCATCATTACCACTATCACCACCATCAACACCACCAAAACCACCGTAATTGTCATCATCATTACCACGACTATCACCACCAACACCACCAAAACCACCATCACCACCGTAATTGTCATCATCATTACCACTATCACCACCATCAACACCACCAAAACCACCGTAATTGTCATCATCATTACCACTATCACCACCATCAACACCACCAAAACCACCATCACCACCGTAATTGTCATCATCATTACCACTATCACCACCATCAACACCGCCAAAACCACCATCACCACCATAATTGTCATCATCATTACCACTATCACCACCATCAACTACCATCACCACTACCACCATCATTCACATTATCAACATCTTCATCATCATCATCATCATCATCATCATTACAGCAAGTATCCTTACCTAAATCCAATGAAGATGACTTGAAGCCACAACCAGCACATGACAAGATTAATTATGGTACCAGGAATAGAAAACAGCAACCAGCTCGCAAATGTTACACCTGCTTCCTCGCCGTAGAGACTGTAACAAGAAAGACCATCACAAAGGAAGAGAGAGAGAGAGGGGAGGGAGAGTGAGAGAGAGAGGGGAGGGAGAGTGAGAGAGAGGAGGGGAGAATGTGGAGAGAGAGAGGAGGGGAGAATGTGGAGGGAGAGAGGTAGAGGGAAAGGCAGGGTGGAAGAAAGAGAAAAGAGAGGGGAGAGAAAGGCACAGAGAGAGGGGAGAAGAGGGGAGAAAGAGTGAGAGAGGAAATAGATAAGGATGGACTCAGAGAAAGGGAAATAGGGAGTGGAAGAGAGAAAGTGAGAGAGAGAGAGAGAGTACAGAAACAAAACGAGAAATTTAGAATATGAAACTAGACACACGTGTGCCAAACTTTTGCAAATTTTGTGAATGGTCCAGATACTCTGTTTCATGTCATGAAATGATGGAATTACAACAATGAATATTAACAATTTACAACAGTTTATTACTGTAAAAAATAGCTGTCAATAACAATTGTCAAAAGTTTCAAGTTACTGATGTTACTTACATGTATTTTTCAATAATCATAAAACATAGATGAATGAAAATATCTTACACTTTACTTTCTTTTTTATATTATTTTAAAGTTTATTTGAAGATATAGGTATGTTATATATCATATAATCAGTGGAATATCAATCTAATAATAGAGTAATTAGAGCTGATTATAAATATTTGATACTACTATTTCATACACATTTCTCTTTCCTTATATCTTTCTCTCTCTCATTCTCTCTCTTTCTAATAGTATGTCTTATCTCTTTCACTCTCTTGCACTCTCCTCCCTCTCTCTCTCTCTCTCTCTCTCCCTCTTTCTCTCACTAACTTTTTCTTCATCCCTCCACAGTTAGCCTATTTTTTCTCTGTTTCTTTAGAGAAGTTTCCATTTTATTTTTATACCCCAATAATAACTCTGATATTGTTTGACATGACCTTCTTATTGGCCCAAACATCCATGCACACAGCAGCAAATCAATAAAAATGTGAAGTCCACTTCTGCTAATAAAAATGTAACATGCTATAAAAGACCTAATAGGCATTTCAAAACAAGTTACAACTTTGGTTTTGACTAGGTAGCACAATGGGTGCTCGATGTTGTTTAAGGATTATTTTTTCCTTTACGATGTCGACAAATATTGACAAAGAAGAGGACAAAAGGCGGTGAAGACCTTTCTTTCTCTTGACCTTTGAAGTCATTTGGTGTTACGTGATGAACAATAGCTACTGGGTCAGATTATAGGCTGCCAAACTCTGTGTTTGTAATTAAAAGTATTAGGTCTTTCAAGGGGAGATATATCTGACAGCTATTTTTGTTTACCTTAAAACATGGGCCCCTTCTTATAAAGAGTTGCGACTGATTTGAATTGATCGCAGCTCCTACATGTACCTCTTAAGTACACAGTTGCGATTAATTTGAAGTCGTGATTGATTTAAATGAATCGCAACTCTTTATAAGACGGGGCCCAGTTTTCAGTCTTATCTACAACAATACATACTCAAGCAAAATCAAATAAATAATTATTCACAAATTTGGATAGAACACATACACAGCATACATGTTTGTCTTTTTTGTCTTTAATACATGTATGTCAAAATGACATGGCTGTCATTTCTTGTGAAAAATGACACTGTTCTTGCTCAACTTCTGATGAGATTTTTGGCACACTTTTTCTTCAGAATATCAGAAATAATACTGTACTCATTACAAGAATACAAAAATACTTCTTGCTCAATTACAAGTCAAATCTCCCTATCATATATTTTCACGCAAATTATTTATCGCGCTTGGCCAAGTAAAGTGAATTTCACATGTTCTTAATTTCACTGACGAGCTAGGCTCATGGGCAAGAAATTGCATAAGCAAAATATTCACGCTTTTATTTTCGCTCAAATTTCATGTCTTACGAATTGCGCCAAAATTTCCAGACCGTGAAATATTCCACGTTTACAGTATGTCTAGATACTCACTCATCGACCACTCCACCGAGTACCACGTTAGGTCCAGTCCCTGTCAATGTAGCGGTGCCTCCGATGTTGGCTGCGTAGGCGACGCAGAGCAGCAGTCCTTTACAAAGCTTCCTCTCCTCATCAGTGAGGGAGTCGTAGTCGATATGATCGCTGGACTCCTCGATAACATCCTCCGCTTCAGCCTCTTTGTCTCCATCTCTAAATTGCACGTCACTGGGGAGGGGTGAAATTCATAGAACGGCTATGATCTTTGAGATTCTTTTCAAGGTTTTCTTATTCCTTTACGAGACAGCCCACATTAATGCATGTATGTGTATTTTGTCATAAAAATAAGTTATTTTTACAATTTATGTATGCCTCTGTATCTGATTGGCTGCTTGGACGGTTGCATTTAATCACAGAAAGTAATGCAGCAATCATTTTAAAATTAAAAAAAAACAACACAAGATTGTCAACCACACAGTGTATATCACTCAGAGTTCCCTGTCTTTCATCTTTTTAACCAGTTAGGCTTAGGGTTATGGTTAGGGTTAGGGTTAGGGTCAGGGTAAAGGTTATAGGTATAGTATTTGGTCCAGGGTAACAGTCTAGCATTTGGTTAGTGTAAGAAACTGATGCAGAGCAATTGTCACCAGAGCATGCGTCATACAACTGGGCCCCGCTCCACAAAACTTGCAATCAATACCAAGTTACAGTAACTGTTATAAGCCTACTGAAATCCTTGAATCTGATTGGCTGAGAGCGAATTTGTCATAGAAATGAGGCAGTTGTTATTGATAACAAGTTTCATGAAAGGGGCCCCTCATGAATCTCTCTCTCTCACCAATCACTTAGTGGTGCCTTGCCATCCTCTTCTCCACCCATATCCATAGCGGTGTTGATGTGACCGTTGAATGCAGTTTCATCAACATTCACTCCTTTCTCATTCGTGGCTTCCTCCATGTCCACGACAGCTTCGTTTTTGGCATTCCTCTTCAACTTGTTCTAAACAAATGGCAATGGTACACAAATAAAGACTTGCAAACTCATGTCTAGATGTGAGTGTTGAAGAGGTAAAAAATAGCTAAACAAAAGACAATTATAAAGAGAAGCTCTTCAAAAAAAAAAATCATGGTGAAAGTACCAAAAGTTGAGTGTCTCTGTTCTTCAGATAAAAGTAGCTAGATAAAAATAGCTCAACAAAAGACATTTGAAATGAGAAACTCTTAAAGATAAGAAAAAATGGTAATAAAAAACTAACTAAAAGTGGAGTGGTTATTTCTGTTCTTCAGTACAATGTCCCATTATTCACTTCATGGTATATCATTTCTTATTTTCTACCACTGAGCTTTATACTTTAACATTTGTCATTTAGTTTTCTGGACAAGTCTTCTGCAAAACACAACATTATTGCAAGGGAAATGTTTAAGTTTCCTGTTATGACTGTCTGTTTGTATTTGATAAAAAGTTTACAAAAATGTCAAGGGAACTGAAACGAACATGTGGAATATATGCACAAAGCAGATCCAGTTCTAAGAATGATCAAACTATACACATCCTGCAACTGTATGGTATGTACTCAGATTCATACTAATTTTTTTTTTTCTCTAATAACAGAGCAAAGTATCTTTCCTTCCATAAACTTTAGGGGTGGATCCAGGAATATCAGAAAATAATTTTTATCCCTATTTCTTATAAGGACCACCAAAAAGAGACGGGGAGTGGGGGCAAAGTGACCCCCCCCCCCTCTAGAAATTGCCCATGGTGGTGAAGTCTCCATTCTTGTCAATAGAGCTAAAATGTCAGATTTTTGGTTCACATACAGGGCTCTGCTAAACTCACTTTTTTCCAAGGGTCCAGAGCAAACTATTGGGGTTGCTGTGCACCAAGCCGCTGTTAACACTTTGACATGTCATGGGTCGAGAGTGATATTTGAGGGCCTACGTGTATTGCACACCTCTTAGTGTCAAGCTCTGATATATTTATGTATGTATGTATGTATGTATGTAGTAAAATGATAAATCTGCTTCGGACTTGCAAAGTTAAGGAACAAGATAAGCTAGGAATGAAAAAGTCCGTATACAACGAAAAGATTCGAATTTTCGGCCATAGGCCTTCATCATACATATGCATGAATGTATGTATGTACCTGTAGGAGACTGTGGATGATGATAAGACGAAGAACAAGCAGTAAAACTCACATTTTTCCTTTGATCTAAGAGTTGGAGAACAACCGATTGAGCTATGGGCACCATCATAGCTGTGGTCGCTGTATTACTGATCCACATAGACAAGAACCCTGTCACCAACATAAACCCTAGCATTAACCTGTATACAAAGAGAGAGTGAGAATGACAGAGAGAGAGAGAGAGAGAGAGGGGGGGGAGGGGAGACAAAAAATTGGACAACAGATAGAGGGGGTATAGTTACCAGGCATATACATGTAGATAGGGAAAGAAAGAGAAATATAAAGACCAGTGCAAAAAAAATAATAAATGAAATAACGTTTTTGCTCATAACATAAATTTGGATAATTTTGACTTTTTACAAAAAAAGAGTGATGTTTCCTCTGCGACAACTCTAAACTCTCTGAGATTTCCACAGCTAAATTTGTCTCTGAAAAGACCAAACCTTCATTCGCATACACTTTATATACCAGGGCTCAACATTATATGGGGTATGGTAGACATGGACCCCCAAATTGCACTCCAGAGTCCCAAACTGTTAAAGTGTCTTACAGGTGACTGGTGCACTCAGATCCCAAATATATTACTTCAGAAGTTCAAACTCAAAGGAAAGCAGTAAGTGTGGAACCCTTACTGGGTGATTAAGCTTCTCTGAGTGCATATTGTCCTTAACTTCTCTTCAGCACATTCAACATAAAAGACACATGAGACAAGCAGCCCATGAGACCGACATGTTGCCCTGTGGGCCTTCTGTTAACTTCTTTGAGGGTTCACTCGACCGATATTGTCGGTCTCGTCGGGGGTCGGCTGTCGGTCTAGTGGGCTGTCAGTCTACTGGGCTGTCAGTCTACTGGGATGTCCTGAAAATATCTATTCTCTCACCATCTCAGCTTGGAGCCCATCAGGAGTAGCACGCCTAAAGCAAACCTCCTGTGGACCATCCAGTGCTCAACGGCCACGGCAACAATCAGCCCACCGACAAACAAGAAGTTGGTGTCCTTGAGGTAGTTCCGGCAGACGTCGTCCGAGTCCTGGACCCCTAGCAGCGGGTAGAGAATCACAGGAAGGAGGGAGGTGACGGCCAGGGGCAGGATTTCAAGGATCCAGTAGACAGCCATGATGATGATGACAAATGCTCCCCTGGAAGGCTACAAAAAAAACATGGAGGAATAGAATTTTTGGAGATTAATTAATCAAATGCAAACTGAATTAAAACATGTACTGCCAGGTATAGGGGCAGGCTAAGATCATTAGGACCAAGTACTGGCCATGATGAGGATCACAAATGTCCCTTTGGAAGGCTACAAACACTGAGGCCGGAATTCACAAAGGTTGTAACAGATTTAGACCATGGTTTATGCAGATTTTGTGGTATGAGTGCGCTTGATTTCGCGCGTACACTTAGAAAGATCCAATAATGAACACGCGTGATTGGCAAAGGGCGTAAAATTCACTCTAGTAGCCATGGTTTAGACCATGGTTTATGTAAATTTATGCACAGTTGATTTCAATCAATTTACATAAACCATGGTCTAAACCATGGCAACTAGCGTGAAATTTGCGCCCTTTGCCAATCAAGCGCGTTCATTATTGGATCTTTCTAAGTGCACGTGTGAAATCAAGAACACTTACAATATACCACAAAATCTGCATAAACCATGGTCTAAATCTATTAACACCTTTGTGAATTCCAGCCTGAGAGACATTTGCATTAAATTAGAAATTGAACAGTATGGAAAATGGCAGAACTAGAGACAGGATCTTTAGGATCCATTTCAAGACCATGATGGTGAATACAAAAGAAGCCCTTGAAAGCTACCAAATATAAAAAAATCAAGGAGAGACATGATTTAGCAGAGTTTTAGCAGAGAGAGAGAGAGAGAGAGAAAAAGGGGAAGGAAACAAAGACAGATCTATGGAAAATAATACTAGTCTAATTCTTTCATGTCTGTTACCTTCTCTCTATCTCTCTTTCATATGTCTCTCTTGTTCTCTTACTTTTTGTCTTTTTTCTGTTTCCCCTTTCTGGCTATCCCTTTCCATCCCTCCCTCCCACTCTCTCTCTCTCTCCCCCCCCCCCCACATTTTGAATGGGGTGGGGGAAAGAGAGAGAGAGAGAGAGAAAGAGAGAGTGGGAGGGAAAAGGATACTGTAAAACCAGACATTTTCTGGTGCATGAAACTTTTGCAAATTTCGCGAGTGGTCGAGATTCAGGAAAGTTTCATGCCGCGAAATAATAAAATTCCAATGGAAACACCATAAAAAGTTTCTTGCTGCAAAATTGGCTGTCATTAACAATTTGTGAAAGTTTTATGTTGCAAAAGTTTCTGGTTTGACAGTTTATCCAGAAAGAAGGAAACAGAAAAGAGAGAAAAAGCAAGAGAACAAGAGAGACATAAAGAAAGAGAGATCTATAGAGAGAAGGTAACAGACATGAAAGAATTAGACTACATAATAGGAGCTTAAAACAAGATTCAAGTATAAATGACAGTAACACTTGTGTATATCCTGTTTAATGAAAATTTACATGTAGGGAGGACAAGGTGGACACTCCCTTAAATTCCTGTAGGCCTACAATCCAACGATCATCTCAAGTGCACTATGAAATAAAACAATAATCTATTTTCTTCTAACTTTACATTCAGCAGACTCAATTAAATCGGATTTTTTTAATTTTTGGAAAGTCAAATTTATCATTTTTTTTTAAAGAGGCCAAATTCATTTACATGTATTTCTGGTGAGTATACAAAAGCTTTGTATTATATCATTTCCATGGTGTAATTCTTGACTACTCTTAGTTTATAGACATATACATGTATGTAGTAGTCCTCCCCTTATCTCCATTCACAACATGCACTACCATTCACAGTAGCTGTACACTGACACAATAGGCAAATAGATAAAAACTTCCATGTCTCCTGATTCCTGATATCTACAAGAAGACAAATATCTAGACATGATACAGATGATTTAGATTGTCATCACCAAAGTTCAAAGTGGGCCTTCATGTACATGTAATGTACACATAGACCGATATGTATACAGCATCCAAAATCTTCTGTCCAGCCCATATCCCTTTCATGACATCACTCCACATTTTGTGGTTTTCAACAACTTTTGATTCAGAGCCCTAAAAAATATACCAGATGTATGAGTAAAAAGAGAAGAAAAAATTCTGTACACACTGTATCCATTTTTGTTAATTGCATGACCATAACTGCATTTGATGCCAGGAATTTTAAAAAGAAGAATAACCTAGTTTAAAATCCTTAAATTCCTAAAAATATTATTAGGTTCAAAATCGTTTTTTTATTAAAATCAAAATTGGCAATTTTTTCAAAGTTCCTAACCATGTGCATATTGTTTTAAAAGAATTAAATTTTATTAGAACCATATATGTAGCATTAAAAGAAAAATATCATTGTTGCCAATTTGAAGAACAAAATGTGATCAATTTAGCCCTTAAATAATTCCTGTCATAAAAGGGATATATATGTACATGTACATACAGTATATATATATATACATATGTACTGGACCCCTAGAAGCTATGAGGTCATTATTCATAATGTAGCTCTTCTAGCTCTCCTAGCTTTTCACAGTGAGTTAACCCTTTCATGACAGGAATGATTTAAGGGCTAAACTGATCACATTCTGTTCTTCAAATTGGCAACAATCATATTTTTCTAATAATGCTACATGGTTCTAATAAATGTAATGCCTTTGAAAACAATATACATGGTTAGGAAACTTTGTCAAAAAGTTGAAAAAAATTGCCAATTTCTATTTAAAACTAATGATTTTGAACAGGTCTGTCAATGTGTTCCCTATTTAAGGATTATAAAGCTTATTTGACTTTTTAAAATTCCTGGCATCAAACGTAATATGGACATGCAACAAATGTGGACACAGAGTGTGCACGAATTTTTGCTCTTTCTACCCATGCATCTGGTATATCTTCAGGGCTCTGAATCAAAAGTTTTGGAGCCAAACCACAAAATGTGGGGTGATATTTGTCACGTTTTGAAACCCTGGACTGCAACATCGTTTGAATGCATGTACACTGTATGTGTGCCAAAAGTCGACTTTGGCAGTCCCATTTTTGTTCAAATGGTCAACTAAAGCCAGTAAAGGGCTAACTCTGCGCATTGACATCCATGCTTTGTGTAAACATTTATACATGCAAGACCCTTCTGACCCTAAAAGCCGGGGGGGGGGGGGGGGGCACTCACGTATATTGGTGGTACGGGGACGTGCCGCTTTGATGACCCCCTTTTTCAGACCCCGATTTCCATTCTCTAGATACTCAGTTTTTTAAATATTGTGCGCATCATGGCTATAGAGCTGCTTGCTTACAGAAATAATAGGGAAAAACAGGCATTGCATATCTATAATATTATTGGCAGTAAAATATAACTGTTGGGTCAATGGAGGGGGGGGGGGGGTGAGGGGAATCAGTAAACTATATTTTGAATTTTGGTACTTTTATTTCATTAATGTAATGGCCCCCATGAGTATTTAACAGATAATTCTATTCAGAATGGGTGTAGATTGTTTTAAGATTTATTTAATAACTTATTGAGTGAAATAATATTTGTAGAACTACATGTATGCCAGACAGGGTGTCGGGGTACTTAGGGGCCTGGAAATGACTGTTCTGCGAATGCCAATGAGTTTTCAGGCTTTTCTATTATTCATACCTCAATTTATATTATTATTGTGTCTGGGTACATGTGATATGTGTATTTAGGTGCTTAAGGTATGTTTGGCATCAGGAAGTATCATAATTGCTTGGTAGTTTGTTCCTCTTCACCCCGGTTATTCAGGAAAAAATTTTAAAAATAAGAAAAATGAAGGAAAAAAAATATAAACCCAATTGCAATCAACTTCTTTCAAGGGAATTACATGCTAGACTATATTTGTTAGGTCTTCATGTAAAATCTGATGATTTACTTCAGTAGGTCTGAAGATAGAAGGAAAGTTTTGACCACATCTTAATTTTAAACATATTTCAAGACATCATATTATTAATTGATTCCCATCATGTTCTTCGTGGTTGGACAGCTAGAGGTGTACAGTACATAACTAAAATAAATTAGATGAGTTTGCATTATTACTTTGAAAATGAAAGTAGAAAGAAAAACTTCCACTTTTTGTTCCTATTCACCCGTGTTCCTATTCACCCCGTTTTACGTAACAATTATTAAACATTATAGAAGGTTCCTTCTTCCTAGCACCACAACTTCTCCCAAAATAAATCAAAATTTATTTTTTCATGGTATGACAACATTTTCAAAATAAACTCAGAATACAACAAAAAGTAATAGCCTTGAGCAAAAGGGAAATAACAATAATCATGTCATTTCCAATTACATGTACTCTCTTTGCGGCATAGGTCATACATGTACATACATGTACCACATGCAGTCAAAGAATAGCTTGACATGACATGTGTAAGGAATTTATCTAAGATGTACAAGTACTGTTAAATAGTTGGTAAAGATTTAAACAATTTTGTAATTGAGGAGACAGTGATACTCTCTCTCTCTCTTTCACTCTCTCTCTCTATCTCTCACTCTCTCTTTCTCTGTGTCTAAATGTACCTTTCTTTCTCTCACACACATATCTTGTGGATAGATCTAGTCGTCTTTGCCCATTTCTCTCTGTCAGTATACTTGTATCATCATACCGACATTATATTGTTCCTTCCCTCTTTCTCTCTCTTTCTCTCGGTCCTTCAGTTGCTCTCAATCATTTCTCTTAGCTTTCCAGTATCGGTGAGGGGTGGATATCAGTGAAATGCTAGAACCTAATTCTGCAAGGTACATATTTGCTGAATCGAAGTGGCCAAATTCGTGGCCAAATTCATAGCAAAGGCTTGGATCAGATTTGTCATTTCCAAATAAAGGACAAAAGTGTTTGTAAACTTGTGGCGCACAAATCGATCTACAAAACAGCTTCTATCAATATTCTTTTTTTTATTCAGCTTTTTTGAAGGGCTACCAGGGATCCAGAGTTACACCCACTCTTTGTCAATAAAGAAGAAGACAAACTTTGCATTTTCTGAAGACTGAATTATGCACATTTCAAAAAATTCTTATTCTTCTATGAGTCAAGGTGACATATTTCAGGGTCCTTGTTGCCAGGGGAGGGCCAGGACTTTTGTAAAAGAGGCACAATATTTTTTTTTTAAATTCTGACAAGCAAAAAATAAAAACATATAATTTGGGTGTCTTTTCACTCCATAATTCTCAGACAAGCCACACACACACAAAAAAATTATTAATAGTAAAAAAAAAAAGTGGCTTAGGTTTTGCTGTATAAAAAACCATACGATTTTTTCCTTACCATAATTATGAAGATGATTTAGAGGCCAAACATGCATTCATAATTCATATCAAGGAAATACCAGAAAAGCAATGAAATTCTAACCTATGAGTGTTAATTTTGTCCACATTTTAAAGACACAAATTCAAGACACTTGACCCAAGACACTTGACCCAAAACACTTGACCCATGGGCTGCTAACATGCTGGTAGTGTATACATATACATGTATAGGGTGAAAAGTACATTGGGTGAATCAAGTTCGGTGTTGAAAGCTGGTGTTGGTGTTGGAGCAAAACTAGCACCAGCCACAACACCGAACCTGAAATGAAGTTGGTGCTGGGATTGACTTCACTAGGTGTTGAGCTTTCAATAATGTGATTGGTATTATTTTTATAAACCCGAATTCAGTGTTGGGGATAGAATCAGCAGCCCAATTCACGCTATCAACACCAACACCAACACCAACACAGAACTTGAAATCACCCCATTGTAGAGCGTGATCAATTAAGGGTGGGCGTTTTGTCTGTCTGTGACACAAAATATATTTCATGATAAAATTAATTGAAAGACTATTACTGTAACTATGAAAAACCTCAAAATTTATAGAACTTTGATTCTTCAGAGGGTTCCAAGGTGCCAGAGTTCTTGGGCCAAACTATTTTTAAGCAGGGGTTGTTAAAAAAATGATACTTTTAGCAAAATTTCCATTTTTCACATATCTTATGAAATCAAAAGCTTGTTTTAATTCCAAATGTATATATACACATTTTGAATAATGCCAGCTAGGCTTTTAACACTTTATATATTCAATATATGAATTCCACTGCAAATTCAACATTCTTCATGAAGGGGGTGTGTTGGAAATTTAGTTTATTTGATTTAAAAAAAAAAATTAAAACGGTATTTCTCACCATAGGCCAAATCAAAGATGGTACATGTATGTCCATTGCTTCAACATAGTCTGAAAGCTATAGCATACACATTCATCATTTCAAGCAGCTGAATAATCCCCTACCACGAACAAAGGTCACCTTTTCATTGCTCTAGGTTTTAATCTGGCCTTTTCCCCAATATTTTGAGTCAATTTACTGATGAAAAATATTGTTTTTGGAGTATTTCATGTTTTGGTAAAATTTGCTATTTACCGGCCAACCGTGTAATCCTTTGATTGATAGCAATTACAACGTGCCTGTAAATTTGTAACATACTGCTGCTGTTAATGTTGTGCTAATGAGATTAGCAATATGGGGTACATTTGATGACCTGGCCCTCATTCCCACCCCCAACCCCTAGAACAAACCCAGGCCCATAAGCAAGCCTTTTTCTTGCTGAAATACCTGACCACCGAAATAAGTTCTGATAACCCCACCCCCCCCCCCCCCCCCCCCCGAATCCCATATATATTGAATCATTGAACCCAAAATTTTGAACTTGTTTTTCTAGAGCGTTCGGAGCAGACAAAGGGAGGAAATTCTCCATGCCTCAAACATGCTGAAGGAAATGAGGAAGATCTTAACAAGAAGTGAAAGTGGACAGCTATAGGTCCCCAGTTAAAATTTAGATGCAGAAGGACACTAGATATCTGGCCCTGTGGCTCCTTCTAACATTTAAACTTCAAACCAGGCATAAAGAGAGCTCCTGTAAGTCTACACTGTTCTAATATTAAAATTCAGTTCCGCAATTTATCATTTTGATACTCTCTTTGATCTTGAACCCTTTCGAGACAATTTACCACTTTTTGTGGTTTGGCCCAATAACTTTTGATTCAGAGCTCTAAAAAATATACCAGATGCATCAGTAGAAAGTGCAACAATTTCTACACACACTATGTCTATTTTTGTTGCATGACCATATTGCGTTTGATGCCAGGAATTTAAAAAATGAGAATAGGCTTTAAAATCCTTAAATCGGCAACACATTGAGAGGTTCAAAATCATTGTTTTTTATCAAAATTCGCAATTTGTTCAACTTTTCGACAAATTTTCTCACCAAGTTTATTGTTTTCAAAGACATTGCAGCTTGTGAGAACCATGTAGCACTAAGAGAAAAATATTACTGTTGCCAATTTGAAGAACAAAATGTGATCAATTTAGCACTTAAATAATTCTTGTCCTGAAAGGGTTAATGATAACTGTAAACCAGAAAATGCTGGCGACATGAAACTTTTGCGATCGCTAAATGACAGTAACCAGGGAAAGAAATTTCCAGGAATCGCAAAACTTTAAGTGTTGCGTCCCAGCTGTAAGCCATACATGTGAGTTAAACTTTTGAATGTTGAAATTCACATAAATAGGTCTATTTGATGTACATGTACATGTACATGTATATACATACACATGTATGATGAGTACATGCTACTGACTTTAATGATGCTAAAGGCAATCACTTTTTCATGCCACAGCAATGATACTAAAACTACATTACATTTGCCGTAAAGCCTTTGACTGCAAAAATTTTCTTTCCCCACTGTCGCGATGCAGGGCAGCCCATATCCCATATAACAAAGGGTTAAAGTGTGGTGCAATAGTGGTCAAGTATTGTTCTTATAGTGTTGTATTGTACAATGTCGCGACATCACTCCACATTTTGTAGTTTGGCTCAATAACTTTTGATTCAGAGCCCTAAAAGATACACCAGATGGATGAGCAGAAAGAGTAGAATTTCGGCACACACTGTTGTATGACCATATTATTGTGTTTCATGCCAGACATTTTAAAAACGAGAATAAGCTTCAAAATCCTTAAATAGGCAACACATTGAGAAGTTCAAAAGTTATTTTCAACTTTTCGACAAAGTTCCTAACCATATATTTTCTTTTCAAAGACTTTCCATTTTATTAGAACCATGTAGCATTAAAAGAATATATTATTATTGCCAATTTGA
Organism: Heliocidaris tuberculata; assembly: GCA_025618425.1. Lineage (NCBI taxonomy): Eukaryota > Metazoa > Echinodermata > Echinoidea > Camarodonta > Echinometridae > Heliocidaris > Heliocidaris tuberculata. Next base: position 23,245,701 of record CM046840.1, read on the forward strand.
AGAAAAAAAATGATCAAATTAGCCCTTAAATAATTCCTGTCAGGAACAGGTTAAAAAAAGGGGGGGGGGGGGTAAAAAAAAGACTGAATGATGAGGTACAAGTATAATGTAAGCTTTCAAAGAGCATAGAAAAAAGACTTTACTCACCCCATCTCCAATTACTACAATAAGAGGAAGGCATAGCAACGGGGTTGCTATGAGGATAATGCTCTTCCGGTAGGCCCATAAGACAGTCAGGGCATTGACTCTGTGGGCAGAAAAGGATGAGAGTTTAGTATCCAGATGGCCAACTGAGGATGAGCTTTTTATGCTAAATGTCATTTTGGATACAACAATGTGAGTTCAAAAATGTTTATAATCTCTCACATGAAGCTATGATTTTTTTTTGCAAATCAAACCTATCCGGGGGGGGGGGGGGGGGGGGGGGGGGGGGGGTGTTTCACAAAGAGTTAAGTTGCACTTAAATTCCTAGTTGCGTGCTGTATATTACGTATCACCGCATTGATCAGATCATGCTCAGGGGACGTGCGCTATTGGGAAGTCAATGAGATGACATACCGGATGCGAATTGGTGCTTACACATGACTCCAAGTCCAACTTAACTCTTTGTGAAACACCCCTCAGAACTTAGAAGTTACTAGTCAACCCCTTTTAAAACAATGTTGGCAAATCAGTAAGAAATTATGACGGGAAGCAAGATTATATATGGGTGCTATAAACTATGTCATGGAATTTCTTTGAAATTGTTTCTCTCATTATTAACATGAAATCTCTGATTTTCATAATTACTTGTATCATGATATCTAAAAAACAAATTGAATGACATTCCCCCCCACCAAATACTACATGAGAGAAAGAGAGAGAAAGAGAAAGAGAGAGAGAGAGAGAGAGAGAGAGAGAGAGAGAGAGAAGGGGTGAGGTTTTGGCAAAGTCCAACAGTCCATGTTACACCGTGTTACACCGTGCAATTGTTTTAAACTTTTAAATGATTTTAACAATAACATTTGATAAATGAATTCATTCCACAGACAAAACATCCTTTTCTCATATCTACACAAGCTACAAAATCAATATTTTTTCTCACACACTTGTTGTAAAAAAAACTTACTTATATTCAGCTTGAACAGGTTCAGTGTCCATTGCAGCAGAATGGTCATGTGTGTCCTGGAGTAAAAATATAAAAACAGCTGAAAATAAATCCTCTCAAAGTATATCTGCTTCAGCAGCAAGATCATATAATATCATAACTGTCCAGACGAGAGAGTGGGCCTCATATAACCAAGGAGTTAATCCTCGATGTAACTATCCAGCTGACAGTGCGTAACAGGTGCAATACAGAGTAAAAAAAAGTTACATCTGCAAAAAGTATAAAACAAATTAATTTCTAGCCAATGCCATGCAGCGCTCTCTCTCTCTTTCTGACTCTGCCTGGCAACCTGGAGGCATTTTATGAGGGTGTCTGCTCGAACCAGGGCAAACCTCGGCCCAAGAACAAACTAAACTTCAATTATCAGCCTCAAGCCTAGGCCACGCCCCTAAAGGATTTGTTTTCCATTTGATAACATCACAATGGTACTGCCAGCTTATTGGTTAAAGGTCAGTAAAACGGTGTCGTTTGTGTATTTACATGTCCTTCCGAACAAGAGTGGAGCTAGGATTTTGTAAAAAGAAAAAAGGGGGGAGGGGGCAGAATTTAGAAAAATCATGAAACAATTTTTTAAAATGGGTACTTTAAAGTATGCCAACTGGGTTTCAAAGAGGGCAAAGGCAGGTTGAGCCCCCCCCCCCCCTCCTCAAAATAATCTGTTAACTCCTTCCTTCATGTATGCTATACTGTACCATATCTTTGCTTGCTCTTTGTAGTTATACATGTAGGTGCACAGATGACTCCAATTCTTTTAACCCTTTCAAGACAATTGACCACATTTTGTGGTTTGGCTTAATAACTTTTGATTAAGAGCTCTAAAAAATATACCAGACGCATGAGTAGAAAGAGCAAAAATTTCTGCACTCACTGTGTCCATTTTCGTTACATGACCATATTGTGTTCGATGCCAGGAATTTAAAAAAGGAGATTAAGCTTTAAAATCCTTAAATTGGCAACACATTGAGAGATTCAAAATCATTGTTTTTTATCAAAATTGGCCATTTTTCCAACTTTTTGACAAAGTTTCTAACCATGTATAATGTTTTCAAAGACATTACATTTTATTAGAACCATGTAGCACTAACAGAAAAATATTATTGTTGCCAATTTGAAGAAAAAAACATGATCAATTTAGCCCTTAAATAATTCCTGTCCTGAAAGGGTTAACACAGGGATTCCTATGGAAAATTTAATACTGAAAATGGTGGCATCCACTGATTTTTTTATAAAACCTGCCCAAATTGCCCAAATTTTATGTTTTAGTGACCCACCATTGTGTTGATGCATTTTAGAACAAAATTTGTGGCTAATAAAGTTTATTTGATGTAGGAAATTCATTATTAGTGATGAAATGAAGTATGCTAATGATTAAGACCCCCCCCCCCCCCAAAGAACATAGGGGCCCAGCATTTGTTCCAAAAGGGCCCAAAGGATCAGCTACTCACTTCTGTCAAGAAGACTGCTTTAAACTAAATTATTTTCTTGAGGTAATAGGAACACAGTAATTCCTAATTTTGATATCAAATACAATGATACATTGTGGGTACGAGGCTTTGATAGCCAAATATGTCTCAGGTGCCCAAATTCTGTTTGAACGGGCCAAATGTAACAAAAGTGATTAAGGAGCATCAAATTACATGTAAATCAAGATGATATATTCTCTTTTTAAACACATTTGAAAGTGTGTTCGACAAAAGATACTTATCAAATCAATCAATATTACATTTTTTTTTTTGGGGGGGGTGGGAGGAGAGCAGGGGACACCTAAAAGGATCTGGAATCCCTGAATTTCACTGCCCAATGGGAAATACATTAAAAAATCCTTACTAACGACATGTAAATAACAAAAAATAATCTATGTAATGTGCTGAACCTTCTGATGATAGCCGTGGATAATAAATGATAGACAGCAGACACCTACACCCTTCCATTAAAAGATTTCAAAGGGCCCATGAAAGGGTCCACTGTCTTGCTTAAATATCATGTTGATCTCCAAAAGTATTGCACTCTTAATTGATCTCATAATAAAGACTAAGTACATGTATAAACTATCACAGTTACAAAATGCAGCCATCCAGGAAAAATTTTGAAAGCAAAAATCACAGCTTGAAAACACCTCTCTGGCAAGTGTGAGAGCTAAATTTCACAGAACAGTCCCATGCCATTCCTTGCTGTTTGTCAGTGTGCTCTAAGTCATACAGAAACCTTGGCGAATTAGTATGTACATTAGTTATTTAACAACTATTAGCCTAGTAAGGTTTTATGAATGTGGACCCAGGTGGATATAGGTCAAGGTAATCATAGTCAACTGAAATTCATATTTCATAAAACAAAAACTCTCATTGTATATGAAGGGATCGACAGCCGTACTATTTTTCTAAGTAAGATTCTTGAGAATGCCAAAGATAGTAAGAGTCGGACACCTAGATTTTCCCATTTAAGAGTTTAGGGCCTTTTTCTTTAATGTTGTTGTAAATTTGTGCCTAAGAAATTCTTATATTATTGGTTTAATCCTGAATGCTTCACGATGTTGTGCTTTTCTTTTGTCTTTGTAACTACCTTAATTCACAATTTTCTCCTCAAGGACAAAATTTAGAAAGCTGAAATCAAAGTCTAAAATTTGCCTTATCTGGCGATCGAGAAGGGCTTACATGTAGCCCCTAATACACAATTTTTGTAAAGCTTTTTGTTCAAGCTCTATCATAGCCTACTGTACATCATACAGTGTACACAGAGTATCTTGAAATGAAGAACATGTGTAGTTACCTTTTTGTCTACTTAGTACTTTCTATCAATACCACCAGCAATAATTGTTTCAGGCAAGAAAAGTAAAGTGAAGTACTGTTCTGTGTATCAGATTACAATGAGAAGACAATTATGATAAGCACCAACCTAGGGTCAGGCAGTTGCAAAACATTTCGGATGGAAGTTTACACATTATGTTGCAAGGTATAATGTCTCTTTGTTTGTTTTTTTGTCTTTTGTTGTTTTTTGTAGAGGGGGGGGGGGGGGGGGGGTCTGCAGTTAGAATTTTTACCAGGTGCCTGTGAGTAATGAGCCCTGCATTGACAAAAATCATTTTAGAATAACAAGGTAATAGCCAGATTGAATCTCGGCCCATCTGTGGCCAAATTACAAAATTTGCCGAAGAGAATCCTTGACCCAAGTTTAGTTGCATTTGGAACAATGCCAAAAAATTTACAAGTCCTGACCAAGTCTTGGGGGGTAAAACTTTTTAACGACCTCAAATGACCTTTGAGCTTAGCATAGGACCCTGGCATGCACCATACATGAAGGTCCCCCAGGTGCATCTCTGACGCAAGTTTGGTCACAAAAGGAATGGAACGGTTGATAAGTTATTTTACACCAGCGAGTCTTGCAGAAAACTACAGCTGTATAACATATAACCTCAACTTTGACATTAGCATGTGACCCTCTATAGCACCAGGCCCCTATGTGCATCTCTGACAAAAGCTTGATCACAATTGGATTAACTGTTGCCAAGTTATTTGTCACAAGATTGTTTTGCAACATATGACCTCAAATGACCAGTGACCTTAGCATGTGACCCTCAACAGTACCATAACATGACGTTCCCCTAGTGCATCTCTGACCAAAGTTTGGTCACAATAGGACTACCAGTTGCCAAGTTATTTGACACAAGACAGTCTTGCAGGTAAACTTTAACATATGACCTCAAGTGACCCTTTGACCTTAGCATGTGACCCTCGATAGCACCATAACATGAAGGTCTCCAAAGTGCATCTCTGACCCATGTTTGGTCACAATGGGATTAACAGTTGCCAAGTTATTTGACACAAGAGTGTCTTGCGGGTAAACTTGAACATATGACCTCAAATAACCTTTGATCCTGGCATGTGACCCTCGATAGCACCATAACGTGAAGGTCCCCCAAATGTTCTCTGAACCCAGTTTGGTCACAATAGGATTAACGGTTGCCAGGTTATTTGTCACAAGAGAATTTTGCGATATTATGACATCAAATGACCTTTGACCTTAGCATGTGACCCTCAACAGTACCATAAGGTGAAGTTCCCCTGGTGCATAGATCTCTGACCCATGTTTGATCACAACAATTGCCAAGTTGCTTGTCGTAAGAGAGTCTTGCAGGTAAAATTTAACATTTGTGACAGACACTGGACGACAGACAACTGACGACTGACGGACGTCATTTGGATCCCTTAGTCTCGACTCCACCTTCGGTGGGCAAGACAACAAAAGTGATGCCCTTAGTTGCCAGAATGTAAATCATTTCCTCCCATTGCAATATATAAACAACAACAACAACACAAATGAAAGAAAGATCAGGGGAATGGGCAACCGGTGTGTTGGCTCAGTCAGTAGAGCGTCCGCCTCACAACCGGGAGGTCGTGGGTTCGAACCCCGGCCGCGTCATACCAAAAGACGTTAAAGATGGGAGTTGCTGCTACCTTGTTTGGTGTTCAACAATAAGGGATAGAGCAACGTCGATCTGGCGCTGCTCAGTGGCTGCCGGGCTCACGATCAATTGGGCAAAAAGAATTTCCATTTCGGTTTAACTTAATAAAATTTGGAGTGGACTTTAAAAGATTATTATTATTATTATTATTATCATTATATTCCCCTGTCCCCTCACAACTCCCATTCCCATCATTGCATGTTGCTGCATCATTGAATTAATGGCTGAATAGTTATCATTTGAAAACAATTTTACTTCTCAATGCTTAAATTCTCCCCCCCCCCAAAAAAAAAAAATAATAATAATAAAAATAATAAACAAAAAATAGAATTTTAAAAAAATAAAAAAATAAAAAATAATAAACAATAATAATAAAATAATAAATAAATAAATAAATAAATGAAAAAAAAAAAAAATCCATTACGCCATGTTTGGATGTCATTAATATTCCCCCTTTTTAATAATGAAGCTTGGTGAGGAATTTGGGAGAATGACATCAAGGTATATTTTGAAACATACTTCTTACTAACAGGTATGGCAAATTGCCAAGCCATGATTATAGTATTATGTAGATGTGCTTGACAGGAAGTCACAGGATATCAGCACCACATTTTCAATAAAAATAATTATGACATACGTACATACATGTACATTGTACACTGCAGTCAGCAATTTGACCCATGAAACAAATACCGAGTCACAGTGGCGCAAATCCATTTTGAAAAACGAGGGGGACATTCGCCTCCAAAATTCTCTGACAAGCAAAAAAAAAAAAGGTTATTCAAAAAGGTGGGGGGGGGGGGACATTCACCTCCAAAATTCTCTGACAAGCAAAAAAAAAAAAAAAAATCCCCTCCTGGATTTGCGCCCATGCCGAATCAAAGTAAAAGTTGTCTATTCATAATTTCATATATGGTATACATGCAAAAAATATAATAACAATTAAAAGTTTAAAACACAGGGGTTAAACAAAATAGAAAATCTCATTTTACTTGAATTTTTGAACATGTTCTTTGATATTTGAGAAAAGTGTGCAAGCAATATACATTTCAACACAGAACGTACATGCACATGTGGGTTGAAATATTATCTTTTGAGAATAATGAAAACTTTTGAATGTATAACAGATGGATAGTTGCTAATGTAATATTTCTAACGAGGGAAATCAGAGAGTTGCATATTGTATTTGACCAATGACAATGATAAAACTTGGAATTTTCCTCAAAATTTAACCATCCATTTGCCTTTTTTTTTTCTCACTTCAACAGCAGACTTGATGCCAGGTTGGAATTTCCTACATGCATTGTCATCACCAGTATCATCATCAGCATTATGACCCTCTGATTTTCATCATCCCCATCAAAAAAAAAACAAGTGAATGAGTAAATTACGCAATGCGTAATAAATGTCCCCGCCGGAAGTGCAGATCTGTGGAAATTAACTAGCCTGAACCTTTAAACTTCAGTGAAAAACTTTAGTGAATAAAATAATGTTACTGCATGCAAAAGAAGAGAATACCAACAATGCATGTATACAACTGAAATATAAAACATGAAAACATTATGAACCTTCAGCCATTTTGAATAAATTTGCATAAATTTGCATGAAAAATGAATTTCAAAATTCTGTGTAGAAGTTTGGAAGCCCCCACCCAGCCCTATCAGATAAAACAATCGGAATCAAAATCCGATGTGAAATAGAGGAGAAGTAGCATTTTTCGTCAATTTTGAATAAATTTGCATAAATTTGCATAATTAATGAATTTCAAAACTCTGTGTAGAAGTTTGGAAGCCCCCACCCAGCCCTATCAGATAAAACAATCGGAATCAAAATCCGATGTGAAATAGAGGAGAAGTAGCATTTTTCGTCAATTTTGAATAAATTTGCATAAATTTGCATAATTAATGAATTTCAAAATTCTGTGTAGAAGTTTGGAAGCCCCCACCCAGCCCTATCAGATAAAACAATCGGAATCAAAATCCGATGTGAAATAGAGGAGAAGTAGCATTTTTCGTCAATTTTGAATAAATTTGCATAAATTTGCATAATTAATGAATTTCAAAATTCTGTGTAGAAGTTTGGAAGCCCCCACCCAGCCCTATCAGATAAAACAATCGGAATCAAAATCCGATGTGAAATAGAGGAGAAGTAGCATTTTTCGTCGATTTTGAATAAATTTGCATAAATTTGCATAATTAATGAATTTCAAAATTCTGTGTAGAAGTTTGGAAGCCCCCACCCAGCCCTATCAGATAAAACAATCGGAATCAAAATCGGCCAAGAAATGACGGAGAAGTAGCATTTTCTAACATTTGAGCACACACGGACAGACGGACGGACGGACGGACACACACACACACACACACACACACACACACACACACACACACACACACACACACACACGCACACACGTACGGAGCCCGTTTCATAGTCCCCTCGCGAACTTCGTTCGGCGGGGACAAAAAAAGGTCTTCAAATTATGTTGCTCTACTTTTCACAATTTGGGGGCTTTCTATAATGTTCTAAATTCTCGGACATACAAAAAAAAATAAAGGTTATCAGTTTTAAATAGTAAAGGGGGTAGGGGCACTATTTACAAAAAGGGAGGCACAGTGCACACTAATCTTTCAAAATGGGGGAGGGGTGACAAGCCAGGGCCCGTAGTATAAAACAGTTGCGAATGATTTTATAATTTTCAATTTATATCAATCGCAATTCTGTACTAAAGGATAGGACTAGGAGATATGCAGTTGATAATGATATCAACGGGAAATTTTTTGTAATCAATTGCAACTCTACAGTGCGTCCCAGAAATGGTTAACAGTTCGAAAAAGTCTGCCCAAATAAATGTTTCAAAATATTTTCAGGAGATTTTCATACATGTACCTGTGGACAGTTTAGGGTCTCTTCTATCAACTGACACCAAAATATCTTACAAATATTCTACGCTTGAGTGAGCAAAAGCCAATTTTGTGAAAGGGTACAAAATCCAGACTTGACAAGAAGTGATATTGGCTCTGGGAGGTACATGTATCAGCCAAGCTGAAAGTCATGAATAGGCATACAAACTTCCATTTTCTGATCAATAAAAGACAATTTATAAAATAACAAGCTTTTTTCTCTGTATATTCTTACACAATTCATCAACATCTTATGCTTACGTGAGCAATAAACTACTTTGTTGAGTGGTGCAAAATGTTACTTTTGGCGAGGCTTTTAATTTCACCTGCTTACTCACTCAACCATAAAGTTTTGATGGGATATCAGCACATACAGTGAACAAAACCTTTACTTTCATAATTGTCTTTTATTGATCAGAATATGACAATTTCTAAGCCTTTTCATGAATTTCAACTTTGCTGATACCAGCCAGAATGGACAAACAAACATTTGTTTTGTCAAGCATGGATTATGCACTCTTTCACAAAAGTGGCTTTTGCTCACTCAAGTGTAAAATAATGCGAGATATTTCAATGCCATTTGATAGATGAGACTCTAAGCTGTCCACAGGTATGAAAATTTTTTGAAAATATGTTGAAATACTTAATTAGGGACACTTTTTTCAATTGTCAATTCTAAAATGGTTCTCAATTTTGTTGATACTGGTCAGCCAGAATAAATACCAATTCTTGTCAAGACTGAATTTTGCACCCTTTCAAATAAGTGACTTATGATCACTCAAGTGTAATGACTAGTCAGATTTTTTGGTGATATCTAAAAGAATGGAAATTTATTCAAAATATTCTGAAATATTTATATTGGGAGACTTTTTCCAACTGTTTGGGGGGATGCACTGTATAATCATGATAACACGGGGCCCAGAAGTGCCCCCTTGGCCCACTCACACTTATGCGAGGTTATTGAAGATAACCTCGCACTCTGTACCTTCATACAGTGAGCAATTGCCTCCCATAGCAAGTGTGTGATATCTTGCACATACAGTATGTGTGCGGCAGAGGAGCAAGATCACTGATCAAAAACAGCCTGAAAATTTCACTTGATCAAGATGATAAAGATCCTATCAAAGGATCTGGCATGAAATTAGATATTCTATCATTCTAAAATGTAGAAGGAAGTATTTTCTCAAAATTTTGGCAATTATATTAGTGTTTTTACCTCTTCAACTCTAAGGTCGTGACAGGCCGAAATTGACAAAGCTCCATGTAGTGATGGTCCCGACTCCCGTGAGTGCCCTAGGCCCTAAATCCCCCACTGCTCATCATTACCACTGTCGTCATCGATTACAATTATCATCACCATTATGCATCATTACCACTCACTATTATCATCATCATCATCCTCCTCAACATTGTCATTACCCAGGGCTGCCAACCTTGAGTGAGAGTTTAGAGTGAGACATTGCGAGGGAGCGAAGCGAACGAGGGGTGGAAGGGGGGGTGTCCCCCCTTCCACGGTAGGGAGCTTTGACAATTTTACATTTTAAATGGTGCAATCTGGTGCATACTTTAGTCATGATTTCAACACGTACACAGTCATAGCCAAAGCAGCATTAATATTAATTTACTATTAAAATTGAATTGAATAAGTAATAAATAGGTTACATTGTTCTTAATGCCACATGTAGTTTACTGACCATGAAAAATTACAAAGTTTCAGATTTGTTACTGTATGATTTTTAATACGAATTTCAAGAGTTAAACTTAAATTAAAGATCCTGCTGTCCGGCCGTAGAGGGATGTGCTGGCTATTACGTTGGTGTACGATCGACGGCAAACTCTGCTGAGCCACGTATGCAGCGCGGCCGGGCTGGGACCCCGGGCGGGCTGCCGCGCCAAAGCCATGTCAGTCCAGCCATCTAGTTACACTCATCATAGTCGTCACACGTATATACATACACGCAGTATAACCCATCGTAATCCAATCCAATCCAATCTTTGCGCACTACCGAAAATGATTTTCATTGGTTAAGCTTTGCTTTGTGCCCACGGGAAAATCTCGAAAGGCCTTGGGCATATTGAATATTTGGAATATCAGAGATTTTGGAGAGTTTTTTTTTTTTTACTTTATATTTTGGAGGTTGGCTTGAGAATTTGTTTATCAGAGTGAGACAGTCAGAATTGGGTGAATTGCGTGAGTCTCACGCTCGATGCGTGAGAGTTGGCAGCCCTGCATTACCACTGCTCTGTCATCATCATCGTCGTCATCATCATCGTCGTCATCATCATCATCACCATGACGTGACCACACCAATGCCATCACCACCATCATGCACCACCTTGCTTGCGCTGAGCTTGCAGACTATCATGGCATGGCAGTGTTGTCATCTTTATTACCTGAATAATTTCATTGTCATTTGGACATTTAAATGTATGTCAGACATTTTTAGAAACAGTACTATATGGTAACTGAAAGTGGCGTAGGAATGATGAAGGGAGAATCAAATAGCTATAGCGAGGGCCACATACCTCGTTGTTGACGAGCGCAACCTGGCTTGTCAACTTCCCCGACACTCCGGCTTGCGTTCCGGTGGTCTCCCGCTGTCTTGTTCTCGAGCCGCGGTGTCTTGATAACACATCGTTTTCGCTGTAAAATTCGTCATTATCACTATTCTGATTACTCGACAGTAGAGGTCTTCTCTCATCATTGAAGTCTACACTCATAATTTCTCTAAGACACAAAAATGTCTACATTATGAGTGAGAAATGTTCTCACAACAATGTTCAGAAACATATGATCTATGTAATTTTGAATAGTCTATGATTCATACCCCATAATTTTCAAGATTTGCAATTTGTCTTATGCATTTTGATTTTGAGGCCTGCACAGCTTTTAGTATTCTGGATGGGGATTGTAGATTAACCCCTATGCCATTTCAGAAGAAATGTTAAGGTTTGTCTATTGTTCAGAGAAAGGCATTTTCACTTCAGAGGGGGAAAACTCAAGTTTGCCTTATACCCAGGCTAGGAACCATGAAAAAAAAAGTCATGCGATACTATAAAAACATATTTGCATACTATAAAAACATGTATGTTTTTATAAAAACATATTTGCATACTATAAAAACATGTATGTTTTTATAAAAACATGTATGTTTTTATAAAAACATGCCTGTTTTTATATGTCATATAAAAACATTTGTTTTTATAAAAACTATTTAAAAAAAAACACACACTAAATAAATACTATAAAAACATACAATTTTATAGTATCACATGTTTGCTGCTGTTGTTGTTGCTCATTTAGATTATTTCAGTTATGGCTTTGAAAACAATTAATTTAATGCTCCAGATGAAAGTTAGGTATTGTGGAATAGAATAGGTTGATCATTTCTATTACCATCATATAAATGGAACGGTAGTTAATTTGTAAAATATAAAAGGGATTTTTGCTGAAGAACAAGAATGAACATGTTTTTACAACTCAGAATGCAGTTGACTTGTCTTCTTGTCAATATATCAGAAGTGTATTTGAGCATATTCAACAATTTGTCCAGTGAATATGGAAGTTTCTCTATCTTCTTTTGGGTTTACGTTTCCATTATCTTTCACTACTGGATCTACATCCACTTGTTCCATCTTTCAACTGTTTTTAAAGATTCCTTCAATCAGCCCGCATGTCCAGTCATAAATTCATTCACTCTTTGGTTCATTCATTCAACCACCCATCAATCAATTCACTTGGTCATTCATTTCCTCCTTCAGTCCATCATTCATTTACCACTCCTTCATCTATTCCCTCATTCATTTGTTCAATCATTCATTCACTTATTTATTCACTCTCCCATTCATCTATCCATTCATTCATTTCTTCACTAATTCATTTCAGCATTCAATTGTTCAATCATTCATTCACTCATTTATTCACTCTCCCATTTATCTATCCATTCATTCATTTCTTCACTAATTCATTTCAGCATTCAATCATTCATTCAGTCTTACCTATCACTACTTTCATTCCTTAATTAGTATGAGCTAAAGACAAGTTGAAGGAGTGACGCCCACTTCAGGAAAGGGACCAATGCCCCATAACAGAAAGATTTGCAGTCAAGATCATTGTCTCATGCACATCTTGTTCAAAGAGCTGACCCTGGACCAATCAAAATGGTTGTTTCAAATTTGCAATTGATTGTAAACCTTTGTGTCAAGAGACCCAAGTGTGGAAATTTCACTCTCCTTTCTCAGTCAGAAATAAATATCACACAGAAATGGATAACATTATCTCAGCAGTTGATAGGATATTCAAAACAAATAGATTTATTGAAATTAAATAAAAATACTTTTGATGGTTAATCATATGAAGCGCTGTTCTGACGAGCTCTTCTGTAATGCTCAGTTTATGCTCTAGACTTCATCATGGGTGTACAAGAACCTGGAAAACCCTTTCATTATCATTCCAAGATGGCCTTTGTCAATCATAGATCATTCTACATAATGATGTCAATATATCAAAATGTAAGGTGAATATCAAACATAAATGGAGCCTGATTCATGGTTTTGTATGGAATCTGATCAGTGTAGTAGTCAAGTGATTATGGTCCAGAGCCCAATATAGATTGCATGCACACAAATCTGTGCAACAGATTGCATTCCACAGCCCTGCGATGTAGCTGCTTCTGTCACAAGCACTGTGTTGCTATCAAGACACAATGTACTACGTCAATTTAAAGTTTGTGCTTGCAGAATAGACTGAGAACAGGATGAAAATTTTCTGTTATATTTGATTAATATTAGAACGCGCTGAGTTCAAGGAAAGAACCGAGACCGCAGACCAGTCTTAAGACCAGTCTTAAGTCCATTCTTAAGACCAGTCTTGCTACATCACTGAAACTGATCCCATAACAAACATGGTGGATGATAATTATGACAAAACCAATACAATATTTAATGAAAATCATTAAAATGTCTATGAGTAGCCATGGAAGTAATGTCCATCATATACGCACCCATATCTCTTATTTACAAGCAAACTTATTTGATACAAAGAAAACAAAAGGATTTTGAAAGGCAACATAATCTACATCCATAGCTAGTGTAATCAGGTGCCACTAAAAACCAATATCAAATGAAAGTAACAGCATATATGGGATTGTCTGGCTGCCAAATGAAAATCTAGGCACATGACTTTCCTCAAGGAAAACAGAGTACAAAAGATAGCAAAGACTACTTATCCAATGGAAAATGATACAAAACTGGATCTTCCATGCCGTCAGTGATAGGCTTCCGCATGTAAACTAACAGGATATTCAATAAACCGTTTCATTTCAATTTCAGTTTTACAAGTTCATTTCTTGGGCCATTTCTCCATTTTATGCTCAAACCACATGATTTACACTAAGTCTTTTATAGGCTTCAAATACAAGCCTACTCTAGTGTTGTATCCAAAAATTGTCAAACTCATACCATATTTTAAAGTTGTAAAGCTGATCTATTGATCATATGAAACAGCAATCAATTCAAACATTTCTTTTCTGTATGTATCATTCAGCATGTATAACAAAATGATGCAAGATCAGTCCCAGGTGCTGCACACAACACTATAACCACTATAACAAATACTGAATATAATATTTTTCCTTCTGAAAAAAAAAAACACATTAAGGGACAATCATTTTGCTTGAAAGTTTGCTATGGGTTGTTTTACAAAGATTTATGCACAATTCAACAATGACTTTCAAAATGTTACATAGTACCTTTAAATACACTCAAATTATGAATTAACATTTGAAAAGGTTAATTTAAAATTCACAATATACACTTTGTTTAGATTATTTTTTATTTTCTTTGTTTTTTTACATAGATCACTCTGAAGCTTAACAATACGAGGAAAAAATTGGAGTATCCAACAAAAATTTCCAAAAAGTTCAAACAACATTGCAAAGAAAATTCTTTGAAAGGTCATTTTCACATCATGTATTTTCCTTTTCTTTTTGTCGGATTTTTCTGACTGCATATCAAAGCAAACTTAGTTCACACTCTTGAGTAAAAATAATTGTTTAATGAAATGGAAGCAGAATAAATTCAAAACTTTTGGGCAGTGTGGTATTATGCAATAGCTACAGAACACTTATAATGGATCATGGTGCAGAGGTATAATGCATAAATTGCGCATATTCCATCAAGATTTACAGCCCATGAAAGTTTTTGTGGCAAAAAGAAAATTAGAATGAAACATATTAAGTCACTGTTCTTGCATCACAAGATACTAAGCGAAATATTTTGAAGTTCCATCCATAATTTCTGAGGAATTTAGTGGAAATATCTGATAATGGGAAAGGAATGCCAAATCATGGCTACAGAGTGCCCTACACGAGGATCCTTTGAATATGATAGCTCCCCACACATCCATCTCGGCAGGTCCCTTGGAGATCGTGACACACATGCAGACACACAACCCTCACAGGTATTACACATATCAGGTGCACATTGACATGGTCGAAATTTATGTGGTTACGGCAGGCTCATATATTTTTAATTTTCTCATGGATTAATATTCCCCTTGAGGAGAAAAAAAATTTCACAGCAGTTTGTATTGCTAACATCTTGCTATTTATCGTCTAAAATCAACAAATTCTGATGAAAACTTTTGGAGGGCTTACCAAAACTGCATGTTGGCTTTAAATGACGATGACCACAATGCTCATTTTGGGAGCCACAGAAACAATATATCCAAATGAAAATTCAGATTATTGCCTTATCACTTTATAAAGGCATCACAAATGGGAGAAATTGGCATTATTTTCATCTTTTTCAGCAACAGTATAAATGATGTGCTTCCAAAGTACCATTTTAAATACAGAATTATACACAAAAATTCCTTGCACATTTCCCTTTATGATTTGAAATCTTGGATTCAGGAACATTGTTGACAGTGGCACACTTGTCCAGGGTTAATTTTGGAAATCACAGAATGAACTAACGTCCACATGTGCCGGAAATGTCTATTCTCCTGAAACTGCCAAACAATATGCCATCGGTAACATCCAGGAAATATCATGCCTTGGGGAGGATGATTTATATAACAACCTATCAACACATGAATATTGACACTCAAAACATACCCTAACCAACCCTGTGCTTTTAATGGGAATCAAAGTAAATTTCTCATAAAGCAAATGTAGTCATGCTTACTCTTTTGTTATTCATATAAAGTAAACAAATGATTAGGATATATTATATCTTCACATTATATACTTATAGACTGATGAAACAAAAACAATGCATCAATTTACACTCTCTCCAAAACTTTCTTACTTTTCCTGCAATGCATAGCATTCCAACTACAGCCCAATCAAGAGACTAAGATTATATGCAAAGTGGATCTATACCATCATCACATGATATCAGAATATAACAATACTCTGAATAATAGGGGCTAAGAACAGAGGGCTATTTGAAGCGAGGACCAGCGGTGGAAAAGAGGAGTTGCTTCTTACGACCTTTCTTGTTCTTTCGACCTCCGCCTCCTCCTCTTCCAGCATCTCCATCTGCATCATCACCTGGAACAAAACATGGAAATGTCATTGTGAAAGTCATTGTGAAAGTCACTGTGAAAGTCACTGTGAAAGTCACTGTGAAAGGCCACACGCAGTGAAGGCACGATTCACATAGTAATTAGGAAACGGATGTCGACAACTGTTAAGAAACCATTTACTTGAGATCCAGTTGAAGGAATTGTTAACAAAGGAAAGTGAAAGTTGGTCTACAATGTAGCAACAAGATGTTGAAAATAAGCATCAAGTTCTCTTTGCTTTTAATGGAAGTTCAAAATATTTTGGCAATATCTTCATTAAATCAATTCCAATCAATATTTGAATGTTTCTGTTATATTTTTCAATAATATACAAGGGCAGTAAAACAACTGAACAAACAAATCTGACACTATATCAAGCTTTTATGAACTCTCTCCACATTCAGTTTCATGCTTTTACTTTCTTGTGGAACCTCCCCTCCCGGCTGAAAGACCACCAAAAAAATGTGGCCCTTTTAAGGTTAAAATAACTAACTTATTTCTTTATCCTTTCATAGAATAACATCACATAATGGACGTTTGACCAAAATTTGTGTTCGCGCCCTTTTGCTGGGCACACAAAGAACTGTCTGTGGACCTACTTTTCTTGATTGACATAGAAGCAGCCTTGTCTAATGCATCCTGTATGGCATTGCTGAAGGCATCCTTGTACTGTGGTACAGGTACGTAGTCCTCGTTGTCACTGTCATTGCTACTGGTGACCTCCCTGCCAGGGGCTCTTCCATAGCTGGCTGTGTAATGCTGCGGACTAGCAGCTGGGTTGCTTGATTTCCTTGGCGAAGATGGCTTAGCCGCTCCATCTCGTAACATCTGAAGGAGGCATAAAGCAATGAAAGGTCGGTAATGTTTTTGTAATGCCATCAAATTAGAGGGAACTTCAACTTCTATTTTTTTAAAAGTTGCTCTTGAAGACAGCAGAAAATCAGAGAAATATGTCAAAATAAGAAATAGGGTAAACAAGAAGAAAGTTATGAATTTTCAGAAGTTGAGATCACACTACATATGGTAATTCAAAATTGGTAAATAGGTAATGTCACTTTGATGTATTGTCAGACAACTCCCCTGCTGGGTTTTACACAGGAAGGGTGCATTCAAGCAGGCAACAAATTTGAGGAAATTCCTGTTCTTGGTCTCCGTACTTTGGCAAGTGTGACCAAAAATTTCCTAAAAACATAATACGCAATTGCATATTAGAGATTTATTAACTCATATGTCTTGGTATCACATTTAATCAAGTAGCTGGCAGCATCGACTTCGCATATGTTTGTTGTTTGTTACCTGTGCAAATGAACGATGCCCTCCCTGGTTGTCGGGACTAAGAGACGGCCATCCTCCTCCTCCTCCTGCTACTGCAGCTCCTCCTGCAGCCCCTCCTGGTGGAGACATGGAGACGTCTACAGGGGAGTTGGCTATCTCCCTCTCAACTACATATTAAGAAAAAAAGGATAAATTAAAAAGATTTTAAAAACCCGAAATGCTTCATCTGTGTATTAAAGTCATATAGAAGTGGGTTCTCATGGGGAATTTGACACCATTCGGGTGTCCTTATAACAGGTATTGTCAATCACAGAGAGTGGACTTCACTTTTAATGACAGGCAGTTATTATGCAATGCATTGTGCCCTCCTCCTACTACAGTGTAAGAAAATGTCATCATCATAAACAGGGTTGTCACCAGGGACTTTTTAGTGGTGGAAATTTTATCGCCCGACACCTTGCCACAGGGGTTCAGGGGAACAAACACTAGTCGGTTTTCAGGGCTTATAAGTTATAGAACAGTAAAATATCATGTATCTACATGTACATAGTACACACTGTATTGTAGCTGCAGCATATAAGCATTGTAACTACTGTACTAGTATTTGGTTTACTTTGTACATATACCTGCTGTGAGTGTTGTCAGATTACTGGCTTAAACCATAACTGTGTGTTCGTAGGTCAAAATCGTAGTATGTTTTTCTTTGTCAGTGGGGAAATTAGTGCCGGGCGGGCAGGTGTGATATTGCATTGAGTGCCTGTCGGAAATTTCAAGTGGTGATCATAAATCTCCCAGATCAAGTAATTTTATGATGGGAAAGACCTATGGTCAGACCCGTCTCCCTGGTTTCACTGCCTGCCTGCCTGGGAAACCTCACACATATTAATTGGCAATTTAACCCAAATCTGATGTCAGCGAATTAAGATGCAATGCACATGGACACTGGCGACTCAGCGGCTTTAAAAGATGCAGAAATGTCAGGTGCAATCCACTTATGAAATTTTATTTTGCCATGGTGATGCAGTTTACAGTGTCCAGTGGGAATAAGATGTCATATGTCTCATGATAAGTCACATGACTCACTATTTGGGTGCTTACCATGTGGAGAGCCAAAGATAAGCTCATCATCATGATGGTCTGACAGGACAGCGCTGTAGTTGGAGGATGCTCCTGAATCTACCGATGCGGGTGAGATGGGTCTGGGTGGACCTGGGTTGTCTCCACCAGATCCTGGACTAAAGGACGGGAACTGGTTGGTGCTCTTGAGGGAATACCTTGGCTTCGGATCTACGGGATGCAGAACATATTACCATCGTTTACCATCGTTTACCATATTAAACTTTTGTTAGTCATATCAAGATTTTAGGCAACTAATCGGTCAAAACTAACATAAATCTGACTACAAATGTAATGACTGAAAATAATACCCTCGAGATTGAGATTACATCAGGCCAATAGTTTGAACAATTAGTCCAATGTCAAATGGTCAAACATGGGAAATTTTGTGAGGATTTTCATCGTGGTGTCTAACACACTCACACTCGTTAGTACAGCATGATAAAAACCTTTTTGTTGCCGGATCGCACTAACGCACTCCCAACCACGTATTAATGGTATAATAACACATGCTCCGATGATAATTGCTCTGCAGTCAATTTTTTACACTTATCAAAATGTTCCAGACCAGAAGTTGCATCATTAATAACACAATGTCTCTGATCTTGACACTTACAGATTCCGTTCTTACGATCCTCCTCCTGATTAATCTTGCGCTCTCGACGCTTCTCGTCTCGAGCTTTCTTGTCCCTCTTCTGCTTCTTCTTCTGAATCTCGGCAGAGAAGTAGGAGAGGGTCTTGGGTGAGACGGTGGGAGGTCGGAGGGCAAGCTCGCATACGCTTACGTCACAGGTCAGGGGGAGGTGCTGCAGGTGCCGCATCCGATTACGCATGTCCTGAAAACAGAAGAGCATGGAGGGGCTTTGATTTCTGTCCTCGGCAATACAGGCTCACATTATTGTTATCTTACCAGACATCAGTTTCACTTCTCACTTTCAACTCAAACACTTGCCAATTGGTTGGGGTTTTTTTACCATAAAAATCAGACATGGCCATCCTAAAATTCAAATGTAGCTCAGACTTTGAGGGATATATGTCATAGACCTAAAAATAATCTTCAGCATGAAATTCATTGTCATTTATGCATTAGTGGAACCTTATGACAGGCATTTCTCCTTCTCATACTATTTTCTAGTAAGCACCTCAAACACTTAGGGGGAGCATTGTGGCAAGTTACAATAGCGGTGTTAATATGAACACTATTTACAGCGAACACTTTTAATATTCATTATTTAATAGAGAAGAGTTTGTCAAACAAGTCAATGCCAAAGCTTCTTAATTAAAGGGAAGGTTGAGTTCTGGGAAAGGTAAAAAAATAATTTGTGAGCTTTCTCATTCTTTTTGTTAGTTTGAAAGATTATCATAGTAGATATGTCCCCTGAAAAGGATTGCTCTACAAATGCTCTCACATTCAAAACATGACAAGAAACGGCTGAAATGTTCGGGCCGAACATTTGTGTGTAGTCCAATATACACATTTCTGTGTGCAGTGCATGTGACTCTCAGCAGGATTGAGTCAATTTCTTATCATTTTGGTGATTCCAAAACCTTACAGCATGCACCAATTCTTATGTGCTACATAATCAACCTTTCCCAATTGCTTTGAGACAGTTTCCTTCATAATTCAATCTCATGACCAGAACTCAATTTTATCTTTAAGAAGACGTACAGCAGCAGAATAAGAGAAACATTTGATTATGTTATTTTAAGTAATAAAGGAAAAGCTACCTGGGTAATGGAGATGTGTTCTATCTCAACCACCTTGGCTGTGATTGTCAATGGACAGTGCTCCAGATGACCATATTCATGCATCAAGCAGCGAGCATTGAGGGAACCAAGGAACATGTGCTGACCATCTTCAGCTGTTTCAGCAAGAGAGAGAGAGAGAGAGAGAGAGAGAGAGAGAGTCAGAGAGACAGATAGAGAGAATAGTTACCCCCAGGGGAGAAAAACATCAATAAATAGATTTTTAAATGCCACAAAAAATATTTCAGACAGGTTTTTTTTTTAAATCTTTCCAAATTACACAAGATGCAAGTTTGAATTGATTCCCTCGATCAAAATATTGTGAAAACAAATTAAAGTAAAATGCTGAAGGCACAAAATGCTGAAATCAATGGTTACTTAAGAGAACTTCTTTAATAGTTTTTGAGAAGTATTGATAAATTGATAAGTTTTGTCCAATATCAAGAAAAACTTATGAAGAAAGTTGACATATGTGGGAAAATGACATACCAGTAAGAAAATGGCTTTTTCCAATTAAACTAGAGTGGCTTTTAGAGCCAATTTTACTAAAATCATATTTATCACGAGTGGATTTGGCAAAGCATAAAGACAGCTACTGTACCTTGATAGAAAAAGATGCTCGATCCTCGGTTAGAAGAAGTCTTCCCCTCTCTACCACTTGCACCGTCACTGTGCCTTGGTGACATCTCCTCATGGGGTATCCCTTCCTTCTCTTTCCCCTCTCCCCCACTGAGTTCTTTCTTCTTTTCCTTTTCCTCTCCAGTCAATCCTGACACAGGGACACCAATGTCCTCTTGGAGAGAGGGATCAAGGGCATCTGTACTAGCATTTTTTTCTTTTAAGACATCCTTACTACAATCCCCGGTCTCTTTGGAGTCCTTAATGCTGTCTGGTTGAGTGGCGAGTTTGGTGTTTGACGGTTCTTGAGATGTAGGCATTGGTGGTGGTGGTGGTGGTGGTGGTGGTGGTTCATCTTCTGTTGAAGAGGATGGTTTCTCAAGTGTTTCATCCAGCTCTTCATCAGAAAAGGCAGAAGCATACACAATGCAATCCTGCATATCAAAAATATGGAAAAGATTCAGCCTTCATTTCCTGAAATAAAGTCATATCTGCTGTTCAGGAAGAATAGAGCATATCCACAATAATATACAGATAAATTATGACTACACACATGTACATGAAATTATAAGATTTCAATATCTTAATTCAAATCCTCAAATGCTCTTTTTTTACCTTCTTATACTTCTTTTTAAGGGACAGTATTAGAGAGACCTCAAACCCTGCCTCACTACACAGATAATTCTAATTTTTGACATCTTTTAAATATAACTATTTAATTATTTTTTTTAAATGTTGACAAAGAATCAGATGAAGGTTATCGAAGCAAGATTATATGGGTTGTAACAATTAAATGAAAAATCCTTTTACTTCTCTTCTTATGGAGAATGAACATCCATTTTCGGTTACTAAATGTCAATAATTTGTCTTTAATCTTTCAGGGATGCATTTTCTTAGATTCAAAGCCAAATTATTCAATGGTTCAACAACTTTTACAATCACATCAAAATGTTAAATAGTGCATTCAATCATACAGCAAATGCCAAGAAGCTGTATTAGTGCTTCTCTGAAAATATAAACATAAGAGCTTAACCCTTTCGAGAAAATTGACCACATTTTGTGGTTTGGCTCAATATCTTTTGATTCAGAGCTCTAAAAATACACACTATCTCCATTTTTGGTGCATGACCATTATGCCTTTGATGCCAGGAATTAAAAAAACGAGAATAAGCTTTAAATTCCTTAAATTGTCAACACATTGAGAGGTTCAAAGTCATTTTTTTTAAAATCAAAATTGGCATTTTTTTCTTCAACTTTTCGACCAAATTCCTAACCATGTATATTTTTTCAAAGACATTACACCTTATTAGAACCATGTGGCACTAAAATAAAAATATCATTGTTGCCAATTTGAAGAACAAAATGTAATTGATTAAGCCCTTAAATATTTCCTATCCTGAAAGGGTTAACAGTGGCTGTCAGTGGTCATTACCCACCTCCTTAGGTAGTACAGGTGTACTCATCATCGTATCACTATCATCCCTGCTGTGGTCTAGGGTCGGTTTCCTTTCATCTAAGCATGAGGTCAATGGAAACAAAACCATAATCCTAACAAGAGACTTCAGAACATATTTTTAAAAACTGTATTAATGACATCACTGTTGGCTTATCACATGACATGCAGAATGATGTCTAATACAGTTCTACTAGTCAAAGATAAATGCATAATGATTATATCTATTTTCAGGGTCAAGCAATGAAACACATTTTTTCAGTGAATGTGATTTCCGGAAAGTATTTGTTACTTTCTTTACATTTTTATGATCAAAACCACAATCTACTGCTTGTAAACAACAAGCCAGTTTGTAATTAGTAGATAGTTCAAATTCCCCAGATTTGTACACATTTTGGTGGATAAGCTACTTTTTCAACAACTAAAATCACGATGGTGCGCGCATCATGGGTGCACACTCTTTGACATCGTACAGAGGTCATTTGTACCGAGTACAAATGACCTTTTTCTGCCAATGCACACATTGTAATTATGATCTGGCTCATTCAACATCAATTTCAGTTTCCTTCTCAATTCAGTTCCATCTCCAGAATTCAAAATTAGCTTTATACCATTAATGTGCCCTTATAAAAACATACAATAAACTGCAAATCATCAAATTCTGTAACTACAAACAGAAGTTTAATCAGCAGAGTTTTTCTAGGCAATATCAAACCTTGACCAAACTTACCTGCGCTTGATGTTTCATTTACTGCTCCATCAAGACTAAGACTATTCTCTCTTTCCTGAAAATGCAATAAAAACATACAAAAGGAGATGGTTAGGGGAGTTGAAACATCCCAGTATTTATGACAATTTTTGATTTGGGATAAGTGTTGAAGGTTTAAGTTGAGTTCTTGTCATGCGACTACAATGTGGAATAATCAAAATGAGAATAAATTGGCTCAATCTTGTTGAAAGTCACACGCGCTGCACACTGAAACGGGTACGTGGGACCACACAAACACATGGCACGAATGTTTTCAGCTTTTTCTCGTCATATTTTGAACAAAATGAGGGCATTTGAAGAGGTATCCTTTTCAGGGGACATTTATTCTATGGTATTCTTATAAAACTGGCATAAAAGAACAAAAAAAGCTCACAAATTATTTTTCACCTTAACCAGAACTCAACCTTAATGAGCTTTCTTGAGAATACACAAAAAATGAAAGGCACATATCAAGTCTGATGATGCATAATAATATTGAGTGTTCAAAGTCAGCATTCACAGTTGGTCTTGGGTTCAACAAATCCCATAAAAATGCAAAAAAGGAATGGCTATAAGATAGTAACATGCTAACTTTGGGATACATAATATCAATGTCAATTGCACTGAAATATTATTTCGATGCTTACCTTCAAGGAATCCATGGCTCTCTGGATAAATGATTTTTCAAAGTCCTACAACATAAAAAGAAACTATTGCATTAAGAAAACATTTATGAACTATTTCCATTACTTTTTCATGCAGACTGACTCCAATATCAATATCCTATAAATCACTCTAGAAAATATGTTAGTGATCTTATTGTACAAACCTAGGCTACTTTAAATTTTCAGATATAAATCAAAGTGGTTGAAAGCTATCTTAAAAGCTTGAAAAACAATGCAAAGTTTCAAGTTCAATCGATATTGTTATTTGCATTTTACAAGAGAAATTTGTCTTTCTTTTTAATTTTTGTTCATCCACTTGTGAAATTAGCCAGATAATAAGAATGCAATGACCTATATTTCTTCTCTGGGAGAATATTTCAGTTGATGGTTTGCCATTCTTTGTTACCATGCTGTCCATAAAACTTTCAAGAACAACAAAAAGATGTTGGATAGTGATTGATTGAGAGATATGTACTTGGAGCAGTCTTTGTCATTATAAAAACATATAACAACCAACCCACAGGTTCTCAAATTAGTAATACACCAAAAAAAAATAAAAAATAAAAAATAAAAAATAAAAAATAAAAAAAAACACACAATTCAATAAATCAGTGTAGAAAAGGTCTGTGGCTGTTCATGACACATTAGAGAACATTTAATCTATAAAATGCTAAAATTAAGTCCTACTATATTTACTCCTAATTATGAATACAAAATACTCCTTCCATATATATATATATATATATATAGACAATTTTGTTTCCCCAAAATACAATATATCTGATAATAACTAGCACTTACATCAATTGATTCATTCAGCTGCTTCTCCAATTCTCTTCTTTCTCTCTGTAATATCTGAAATGAAAATATTAAGCATTCTCAAATTAGCAATAAACCAAAGAACAAAAGTCAATGAATCAGTGTAGAAAAATCATTTTGGTGCTCTATCAAATATCAATACACTACTTACTGAAATAACATGACAATAACTTTTTGAATGTGAACAAGTGCATAGCAAAAAATTATATCTCATTAAGATTACTAAAGAAATTCTCTTCAAAATATCTGCCGAGGTCTAAATTGCCTGAATTACTGCCTTGTCACATCAAGTAACATGGGACAAGAAACATGATATTTCATTTACCTCTCAATATGCTGCTATTACCATCTTCAGGATTCACTCACTCATTTGTTTCAATTTATTGGATTTGAATGAAAAAAAAAAAAAAAAAAAAAAAAGCAATGAACAAGGCAGTCTGGAGATTGATATTCTTGAGTTTACAATAATAAATTTTTTTTAATAAAATCAATATTTAAAGATAGACACAAAAGTTTTCAGAATTCATAAAAAAGTAATGCTATTTCTTCATGCAAGAAAATAGGAATGCTGTTATTTGCACACTGTAATGTCACAAAAGCAATGATTCTTAAGAAAATGCTTCTTTTGTTCTCACCATATCTTTAACTTCACTGGGGCTGGCAATCATCAGTTTAGCAAAGCAAGTTTCCTCTGGAGAATCTGTCATGCATGGAGATGTAGGCATTTCTACAGGAGCACTGTCTGGGCAGTGAGGACGAACGGTAATGGATCCTTTCTCCCGCTTCATTAGCCGCATGGTGATGGTGTCACCAACGCTGAAGGTCTTCAGAGATTTGGCAACCACGCTGGGTAATGGAAAGTGATACTACTGTTACTTTCAAGTCTTTTCATTCTCTAAGAACCCATAGATTGCATCAACAAAAAAAAGGGCTAATGTGGTGAGGAGGGGGGGGGGGGAACCTCCCCTCCCCTTTTATATGCTCTCCAACATTTTGTCATTGGTTTTTTTCCTGCTTTGTGCCATGCAATGTTTTGATACTAAAAATCTGTTCCATCCCATGTTTATATACACATTTGCAGAAAAGCTTGAAGAATATCATCAGCAACAGGATGAAGGTTCATATTTCTAGCAACAAACTCAAAATTTAAATAAATGCATAGGATTTGTTTCCCTCAGAAACAAAAAACGAAATATATACACTAATTCCTGCCCATGTACAATATGGTTATGAATTGTGAAAATGCACAGCCCTATTGGTTTGAACAAGATAAATTCATACATGGCATCAGGACACTATTTGGTGGCAAACAAAAAGTGTTTTTCTGAGGCAAAATACAGTTTCACAATGGTTTGTCACAAAGCTTTTAAGTCATACAGTACATGACTTATAATTGCAGCTGGCTCATCTACGTGTTAGTCTCCAGGCCACATAATTCGGAACTTGCAAAATGGTGTTATGACTGAAAATGGATCAGACTAGCAAACCAACTGATCTATTAAAAGTCAACCTTGCATATCTCACCTTTTCAAGTCACTTGCCATCACCGATTCATAACAGATGGGGCACTTGCGCCATTTCTTCTCACCGAGGGAAATGTAGTGTAGGATACATGGCCAGCAATAAATGTGGCCACATTTTGTTACCTTGGCTGGAGAGGAAAGAAGAGATGTGTAACTTGTATGACATTCAGTTGAAAAATTATAAACAGAGACATGATAATTATAGAATATAACATTGGATGGAACAATTGCAAATGGTAACAACTAACAGCTCCTAATTCATTTTGGACACAAAAATTATATATTTCCATTTCCATTTCCATTTCCATTTTTCAGGAAGAAAAAG
Source organism: Heliocidaris tuberculata (assembly GCA_025618425.1). Classification (NCBI taxonomy): domain Eukaryota; kingdom Metazoa; phylum Echinodermata; class Echinoidea; order Camarodonta; family Echinometridae; genus Heliocidaris; species Heliocidaris tuberculata. The sequence goes on from CM046840.1 coordinate 23,272,068, forward strand.
TTTCATCATACATGAACTCTAAAAAATATACTGTTAGACACGTGTTGTCACACATCATTCATTATGAAGCAGATCTAGTCCTTCATCACCAAAAAGAGGTTATTTTCTATAATTCTCACTACAAAAGAAAGAGAGAACTTCTCGCAAAGAACATCATAGAGAGTTGCCAATTTGGGATTGACTGATTACAATTACAATTGTACACAAGATATATATTTTTTTAAATTCCTTTCTTTCTTACCCTTAAAGTTTGTCAGAATTTTCTTAAGCCTAAATGTATGCCGATTTCTTTCTTGATTTTTCTGCTCTTACTAAAACTAACTTACAATGTAATAGTGGTGTGGATTTCCCTGATTGGACGATGACTTATAATTTTGGTACAATACACATTCTCCACAGATTCCAGCAAAATTTTCCAGGGGTTAGGTTTCATGGAGATGAAAAGTTAATTTACCTGCAGTTGGTGGATATAAACAGATGGGACATGAGGGCATCTCGTGGCCTAGCATGCGGATCTGTTCAATCAAATCCCATTCCACTAAGGTGTCAGGGTCTACAGACTGCTGCTTGTAGTCACCTTCAGCCTTCACTACAAACTGACAACTGAAAGGAAGTAAGAAAGTTGTTACAGTCACAGATTTTCATGGAAATATATTGCAACTGTCCTTTTTTTTAAAATGCAAGCTTCCATTTTTTAGAATTACAATATCAATCATCATGTAGAATCAGAAGTATTCACCCAGGGTATCTTCATCTTCAAACTTAATTCAATGACCAATCAAGCTGAAACAAGAATGAAGTTTTAACATAATTCTGCATATCCTCCGAAGATGTTACATTGGTCTTATTTAAACATTACATAAACATATGTTGAAACAAGTTTGGTGCATCAATGACGATGAACCTTTTCCTGGCTTCTATCCATTTCAAATAGTACAACATTAACATCAGAGGATTGACAATAACAAGAGTCTAAGTTAAAATTACCTTCAGAAACTAAAATAACCTGTTTTCAATTTGAACACCTATTCCCTTTTGAGATCTATGTAAATCAGGAACCCCTTGGCTTCTAAGTTTTCACCCAAACATAAAATGAAATGTGGAACCCTTCATACATCCATCCTTCCAGAACCTATCCTTACTTTGCTTGCAAGAACTGTTCCTTGTTGAAGCGTCTGTGACCCCATCTCGACCTGGGACGAAAACCAGAGCCACCTCTGGTGTCTTCAGACTCTCTTGGAGCAAAGGTGAAGTTGATGAGGTGATTCAGATTCAGTTTCTTCGGACCTTGAGGTAGGGCTGAACCAAATTCAGCCCTTTGAGTTACTGTCACCTGCATGAAATGAAGAGAAAATAAATTCAGATACTGCAGCACTCAAAGTACATAAAGGCTCTGGCTAATATTGTTCTCTAAGCTACTGAAATAGCCCGCCATAGGTCTCTAAGGAACCTCTGCATTTTGTTCTTCAGGATTATTTTTGTATAACCTTTGAAAACAGCTCCCAGGGGTAAAATTATAATTTGGGGATTAATTTTGTTTTGATTTTTGTCTTTTATTTTAAGTTGAAGACTGCTGAATGATTACTGTGAATCATAATAACCATGATAACACACAGATTATTCAATAATAACATGGTAAAATCTTTATTTCTGATATGGCAAGTGCCTGGGAGTAGAAAAGCACACTTTAAGCACTGATCACCTGGCCTCTCCTCTCGATAACTGTGGAGACATTAAACCATTCCACTGTAAACTTAATTTTAAATGAACTCGTTATAAGAAGTTACTGGGGTTCTTAAGTATCTTAACATGGAAAGGGTTGGCTCTTGCTCCCCTATGGACCTAAATTTTTATCCTCTGCAAGGGAGTAACTGAGCGTAATCCACTGTTTCCTTAAATGCAACAGGCATATCATCAATCATTTTGTATCATTATTATCATTTACCATTAAAATCTCCATATGATGATTACTCAAATCATGTATTGGGTGTCATGAACAATGCAAGGCTATTACAGAAAAATTTCTTCCATCTGTTACCTCATCGCGTCTGCTGGCAGGAAGACCTCGGCTGCGTGGCCGTTTGTCCAAGGCCCTACTCTTTTGCGGCACAGGTCGGCGTGACTGACTGTTGTTAGGATCTCCTGGAGTCCGACTCTGTGGTGGCTCGCGCCTGTTTTTATTAAATCTTTGAGGCTTGGCACCATTGCTACGTCCATTCTCTGTGTAAAAATAAACATAAACAAGGTTAATCTACTTAATAAACATTCAATTTTCTATTACAAAATGACCTTACCAATCAATCACTGATTATAAAATATTGATTAAGGTTTAGTTAGATACTAAAGAATTGGGCATTATCACGTAATGAGAAACCACCATTCACTCCACAAACTAGCACTTCATTTCGTCACACGCATTGGTTTTTATTTAGACTTCATCCCCCTTCCAATGAAGTTTAATAGATCTATCTAACTTAGAATTAACGTTAGACCATAACTTTTTAGGCCAGGCCCGTCGGAAGGAATTTTAAAGTGGTACGGTTTCAGTGGAGGTCTGGGTGAGAAACCCCAAGTGGGGTTCGAAGGGACAGAACCCCTCGTGTCGGTGTAAGGGAATATTTTGAAGGGGGGGGGGGGGGGGTGACACCAAATTTGCCGACAATAATGCTGCACCCTAATAATAAGAAAAGAAAATTACAGATGTAGAGATTTTGATCATACAGGGCCATTTTCGGAAGGAGGGGGCTAACGCCTTTTGCCCGAATATCAACTTTTCAATTTCAAAATGTTTGCGAACGAGCAAATTTAAAAAAAAACTTTTCGTAGAGAAAATGTATAGAAGTTACATACAAAAGTTACATAGCTATCTCAGAACCTCGCTGCCCAAATATGTGGATATTCATTCTCCTTGCTGCCCGAATATGAAGTGATGGTTGCCCGAATATCGGAACTTTGAAAATCCTCGGGGGAGGGGGGCTGCAGCCCATTGCCAAAGGGGGACGCCTTCTGAACCAATATCAACTTCTCATTTTCTAAATTTTTGCGAGCGAGTGAGCGTAGAGAAAATGTACAGAAGTTACATAATTATCTTGAAACCTTTCTGCCAAAATATGTGGATATTCTTTCTCCTCGCTGCCCGAATATGAAGCGGTGGTTGCCCGAATATCGTAACTTTGCAGAAGGGGGACACCTTTTGCCCGAATATCAACTTTTCAGTTTCTTAATTTTTTCGAGTGAGCGAAGCAAGCAAGCAATTTTTGTAAGTTTTCGTAGTGAAAATGTACAGAAGTTACATTCAGAAGTTACAAATTATCTGGGAATCTCGCACCTCATTTTGCAGCCTATTGCCGAAGGAAGACGCCTTTTGCCCAAATATTAACTTTCCAGCGAAGCGAGCAAAAAAAATTGTCATATTTGTCCTTCTTTTTCTTTCTTCCCCTTTTCCTTTCCTTCTTTATCACTTTGAGGTTATCATTTTTAAGATTTGCAATTGGATGAACAAGTTTTGTGGCATATATACTGTTCTTCGGTTTATGTGATAATGCATTTCATAATAATGGAAAAAACGCAGTCACTTCGATGTTTGTGTTCTTCCATTAAGCTGGTAATAAGCCTACGATCAGCCTATAATCATGACATTTATCACCCTCCCACCTACTCTCTTTTTTCTTCTCCCCCTCTCTTTCTCTATCTCTCTCTCTCTCTCTCCTTTTCTCTTCTGACTTCTCTTTTCTTCTTCCTCTCCATCTTTTTTTTTTTTTTTTTTTAAAGACTGAAAAGTGGTACGGTCAATTCCGTACCATCCGTAGCGGCTCCGACGGGCCTGTTTTAGACAGTAGGGGACCTAGGTCTAATCTAACGTTTAGACCTAATACTATACTCTATAGTATAGACTAGCTCTACTTTAGTACTTATACTTTATATTCTAGACTATAGTCACGATAGTCCCGGCCTGGCACACAAGACTGACAAGTATATATGCATGATATGTGTCACTGACACTGACAGTGTGTGCAAACGAACAATTGGTTTCCTACAGCTACACCACAATATATCCAAGAATTCCAGTTTTTATCCCCAGTCATGCCAGTAGCTGATAGAGCATGTATAGTCAAGGATTGTAATTCCGAACAGATTGTATTACCGAACGTGTACAGTTAAGCGCCTAAAATGGGTTTTCATACGCTTGGGATTACGCGTATGAAAACCACACTATTGAAACAAAGGTGAGTCTTTTTCCCATAGGTTTCACACGTTCGGAAATACAGTACCCTTTTCAAGGGACCAAAACGCCGCGTCGTTGGGAAGGGGTTCACTCGGAAGGGAATATCGTATTAAATCTACGTTGTCTTTTTAAAATTCCATCAACTTCTTTTTCTCTAGGACTTTGAGCATTCATTATGTAAGTTTGACAGATATTCGTTTGATATTTAATTTTCTATCGTTGATTTTCTGAAAAGTGTTCGGACACTGGATCAACCACCATAAGCAGATTACTAGCAATGGCCAAGGCAAGCCAGGGACCCAATTTGCTGTATTGTGAAAATTGTGCGGGCGTGCGCGGGCGCGCCGAGTCATACATGTACATGTACATGTATAGTGACAGTAGCGGGCTGCAACGACACGACACCGGCCGGCCGGCGGAGCCCGCGGAACCGAGAGCTAGAGAAGCGTGTGAGTAGGACGCCCTGTACATACGGTACCGGTGATCGGCCATTTTGTTTGGCAATGAAAATTTTTAGTAAAATTCTTACCCTTTCCCTTCGTCTCACACGAAGTTAGACGAGCTGGAGATGACGTAACTTTCTTCTCCATATCTTTGTTTTCCTTGGCCATCCACTGAGTGATAAGATTGGAAGATATTTGAGCGATAAAACGCTCCTTCTTCAAGAGAAGCTTGGTTGAGGTTGTACGATTCTGAAGACATGATAACTCTTCACTGTTGCGCCATATTGGTGAAACGAAATAAAAATGTCAACAGTGGACAATATGCAAGGTTGAAAAGAGGGGTGAAACAAGCGAAGATATGCAATAAATTTAGCTAAAACTTGTGCTTTGTAGCACAAGTTTTTAAATCCCTGGCACGCGGGCGCTCAAAATGGCCAGAAAAGACCAAAATTGTAAGTCGTTTCCGACTTATCCGTATAAAATTGCCGACCTGTCGCCAGCTGATTTCAAGAAGGATACGTACGCGTACGCGTACGTTCGTATTTACCTATGGCGCTTTTACTTCATTGACAGAGTTCAAACGTCAAGGAGACATGATGGAGGATGAACAAGTATGATTGTAATTGTGTAAATAACTCTATTTGTGCATTTATTTCAACCGCTAATGTATATTCATACGTATCGAAAAGAGTTGCCATGCCTACAGTTCTTGTTTCCAGTATTAGTTCACTAATGCTCAATTGGGATCCAACGACTCATTATACATGTAAAATGGATGCATGATCTGAGCACCCCGATGCACTGAAGTTCCCACTGCCCAGTTGCATAAGTTTCCGAAGAACATTACACCACTCTTCGACAGATCGACAGAATGGGAACACAAAATGCCCCCGGCCCCCTTTGAAACGAGTTTTCAATTGTTGATGGTGTTGTCATGAGTGGTGATAGAATACCAGTAGATGTGCCAGTCACTTTTTACAAGGCAAACTTGTTCACTTTGCTCAACTAGTAAACATGATAAATTGTTTTAGGGACACTGGCGATCAACCCTCAGCCCCGCCCACCGTGAAAAGTTTAGAAGGGAATTTGTTTGTTCGTTTGTTTGTTTGTATTTTTGTTAGCTTTTCTGCTTGCTTGCTTGCTTGCTTGCTTTTCAGAGAATTTTTCTTGAAGAATTTTCCGACATGTGCCCCCCCCCCCCCCCCAGGCAGACAATCCTGGATCCGCCTCTATCGGGGCATAACTACCCTCATCACCCCGGTAAAAAAAAAATCGCCCTCACTCCCTGTAAGAGCATTTCTATTATGAGGATAAAACACATTAAATCGAATTTCCCTTCCGGGCTGGAAAGGGGCACCCCCTCCGAGCCATTGCCTCTACTCGTCCCCCCCCCCCCCCCCGGACTTGGAATCATGCACCTGAATGTATTTTCCTGGACCTCCCAGCTCAGTTGCTTCGAAAATGCATCATGTTTTGTTTTGTTTTGTTTTGTTTTGTTTTGTTTTTTGGTTTTTTAAAGGATTTAGAAGGGACACCCCTCCCAAGACCGTACCCTGGCAAGACGCTTTGCTTTCTCGAAGGTTTGCCTAGAAGGTCCACTCACTTAGAGCCACACACCACCCCAAGCACACACCCACACACACACACGCGCGCGCATGGGCCTGGAATACAAAAAAAAAAAACAAAAAAACTTGTGCCCTTCTAGGGCGATAGTGCCCCCAAATTGAAAAAAAATCTACCCCCTCACCATCTTCGTGTCAATATGCAAACGAGTTAAATTATTTCTAGATTTTATTTATTTATATATTTTTTATTTTTATTTTTTTTTTGATTGATGACTCATATTGTTTCTTTTTTCTTATTATTTTTTCAGTGCTAATGATATTCGTGGAGATGTCACCACTTTATTATTACTTTCATAGGATTTGGAGATTTGGGCTTTTTCCATAATAAAAGGTCACCGTGACGGATAATAAAATCATCATTCCTATTGAATTCGTTGATTAAAAAGGGGTAGCCTTTTGCAGGTAGTAACAATGCAATCGCGTTTCCCCCGGGCCGGCCCTTTTCCTTTCTTTTCCATTCTTCTATAAAAGTCCATCCTTTTCGCGAACCCCAAAATCCGCCCCGGGCCTCCGCTCTCCGCCCTCCATCTCCGGTGTACATCGATAACAATCTTATTATCCTTGAATGTTGGGGAAAAGGAGTGTAAATCGTTCAAACACTGTCGCAAAGTCGTTCGATAAATCAACCTTAGGCAATTTCAATAGCCTTGTCCATCACATTTTGTAATATGCGAACATAAACAATGACCTATTACGTAATACGAACATGAATTTTCTGTATAGGCAGTACAATTACGGTATTGAAATTGCCCTTGAGATGATTTTCTTGAAAGTTTGTGGGCCCGTGCCCCCCTTTTGAAAGAAAAGTGTATATTGTGCCCGCTCTTTTTTAGATTGTGCCCTCTCCCCCTTCGGAACTGACCACCCTTTTGTTGTTGTTGTTTGTCAGAGAATGTTGGAAGAAAACTGGATCCCCAAAATCTGATAACTTTGTTTTTTGGAGGTTTTTTTTTTTTGTTGTTTGTTTTAAGTATTCTTTTATTCATTTCTTTTCAGTGAAATCAACAAATATACAAAAACAGAGACATTACAATCATGAAAAAAGTATAACAGAAACTTATACAATTTATACAAGTAAATATGTATATATATATATATATATATATATATATATATACATATTTACTTGTATAAATTGTATATATAAGTTATATATATATATATATATATATATATATATGTGTATAATTGTAAGGAAATAACATATACAACAGATTTGGCAACTCTCGTGGAAATAATTATAATTGTGAGAAATGAAAATGAGAGAATAATGGTTGCGTAGCTTAAATCAAAGTTTCCCAGAGCTGTCCCCCTTTTTTAATTTTTGCAAAGGTTGAAAAAATGTCTCCGCCGGGAATCGAACCCGGGTCGTTGGCTTAGAACGCCAATGCCTTAACCACTAGACCACAGAGACGGGCCAGTGATTTCTGTGACACCAGATTCAATTGACCGACAGATTGACAAATCTTCAACCTTATTAATTAATTCCTTTGTCGGGGGCAGGTGAGTTTTGAACAAAGACAAGCCGCATGCCTCAGCTGGATCCAAGCGAATGCTTTGAGATACATGTATACATTAGAATAATACTAGTAATCATTATAAACATTATTGTAAGGAAATAACATATACAACAGCTTTGTCAACTCTCGTGGAAATAATTATAATTGTGAGAAATGAAAATGAGAGAATAATGGTTGCGTAGCTTAAATCAAAGTTTCCCGGAGCTGTCCCCCCTTTTTTAATTTTTGCAAAGGTTGAAAAAATGTCTCCGCCGGGAATCGAACCCGGGTCGTTGGCTTAGAACGCCAATGCCTTAACCACTAGACCACGGAGACGGGCCAGTGATTTCGGCGACACCAGATTCAATATGGGGAACTTTGATTTAATTCAATGTTCCACAGAGCTGTCCTTCAAAAAGGGAGGACAGCTCTGGGGAACTTTGAATTAAGCTACGCAACCATTATTCTCTCATTTCATTTCTCACAATTATATATATATATATATATATATATATGGAAAAATTTATACATTCATGGAACAGTGGAAGAACAAAGAATTTACACATATATGTACTTGTAATTTACTTAAAATCTCAGATTACTTGAAATTATACAGATATACAACTGAAAATATTTTTTGCTTGTCAGAAAATTTTCGGAGATTTGTGTGCCCCCCCCCCCTCTTTACCAATCCTAGATCCGCCCATGAAAGCTATAATGGTGATTCAGTTTGCTTCTTCACCTTTATTGCATTTCTTGCATTGTTTCTTGTAGGCTACTGCTTTGATGGTGCATGATCTTGTATTGAGACGACCGCAAAGACTTTCAAGAAATCAACCAAAAGAAAATTTCAATACCTCTTTCTATATTGCACAGTGTTGATAGAAATTAGAATTCATGTTCGTGTTATGTAATACCAGGCAGTCACACCGCTAAACCGACTCCACACCGACTCCAAACTGACCACTGATTCTTAGCCATTCGGGGTATGTATAGGTTTTGTTTCTCGGCCTGTTGCCGATCTGGGCCCTGTTTCATAAAACTTGTTATCAATAACAACTGCCCCATTTCTATGACAAATTTGCTCTCAGCCAGTCAGATGCAAGGATTTCAGTAGCTTATAACAATTATTGTAACTTGTCATTGATAACAAGTTTTGTATGAACGGGGCCCTAGGGGGCGTTTCATCAAGTGTCTTGTCAGTGATTTTCACCGAAAAATGTGCTCTCAGCCAATCAGATGCAAGGATTTCAGTAGCTTATAACAATTATTGTAACTTGTTATTGATAACAAGTTTTATGAAACGGGGCCCTGGTGTCGGTCTCGTTGGTGTGACTTGGGTATAAATTGTCATTGTAATGTTCGCACAACGCATTTCAAAAGGTGACGCTCAAGGCTATTGGAATTACCTAAGGATGATTTTTTTTAAAGTCTTTGCGATCATCGTGTTTTATACTGCCTCATAATTTGATTTTTTAAAGAAAATTTATTAACTTTGATTTGTATTGGCTGTTAGACGATGTTGGTGATGTGCATGGCTCAAAATCCTCAAGACGATTATATGATGACGTATAGTTGAAAAATGCATAACGAAGAGTTCATGACCCTTGGTTCTGATGATGACGATGACGATGACTCTGTGGATGACGTCACGGGATGAAGTTGAGAAGTCCGCAGGGATCTTCGATGGAACGTGCCGAGCGCGAACCATTCTCCAATGGATCTGACCCATCTCTGTTCGCAACCTGCATGCCCAAGACGAAAGCCGAAGTTCGACGACCTTCGTTTCTCCGTAAAACGTACGTTTGGCTCGAGCAATTCGAAGCCTCTAATTGGATCGAAGGTTTCGTCCAATGGGAGAACGGGGAATTTTCTTCGCTGTACTTCGCACAACAATGCGACCGCAATGACGTATGCAAAATGAAACTGAGGTCGTACAAATTAGCTTGATTATAGTATGCAAATATTTTCTAGTTTTGAGAAATGAGAATAATATAAATATGTCTACCAATTTGGAGAAAGTCAGAAGATGCCTGGATGTGGGCTTATATACAAGCGGACAGTTTAATACGCTCAGGTGTAGACAAGACTTCACTTTATGAATATCATCAGATCTGGATATTTCTTCTAATTCTTCTAATACCACTTCATCGCATATCTTCATTGAGATCTTTAATTGTCGGCAGATCTTCAAAGCTGCAAACCTTAGTTTTATTGCTTCTTATGCTGCATAAAAGGTGAGCAGTAAAATTCTTCCTTTCTACTTTTTTTCATCGTTTCGAATTTTATTCCCATTTCTTTTCGACGATGGCTGAGCTGTTCTGATATATCAAATTCTGGTTTGGTTTTTATGCATCATTATTAGAGCTATAGCTAGCTTGTAGTTAATCCATGATAATAATTGAACAGTTTCTTTTAAAACGTGTCGATGTTTGCTTCATATCAGATATTTCAACAATGATGTAGGCTATATAAAGATTTCGTCATAATGATAAAGGAAAGAAAATAGAAGCGACTCAAATCACCGTTTATTCTCTCTCTATGTTACTCACTCTCTCTTTACCACAGCTACAATATTGTGATCAACAATGCTTTTCATCATTGGAATATTCTTTCTCGTGACGCTTTGTCTCGTAATCTGCCTGTGGCTCCGGTACCCAACGGCATACTGCGATGTCAGTTTTATCTTGTCCCAGCTTCGCAGACAGCGAACGCTATCGATGTACGCCAAGATGCCGATACCGTTCACGATAGCCGACAAGTTTGAAGAACATGCCGCGACTTCTCCCGCCAAAACGATGCTCATTTTTGAGGGAAAGAAGTACACGTATGAAGAAATCAATCGAAGAGCCAACAGGATTGCGAGAATCGCCCAGCGGATGGGGTTCAAACGTGGGGATAAGGTAAGATCGAATTTGCTTTTTTTTTCTTGGTAAAGCAAAGATTATTAAAAGAGTACTAATGATGTTGTCGAAATTTACCAAATATTACTTCAAAAATAGCCCCAGATGTTCTATTTTTTAAAACTCTAAGAAAAGGGTAATTCTTTTTTCAATTTGCCGACAATTAAGGCTCAGAAAATTTGGAATAATTATGTCAACATGTACTTTTTAGTGTCAAGGTATAGCGACCTGACGTAATGAATGTTATTTTGGTATTTACATCAAATATTAAAATGGTCCTAGAATAGTCGAAGGTCAGTATACTCAAAAGACAATGCAGCAGTACCTAAATACAAAACTTGTATGATTTTCGCTGTCGACATAGTCGAAAAGAGCATAAAAAGATCTCTCTCTCTCCCTCTCTCTCTCTCTCTCTCTCTCTCTCTCTCTCTCTGTACTCCTCCGTCTGTGGCTGCGTCTCTGCCTCTCTCTGTCTGTCTGTCTGTCTCTCACCCTCCCCGCCTCCCCCTCCCCCTCTCTCCCTCTCTCTTTCAGTGTAATCTCAATCCTAATTTCACTATATCTCTCTTTCTCTCCCATTACTTTGCTGGGTCAAGGATAGTCATTAAATGTACATATCAAGAAAAGTTTGCATTGGTGATGAAACGATTGAGGCAGCGGTTTATCTGCAATGTTTTTTTGTTTTGTTTTTGTTTTTTGTTTTTTGTTTTTTTACACCCACATTATTGGAATATTCTGCTTATATACGCCCCTCATCATTTTTTTTTTAATGTGACGTTTAATTCGTTTGTCCCGTCTCTATACTATGCCTATCCTTTCCAGAGGCGTAGCGTGTGTCCAGCTTCTGAGGGGGTACTGATGTCATGGGGGGGGGGGGGGGCAACCGTCTTTACTAGGTTGCGACCAAAAAAAAAAAATTCGCCAGCCCTCCAAAAGTCGCTCAGTTGGGGGGGGGGGGGGGGGGGTTATGGGGTCCAGTTCCCCTCCATAATTCTCTGACAAGCAAAAAAAAAAAAAAAAAAAAAAAGGTTTTCTGGTCGAAAAGGAGGGGCACAATCGCAAATAGGGGGGGGGGGCACAATGCATTGTTTTCCCTCAAAGGGGGTGGGGTGGCACGGGCCGGGATCCCCCCCCCCCTAAATCCGCCACTGATTATTATGATGATGATTTTATTATTATTATTATCATTACTTTATTCTTGAATTCGTGTATTAGGTGGCCTTCTTTATTGGGAACGAGCCTGCTTTTATCTGGACCTTGCTGGGCTTCAGTAAACTGGGAGTGACCTGTGCCCTTCTGAATGTCAACCTACGATCCAAGTCACTATTACACTGCTTGCAGATCAGTGAAGCCACTACTCTTATTACAGTTACAGGTAATTTGGTAAACCCACTCAGTTTCGATTAATTTATTATAAATCTATGTTTAGTCACGGTAAAACTTCAATTCCATTAATTCGTGTAATTAATATTAAGAAATGCTAACATAAAAATGAATGACATGAAGATAAACAGCATAAAAACATCAAATGAGCAGAATAACATAATGAAAGTAGATATCAGAATATCATTCTAATAAATACATGTAGGAAAGTAAAACCCTATAAGCATTAACAAGTCAGTTAATTTTACTCTGCTTTTGAGTGCCATGCTATTGGCTATAATAAGTATATTTGAAAATTGGCATAGGCCTGTGTAGTTTTGCATTTATTGATAAAATCTGCAGTAATTAATATATTTGCTTGGATATCCTGTTCTCATTCGCCAGATCGACATTCTCGTTGAAATAGGGTATAGGGGACAAACATTTTCATACTAATAATTATATATTTTATTTAAATCAAGGGAGCAACATCGCAAAAACTATCTCCAACTTTTTATGATACGTCGGCACCAAACCCCCCCCCCAAAAAAAAAAAAAAAAAAAAAAAAACTGAACTACATGGACGCCCCGATCAAGCCTGATCAAAAGTGTCGAAATTTTTATAGCGGATATGATAATGCTGACTAATATGTCAATCGAAATGAAAGCGTTAGCACATTCACTTCACTTAGCCATGTTGGTATAGCCATCTCTTTTAAGTCGAACAAATGAATAGTTTTTATGTAGGCAATCTGCAAGGAGAGTGCATTGATCTTCTTCATACAAGACATATGCTTGCCTTGTTCTCTTGAAATATAAAATCATCGAAATCCATTTAAGATTCGGAATCAGATGAGATTTCTGAGAATCTCAGTTTTTTTTAACCCGGCATTTTGCAAATGCGTCTGTGAACAATGTCCAATCATTATACTCTGGAAACATTTTCTCCGAATCAACTCCTGCGCGAAGCGTGTTGGTTATATGTGTATCTCCTTTGGGTGGTTCTGGAATACCAGATGCTCCTCGGGGCCTAATTACCTGTAATCACTGGCTTCTACGCGTTATCACGTCAGTTCCAAGGTACGAAAGATACCATTCTCCTCTGGAGAAGCTCAAATTTTCATCTCATTCCATTTCCATTCGTTGTCTGGATAGAAAAGGTCGAACAACCTCTCGATGTTTGCAATGTTGTGTGAACGTAATAGCCTATATAGTCATTTAGAATCCACATTAAATTATCAGCCATGATTTTGATTCTCAATCTTAATATTATTCAATCAAGCCACCCCTCCTCCCCCTTCTCTCTCTCTCCCCTCTCTCATGTTTGGGCGTTCGTATTTGCCTCTGTTTATCTGTCTGTTTGTCTGTCTGTCTGTCTGTCTGTTTCATATTTCATTCGGTTTTAAATATACATATATATATATATATATATATAGCAAACAATTATGTTGAAATAAAAACACCGCAAGACGTAAAAATTTACTGACGTTTCGGTCACAGACCTTTATCAAAGGTCTTTATCAAAGATCAACATAATTGTTTGCTATATATATATATATATATATATATATATATATATATATATATATATAATAAAAACACCGCAAGACGTAAAAATTTACTGACGTTGTTTTTATTTCAACATAATTGTTTGCTATCTATTTCAACACACCGACGCAGAACCTTCTTGATTTGTTTACGACTTATATATATATATATATATATATATATATATATATATATATATATATATATATATATATATATATGTGTGTGTGTGTGATCCAAAAAAGTGGTTTACGGAGAGGGCCGTTGCAAGACTATATATACCACAATGATTATGACCAAGCTTTCGGGCACCTGCCCTTCATCAGGATCTGGAATCAATAATAAGTAATAATAGTAATAGTAACGACAGTACAGCACACATACAAAATGAAAATATTAAATACATCACCAAAATAGAACACAAGTTATGAAACGATAAGCATTTAGGCGACAGAAACATATAAATAAAGTAGACATGGCAGAAATTAATCGTACTGCAATTATCAATATACAAGAATATGTAAGAAGTGGTAAATTACCTTCCCGATTTGGGTACAAGTATTAAGACTGTGTGTAGCTAGTGAATAGTATGTGTTTGTTAGTGAAGTGAGGTGAATTAAAGTGTCTGGGGGTCAGTGTTTACTTAGGCGTGGAGACGGAGGGTCATTGGTCTGCGTTTATACCACGTGGTCTTAGGGTTTGTAGTTTGGAGATCCAATGAGATTCTCTTTTCATGATAGTGTCGTGTTGTTTTGTTTTTACTATTTCAATGCCAGTGATGTTGATGTTGTGAACTGAGTGTCCCGGTAGGTTGAAATGTGTAGTGTATGGTAAAATCTTGATGTTCGGCTTGTTTTTGTTGTAGTTGGTAACTTCTGATCTGATACACACGCCTAAATAACACCAGATCAGAATATTGATAATTGCAGTACGATTAATTTCTGCCATGTCTACTTTATTTATATGTTTCTGTCGCCTAAATGCTTATCGTTTCATAACTTGTGTTCTATTTTGGTGATGTATTTAATATTTTCATTTTGTATGTGTGCTGTACTTTCGTTACTATTACTATTATTACTTATTATTGATTCCAGATCCTGATGAAGGGCAGGTGCCCGAAAGCTTGGTCATAATCATTGTGGTATATATAGTCTTGCAACGGCCCTCTCCGTAAACCACTTTTTTGGATCACACATATAATATGACGGAGAACCGCAAACGTAAAACACTGAGACTGATCACAATTATATATATATATATATATGTATATATATATATATATATATATATGTATAGATATATGTGAAGAGAGAATAATGGTACAGAATGAAGCAGGTCACTCGGTGTATTTACAAGCTTTCGGCTCCTGGCCTTCTTCAAGTTTATTTGCTAAATCAAACAGAATGAAACAAATAATAATAATAAGCAACTTAACAAAACTAAAGACAACAGAACAGAACTATCATAAATCTGGCAACATAAATCAACAGGAGTAATTATAAGTGAAATTGAAAAGATGTTACTCGCCAAAACAAAACTAAAGACAACAGAACAGAATTGTTATAAAGCTGGCAACATAAATATATATATATATATATATATATATATATATATATATATATATATATATATGTGAAGAGAGAATAATGGTACAGAATGAAGCAGGTCACTCGGTGTATTTACAAGCTTTCGGCTCCTGGCCTTCTTCAGGTTTATTTGCTAAATCAAACAGAATGAAACAAATAATAATAATAAGCAACTTAACAAAACTAAAGACAACAGAACAGAACTATCATAAATCTGGCAACATAAATCAACAGGAGTAATTATAAGTGAAATTGAAAAGATGTTACTCGCCAAAACAAAACTAAAGACAACAGAAAAAACAAAAACAAAAACAAAAACTAAAGACAACAGAACAGAATTGTTATAAAGCTGGCAACATAAATATATATATATATCTGGGAATTATCGTGAACAAATCTTGCGCGAGGTTCGAGTTCTTTGGGAGGGGTAGTAAGCACCTATAGAATGCAGGCACAAACCCTGGTCAGTTGTAAAATAGTGTCTGCACTATGAGACTACCATAGGCCATATACTATAGCTACCACTAACCAGTATAGGTAGCTGGGCTAGGCTTCTCTCAAGGCACAACAATCTTCTGATAAAGTGTGAAATTATAGGATCTGTGCTTGCAGACTAGTAAGCAGCGGTATCGTTAGCGAAAAAGCAGAGCGTATTGGAGGGCCGTCGTGTCACAATGCATTCCTATTGGACCAGCGTTTCCACAAGCTCTGCTTCTTTGCTGGCAGTGGCGGCACCAGGATTTTTAAAGTGGGGCAAAAGAAAATGTTGGGGGGGGGGGGGCAAGGGCGGACAAAAAAATTTTTGACACTTTTTGTAGTGAAAATGTACAGAATATTCGGCTATAAACCTACCCAGATATGAGGACATTTTGAGCATCTAGCTGAACTGCCCGATTATAAAGAGGTGTTAGTTATATACTGCGAACGAGCGAAGCGAGTGAGCAAAAATTTGACATTTTTTGTAGTAAAAATGTACAGAAATTACATATTCGGCTATAAAACTACCCCAATATGCATGAGGACATTTGAGCATCTTGCTGCCCGATTATGAGGTGGTAGTTATTTATTGCGAACACTTTTTGTCGTGAAAATGTACAGAAATTATATTCGGCTATGAAACTACCCAGATATGAGGACATTTGAGCATCTTGCTGCCCGATAATAAGGTGGTAGTTATACATTGCGAACAGGCAAAAATTTTGAAACTTTTTGTGGTGAAAATGTACAGAAATGATTATTTGGCTATAAAACTACCCCAATATGAGGACATTTGATCATCTCGCAGCCTGATTATGTGGTGGGAGTTATAGGCCTGTATTGCGAGCGAGCGAAGCGAGCGAGCAAAAATTTTGACACTATTATAGTGGAAATGTACAGAAATTATTCGGCTATAAAACTACCCAAATATGAGGATATTTACAAGTGCTGAGCGAACAAATTTGCCCCATGCCCCCCCCCCCCCCACCTTGATGCCGCCACTGCTTTCCAAGTTTCCGTTTTCTTTCTTTTTCCTTCTTTTCTCCATTCCTTTTTCACTTTTTTCTTTCCTTTTCTTTTCTTTTTCATTTTCCACCCTTTTATTTTTTTTCACTCCGAAAATTATTGGGGGGGCAACTGGGGGGGCAAAGCTTCTGACTTTGGTGCCGCCACTGTTTGCTGGTCGCTGTTTTCATTCTTATTTTCATTTAATGTGGTCTTTACTGTTGTTGTTGTTTTTTCTTCTTCTTCTCCTTCTCCTTCTTCTTCTTCTTCTTCTTATCATTATTTAATGATCGTCATTTTGCTTGTATTGATCAGGGCATGTTTCTGCACTTTGGTTTCTTTGTCAAACTATTTTAGCTTTCTTAATTGTACAATTATTGTTACCTTAAAAAATGAAAATGAAATCAAATCAAATCTGTAAAATCTGAAATATGAATCTATTAAGTCTTTAGATACCTGTGCAGTTTGAACTGCAAACTTAATCAGAACCACTTCAACGATAGCTCACAAACTTACGATGATTGTCTCATATCTTTCTATTAAACTTCGAAGACCCTGGGATGATTTCTCAGAAAATAAAGTTGTTGTCCCTGTGTCAGCATATCATAGGTTCATCACAAAGTTCAGGCATACCATGGAACTCCACAGTGACGCCTTGCTATTTGTTACCCTATATAACGAGCCAGCTTGAAATAACCCGAGGACATTTCAAGAGATAGAAAGTTATCAATTCACCGAAACCCCTTGGGGGAGTTTCACCTATACGTGTTCGTGCATTGTATTCACTCAAATTGTTTTCATGGATCATTGTTGTTTTTTTCTTCGTAGTATAAATATCTCTCGAGCACGGTGGGTGAAAATGTTCCATGAAGATGCTGCGCGACAATTTTATTACCCAGTTTGAGTGACGGCGAGATGGGAGTATGGGGTATTCGTGTTTTAATTCCCAATCCACTCGTTGAACTTGCAACCCAAGAGGTCATGACTGACGCAAACGATGGGAAAGACGCAAGGCGCATGGGAGGTGTGCCAAACTTTTCGTTTGTATCGAGTGGCTGAGAAAACATTTGGCTTATTCGAGTACGAATTCTTGGAGAAGTATAATGATAGCACAAGTGAAAATGATTCATGGAGGGTTCTTGAGTGGATAGAACAAGCTCAAAATAACATTGACTATAATTCCCTTTACGACTGGACAGGGATCATAGCTTAACCTGATAATTATAATGTTGAAGGCTCCAATAGGACAAATGACAATGCATTACCACTTGTCCACAGTACTGTGGTTACTTTATGACTGAAGGAGAGTGGGCCCATTTTAAAGGTTATTTTCATAATTTGGCGGTTCGAATATTACCAGTCCACAAATTCTTTTCTCTTCATTTTAAATGAAAATGGGACATTCGTCTAGCTGCCTAATAATCTCAAACCTTTTGTATTCTTCTCTAATGGTAGTTCGCAGATATTCCTTTTTCTTTATCCCTCAAATGGTAGTAGTAATTTGTATCAAAAGTGGGGAGGAATATTATAGACTGTGAATAAACTGTAACTGAAGACCGTTTTACGAAATTCGTGTTTTTTTTTTTCTTCAAATCATGCTTCATGCCATTTCACTGTTACAAAATGTGCCTCCAGCTATACCTGACGGATATCAAAGACTCCTGAAAGTCACTGCTGAAAGATAAATGGATCTATAGTCGTCAATCTGTAAGACAAGATGACGAAAATGAAAACTCTACGATATGAAAACAGCGTTAATGATATGAAAACGTTAAGACAACGGATATAACGCCATAATCATGACGATAATGAAAACAACGCATTTGAAGGTTGGCTTTTTTTTACACCTTGGACTTTCTTCCTTGCACCTAGGACTTTTCACAAAATTTGTGTTCACCCCACTCTTCCTCCCTCCCTTTCTCTCCCCCTCTGTCCCCCCTCTGTCCCCTCCCCCCTCTCTGTCCCACCCCCCTCTCTCTCTCTGCCTCCCTCCATCTCTCTCTTTAATTGTCTCACTATCCTTTCGATTTTGTGTTTTTGTGTGTGTTGTGTAAACTGTCCGTAATTCTCTTAAATGATATATTTTATGTATTATATATTTTTGGGGACAAACCTCTGATAGACCCTTAATTGGCCTTTGTGTGTCCCTCCACATTTAGATATTTTCTATTTATTTGTACTATCTTTATTGTATGATGTACCCATCTCTGTTGTTGAATTTTCATGTTTTTATTGTTGTTAATTTCTGGATATTTTCAATTGTATTGTATTTTATCATTGTAAATTTTATCGAATGTGGAATAAATGAAATTGAATTGAATTGAAATCCTCACTTTTCGTTTGCTCGTCTTTTCATTAGTCTTTCCTTTATTTCTTCATCCAATTTATCGTTCTTTCCAATATTATTTCTCCATCTCCACTGATCAGTCTTTCCAATATTTCTCCATCTCAATTCATC
The DNA here is from genome assembly GCA_025618425.1 of Heliocidaris tuberculata. Taxonomy (NCBI): domain Eukaryota; kingdom Metazoa; phylum Echinodermata; class Echinoidea; order Camarodonta; family Echinometridae; genus Heliocidaris; species Heliocidaris tuberculata. Next base: position 23,291,199 of record CM046840.1, read on the forward strand.
GGCCTTTCCATTATTTCTCCATCTCAGGTCACTCTTTCCTTTAGTATCCTCCATCTCATCAGTCTTTTCATGATTTCTCCATCTCCATCAAACACAGGTAACTCAACCAAGCAAGCCTTGGATGAGGTCATGTCGGATCTGAAAGAGAGACAAATCTCGGTATGGAGCCTGGATCCTGAATTCCCAGTCCCGGCTGATTGTACCGAGGATGACCTTAACCTGCCTCGTGACGTCAGAGATGGCCTCAGCATTAGAGATGCCCTGGCGTACATCTACACGTCAGGAACAACGGGTGGGTGACGTAGTATACAGACACTGTAATAATCATGGGCCGCGGAACCGGGGGTAGGGGAGGGGGGCACTTTTTTGAGTAAACACGTTAAAAAAAAAAAACTCGGAAAAAAGGCTCGAAAATTGTCATTAATGAGTGACATCAGATCAGCCCCAACCCCCCTTTCAAAAACGCTCCGCGGCCCCTGATAATGTGTACACAAACAAACAAGAAAACAAACACCAAACGAACAAACAAACAAATAAGCAATTATCATGCACTGGCGTTTATGCACCAGTCGATAACCACGGATGGGTGACTGCCAAACGTCATAACAAAAACACCAAACGAACAACAAACAAATGAAAAACGAACAGAATACTGAAGTAGCCACGCTTGTATAAGGGATGCCGTCAACATCAGAGACGCCCTGAATTACATCTGCATGACTGTCAGGATAGACAGCAAAACACCATAACAAACAAACGAACAAACAAACAAATTCACAAACAAATAAATACGAGCCATTAATTCTCAATAAGTGCTTTATTTTTATAGTAGGCATGGTATAGGGATTCCGGCAACATCAGGGACGCCCTGGCGTTCATCTGCATGTCACGAACAACGGGTGGGTAACGTATCAAACGTCATAACAAATAAATAAACAAAATAATCAACCTATATACACTCTAAAAAAGGATTGGTCAGAATGACCAAAATATGGGTCAATTCCAACCAAAGCTATTGGTGAATATGTGTCCGACCGACATATTGGTTAGAATAACCAATCCAAGTTTGGTCGTCTTTTTCAACCAATAATATTGGTTATAATTCTAACCAATCTCCCAGTGGTTATTCCAACCAATACAATGGTTGTGCTCATTTCTTAACCAATTTTTCTTGGTCATTATATAACCAATAATGTTTGGTCATTAATTTGGTTATTTTTTCTTTCCAACCAATAAGATTGGTTATAATTCTAACCATTCTCCAGGTGGTTATTCCAACCAATACATTGGTTGTGTTCATTTCTTAACCAATTTTTCTTGGTCAATATATAACCAATTATGTTTGGTCATTAATCTGGTTTAGCACCAATAAAGTAACCAAAGTGCAGTGGTTATGATAGCATGTTAACCAATCATCTTTGGTCAATAATTTGTTTCAGTAACCAAAATTCATTGGTCATTATAGCATGTTCACCAACCATTTTTATACCATGTCACAAAATTGGTTATATATCAAACTACTAGTATATCATTTGGTTCAGTTAGTATTTCTTACACATGTTAAACAAGAGAGCATTCTTAGTATATATTGACTGCACGATACACATACATGTTCACTTCAAAATGGCATTTATTAACTCAGAAAAAGCACTGACAGGCACTTGCATGGTTTAAACTTTGCACAGATCAGGAATCTTTTCCACCAGAATCAAAGTGAAATGGAATGCAATAATAATTATTACATTAATTCATAAGATTTTTATGCATTGCATAAAATGTAATTTGACAAAAATTGCCACTAAACAAACACTGCCTAGACTGACAATGTTTAATGTGTTGTACATGTACATAGACTCACAAACAACCAGAAAACACAATGCCTCTGGCACACACCTTTGGGGGCACAAGAAGAAAATTCATGCCTTTTCCAAAATGCTATCAATAAACTCACATACATGTAGTTGAAAACTGTTCACCTAACATTAAGAATCCAGTATCCATACATAACAGTATGAATGCAGTACATAGAAGGCCAATACCACGCATTTGTATCATACATGTGTATATATACTTATATTAAGATCAGAATTCTTCAGGTCACCAAATTATGACATTTCAATCTTAACACTTTCAGTACCAAGTTTACCAACACAATGAGAAATCCAATATACTGTACTTAAAACATATCCACATGTTCATGGTAATGAGAAGGCTAACCTACTAACAGTTATAACCCACCCAGAATGCCTCCAGCTTCACTATCACAGATGGCATCCTTCAACGGGTGCCATTCTTAGTATGAATGCAGTATTAATACATACAAGGCTAGTACCAGGCATTTGCATCATACATGTACATTGTATATACACTTGTATCAAGATCAGCATTCTTAAGGTCACCGAATTGTGACATTTCAATCTTAACACTTTCAGTACCAACACAATGAGAAATTCAATATACTTACAACATATCCACATGTCCATGGTAATGAGTAGGCTAACCTACTAACAGTTATAACCCACAGTTATAACTATCACAGATGGCATCCTTCAACGAGTGCCATTCTTACCTCACTGGATTAGATATTTGCAGTCACGGAACTAACCAGAACAGGAAAAAATAATTTCATATTTGTGACTTTACTGAACTTCAGCAACATTTAACCCACAGCAGTGCAGTGTCTGTTTTTAGTGACACTTTCAAAGTACAATGCATATTCTGATCCAGAATGCTCCGGAATTACACATTATTATACATAACAGGAAGAACTAAAAATCACATAAAATGTTTAGCCTATTCCTGATGCAGTGCATTGTACAGTTTACAAATAAGAGCAATTTGATTGTAACAGCTCTATAAATTCACAACACAGCGTAAAATACATAATCGCTATTTTCATGAGCAAATAAGCAATATTTGAGTTAGATTTTGCAACTTTCTTTAACATCAGTTCATATTATATACATTTTTTTTCAAACTCTGTAGGAATAGAAAATTAGAATAAGTGTAGACAATCTTAGGCGGAGAAGCTGATTTATTTAGACCACCATAAAACTAGACACAAGACAAAAAGTCAATAGTCTGAAAATTGTTTTATCTTTTATCTTATTTTAATTGCCAAAGCAATCAGAAATAGAGTACCACATTGGCTCACATCGCGCACTTTTGTCTTGAATGCTGGTCATTTGCGCATTTCAAACCAATCATAAGTACGGCTTTAAAATTTGTTATGACAATTAACACAGTGAAGAAGATCAAAACATTATGAATCAAAAAAACCAAAAAAAATCAAAGGAAAGAATTTTTCTAGGTTACTCTGTTGGGTAATAGGACTGTCAAACTGATAAGCTTGGGCCCAACTTACAATAACTGCAACATCACACTATATGATATGAAGTTCCTTTAAAAAAGTGCATAAGTTCCTTGATGCGGCTTGTAGTGATGTCAAATGGTGTTGTTATTTCATACATGCCCTTCTGTAGCAGGGTCCATGCATCTCTGGTTTCCGACGGATATTCCACATTCAAAACAAAAAAAGTTTTGAAGCAAGTGTCTACTGCTTTTGTCAGGTCTCCCAGCTGATATATTGTGTCATTATACAAGCAGTAGAATTCTGTAGCTGCTAGAATGCTTGGGCCAATCACCAACATTTGCGGCTGCCTCGTGATGCCTCGCTGCTGGCACTCATGATTCCTGGCTGCAATGTACGTTGCAAGGTTTGTTCCAGGCTGTTGATCATTTCAAAATAAAAGGGAAGCCTACATTGATATTTGTGAAATTTTAACCAACTTTTGACACTGAATTGAAGCAAAGAATTCTAACGACTCTGATGAATAAGAAAAAACATGGTAATAAAATAGGGGGAATGAAAAGATCAGGTATAACAGCTGAAGTATCTGAGCTAAAGACAAAATGCAGATTGTACTACAGACATAACATACATGTATACACCTGTATATGTCCATCGTGTAGACAAAAGTTTTCTTTTGATAAATTCAAAAAGACAAAGGTGTGAAACTTGTCAAGATCTTCGTCTGGTGTAGGAAAGCTGATGAAATGAATAAAAGCAGATGATGTTCTTTATTACTGCTGTGAACTAAAAGATCAATCCCCAAACCTAAACAAATACTGTTTTATGACCCATCGAGTATATGTAACTTGAGAAGACATAGATGTGAACAAAAGTAAGTAACCATACTTCTGCTAACATGCTTATTCCATGTTTTGAATCTGATCAATGACTTTTAGTCTTTTGAAATTTGGTTTCCTGTGAAAGTGACCCATGCAGATGAATGGATTAACTAGTAAAGCAGCTTGTACCTTTTGTACGTCAATGAAAGACTTGCGTTTCTCAACCTGACTCGGCCTCCACTTGACTTTTCCGTTCACAAGCCGTGATGGGAAGAGGTCTGGTAACAAGTATGCACAGAGGTCAGCAACCTTACCTGTAAAAACAAACATGCAACAAATGAATTCTTCCAGAATGTATTATCCACATTGGCTAGATCATAACCCTTAACGAATGGGGGGGGGGGGGGGGGGGAGAGCTCTGATGCTCTCCTCAACATTTTCTAAGATTGCATGAAATTTCAAACTGCCGTTTTGGGCTATAAACAAAAAAAATGTGCATATTGAACATAAATTATACCATCTTGATCTACAAACGTCAGTAATGAAAAAGAGAAGTTCCCCGAGAAAGAGACAGATCCCATCGGTCTAGGCAGAACTGACACAATTAAGGCAACCGAACAACAAGCATTTTAAATTCACTCTTCATCATTCTCTCGCAAGATACAATGCCAACGACAAAATCAACAAAGAAAAAAGTAGAAAATAATTTTCCTTCATACATGAACTTAATTCAGCTCTTATGCTGAAAAGAGGGTTGGGCATGAAAGGCAGAACTCGGTCTCGGACGATAGTCACGGATCAACATGGCGTGATCCGGCTGGCTGTCACTCCCCGAAGCCGAGGGCAAGCACCGCAGATAGTAGGTCTAGAGCTATACACTCTAAAAAAGGATTGGTCAAAATAACCAATGTGTTGGTGAATATGTGTGTCCGACCGAAAAATTGGTCAAAATCAACCAAAATTTTGGTACATTTTAACCAATAATTTGGTAATATTGACCATCATATTGGTCAATCTTCACCAATGATTATTTTGATAAATTTTTTTGACCAATCCTTTTTCATAGGGCTGCATACAAAGTCATCATAGACCATACGCACATACGTTTTGATCGACACACACCATAGACATATACACACACACCCACACACGCACACACACACACACACACACACACTCAACATGAACGCATATAGATCTAGTTACTATATTGCACGTAGAAAAAGCACACGCGCAATGCAACTACATTAACACACAGCTTCACACACACATCCATCGCCACGTTCGAAATACCGGTACCCGGTACGGTCTAACAACCAACACAAAACTGAATTTCAATCTAACTTAGATCTAACGTTAGTAGCTACTTCAGACTTGCATGTATCCTAGCACAGTAATATTATCAGTCAAGCCAGTAGGCCAGCCAGGTCTAACTCCAGGATACTTGATCCGTACTCAGGACAGGAGTAACGTCAGTCTAGTCAGGTGTGCGACAGCGCTAGCTAGCTGTGCCTGCAGTACCCATATACGGTACTCGTACTCGGAAACTAGTTGGACGTTACTCGTCAGGTCTCACTCAGACACTCTCACCCTAGCTGTTAGTTTACTGTAACTGTTGTAAAGTTAGTCATCATTCACAGTTCATCAGATCCAATTAAATAGTACAATCTTACCTTTAAAAGGTGTCAAGATACTTTTCAAGTCCCCATTCCAAGAGTTTTTCTTCGACGAAGTCGTCCATTGCAAACCGGACCCGATCTGATCTGGAGCAAAAATAACGTAGCTAGCCTAGCCTAGCCATATAGATATGATACGCGCTAGAAATTTGAAGAAAGCGACGCCGCGCACTCTGCGCGTCTGCTCAATGGCGGGAAAATTATACCCATTCAAACACCGCATGTCACCATAGTGCGCGCATATATGCAAATGAATCCAACTCGAATGACCAAACCCAACATACACGACGTACGTTACAGGGGGGGGGGGGGGGCGACCGGGGGCAACAATGAAAACATACAAGTAGGGCTGTTTGACATAACATAACATTGAATGATGAGTAATTGTTTGAGAGTTCTGTTATGGATCAACTTTTCAAATTTCAAAATTCAATTAACAGACGGCAAAAAACTTTCCACCTAAACAGCCCCCCCCCCCGGCCCCTCCCTGCCCCCGTCCAAATGCACTTGAACCCTATTAGCCGATTAATACCAACTGTGTTAACTGATCTATTTCCCAATGTGATTTGTATTGTTTAACCAGCAAATTAATATCATAGGGGCCTGATGGGGCCGATGGGGGGGGGGGGGGGCATGTAGGGCTATGCTAAAATATTTGAAGCAAACAAGAAAGAGAAGGAAAGAATGGATGAGTACCGTTGAGGGGTGCAAGGTACATGTATACTAAACTCGTGTAACTTAAGAGCCGGAACTTGAATTAAGTCAGCGCTTCTATAGGACCTACTGGCTGTCAAAACAGATTATTTTTTTGTTTCTAGTTAGTGACACAAATCAAAACAAAATCATTACCATCGGAAAACAAAATTTTAAAAAATAGATATAGGTCTACGATGGTTCCTATCAATACAAAAAAAAAAATGGGACCAAAATGGAACCCCCCCCCCCACCCCCGACACACACACACATCCGGTCACGTGACTCTCACTCATGTTGAAAGCTCTCCTATACTTTACCAAGTGGTCTGACCAATACATTGGTTGTTAATAACCAATATTTCTTGACCATTTCAAATTGTTAATGGTTAACCAATGAAATTGGTACAGTTTGACCAACACATTGGTTGAAAATAACCAATATGGTGTTGACCAACAGGATTGGTCGTTTTTTTGACCAATCCTTTTTTAGAGTGTACTACTAGTAGTTAATGATATTCTAGCCATCGTCAGCTCAGTAAGAGTTCTGATACGAGATTGAAGATAAATATCCCCCTGACATGACTTTTAGCTCTATTTTCGTTTCTGATTGTTTCAGGTCTCCCAAAGGCCTCTCGCTTGTCTCATTACAAGATGTTGGCTGGTGGATTTATGCTTGAAACATTCCAAATGACCAGTGATGACGTCATGTATATCACACTGCCTCTGTACCACGTCTCGGCTCTGTTCATTGGTCTGAGCAATGTTATTAACGCAGGTAAGAAATAATAAATTGAAAATATGAAAATGGTGATATGATTATGTCGTGATTCCGAACAGTGTTTGATCATGACAATGAAACAGTGTGCCTACCTGGCTCTCAGTGGTAGTGTACAAAAGTGTGTCTTAATAAGCGAAAATGAGTAATCGCTCTTGTAAGATATAGATGAGTCTTTTGTTTCTAAATATTCATCTGCAATTATAAAGCTCATACTTACTATTTTGTTCTGCTGTTTTTATTTGATATCATTCAGGTGCTACGTGCGTCCTGAGACGCAAGTTCTCTGCGTCTAATTTCTGGAGCGATTGTCGCCAAAATGACGTCACAATGTTCATGTACATCGGTGAACTTTTCCGTTATCTCATTTCACAACCCAAGGTTCGTATTTCAATCTTTTTGTGTTCGTTTCCCAATCAAGTATATTTTTGGTCCCATTTTCCTTTCTCCTTCCTTCACCCCCTGCCCCCCCCCCCCCGTTTTCATGTGAAGCATACCTGTCGACTACTGTTTTGTTATGTGTTCTATAAACTCCTCATTGTCTTCTTCTTGTTCTTCTTTATCCGTTTATGAGAAGGTAGATGTTCATATCCTACCTTTATAGCAAGTTACTTTGAAAGAAAGAGGAAAAATCAGAGAAGCAGATTGGTGAAAGTTTGAACGAAATCGGACAAGCAATAAGAAAGTTATAAATTTTTGAAAGTTGTAATCACTATGCATATGGGAATTTCAAATTGGCCGAATAGGTAATGTCACTGTGATGTAGCTGTGGACAACTCCCCCATTCGCTCTAACACACAAATGACTAAAATGCCACTTTTTTCAAAATGCATTACTCAGTAGGATCTTTTCGCTCAAGAGGACCTATAACAATATGCTATATCTCCAATATATTTTGAGTACTGCCCCGAGGGTAAAAGCGCCTCAAAGAAAACCGCAAATTATTGATATTTTTGTGTAGGACAAATGGGAGAGTTGTCCACAAAAATGTCATAATTGACTCACCAAATTGCCAATTTGAGATTCGCATAGATGTAGTGATCTCATTTTTCAAACATCCATAACTTTCTTAATCCTTGTCCGATTTCTTTCAAACTTTCACCATCTTGATTTTCTTATTTTTCTCCTTTCACACAAATCATCTTATTACCAAGGTTGGATTGCCCTTTAAGGAAAAAAATGTAAGGAATGAAATAAAGATATTTTCAGATTACGTACAAAGGATAGCCTAATTTTGGATCAGTTTTGGGGTCAGATGTAATTAAGAAAGTTCGAATTTTTGCCTCTAGTTTGTTCGTCGGTCGGCATTCTTCTCGATTCTGTCTATATATACCGTGACAGTTATTTTAAAAACTGAAAGCATATTTCTAGTCATCCAACTAGCAATCACATGTTTACACAGGTCTCATCGTCAGCTTGTATATTCGTAAAGTAATAAGGTAACTTATCATAGCATTACCATTGGCTTAGCAATGAAGGGGGGGGGGGCACTGATATCAGGGGGGGGGGGGGGGGTGTGTCACTGAACGTAGTAGGTTAATGAAATGCAAAATGAACTGCACCACTCAACGAGTGTGAGGACGGTGTTGAAGACGTCGTATCATTTCCTTTCCTCTCACTCTCTTTCTCTCTTTTCTCTAATTTTGCATTTTTGGGGTTGCAAATCAATGGGGGAGGGGGCGTGCCACCCCCTGAAGCTACGCCAAGACCATTACCCATTTGCACTCGGCACTCCGAAGTGAAGTTAAATCTTTTAATATTTTCCCCACTTTTTTTTACGATCTTATGTTTGTTTTGTAGAATGATCTTGATGCTGTCAACAAGGTTCGCTTGGCCATCGGCAACGGGTTGGGAGCCGACATCTGGAACGAGGTCTGCAACCGTTTCCGCATTGAACGAATCGTCGAACTCTACGGAGCAACGGAGGCCAATTTCGGACTTATGAACTTGGACAACACAGTGGGGTCGGTAGGAAGATGGCCCCCAATTCTGCAGGTGTGTAATGTGGTCAACATTTCAGTTACAATATTCGAAAACAGACAAATTTTCACAACTTGGACGAACGGACCTAACTGATATGATGGAAACAAGTTTGACATGAGCCAGTAAAGTTAATTTTGACATAAAAAGCTTTTAGAACCAGGGGCGTTGCTAGATCGGGGGAGGAGAGGCGTTTAAGACCAAAATTTGCTGACGAGTTAGCCGAAAATCCTCAAATTTTCAGATTTGCCAAGAGGAGTAATGCGGTCACCAAATTCTGACAAGAGGGTCCGAGCTTTTTCAACATGCAAAAACCATCCATTATCCTGTGACACCAAGACAATTTTTTCGCTTGCTTTCCTTGAAATCTTGGACTAAATAAACTACAAACTTGGAGATTGGTTTAGACGCAAAGTTAACAAACCAGTGTATGATAATGTGCAAGAAATATGGCTAAGATCAAATGTCACATTTGGCGTTGAAATTAACAGCCTTTATTTGATTCTCTTGAACTTTTATTGCAGGCAATTTGTAAGATCGAGCTTATCCAGTATGATTATGAAACATCACAACCGATCAGAGACGACAATGGAAGATGTATTCCTGTTGGGCCAGGTATGTTCCTTTATATTTTTCATTACAATTATTTCCGAAGGGTCCATTAGAAACCATCAATCATGTCAACTAAGGTATAATGGGAACCTGGTAGGAATATTCCTCGAAATAAATTTGCGTTGGTAACGGTTGTACATGAAAGGATGATGATAATGTTGATGATACTTGTTAATATTTCTAACATATTCTTTTTTTGTATTGTTCTGTTATTTTATTGTTCTGAAATTGTTCTACATTGTATTTTCATTGTTTTATGTAATAAAGGGCTCTCTTGCAAAGCAGTTTTTTAAGTACTGAAGAGACTACCCTGTATAAAGAACACAATAAATAAATAAATAAATAATGATGATTGATAATTAATATACCAATAATACCATTATCATTATATTATTATTATTATTATTATTATTATTATTATTATTATTATTATTATTATTATTATTATTATTATTATTATTATTATTATTAGTAGTAGTAGTAGTAGTAGTAGTAGTAGTAGTAGTAGTAGTAGTATTAGCATCATTATTATTATTAAAATCACTATTATTATTATTATTAGTAGTAGTAGTAGTATCATTATTATTATTATTAGTAGTAGTAGTAGTAGTATCATTATTATTATTATTATTATTATTATTATTATTATTATTATTATTATTATTATTATTATTATTATTATTATTATTATTATCATTATTATTATTATTATTATTTTTTCACTTCTTATTAGTTCAGGTGAAACTGGTTTACTGGTTTGTCCCGTCAATCGCATATTTCCTCTCGATGGATACGTAGGATGCAAGTCACTCACGGAGAAGAAACTGATCCGAGATGTGAGGAAAGAGGGCGATGTCTTCTTCAATACCGGTGATCTTCTAGCTCGAGATAAGAACTTCAATCTCTACTTCAAAGATCGCATTGGGGATACCTTTAGGTAGGAAATATTTCATTCTGATTTGACTTTCTTTTTCTACCTTTCTCTATAAACGAAGCTATATAGGTATCGATTTTTAAAAGAAGCTCCACTTTTCTTCAATTCCTGTTGAATAAAAGGATTGCCGATAGAATACAATAAAGGAAAGGCATATATTGTGTAATATAAGTTCTTTCTCGAAATAAATCTGCTTTTAGATAGTTTGTTGGGAGTACATTTGCTACATATATGTATTGTTCTACACTACATGTATTATATTTGATGATTCCGTGAAATTCGCTTCTAGTCCAAGGGCCTCCAAGTGACGATCAATTATATGGAAGTACTAAATAAGCGATTCTAATTGGTTGAAAGTAAAGTTGCGTTCAATCGCACCATTTTTTTGAAAAAACCGCAGGACTTTTTGTACTTTCATTTGGGTCTTATTTCTTATCTTTAGATGGAAAGGAGAGAACGTTGCTACGACCGAGGTTTCCCAAACCCTGAATGAACTGCCAGAAATACTGGAATCCAGCGTATACGGCGTTAATGTACCAGGTAAGATTCTCTCATTATCAGAATAGTCAAATTGCATAATTCTGTATGATCAAATCGATGGAAGTTGTTTGTGTACGTAGAGAATTGAAAGTTTATTGATATAACACACAGAACTCATGATATTTAGAATAGGAGACTGCCGACCACCACCTCCATGCAAAAAGTTACTTGACCATTTCAAATTCATCAAGATTTATGGGTTTTAATGGTATTATTTATTTCTATTAGAGAATGCTTTCTGCAATTGTCCCTTTGCAATGTTTACTTGAATTTGTTTTACACAAGATCATTCAACATTTATCATTTATTAAATTATTATCTTCTTTTTCTCCTAAGGCTTACTTCTCATATTTCATAGGCAGCTATCTTTATGTCTTAGTCTAATCTAATGACAAATGTAAATCAGTCAAGAAATGCATGCTTTACAATGATACATTTTCTCTTTTTATAAATAGATAACCTTTAAAAAAAATTGTGCCATCTTCTGTATGTGACTTTAAACCTTGAAATAATGTGTCTATGTTAATTTGTTTAATTTCAGTTCAATATAAGTTATTCCTGTGTAAGGTCTATCTTTCCTCGAGTCAAATTCCATTTCAAACTTTATGGTGATCATTTTTTTTTCTTTCTTCGTCTCGTCTTTGAATGCAGGACACTATGGAAAGGCGGGCATGGCTGCAATATCACTCAACCCTGGATTAGTCTTCAGTCCGGCCGTTACATTCAAGCATGTCATCTCCCGCCTGCCCAACTATGCGTGCCCACGATTCATTCGCGTCATGGAACAACTGGAGCACACGGCTACATTCAAACAGAAGAAAACTAGATTGGTACATGAGGGCTTTGACCCGAAACTGGTTCCTGAAGCCATCTTTGTGTTTGACCAAAGTCAAGAAACTTATGCTTTAATGGATAAGGAGATATATAATAACATTCTGAATGGCAATATGAGGTTATGAAAATGTCTACATTTCAAGATAAATGTGTGAAATGGTTGTTTGATTTGATTCAATATTATGCTTGGTTTGTGAAAAGATATTTGGAAGATAGGACAGACATGTAATTATACATGTAGAAAATATTAAGACATCTTTCACCCATTTTTCTTATTGTAAGATAAAACCATTACATTTATTTACACAAAAATTTTTTTTTTCTGTTATATTATGTTATATTTAAGAGGAAACATTTCATTAATTAATTGGATGCTGCTTTTTGCAAATGACTTCTAAGCTGCAAACTTTAGTCTTTGTGATGATAATTCCATATCAGCTGACAAGCTGCAAAAATGAGCTGCCTGCATCGACTTTTGCAAGGGTTACCAAATAAGTTTTACTTTTGCAAATCTCTCAAAATTGTGTTTCTTAACAATCTGTATCATGTATTCAATATAACATTTTAAAAATTTTCTGAAATCAAAGTAATGTATACGTAATAGTGCTTTTGTGCAAAATATCTCTTTTCACATTTATGCCAATACGCATCTATGAATGTGACAAAATCAACATTATGGAAAGGTTATTCATTTTGTATGATCTACTGATCTACTTCCTATTATAAATGTTTAAAAACTCTGCATGTATTGTGTAATAAAAAAGACATCTTAGGGAATGGACTTGTATGATGTCTACTTTAGCTGATAGTTTGTAGTGTTAGGATTAGACATTGGTATAAATATACATATACATGTATTGACAAATTTGACATGGACCAAACCCACAGGAATGTATTACAACCATTCAGACTTGGACAATTCCAGCATAGAGACATGACAGTCAGATGATTTTCTGGTTATTCAAGACTGTTTTAATCAAAACCAAGAGTCCTAAAACATATTTTAGTAACTGAATCAGACTCATTTGAGCTTTCAGGGGCATACACAGAAAATTTTGCAGTATATCACTGAATACAGTTAACCTTGTATAACTTGAAGTTGCACAAGTCGAATCAATTTTTTAGACCAAACTATGCAAAACATGTGTTATTTACATTTCCTAAGTCAAATTTTGCATAAGACGAACTAGTTTTTGTGGTCCCAACAGATTTGCCTTATGCAAAGTTAACTGTACTTGAAGAGAAAATGGACTCTTTGTAACCGCAACGGACATGACACCATGTCATATATGGTGTCATGTCTGTTACAGTGGAATTGCCCACTTGTCAAAATCACAATTTGCCATTTATATATAGTTTGGTATGAATATAATTTATCTATAAATAAGTTATTTGCACATGCATGTACATGTACTTACTGCAATATTTATCAAACGGCTGCAATACAAAAGAGAATCCAGACAGACATGCCTAATTTTCACATCATTTCCTGCCTTGTTTATACACTTTTTAACCTACCTTGTATTACTTATAAATTACTATTTAAATGAAGAATTATTTATCACTTATAATATTCATTTCACGTTTCGTACATCCCTGGTGGAATAAATGTTAATTGAAAAACTTTTAAAATGTGTCTCCAAAGTTTCAATTATTGTCCATCTTTTTAAGGACAGAAAAAAATTTACTGTACACTATAAAACAAATGAAACACCGTCAGATATTGAAGATTTGTCTCTTAGTTCTGTATGTGTATGTGTAATTGTATTGTAAACAAATTTAGTTATATCAGTGTGATACCCATTTCCTTTTGGAAAATATTTTTGGAGCTCCCCAATAGATAAATCCACAACCCAGGAAGATTGCATAGGTCTGCCTCAACATAGACCTTTATTCGTAACTTTGATTATGAGAAATGTTTGTAAATTATCCTCGTTTAAAGAATATTACATCAGTATCCACTATCCACCCTTCATCAAGCATCTTTGATCCCTCTCTCTTCCTGTTCTCTCTCTCCATCTCTTTTCTATCTCTCCATCTCTTTTCTATCTCTGTACACTCTAATCAGTACCTTCTGTCCTTTTTCCATTACATTATTTCTTCCTCTTTCTCTCTCTCTCTCCCTTTCGCGATTGTCCCCTCTCTCAATCTCTTTTTTCTCCCATTCTCTCTTAATCTCTTCTAACTCGTTCTAACTCGTTCTAAATCTTTTTCTCTCTTATCCTCTTTCTTTCTTTCACCCCTCTCTCTCACTTCAAAACATAACACTGTCTTGATGAACACATAATATATCTCACAATGCAACGTTGAACTCTCCAAATTCAATTCAGTTGAATTCACATCATGATTAATATGCATCACAGACCAGGGTCCTGTCTAAAGAAGTGCGATTGATCCTTATCAATCAAAATTGAACTCAACGTGTTATCAATCGCAACTCCTTACACAAGAAATCAGAGGTTTTAAATTTGGATACAGATGCAAGACAAGAAAACACAAATGAAAACAATTTTTGTCACCTATTTACACCGTTTATTTTCTCAACAGTGCCAATGATCGTAATGCTACTGTCTCCCTTCACATACATGAGGCTGGTCTGGCTGTTTATATAATACCAATCTGAAAAGAAAGCAGAATGGGAGAAAAGAAGAAATACAGTCAGGACTAATGGACTTCTACCATCGTGCAAATTAGGATCTTTTTTAACTACTGGCCAACAACTGCTAATAGAGGGGTGCATACACAGTCACCACATATTGTAGCAATGAGAAAATTACATATCATCAAACAAAATGGCCTGTAACAGAATGTTACCACTAGATTATCTCAATCTTTTACAGAACTGAGGATGAATACATAAACTAGTGGTTTGATATGTACTAAAATGATCTAGTGATGAGATTGCCAAGAAATAGCCTATGCTCGATCAAGAGGGATTTTCCCCATTGCCACAAAATGAATTGATTTGTAACGTGTATGTGCCCCTGTCAGTGTACTCAGCAATGTTCAGTTTTAACCCTTTCAAGACAGGAATTATTTATGGACTAAATTGATCACATTTTGTTCTTCAAATTGGCAACAATAATATTTTTCTTTTAGTTCTACATGGTTCTAATAAGGTGTAATGTCCTCGAAAACAATATATATGGTTAAGAATTTTGTTGAAAAGTTGAAAAATTGCCAATTTTGATAAAAACAATGATTTTGAACCTTTTAATTTGTTGCCAATTGAAGGATTTTGAAGCATATTCTCCTTTTTAAAATGCCTGGCATCAAATGCAATATGGTCATGCAATAAAAATGAACATAGTGTGTGTGTAGAATTTTTTCTTCTTTCTACTCATGCATCTGGTATATTTTTTAGAGCTCTGAATCAAAAATTATTGAGCCAAACCACAAAATGTGGACAATTGTCTTGAAAGGGTTAAGTGACAAATGCTCTATTTCACAATAGTAGTAAATCATGTGACCATCTTGCCAAACCATTCCTTGGGGGTGAAAAGTTCAACCCAGGAACAATGCATTCAAACACAATACCAGAAAAAAAATTTAAATACCATTTTAGAATGGGAGATATCTTTCATTTCAACATAGAAAATCGCATTTTGCAAACAACACTTCTGACATTAAGAATTGTTAAGTCATTATCAGTACTAAGATTTATTTTTTATGCGAGAAACCTATTTGGCAACATTTTTTCATTCTTTTCATGTTTAGCACATTGGAAACATTCTCCATAAATTATGCATACTTCACTCACAGGGTATTAGCTACTGTAAAACTAGAAACATTCACGAAATGAAACTTTCGCGAATTGTAAACAACAGCCATTTTTACTGCAAGAAGATTTTGTGAATTGAAAATTTCAGTGTAGCGTCAATTGTGATTTTTAAATCTTTTTTTTGCGGCATTAAACTTTCGCGATTGTGAACCACTCGTGAAATTTACGAGCATTTCATGCATGAGAAAATTTCTGGTCTTACAGGATTTATTGAACCTCCAATATATTCTGAATCTACCATGTTTGTATCTTACCTTGTTGGCTACATCCAAGGCATCGTAGTCCGGGGCTAACCTGACGTAGGCCTTCTTTTGTCCGTCTGGCCTGTAATGAATGGATTTGAAAGGAAATTTCAATTATCATCACGATTCAATTTATCTTTGCCAAATGATGAATCAATATTGCCAAAAAAAGATTTCCATACATGTGTCTTGTCTTCAACATTTCCACTGACCAAGTGTGCTCTCCACTGTCTCCATGACTACCTCTGTCCGTGGGAATCTCCTTGAATACTTTTAAACATCTCGAGTAAAGTTGTTATCGACCGGACATGATATACGTACTGGAAACTATGTCCTGTCAGATTTTCAAGATCAGTAAAAAATTTGAAAAGATCTTTGATCTTTAGGACGGCCTATACATATTTTGCAGGCAGAAGAACAAACTTTTAAAAGTAGTACATTCTACAGTAGCAGCAGGTTAGAGATGTGATAGTGTTTAAGGTTAGATTTTAAGTTAGGTCTATAGTTAGGTACAACATGGGGTCCAGGTTTGAAGATAGCAATACTACTCATGTAGGAAGTTAACCATGGAGCGATTGTCACTGGAGCACATGTTGTATTCACATGACCATTACGTGAAGTTTAAAGAGAATGTTGAGTTCTGCAAAAGGTGAAAAAATAATTTGTGAGCTTTCTCATGAATTCCTTTAAGTCAGTTTGGAAAAATATCATAGTAGAAATATCCCCTGAAAAGGATTGCTCGCCAAATGCCCTCATATTCGAAATATGACAAGCTATCTTAGCTGAAGTGTTCGGGCCAAACGTTCATGCCACATGTGCAATCCCACATACCCATTTCTGTGTGCAGTGCATGTGCTTTTCAGCGAGATTGGATCAATTTCGTATCATTTTGATGATTCCATAACATCACAGCACACACCAATTCTACTACCAATTCTATAGGTAGATGTGATCAACCTTTTCCAATGGCTTTGAGACAGTTTCTTTCACAATGTAATCCCTTGACCAGAACGCAAATTTATCTTCAGTGCCACATGCTGTGATGATGATTGCTCCATGGTCAATTTATCTACACTAACTGAATTCCTAACTTCAACCCTGGACCAAATGCAACACCTAACCCTAACCTGAAACCCAACTCTCATCCTACATATTTGACGAAATAAAGCCTAGAGAAAAATTAGGAAAATAAGTTGGAGCACCTCCATGACACAAGCTCAGGCAACAATTGCTCTACGGTCAATTAATTTGGTTACACCAACCAAATTCTTAACTTCAACATCGACCAAACACTATACCTTCCCATAACCCTAACCATAAACGTAAGCTCAAACCTTATTGCAACACCAACCCCATATTATATATTTTAAATTTTCCTTGAAGAAGCATTTTCTAAATCTGAGTTAAGATATTGTCATTGTTTGGAATAAACATTATTTTATTTTTTTTTTGCTCCCAAGGTTTCCCTTTCTCTATCTCTCATTCTTTATATTATCATTGTTTATCCTTACATCAGTAAGTTTAATAGTTATGATTACTGACACTGATTATTTATTGTGGTTTAGTTTTGGTACAGTTTTATTGAATTCGTTTATAATTATTTATATTACTTAAGGGTGGGTGTCGGGCCGGTCAACCCGTACGGAACCCGGCGGGTTGGGGGTTTTTGCCGGGATCGGGCCGGGTCCGGGTTGCTGAGTGAAATGTCTGAACCCGGTAAAAATAACCCGGTAAATAATTGGTGCTGTAAAGCCGTTATGAGTATTAATTAAGACTTTTTAATAAAAACTTGATAGTGGTAAATAATAGGCTTGGGCGGTTCTGCTTTTAGAGAGAACCGATTCCGATTCCGACGCAAGGTCTCGGTTCCAAAGGGAGTCGACTTCGAGGCCGCATCGCACGCATGTCACTGCACTGTAGAGTCTATTGTGTATAGTGCAGCTTTCACAAATGTCCGATTTTCATATAAAACTCCACTTTATGAAATAACTATCAAAATTCTACGTACATAGCTAGGGTAATCATAGTCCAAGCTTCAATTTCATAACTGTAATGACGAAAACCATATTGAATTCGCGCTGTAATGATGAAAACCGTTCGTCTTTTTCAAGTTTTCGCGAGCTGGCTGCTGGATGACTGTACATGGTATAACCAGGAGGTGGCGCTATACGTCATGTTCCTTTTTTTGTATTTTTCACATGGCCTGTAGGCGCCATGTTTTTTCTGTGGTTCCAAACGAACGAAACCCATTCTTCCGATTGATAATGGGTAGCTTAGCT
Organism: Heliocidaris tuberculata; assembly: GCA_025618425.1. Classification (NCBI taxonomy): domain Eukaryota; kingdom Metazoa; phylum Echinodermata; class Echinoidea; order Camarodonta; family Echinometridae; genus Heliocidaris; species Heliocidaris tuberculata. The sequence goes on from CM046840.1 coordinate 23,309,678, forward strand.
CAAATTATTATTTTGTGGTGTCACTGTGGCGTTAATAATATATGTTTCCTCAAATTTTGGAGGGGTTTTTACTTCAGTTTCTTCCATATTATATATTTTTTCAGTGAGATGATTTTTGACTGGTTGACCATTACTTTTGATATGTGACCAACATTTTTCTTCATTCTTCCCTCTTACGGTAATCTTTTAAAAAATTGTTAGCATTATTATTCCTTCTCTTAAAAGACTCGACATGTATTTCTTAATTCTGAAGTACTTTCACAATTTAAAAAAAAAATTTAAAGACATGTAAGCTCTCTTTTCATTTAATATTTTTTTTCTTAGACTTACTTCCTTTATCGTCACTTGATTTTATTTTTTGTTAATTCTTCAAATACTGAGTTTTCATTCTGGAGTAAATTTCATTGATTTGTTTCAATTATTTTTATATCATTACACTGGATTTAAATATGCAGTAACCAGCAATAACATAATTGTATATAATTTCTGTCCCTACCCTCTGAATATTTCTCTCGCGGCTTGCCATCTCTCTTTCGCTCTTTCTCTTCCAAGCTCTCCTGTTGATCCTTGCTGATCACAACGAGGTGTGCGCTACTAACAGCGTTGTACACACACAGGCAGTCCGACATACACACTCGCTTCGTTTTGCGGAGCCGAGTAGCGGAATGTCTGTTATTTAGGTCTCACACCTTCGTAACTCTTTCATAGCTTTTAGAAGTCAGTATCTTTAATGTTTAATAATTATTTATCAATAAACTATCGTGATTGTAACTTAGCAAGAAGACAAACATAAGTTGTAATCATGATTAAATCATCTTCAACTTCATTCTTTCTCGAAATTCTCGCTCAGGTAGATGATTAGGAAAACACTAACGCGGACTCGCTGAGGCACGCAAAATAAAATAAAAGATATAAATCCAAAATTTGTTATCACGAGTAAATGATCCTCAACTTGCGCCTCCCTCGCTCAGGAAGCTGAATAGGAAACACCATATTTGCGCAATAACGTACTAAAATAAAAACATAAGGAAAATATAAACAAACATAAAATTTACCGGGTTTCGGGCCGTGCCGGGACCCGGTAAAAATTTTGACATCTTTACCGGTCCGGGCCGTTCCGGGTAATTTTCTACCGGGCCCCAGCCTTAATATTACTGCTTATTTGATATATGTATGCTCATCTGATTGTAATTCAAATCATTTTTAATTGTATATAGTTTTTTGTATTTTCAGGGCCCCATGGAAGATCAACTTTTGTTGAATGGGCTACCCTGATGAAATATCAATAAATAAATAAATAAATATTTTTGACGAAATAAACCCGGAGCATATGTCGGAGCACCCCTAACCCTAAACCTAACCTGAAACTAAACTGCAACCTTAAAGGGTACCAATCATCAAAAATAATTTTGCTCTGTATGTTAGAGGTTTCATGTCGTTATACTATATTCAAAATATGGGCTCAAATATTAATAATAATAATAATAATAATAATAATAATATACCGTTCTTGTATAGCGCATATCACATTATGAAATAACGTCTCTACGCGCTTCCAAAGGGTTTGGATATTATTACCCTGGCTTTAGCTCTGGCAGCAATCAGCACAGTGCATTTCAAGGAATAAATCCTGCCAGGTACCAATTTAACACCTGGGTGGAGAGTGGCAAACGTGGATTAATATCTTGCCAAAAGACGCTAGTGCCGGGCTTGGATTCGAATTCTCAATCCTTGGATTGAGAGTCAGGTGAATTAACCACTATACCACGACACCTCCACATATTAATTCTATACAGAGATATTGCAATTTCAATTACACTCTCTATAAGCGTAAACGCGACTCGTGAATAGACTACTCGACGCACCTGTATGCGCCCGTCAAGATAAAGGCTCGCGCGGAACCGAACTCCGAGTTCGGTTCCGCGCGAGCATTTTCATGTTATCCTTTATTTCCTTCATACTCATTAACTGTTGACCTATAGAATACCAGAAAAAGTTCTTTGAGGTTGATTTTATACTTTCTAGCTGTACACAAATTATTTTTTCAGGTGGTTGGTACACTTTAACCCTGTATCTTTGACGAATAAATACCGAGAAAATGATGGTTCAACTTACCTGATGAGAGTGTTGACCTTGGCGACATCAATGTCGTAGAGCTTCTTGACAGCAGTCTTGATGGTGAACTTGTTTGCCTTGAGGGCAACGATGAAGACGAGGGTGTTGTTCTCCTCAATCTTCTTCATGGCGCTTTCTGTGGTTAGGGGGAACTTGATGGTGCTGTACTGGTCCAGCCTAGAGGTGAATACAACCATGAAAGACAGAAACAATATTTTAAAAAACAGTACCATTCATATAGATGAGAGAATACAATGGTAACAAACATACAGCTCAATTACATTCTGCTTTTATTCAGCAATCCAAAACATATTACCGTTGGCAGTTTAAAACTTACTTTTTTGGTCACAGACCTTTTTGGATTTCCTAGAATAAAAGTGATAAGCAATTTTAATATCTCTCTTAGACTTTGTTTTTAACCACAGCTCTTTTTAAAAATTTGCAAAGCTCTTTAAAGGCATTGATTAACTTTGCCCAGGATTGAAAAAAAAATCACTGTTCCAGCTAATGCTGTAATCATAATTGGAAACCTTTAGCTCAGACAGGAATCGCCTGAGTTTTATAAGCTGATCGGTCGTTTATATATCAAGATATTTACGATTGAACATTGATGTCGGGATAGAGTACCACCGAACCCTAAAGAACTCTTACGGTTGGCATACCTCGCTCTATCACAGAATACGGTACGGGCTGGAAACCCGCTCTGAAATCGCCAAGCGCTGGTGCTTGGTTTTTGTGACTGCAGCGCAGCGAAGAAGCCGAGCGACTTGCGCTAGCGATTGATCGCGATTTTCTCTTTTTTAGGATAGTAAACGGGTTCCATTTTCTCTCATACTTTCACATATCCTTAATTATATATGTAGTTAGAGGACTGCACACAATTCACTGGCATTTGAGCTGATTTTACAATTTTTCACAAAGTTAATCAATCACTTTAAGTTTTGCAGGGCTTTTAAAACTGCTCTCTATTCCTGTCCATATTCAACGAGTAGGTGACAATACAGTACTTTGAAAAAAAATAAGATAATTCTGGAAGTACCAAACCAACTTTTACTTCTTTTTTAAAGCTCATCTACAATAAATTGAAAGAACTTTTTGACAATATACTTCAGAAATTCATTAAACTCATTTAATTAAACAACAATTAAACAGCACTGCTATTCAAGGATGCAAAACAGAAGTTGTACCTTGGTCTCTTGGGGATGCTCTTCTTTGGGTACTTGGGCTGGCGAGGATGCTTGAAGGTCCTGGGACGACGGAAGGTCACCTTGGTGCGGATCTTCCTCTTGCGAGTTGCATGACCTCCACGTAGGGCAGCCTTCTTGGTCCTGAGTGCGTCTTGCTTAGCCTTGGCCTTAGCTTTAGCCTCTGCACGGGCCTCAACCTTGGCAGCGGATTCTCGCTGAGCTGGGCCCTTCTTGCCAGCCTTGCGCTGAGCTGTAATTCAAAGAAAGTATAGCTCACAATGAAATCTGTTCCACTTCATCTAACAACATAAATATTATCATATGACTGATCGATTTACTACACAAATCAAAATTAATAAATAAATGAAAATAAAATAAAAAGCAAATCACTTTCTAACTTCTAAACTTAAGCTTAGGTGCCAATAACTGTAGTCTCTCTTCTAGTACTACCACACGTACATGTAACTACAAAAGAATCTGATAATAGGGAAAATTTCAAATAAATGACAAATCTTTTGTTTCTTTTTCTTCCTCCGAGTCCTCTCGCCCCTCTCTCTTCTGTTTGTGTGCGTCTCTGTCAATCTTTCTCTTCTCTCTTTCTCCATCTCATTCCTCTCTCATCACCTCTTTTGTCACTATCTTTCCATCTTCCCCTCTCTCTCTCTCTATCAGAACACTCTCTTTTAAGTTTAACCAGTATCTCTGATCTTTCTCCACCCTCTCATATTAGATCTACTCCCAGACTTTATTTTCATTCTTCATCTTTCTTATGTCTCCTTTATCTTCCAAAAGTCCTTCCCTCTCTTTCAATATTTCTTTCTCTTCTGTCAATCTCCCTTTACTCTCTCTCTCTCTCTCTATCTTCATTTCAGTCTCTTTGGGGTCACACAGGCATGACAGGCACGACTGGTATCAAATTTTTGTGTACTTTCCTCTCCATTAAAAGTAAAACTTAGACTTGATGTCAATCTAGTAGGTCTAACTTACATTCATTCATAACCAAGTTTTCTGTAACTGTCCCCCTTCCGTACCAAGATCTCATTTCAATGATACACGTCTGTAAAAATAACACACACCCACCCTTCAGAGTAGTGTCTCACAAAACTTTCAGCTGGTCTAAAGTTTGAGGTCATCACCCATATCAATTCAATTCAATGGGATTTCCACGACCTTCAGAGTTTTGTGAGACTGCCGACAGTAGTGCTGACTGCCCAGCATATTTTAATTAATATTAGGGCAACAAATATAGACTCTTAATCTGATCTACTTCTATTTTAAATGGTATTGATGGGAATGATGCGTAATTACAAATTGGGAGATAGATCTAGAGCCAGGTCGAAAGAGAGTCACTCATGTTGTGGGCCAAGCCCCAACGCCACAGCACTGTCACCAACAAGGCAAGGCCAAGGCGAAGAAAAGTATACCTAGCTAGAGTCCAGACGTTGTTTCTGGACAGGTTGTTTATCCGGACAGGTCACTCTAAAATCGTAAATTTAACAACTTTTTATTCAAATTGTCAAAAATCTTTTACACTAGATCTAGACCCTTCTAGTAATTACAGGATAGATCTAGGTTAGGTTGGCGCGGTTGGCATGGTTGGCAATTGTATGAATAGCAAATATTCCCTGATGTTTGTGTAACTCGAGTCGATGCATACTTTTTGTAAAATTCAGCGGCAAAATGATGACCGGTTAATTTTTCAAGTGTCCGGATACACGACCCCGAATCCGGGCTAACTCGGCACTAGGGCGAAGTCGGCCCAACCGTAAATGCGAGGCCGAGTTAGCCCGGAGAGGTTGAATCGATCATGAAATACCAATCCGTAAGGTTTTGTTTTGATTACTAAATACTAGCTAAGAATACATTTTTTAAACATTCTTTTGATAGAATTGTATGAAATACTTACTTTGAAGATAATCTTGCAATTTTCTTGAGCTAATATCAATTTAAAGTGACATTTTGGGCAGTTTAATCACTCACAGCTCGCATATATTCGCAATCGCCGTGCGTTGCATTCACTGACTCAGTGACTGTGTTTGGTACTCGGACTCGTATCTGGAGACATATTTTGATGAATGAATTACTGCAAAATTCCGTAGATCTTAATCATGTCTGAAACATAACAACTCAGTATATGTTAATTAGTTCCAAATTTATGATGGATAAAAACAAATTTACCGAGTTTTCCAGTAATTTGCAGTTTTGCAAAATGTGTGTCCGACTCATCGCTCCGAATACCGTAGCAAACACAGTGCATGCTACGGCCTACGCACGGCGATTCGGAGCAGTATCGTGTGATTAAACTGCATAGAAATTCACTTTTATATCATGTTAACTCAGAAAATTGCAAGATTATCTTCAAAGTGAGTATTTCATACAATTCTATCAAAAAGAATGGTTAAAAAACATATTCTTAGCTAGTAATCACAACAAAACCTTACGGATTGGTATTTCATGATCGATTTAAACCCTCCGGGCTAACTCGGCCTCACTTTTCCCGTAGTGCCCAGTTCGCCCTAGTGCCGAGTTAGCCCGACACGACCCCCATCCTAGGACTCAACGTTTAGATAATTTAGAAGGTGGGAGCCCGGGTCGTGCTCACGTGCACTCATGTGCATACACACGTAAAGGCTATACAAAAATACACGCTATACAGCATGCTTCACAAGTAGATCTACACGCACACATTCACAACTTCGTCTTTGACCGATCGCACATCATGAGTGATTTTACAAGGAAGACGTTATTTTCGTGTATGAAAACAGGGCCTATCAGAGTCTCTCATAGTTTAAGAATAGTATGATCAATGTGATTTTTGGTAAAAATTTCAATTATATCTAGCTATTGTCATTGAAAGTCATGAATTAGTACCCTCTGTTCTGGACTTCGGAGCCATGTTGAACGAAAAAGGACGTGATAGATGCAGGAAGAGTGACTTTGGATAGATAGATAAATATAAAATGAATAGTTTTATTGTTGCATACCAGTATTTGATAACTGTTCTTATATAAATAAATTATTTCATCACAAAAAATATATAGTTCGATTTTTATATTTTGCATATATTTTTCTCTATAAAAAGTTTATTTTATCATCCTCGAAAGTTGGGCATTTATTCAACCTATGTGATTGAATGTAATACTAGTAAACTGCATGCATATGCGCTGCAGTATCAGCGTACGCGGGTTATCTTCATTGATTTGCATGCGATATGCGACATAGATTGGAGGAGATGGCTCTCTGTGTGATGCCGCCGATCTCTATTGTCCGCCATGTCATTTCCCCCAATATGAAGAGTCCTTAGGCTTGGCTTTGACGGATATCACTTTCGGCGGACATATATATGATTACACAATGTACACGCAACTCACAGGTTACTTTTTGTTTCTTTTCAGTTCAATTCAATTCACTGATTATTTTTCATATATCAATATCAGTGTAAATGGAAACTCTTCTTTTTTACATGCGTATAATCAATGAAGACAAATCGGATAGGCCTACATAAAAAATATGACCTGACGCCATTTCCTCAGCCATTTTCATTCTTTAGGGCTCTCTATTGAAGGAGAATAAGAAGTTCTCCTCGGTAATAAAGAGTCTAAGTTGAAGAGATAGAGAGAGAGAGAGACAGACAGACAGACAGACAGAGACAGAGACAGAGAGAAGGGGGGGGGGGGGGGGAGTGTATATCATGACACATGAAGACCAAAGACTAAAATTGTGGTCTTTAGTATAGTTTCATTTAAATCACTATATCAAATTCTGCACTTTTTAGAAAAAGTAATGAGTTACCAATGTTGGCAGTTATAATCCTATTTTATTATTGTTTTGGTTTTTACCAATATGAGGTATAACATTTGGGATATTTAATTCATAAATTGAATTGCTACTTGCTTTTTGATAGGAAGTTATTAAGGGCAATTAAGCATGTAAATAAAATGTATGTAAGCCTATATATCAAGCTGAAACCGAACGTGAACCAATATATAGGGTCTATGTGCACGGTTGGACCATGCATGACAGGGGAGATAGGATGCTGCAGCATCGTCCCCCATCGGTTTTTCTTGTTTCGGGGGGGGGGGGGGGAGGGGGGTGCTAGGCCTGATGAGGGTGTTGTATAGGGCTGTTGTAAGCGGATTTTTCAAATGGAAAGAGAGAAAAAACAACAACAAACAAACAAACAAACAAACAGGAAAAGACACTGCCTATAACAAAAGGAGAAATTGTGATAACTTTTTCCTTTTTGCTTGTCGCAGATCTTGGAGTGAGAAGGCACCCTCTCCTCAGCACACCAGAGAAAAAGTCGCTCTCAAATGTGATTGTGGATCATTGCCGCTTATCCGATAGTTGGGGGGGGGGGGGGGGGCAGGCGTCGCTAGCGAGGGTGTATGCGGGGGTGTCACACCCGGCTCCACTCAAAATTGCTGTCGGCAAATGCTCCATCTCTGTAGGCAAATTAAAAAAGGGAGGGTGAAAAAAGGGAGAGGGAAGAGGAAAGGAAAAAGGAAAAAAAAAAAAGAAAGGGAAAAGAGCCTAAAACAGAAAGAAAAGAAGGAAAGAAAAAGAAGGAAAAACTGGTCAATTTGTTTTGCTTGCTCGCTTCGCTCTCTCGCAAAAATACTGGAAAGTTAATATTCGGACAAAAGGCATCTCCATTCGGCAATAGGCTGCAGCCTCTATACACTTTTCAATAAAAACTGATAAAGGGGATGACAATCATTGCCGCTGTATAAATTTTTTGACGATATTACATTGAACCACTATAATTTCATATAAATATATGTAAGTACAGAGAAAACATGACTCGTGTAGAAGTTTTTTTTTGTTCTTATAAGTTTTTTTTGTTCTTTTAACTTTTTTATGAACATGATAAACAAATATACAAATAAATTTTCACATAGACAAAATTATAAGTAAACTTGCACATTTCATACAAAATAACAAATAATTTTTTCACGTAAACAAAATTGAAAATACAGTTCTACATTTCAGACAAAATTACAAAAATGTTTTCTTATAAACACAATCACATATGAAATTTTAACAAATAGCTTAACCTAATTACATGATTCAGAATACAGTATTTGGAACAAAAGAAATTAATATATGAATCAATACACCGTACATTATTATGAGTCACTTTTGCACTTCCTATTATTATATCTTGAGAGAAAAGTTTAGAAGATAAAGCATATTTATGATTGTCCAAACAAGCGAGGAATTTTCTTTCTTTTTGATTGAAAAGTGATTTTATATTTTCATCAAATATAGGTCTGGACCAAATTCAAATTTATTAGTCCAATATTTTCGTTTTGTAGGGGCACGGTGATGGATATTAAAGGGAGCCACCGCTCGATATCCATGTACGTTCAATTTCATTCGCTTGCCCCTATTGCAAGGCCGTATATAACAACAATCTTGGAGCAGCGAACAAAATTGCCGTCGAGAGTGAGGTAGTTTGTCAGTTGGGTTGTTCAGTTCGTCTTTCTTCGATCGAATGCGCGTCACTGCAATTACGTGCTCGTTTACCGAAGATGTACGGAGATTCCTGAATATTACCCGAGCCGGGCCAAGCTCCAAAACACCACGATTGGCGACTTTTCGATCCCTTTAAAATGGCATAATCCTCAAGAGAGGGAAGCAAGAGCATGGTCCGCTCGCATAAGGACCACTATTCATAGAAAACCGCTATTCATTTAACACGCGTTACGAATAGCGGTCCTTATGTGAATAGTTATGAATAGTGGTCCTTATGAATGAAAGTCCTTGAATAGCGTGGTGATTTGTCTATGGTTTGCTCGCTATTTAAAAGGACCGCTATTCATACAAAACCGCTATTCATTTAGTCATGCATTATGGATAACGGTCCTTATGAATAAGTGGTCCTTATGAATAGCGGTGCTTATGACGAGGTTACCCCAATACTAATAGGTTGGGACTACTCCTTCGAAGTGGAAATCCACATTTTTTCCTTTTTTTAAGGAATCTAATAGTGATCTCGTCTTTTGGAGCTGAATCCAGTCAAAATTATATGGGAATCAATTCCAAAGTAAAGGTTGAATTATACTACATTTGCTGCGGTGTTATATGAAATATGTCTATTAAAAAACAGTCATGGGAGCATGGGACTGCCATCTCAGCAAACACAAAACGTTTTCAGAACGTTCACAAAACGTTTTTATTAGGTCCGCTACGTCTTCGTCTTTAATAAACGTTTACAAAACGTTTTTATTAGGTCCGCTACGTCTTCGTCTTTAATAAACGTTTACAAAACGTTTTTATTAGGTCCGCTACGTCTTCGTCTTTAATAAACGTTCACAAAACGTTTTTATTAGGTCTGCTACGTCTTCGTCTTTAATAAACGTTTAAAAAACGTTTACAGAACGTCGAAGTTTTGACTTAAACATTTGCCGCAAATTCACACCCAGCAAACACCAAACGTTTTAAAAACGTTTTTTTAGGTCCGTAGGTCTTCCTCCTTAAAAGAACGTTTGAAAAACGTTTTTAAAACGTCTAAAACAAAACGTTTCTTACCGAACGTTTTTAAAACGTTTTTTAAGCGTTCAAAAGTGGACCATGTACATGATACAATTGATCATGATTCATGAATATTCACAAAAGTCCATAATTGACCAAAATCATATTTTAAAAAGGATAAACGGCAATCTATTTTGGCAATTCAATTTGTGCTATAATGCAAAATGTATTTACATTAATTGTTATGCCCAATGCAATTTGAAGAGGTATTTATAGGTCAAAACTGAACAAATGTAATCTTCAACTATTTTTTTTATGGTCATTGCCATCTGGTCCCTATATATAGAAAGACCTGCCAAGAGTACTGTGGATAGGATAGGATGGGATATAGGCATAGGGTTGTTAGGATTATAGGAGGTTAGGATTTTAGACCATTGGGTGGATTGTACAGAAAGAGCTTCACTTCAGGTTAAAATTATTATTTTTATTATTATGTCCACCACGTTTTATAAACGTTCTTTAAAAGTTTTATGGACGTTTTTAAATGGTCTGCCGGGTTTCAAAACGTTCTAGAAAGGTTTTATGTACGTTCTGGAAGGGTTTTTCGGACGTATACTTAAATCGTCCGCCAGGGTTTATAAACGTTCTTTAACGGTTTTTTGGACGTTTTTTAAACGTCTGCTGGGTTTCAAAACATTCTAGAAAGGTTTTTTGAGAAACGTTTTATAAACGTTCATAAAACGTTTGCTGGAAGTTTTTTAAAGGTTCTTAAAACGTTTTTTAAATGTCCGTAGGTTTTCTGAAGGTCCTTCATTTAGAAGCAAATTTTCAAAGGTTTTATTTTTTTTAAACGTTTAAAAAAACGTTTTAAAAACGTCCAATAAAACGTTTTATGGACGTCCAAAACCTTCCACAAAAAAACGTCCAAAGAACCAACTTGGAACGTTTTTAGAACGTTTAGAAAACGTCCGATTGTTAGTTGGGATGGAGAGCCCCCAGGCAGCGCTTTCCGTGGCTGCAGAGTACCACTCCAAACGAAGTGAATCCTGATATGACCCTTCAACATCAGTGGATTTCCACTGCTGGACCTGTACACTTTAAGACAGCAGATAGACTATATAGGCCTACTGATATACTGAAAAAGGAATTAAGAATGAACAATATATTGCAATGAGATGTTCGAATCATGGCATGCGCAGTAGTGCATGAGTCAAATTGAAAATTTTCATGCGCCTTTACAAAATGAGTCAAAATTACCTATTTCTAAGAAAAACATCACATTAATTATTATAAGGCATAACTACGAATTACGATTTGATGTTATTATCATTATTTTAAGAAAAATCAATCTTTGTGAACTCGGGTGCACGCACTGGGTGACATTTCGATTCTAGATGTTGAGCCTCCAATCCAGGTACATGCAGATCAGTGGTTATCAAACCGAGCTCTGTGCATGCATATCATATCGGCGGCCACGGCCGTATTCGCATAGCGCATGTGATTCATTGCGATATAGGTAGCGCAGAGATACAATTTGTGAGTGTGCGCGCACCCATAGTTAGCGCTAGCTAGCGTACGTATATATGCACTATAGCTATAGCGCTAGCTAGCTAGCTAGTTAAGTTGCAAACATATTAGCCCGCGCCCGCGCCCGCGCCCGCGCCCGAGAACTCGACTCCACTGCACTGCACTCGACTCGACTGACTGTCATGGTTCTATATTTTTGTTGACATCACATTGCACATACAGGTGGCCGTGGTGGAAGGTTCAGAATGTGGAGAAGATGCGATGTCATTCAATGTTAATGAATACTAGATTATACTGTCAGTGAGTTATCTACCGGCTACCTGGAGGTACTTGACTGCGAGACGCTCATCATCTTTTTGACTTGTTGAATGATGGACAATTTCTAAAAAAAATCATCAACGAAAACCCAGTGGCAGTGAGATAAAGTCTAACAGTCAGAGTTGGCTCTTCTGTCGATGTGTACACTCCAAGTTTAAAAAAAAAAAAGAAGAAGAAGTTGAAGAAGAAGAAGAAGTTGCATCCTATTCCAAAATGAGGATTAGTCAAGTTGCAAGGGATCGAAATTTAACAAAATTTCCACAGGTTAGTAATTCTTCACTTCTTCAGAATCAAAGTTCTTCACTTGCTGTTCACACAGCAGCTCACCCTCAGCATGCTCAGTAATGTTTACAATTATTGTAAATTGTCATACGGTCTGTCACAAAATAGCAGCATTATTCTTCTAGATGTCACACTCTAATGTTAGAAATGTAGGATCTAGTTAATTTAAGACATTATCATTTTCATGTTGTAACATGTTATTATAATATCCTATCCAGGATTGTACAGTTCTGTTACCGTTAATCTGACTTCTGAGAGAGAGAGAGAGAGAGAGAGGAGAGAGGAGAGGAAGTAAAGTCTGCTGAAGAAGGAACAGATGTATTACTTAGTATTAACCCTTTCAAGACAATTAGCCACATCTTGTGGTTTGGCTCAATAAACTTTCAATGATGTACATGTACATGAGCATGTACAGAGCTATAAAAAAAAAAAAAAAAAATATCCAGATGCATGAGTAGAATTAGAAAGAGCAAAAATTTCTGCACACACTAACTTTGTTAGATTTATTTGTTGCATGACCATATTGCGTTTGATGCCTGGAATTTTAAAAACGAGAATATGCTTTTAGTTTAAGTTTAAGATTAAACTTCACATTGAGAGGTTCAAAATCATTGTTTTTTAATCAAAATTGACAAATTTTTTCACCTTTTCGACAAAATTCCTAACCACGTATATTGACATTGTTTTCAAAGATATTACACCTTATTAGAACAATGTAGCACTAAAAGAAAATATTATTGTTGCCAATATGAAGAACAAAATGTGATCAATTTAGCCCTTAAATAATTGCTGTCCTGAAAGGGTTAAACTAAAGCGACATGATTAATTAACTGCAGTTTACTTTGAGATAACATGCATGTATGGTGGTTGATCCAGTGTCCGAACACTTTTCAGAAAATCAACGATAGAAAATTAAATATTAAACGAATATCTGTCAAACTTACAGAATGAATGCTCAAAGTCCTACAGAAAAAGAAGTTGATGGAATTTTAAAAAGACAACGTAGATTTAATACGATATTCCCTTCCAAGTGAACCCCTTCCCAACGACGCGGCGTTTTGGTCCCTTGAAAAAGGTACTGTATTTCCGAACGTGTGAAGCCTATGGGAAAAGACACAACCTTTGCTTCAATAGTGTGGTTTTCATACGCGTAATCCCACGCGTATGAAAACCCATTTTAGGCGCTTAACTGTACACGTTCGGTAATACAATCTGTTCGGAATTACAATCCCTGACTATACATCATGTACATGTACATGTAACATTACATTTCAAGAGAGAGCGAGAGAGAATAGTGAATAAAGGAAGGATGATCCTTAGCTTCGCCAGCTGACATCATGGCTGATGATAGTTGATGGGAGCAAGAACTTGAAGCCCAACTGCTGAGATCACATCATTCTTCAAGAAACTGGGGTAAAGGTAAAAGTAAATGTTTGTGGCACCAAAATTTATTGATAGAAAAATCCACAGGCATTTGGAGGAGTTTTCTAAAATTTGGCTTAAACTTTGAGACTGTCACACTCCTCTGGTTTCAGAGATTGATGGATCCACATCTAAATGGAGCAAATTTTCAAAAGAAATATTTTTTTTTTCTTCTTTAATTTTCCCCTTTCCTCTCTCCCTTCCCCCTTCCTTCCATTGTCATTCTATAAAGCATAATGAGTGTGATTGCAGCGTACTTTATTAAGAAAAGAATTTGAAAAGGTGCCAAGTTAAATTTCAGAAAGTCTAGATGTACATGATAATGCATTGGGCTAAACTTACCATTGATGTTATGTTTACTATCAATTATTCTCATTTGCAGCCTTATAAAGATGAAACTCCTTACAAAGAGACAGATTTCAATCCCAAAGTAAGAGATGCCTGCCTGGCCAATAAGACGGGAACAGTTGGGTAAGTATTAAAAAAGAGAATAAGGCCATATTGATTTGATTTCTTGTCTTTTGACCAGATTTTTCTTTAAACTGAGGTGAAGGGGGTTCAATTTGATGTTAAAATTTGGTTGCCGTAGTAACCTACTGAAATTATTATCCATTAAAAGGTTCATTCATCAATGCCGCCCATGGACTGACGAGTTAACACTATATCCATTAGGCGCGTTTATTCATTCACTTTAGAACAATTGCAAATTTTAGATTCTACTATTCCTTATAATCTTTCGAATATTAAAAAAAAGATACATGTAAGTCCTACTTTTTTTAACCTATCAATATTTGTGGCAGTAGAATTTCCGAGGAATTCCTGAAGGAAGAAATATATGATTGTTTATTGGACACCCAAGGCTTTGGCCCTATTCAGGGTCAGGATAACTGACCCCTGAGATAAAGTAGGTCAAATGATGAGACCTGTGCTTCGTGTATTTAATTTTTTTTTTTGTACAGTATGTAATTTTGAATAAGTACAGTACATGTATTTGTAAACTGAATTCAAGCAGTTAAATTTTATGTGAGTAGTACAGTACTTATTTTTTTGTTTTTTTTGTTAATCTTACAATGTAAATGTGTTTCTCATAAAGACATGTTGAAAATTTTTCATTTTGAGATTTCCTTTGAATATATAATGTACAATACATGTACAACTTGGAACCCTGTATTTGCATTTTGTATGATCAGTAAAAAGTTGCAATTTGAATCAAATGAAGCAAATCGATTTAGGTCCAGTTTTTAAAATGATTAAAATCAGCATTATTTATTTACCCACCCTTGCAACTTTCCAGACATTACCTTGGCCTAAATGTATTTATTCTTTAATACTGAATTTAAATATACAATGTATAATACTCATACGAAGGAATTTATTGCTGTAATTCTTTTTCTCGCAAGCATACTGTATATCTTCAAAATATTTATTTGTTGATGCATTTTTATACAGTTCTGACTTGAACATAAACAGATTTAGAAGAAAAACCAATGCTGATTCGAATCATTATATTGCTGTAGATTATGATTTGAACAAATCTGTGTTATAAATTTGAGTAGTGTTGCTTGCTGATGCTTATTTAATAAATGATTTAGATTTAGAATTACCATGCAATCTTGTGTCAAAATATGATTTATATACTATACAATACATGTAGGCCATTTTATACACATTTTCCTAGTGACAAACTATTACATTTACCTGTAAAAAGCTATTCTTTTTCAATAGTCAGAATGTGGTTTGCATATAAGGTGTTGTTTGGGTAACATTTGGCTTGCCCAGCATAGCAACACTTAATGTATGCAATCTGCATTCTGACTATTGAAATAGAATGACTTGTAACAGGTGGATGTACAGTAATAGTTCATTACTCAGAGTTTGACAAAGGGTATAAAGCATTATGAAAATGGCCTATTGTGAAAACTACATGAACGTGTCACGTAATTTTTATCCAAAATTACAGAATTCACTTTTTTTTATGAGGGAAAAGGATGATGGGTCACGACTCACAATATTAGATTTTAAATCTGTAAAAGAGAAAGTGGAATTTTGAAGGAGATGAGAACTGCGGTCGTCGTGGTAGAACCCCTGTGTTGAGGAAGTTATTCAAGAGCAACAGGTCATCTGCAGGGATCCATTAGAGTGGATTGATGGAGCGTTTCCATTTTTTGGACAATGCAGACCCAATAATGTGGTTTGAAATACATGTACAAGGAGAGCAGTTCATTGACATCTGTCGAAACTTCACTTTTAAGTGCATGTATAGTCAAATGGCATTTAGTTGAAATCTACAACAGTATACAGTAAATTTGCTCTGAATTCAAAACAATTGAATCCAATAATTGGTTTGGTCTGTTCATGTGCCTTTTGTACGTGTATGTGAGCAGGGCTAAGAATATCTGTATGATTGAATGGAAATTACTTCCCCCTGTTGCCATTGATACTGTTCTGATGCGATACCAAGATTTTTCTTTGATGAAAAGTGACATACACAAGATACATTTATAT
Organism: Heliocidaris tuberculata; assembly: GCA_025618425.1. Taxonomy (NCBI): domain Eukaryota; kingdom Metazoa; phylum Echinodermata; class Echinoidea; order Camarodonta; family Echinometridae; genus Heliocidaris; species Heliocidaris tuberculata. The sequence goes on from CM046840.1 coordinate 23,325,511, forward strand.
ACAGCATGTTAATAGTCAACAAAGAAATTCTATTGAAATGATCCCACTTATCTTGGTAAAAGGAACTTTCCCACTGACCGGTATTGCTAATGTTTTTTTCCCCCTCGAAGACCTAACTTAAGTCTATATTGTGAATTGTATTGGGGAAGTAAAGGGGAAAAAATTGAGGAAAGCCTGAAAGAGTAAACATTCCATGATGTTTATTGTTTGATGTCAAGTAAAGGAATGTGATTCATTGACTTCCCACATTACTCAGTCTGAATGCAAGTTTAGTAATAGTTCAATATCTACATGTATGTAGCTCCCCAATTCTGACAAACAATAATGCAGTTCCTTTTAAAACAATTGGTTTTATCACCATTAGGACTAGCAATTGTAACATTTTGTTTTGAAAGTTCATTAATCATAATATTGATGTACATGTACTGTACATGTACATGTAAATAAATTATTTAATTATTCATTGCTTTCCACCCCAAACAGAATATATTTTCTCATTTGAAACGATACTTTTCTGAGTAAAGCGTACAAGTAGGCCTACAATGTCTTTTTCATAATATGCTATAGATGTAATTAGTGTTTCTTTTCTTTGTTTTGTTTTGTTTTCTTTTTTGTGGTCAGAGTAACCTACATGTATGTCAGAGACAGAATGTCGTCATTATTTTTTGCATGATTTATTATTTTTTCTCCAGACTTCAGGTTTCCAAGGTGATCGTTGTGGGGGATGTGTCAGTCGGCAAGACATGTCTGGTGAACCGATTTTGTCACGAGGTGTTTGATCGTGACTACAAGGCTACCATAGGAGTGGACTTTGAGGTGGAGAGATTTGATGTTCTTGGGATACCATTCAACCTTCAGCTGTAAGTCCTTTTGAACTCACACTGTTTCAGTATTGGTCACGATAAGATGCTGTAAATGTCATTACTGATGAGTCGATAATTATCGGTTTGTCAATTCCATTCAATGTAGTCCATTTGAAGGTAAATGTAGTGAGTCAATTGGAGAGACTGAGAGTTGACATTTTTTGGATACCATTCAATCTTCAGCTGTAAGTCCATTTGAACTCTCAATGTTTTAGTAATTGGTCATAAAAGTAGGCTGTAATTCTCATCACTGATGCATTTTCATCAGTTTGTCAGTTCCACTGAATAATGTTTTCCTTTATTGTAGCGAGTAGTATTCATACTACAAGTTTGATTATCAGGATGAAAAAATGAAATGCATATTCGGATAATTAAATTTCTCATCGTTAAATTTAGAACAAAGACGAAAAGTTGTAACCAAAATATTGGGAATATTTTAAATACTGGTATCTGAAATATACATGCTAAATCTGCTTTTTGTATACAATGCCAGCTATTGTTGTATTTGGCTAACTGAAACAGACATGAGTTTTTTTTTTCATTCAAGGCTACTTGTACATGTACCTTGAAAGATATAATAATGGAATAATTGCATTTATAATGAAATTCAGTATTTCTTCCCCTAAGAATTATACATGTCATGCCTTTTAAAGGGCAATCCAACCTTGGTAATAAGATGATTTGTGTGAAAGCAGAAAAATAAGAAAAACAGGATTGTGAAAGTTTGAAAGAAATCGGACAAAGACTAAGAAAGTTATGGATGTTTGAAAAATGAGATCACTACATCTATGCGAATCTCAAATTGGCCATTTGGTGAGTCAATTGTGACATTTTTGTGGACAACTCTCCCATTTGTCGTACACAAAAATATCATTAATTTGCGGTTTTCTTCGAGGCGCTTTTACCCTTGGGGCTGTACTCAAAATATATTGGAGATACATGTAGCATATTGTTATACATGTAGGTCTTCATGAACGAAAAGATCCTACTGAGTAATGCATTTTGAAAAAAAGTGACATTTTAGTCATTTTTTGTGTTAGAGCGAATGGGGGAGTTGTCCACAGCTACATCAAAGTGACATTACCTATTCGGCCAATTTGAAATTCCCATAAGCATAGTGATTACAACTTTCAAAAATTCGTAACTTTCTTATTGCTTGTCCGATTTCGTTCAAACTTTCACCAATCTGCTACTCTGATTTTTCCTCTTTCTTTCAAAGGAACTTGCTATTAAGGTTGGATTTCCCTTTAAAAGAATTTAAGAATTTAATGATATACCGGTAATGGTAGATAAACACGACTTGATGGGTTTTCAGTAGTTAATAGGTAGTTCTTAATTTCCTTAAATTGCTACCTTGCAGAATTTCCCATTTTCTTTTTCCAGTCATGATTTGGCCAGTTGTGTTGTAGCAATATCCTGGAGAAAAGAAAAGTCTGTTATTGTATTAAAAGAGGAAGTCTTCTGAGTTACATGTATTACTCCATGTGGAAAATATTGTGTAAACAGTTACAGTAGGTCAATTTTTAAAGTGACAAATACATGTAGCCCTCATTTCGTCACATGTGCAGATCTGGTTGAACGGATGATTAGTCCCTTTTGCAAAAAAAATCTTACAAAGTTTCATTAAATACAGCACCAATCACCAAATACTCTCACAATCATGTACTTTTTACTGTCATACAGTACGGATAAAATGCTTACCTATCCCGCTTATCCCTCATTGAGACCTGTACATCATCCGCGTAAATCATTTTCTGAAAAGCACCCTAAACGGGGATTACAGTAGGAGTACATATAGTTTTGATACCCTAAACAGGGAAATCCATCTAATATCTCTGATTTGTATACCCTTTAACAGCGATTTTATATCTTGCATGGTATATTTGAGGATTACGTCATCATCATCATACATGTAGACCTTTTTTTAGCCAAAAAGGAATGGTAAAAAAAATTTATCCTAATTTGGAACACATTACCGAAATACATCCCCCCCCCCTTTTCCACGGATATTCTTCTTATCACCTCTCAATTTGATACCCTTTTTCTTGATTTTTGCTGTTTTTGATACCCTAAACACCTAACCTTGGTGGTTACGCGCCTAATGCTGAAAAAGTACCCTTTTTATCCGTTTTCGTGTACACGGATGATGTACAGGCCTCATTGAGACATGACCCTCCGGGATGCCTACTCTTAACCGATCAGGCTCTTTAACCCTTTCAGGACAGGAATTATTTAAGGGTTAAATTGATCACATTTTGTTCTTCAAATTGGCAACATTAATATTTTTCTTTTAGGGCTACATGTACATGGTACTAATAAGGTGTAATGTCTTTGAAAACGATATACACCTGTACATGGTTAGAAATATGTCAAAAAGTTGATAAAATTGCCAATTTTGATGAAAAAACAATGATTTTGAACCTCTCACTGTGTTGCCAATTTAAGTATTTCAAAGCTCATTCTCCTTTTTAAAATTCCTGGCATCAAACGCAATATGGTCATGCAACAAAAATGGACATAGTGTGTGTAGAAATTCTTGCCCTTTCTACTCGTATATCTGGTATATTTTTTTAGAGCTCTTAAAAGATATTGAGCCAAACCACAAAATGTGAATTGTCTCGAAAGGGTTAATGTAAAAAATGTGTCTAATGCATACATGTACGTATGTTGTACCTTTGCAAGCATGTACATGTATGTATTTCCAAGTCCTAACTACGGTACCTGTACATTCTGCTTGTTCAAACTTCAAAATGTACATGGAAGTGAGCCAGAAAAGGGGAAAAAGTTTGTCCACCAGATGAACTGGGAAGTATAAAGAGGGAACCAGTGCATGACATATTTGCTACATGTACATAATCTCTCACTATCAGAGCAGTATAATGCTGTCTTTGTCATTTAGTAAACAATCATGTGAGATGACCTGTATACATGTAGCATAGCTGTACTAGAAACTAACGATAGAAAGACAAGAGGTTCGTGTATTATCACTCAGAAATGTATCCTGCTGTATTGTTTAATGCCTGTATACATACATGTACATGTACAGTGAAAGTCTTTATGAGATTAAAGAACAATGCAGCAAGTGTCTTCTGTATAAAGCTTATAATGACTTGATCTCATATTCTTTACATCATTTGAACTCTGGCCTGACTACATGTAGTAATTGCATGTACATACTGTATGCTTTGTCTAACTGCTATAAAAAAAGCCCCATTTGCACTTTACATATATATACATGTATGTGAGTACAGTGTACATGTACCTTATGTAATTTTATATCAGAATACATGTAGATCTATTTGATACACCTTTCTTTCAAGAAGAGTGCTCAATGCTAATCATTTCCTCTGTTAATTTTCTCACTCCACAGATCTATGCAATAAATACAAAAATCCCCTGTACATGTATAATATGCAATTCAATTTTACAGTAGGCTATTATGACTCGGCACTTTTAGTTGATAAGATACATGTACAGGTATCTATTAAAGGTAGTAAGGTACTACATGTACATGTACTTCACTTTTCAGAATAAAAAGTTATTTTAAAAGAAGTTTAAAGGTGTAAGGGAAGCAAGGTTGCATGTACATGTATCTTTTCTATATTGTAAGTTTATGTATAATTATGCTGATATCATTCCATTAATAACGATATATCTGCATTTCCTATGACTATATGTTATTGTAAATTTGCTACTGTGTATTATCTATTTGTGTATGTGCTTCATGTAATGCCGACAAAATGAATTTCCTATTGGACCAATAAAATTAATCGGAATCTGAATCTGAATATGTATACAATGTAGCTAAAATGGTGTAGAATTCCTTTGAATTACATGTACATGTACTCCTAATAGTTAAGATGAATTGCTCCATTATTTTAGAGTTATCTGTATGTTTTTCTGTATGAATGCTACTCTTGATTTCCAGCGGTCTAAACATTCATCAAATTTCTTACAATTTCCAGGGATGTATTTTTATTTGACATTCGTAGACAAATTTATCATCAACTCCACTGCATTCACAACCATTAACCAGTAATAGTATCTATACATGTAAATTGAGTTGTTGACTAGTGGTTTCATTGCAAGTTTCTCTTTGAGATCATGTTCTTAAGCTCAGATATCAATCTGTTCGTCTCCAAATATGAGGCAATGGTCGTACATGTACGTGTACATGTACACATCCACTGCAGCATTTGAAGTTCACCTTTATAAATACTACAATTTATAAGTTTCTGCACAGAAATGTGTTATGTGCAAGTCATGTGACTTTCACTTTCTAGATTCTTTTCAAAGTATACTTACGATACACAATGTACAGTGTGTAATTTACAACTCAAAGCTGGACGGAAACATGAGAAATACTTGTGCACAAGTAATAACTCTCAGACTTCTTATCAGACTTTCTTAAGTTGAATGACTGCATCTTTAATAGCTTGAATATATGTAATGTTTGTTCTTTTATCATTTGGTTTTGGTTTTATCATTCTTCAAAATATTAATGTGACTTATTTTTTTTTTATTACCAGATGGGATACAGCAGGACAAGAGAGGTTCAAATGTATAGCAGCTGCTTATTACAGAGGAGCACATGGTGAGTAATTACCCGTATAACGAGCTTTAACCAGAAAATTTGAGACAATTTTTTAGTTTTGGTAAAAGAACTTTATTTCTAGAGAAACTCGCTGGAAGTTATTCTTTCTACTAATATGCTTTTTTTTAATCAGCAAAATTTAAACTTACAAAAAAAGTTAATTTTATAAAAACATGCATAAAGCACTTGAACAGCACCAACACATAAATATGCACATAGGACTACAGGGTGAATTGTCCAGGACTAAGTACTTGTAATTTATTTCCTTGTGTTTCTTTGGAAAGTATTAGCTAATCCATTACACAGTCTTTATCAGGTTCATTTGGCAGATATTACACTGTTCAGTGTAGATTTTGTTCAATCAATGAGAGTTTTGATATCATTACCAGAATTACTCATGCGGGAATATTTATGAAAGGCAGCTAATCCTTTCTTTAAAAGATGCATGATTGATTAATAAGTATAAATACCCCTCGGTCATGTCAATAATTTTGACATTTACAGCAAAACCCCATCCGTCATCCTATTTTTATTGATATTTCAAAGAGCTGAGAATTACCTGTAACCCAGGCATGTGTCAAGTACATGTACATACTGTAATACCTCAATCACACCAACAAGACCGACGCAAGACCGACAATAGGGCCATCTTTCATGAAACTTGTTATCAATGACAAGTTGCAATAACTGTTATAAGCTACTAGAATCCTTGAATCTGATTGGCTGAGAGCAAATACATGTATGTCATAGAACTTTGGCTGTTGTTATTGATAACAAGTTTTATGAAACAGGGCCCTGACTGAACAAAAACTTTACATTACCCCATGAAACTTGTTATCAATGACAAGTTGCAATAACTGTTATAAGCTACTGAAATACTTGCATCTGATTGGCTGAGAGCACATTTTTCATAGAACTTTGGCAGTTGTTATTGATAACAAGTTTTATGAAACAGGGCCCTGACCAAACAAAAACTTCACACTACCCCCAATGGCTAGGGATCAGTCGGTTTTGATTCACTGTGGAGTCGGTGTTTGATCTGATTTGATTTGATTTGATTTGATTTAATTTATTTATTCTCCACTGACATGTATGGGTGGGATTGCCCTTGTCAGCTAATAGCTGTCTTTCAAAGGGGTCCAAGCCAAAAGAATAAAAAGAACATATGAACAAAGATACTCATAACAAGCAATCATAATCATGTTATAGAAAATATTTGTTTTCACTCTACGTATTTGTTAACATTGGGGCCTGGTATGCATTACATATTTAATTAAAGGGATTCGGTAACTTTGTGGAGGCTTGATTTAATAAATTGTTGAATTTTGACATCTGTCTTATATAATGATGTTTAGAAGGATAAATAAATAGCCAGGCATAGAAAGGTTTTCAAATATATAATGCTATTATTATGATACATGTATCTATGACTGAATACTCCAATTTACGAAAGCGTTTACGCTTTAGTCTAACACTGAGTCTATGGGGGGAAATGAGTCTGGCATTTCCTGTCCCTTGCATATATGTTTATTTTTGTGAAGCACATGATGATTTTGAAGTGCTTTTTTTTTTTCCTGGGCTTCATTTTTATACCATATTACATACACTAGATAGCATGTAAGGCCAGGCAGCTCAGATTTTATCAAGCCTCTACAAAGTTACCAAATCACTTTAAACCAGTATTTGTATGAGTATCACAAAGAACCAATTTATTTTACAGCAATCAGAAGTGGCTGTCCAACTTGTACTGTTTATTATTTCAAGGAGGAAACTAAGTTCTTGTGTTACAGAGGAGCCCAGGTTTATGAATCTAATAAACATAATTGATGAACACCCTAACCATTTAGAATGCTATTTGAATGCACTGAATAGGCTTAAAGGGGAAGTCCACCCCAATTAAAAGTTGGTTTTTTTAAAAAGCAGAAAAATCTAACAAACAGAGCAGTGAAGTTGAGCAAAATACAATAAAAAAAAAAAGTTATGAATTTTTGAATTTGTAATCAATCAAACACAAATTGGCAACTCTGTGACGTATGTTGCGATCTCCTCTCCCATTTGCCCTGGGCTGTGCCCCCCCCCCAAATCATTAATTTACATTTTTTCTAAAGAAAATATTAAATCATACATGCTCATTAGATACAATCATTGCCATATATTTCTTCACAAAACCTGTATGAAACAAATCTACTCCTCAATCAAAAACTAAGAAGATGGTAATTTATGAAATTCTCTGTACGAGTAAATGGGAGAGGAGCTCGCAAGATACGTCATGGATTTGCCAATTTGTGTTTGCTTGATTACAACTTCAAAAATTCATGATTTTGCTAAAACTTTCACTGAACTGTTTCTCGCATTTTTCTAATATATTCACATCGAAATACCAGGGTGGACTTTTCCTTTATCTCTGCATGTACACAAATGGGTTTAAAGAGAAGGTTGAGTTCTGGGAAAGGTGAAAAATAATTGGTGAGCTTTCTCATTCTTTTTATGTCAGTTTGGAAACACATCATAGTAGGAGTGTCCCCTGAAAAGGATTCCTCCTCAAATGCCCTCATATTCGAAATGTGACGTGTTTGCAGTCCCATATACCCATTTCTGTGTGCAGTGCATGTGCTCTTCAGGTCAATTTCTTACTGTTTTAATGATTCCAAGACATTAAAAAAAAAAGGCTACACACGAAAGGTTCTTGTTAAATACAGTAATGTGATTTGAAATATAGACTACTTACGGTTGATAATGCTTGCAATTCTCTCCTTTTAATTCAGTCGTTGTGATTGTGTTCGACATGAAGGAAGCGTACACATTAGACCATGCCAAGAGATGGTATCAAGAATCATTACTAGAGAACAGCCACGATCCTCATATATTTCTTGTTGGAACCAAGCGAGATTTATGTGTAAGTCATTTGATTCTTATCCTTGTTCTCATCTAAATTCAAATTTCAATTTATTAAATGTAACAATAGTTTTCCACTGGTTGACCAGGGAAGTGTAACTAAGATCTTAGTTACATTTCCCTGGACTGACTGAAATGTATGTACTAATCTATGTACAATGCATCCCAGAAAAAAGTCAACAGTTGGAAAAAGTCTCCCCAAATAAATTTTTCAAAATATTTAAAGGAAATTTCCAGAAAATATTTAGAAATTTTTAATTGGGGAGACTTTTTTTCAACTGTCAAGTTTAAATGGTTCTCAAATTTGTTGATACCAGCCAAAACAAATACAGATTCTTGTCAAGTCTGAATTTGGCACCCTTTCACAAAAGCGGTTTTTGAATTTTGATCACTCAAAAGTAATTGCTAGTCAGATTTTTTTTGTGTGTTATTGCATAGCAGAGACCCTAGGCTATCTACAAGAATTAAAATTAAATGAAAATATTCTGAAATATTTATTTGCAGAGACTTTTTCCAACTGTTAATTTTTTTTTGGGGGGGACGCATGGTATTTTGATTTTGTTGAAAAACATCACCTTTTCAGAAAAATATCATTTAGTATATTCTAAAGAGGATTTCACCATCTTGTGTTTTATCTTTAGTTGTAATGTTTTTTCCAAACAGGTCTATATTACAATAAGCCAGTTCGTAATTGCAATTTGCGCATGTGCAGATCAAGGTCATTTGTACCATGACACTTGACCTTGATATGCGTTCACAGTGTGCGCACAAGGATGCGCACTCCAGTAGCAAGTAGCGCGTCTACCGAAATAAATGCGTGTACCTGTACAAATTGGGGTCATTTCAGGGTCATTTGTACCGTACCTAATTACGAACTGGCTTATTTTAAACTAAAGCTGAAAAATTGGCCTAATTTAATTACCTTAAACTGTCATTTCAGGGATAAATTGTACTTTGTTTCCATGGTTATTCTACTTCCACAATCCCTACTACTTTTTTTTGTAAAATTTGATTATGATCTGAAATGTTGACTACTGCTGTAGGCCTACATGTACCTTTAATATCATTTAGGAAAATTCATAATCATCTTATGTCATGCTATACTGCATAAAGTATGCCAACATTTTTATAAACTTAATCCTTAAAGGCATTGATTAACTTTGCCCAGGATTGAAAAAAAAATTCACTGTTCCAGCTAATGCTGTAATCATAATTGCAAACCTTTAGCTCAGACAGGAATCGCCTGAGTTTTATAAGCCGATCGGTCGTTTATATATCAAGATATTTACGATTGAACATTGATGTCGGGATAGAGTACCACCGAACCCTAAAGAACTCTTACGGTTGGCATACCTCGCTCTATCACAGAATACTGTACGGGCTGGAAACCCGCTCTGAAATCGCCAAGTGCTGGTGCTTGGTTTTTGTGACTGCAGCGCAGCGAAGAAGCCGAGCGACTTGCGCTAGCGATTGATCGCGAATTTTTCTTTTTTAGGATAGTCAACAGGTTCCATTTTCTCTCATACTTTCACATATCCTTAATTACATGTAGTTAGAGGACTGCACACAATTCACTGGCATTTGAGCTGATTTTACAATTTTTCACAAAGTTAATCAATCACTTTAATTCACAGTATTTTGTAGGTACAGTGTAATGGTCTATGACTCAGAAGCATGTTTTTCAGTTGAGACCAAATAATCAGACCCTTAGATTAAAAACCATGATAAACATGTAGCCTGTTTATCTATTTGCCACATACTTGTCGTATTTGTGGTTCATTGTATAAATAGTCCCTATGGTAAGAAATTTCATCTACATGTATAAGTAGTGACAACAGAAGTACCAGTATGTTTATATTTTGTGGAGTGGGCATGTATGAATAATTATTCATTTGCTGGGTTATAATGATCATTTCCTGATGTACATCCTGCTTTATTTCTCCCCACTTGTGTATCATTGTCTTCATTTCAAGGTGAAATAGGACATATATGGCCAATGTTTACCTTTTCTATGCCAACTGTTTAGACTTCAATGATACATTGATCCCGTGGTTAGAAGGCACATGTACAGTGTGTACAAACTATAAATATTATGTTATAGATTTGGTTACTGATCATGTCATATGAATTTTTATGAAATTTCTCGTCATAAAAATTAAAATCTGATGCAAGATGTTATTTTACACCTTACTAAATGTGTGTTAAAGGGAAATCCAACCCTAATGGCAGGGTTTTCTTAAAGAAAGAGGAAAATTAGAGAAGTAGATTGGTGAAAGTTTTAACGAAATCGGACAAGCAATAAGAAAGTTATGAATGTCAGAAAGTTGTAATCACTATACAATGTACATATTAGCATTTCATATTGGCCGATTCCAAATGTATTTCTCAGGTGTTATGAGCTGTAACGATATGCTATCTACAACATGTTTTGAGCACTGCGCCGAGGGGGAAGTCGCTTATGAGAAAACCGCAAATTAATTTATTTTAGTGTACAACGAATGGGACCGCCAATATGTCACAAATGACTTTTTTAAAGCAAATTGTCAATTTGAGATAAGGGAAGTAGTCATGAAGTGTTTGTGGGGATGCGCGGTAGATGAAAAAGTGCATGCCAGTAGTTTTTTTGTTGTTGTTATCATTATTTTCATCATATCGTTCAAATTTCACCAGCCCTTTATACAGTCTATGAAAGAATGAGTGGTTTTGTTGATTCATCTTGATGTACTTTGTTTTATTCAGGAATCACAAGAAGAAGTACAAAAGGTGGAAGAGGCTGCAATGGAGGTAGCTAAAGATATCAATGCTGAATACTGGTCAGTGTCTTCGTTGACAGGTGAGAGCGTAGTGATGATGATGATGATGATGTTGATGATGATGATTGATTGATGATGATGATGAGAATGATGATAATTATGATGACGAGGAGGAAGATGATGGTGATGGTGATAATGACGATGATGATGATGAAGATGATGGTGTTGATGATGAGAATGATGATGATTATGATTATGATTGTGAGGAGGAGGAGGAGGAGAAGGAAGAACAGAAAGCTGGTGATAGTGATAATGAGGAGGAGGAGGAGGAGGAGAAGGAAGAAGAGGAAGCTGGTGATAGCGATAATGAGGAGGAGGAGGAGGAGGAGGAGGAGGAGGAGGAGGAGGAGGAGGAGGAGGAGGAGGAAGAAGAAGAGGAAGAGGAGGAGGAGGAAGAGGAGGAGGAGGAGGAAGATGAGGAGGAGGAGGAGGAGGAAGAGGAGGAGGACGAGGAAGAGGAGGAGGAGGAGATGAGGAGGAGGAAGAGGAGGAGGAGGAGGAAGAGGAGGAGGAGGAGGAAGAGGAAGAGGAGGAGGAGGAGGAAGAGGAGGAGGAGGAGGAGGAAGAGGAGGAGGAGGAAGAGGAAGAGGAGGAAGAGGAAGATGGTGATAGTGATAATGAGGAGGAGGAGGTGGAAGAGGAGAGGAAGGAGAAGAAGTAGGAGGAGGAGGAGGGGGAGGGGGAGAAGTTGATGGAGATGATGATGAGGAATGGATACCAAAGTGAAAAATGATGGCCATACTGAGGATGAAAATAGTGGTGATGGACGAAGAGATGGTGGTGGTGGTGGTGGTTTTAGTGGCGTGGGTGAAGCAATGATTAATGGGAGTGAACTTAATGCATGCACAGCAGTGACGTTGATGGTGATAGCCTGGGCTAAATGATTTTGATTATGTTGATGCCGTCAAGCTCTACTCCGATGATCATGAAGATTTCATTGTACTAGAATTAACCCAAGACTCAAAAACTTTGTTTTCTTTTTACACCAGGCCAGAATGTGGAGGAATTCTTTAACCGTCTTGCTGGAATAACATTCAATGCATCAGTACTGAAAGCTCTAGAAGACCTAGAAGCTAAATCAGCTAGTAGGCAGATCGCCATTGCACAAAGCAGTGAGAACAGGATAAGTAAGTTTTGAGAAGAGTTTTGGCAGGAAATGAGGATATACAGATGATTTTATAAAGGATAATCTGGAAATTTTGTTGGTAGTCTTTTTTACATGTACATGTACATGTACATGTAGGTCCTTAGATAACCAACAATGATACCCTGAATTATTCATAAAAGAAATATATGTGACCAGGGCCCTCTTGCATAAAAAGTTGCGATTAAATGCAACTCAAAAAATTAAACGCAAGTCCTAAATTTGCGATCCTGATTGGCTTAAAATCGAGTTGCGTTTAATTTTTTTAGTTGCGTTTAATCGCAACTTTTTTGCAAGAGGGCCCAGATATTTTATCATTCCTGATTTTTTATCTGTTTATAAGATATTATATTTTTTTTTTTTTTTTTTGGGGGGGGAATCAAGTGAAGTGATTCTAAAATTGGTATCCCCCTCAAAACAGTCTTTATTTGACGGTTCATAACGTGTAAATATTGAATATTGATGAAGGATAAGGAATTTAACTATACAATAGGTATAATAAAGTTATGCCTTATGTGTACGGAATGCATCATGCCTGAATGCATAATGTTTTAAAGAGAAGGTTGAATTCTTGGAAAAGTGAAAAATAATTGGTGAGCTTTCTCATTCCTTGTACATGTATGTCAGGTTGGAAGAACATCATAGTAGAAATGTCCCCTGAAAAGGATTGCTCTTCAAATGCCTTTTGTATTCGAAATATGATGAGAAATAGCGGAAGTTTTCGGGCCGAACATTCATGCCACATGTGTATTGTGTATGCAGTACCATATATTCATTTCTATTTGCCTGGCATGTGCTTTTCAGTGAGATTGGGTGGTCAATTCCTTATTTTGATGATTTCAGAACTTCACAGTATACGCCCAATTCTTATGCAGACATGGTCAACCATTCCCAACTGCTTTGAGACAGTTTCTTTCACAATGTAATGACATGACCAGAACTCAACATTCTTTTAACCCTTTCAGGACAGGAATTATTCAAGCACTAAATTGATCACATTTTGTTCTTCAAATTGGCAACAGTAATATTTATCTTTTAGTGTTACATGGTTCTAATAAGGTGTAATGTCTTTGAAAACAACATACATGGTTAGGAATTTTGTTGAAAAGTTTTAAAAATTGCCAATTTTGATAAAAAAATAATGATTTTGAAGCCTTCAATGTGTTGCCAATTTAAGGATTTTAAAGCTTATTTTCGTTTTTAAAATTTCTGGCATCAAACGCAATATGATCATGCAACAAAAATGGATATAGTGTGTGCAGAAATTTTTGCTCTTTCTGCTCATGCATCTGGTATATTTTTTAGAGCTCTGAATCAAAAGTTCTTGAGCCAAACCACAAAATGTGGTCAATTGTCTCGAAAGGGTTAAAGCTAATCTAGATTCATAGTACTGATAATTAAATTGCATTTCGAGAGATACTGGCCAAAAATAGTTCTGAATCCCTTAGTCATGCTGCAGGTTGCTTGGGACCAGAAAACTTGATGGAGAACATATTCATTGAAAAGCACTTGACTCACAGTTTGCACACAAACTCACTTGTGATGCACTTGGCTTGGGACAAGACTCCATTTTCCTCATCTTCTTTTCCTCATTACTCATCTATAATGCATTTTTCTATCAGAATCGTTTGGCATATACCATTAACCTGTTGACTACTGAATTATCTAATTTCCATTGGCTTAATACAGGGATCACCTGGGCCCTGTTTCATAAAACTTGTCATCAATGACAAGTTGCAATAACTGTTATAAGCTGCTGAAATCCTTCCATCTGATTGGCTGAGAGCAAATTTGTCGGTAAAAATCAGACAAGACACTTGAAACACCCCCTCGGCCCTGTTTCATAAAACTTGTCATCAATCACAAGTTGCAATAACTGTTATAAGCTACTGAAATCCTTGCATCTGATTGGCTGAGGGCAAATTTGACGGTAAAAATCACAGACAAGACACTTGATGAAACACCCCCTCGGCCCTGTTTCATAAAACTTGTCATCAATCACAAGTTGCAATAACTGTTATAAGCTGCTGAAATCCTTGCATCTGATTGGCTGAGAGCAAATTTGTCAGTAAAAATCACCGACAAGACACTTGATGAAAAATTTGTGGTCTTGAAAATTCAGTATAAGTTTCATTCGTTTCTGTGTGTACTGTAAAACCATAAACTTTCGCGAATTGTAAACGACAGCCATTTTCACAGCAAGAAACTTTCTTGTTTTTTCACAAATTTAGTATGATGTCAATTATGATTCAATGATTTCACAGCTTGAAATTTTCGCAAAATCTGAACCACTCACAAAATTCATGAACATTAAAAAATGCACGCGAAAATCTGTGGTTTTACAGTATTTATTTTCTGTCATTACCAGACCTCTAGATTACCCTAGAGAGTACAAGTATGTGCCTGATGCCTTTATTTTGTGCCTAATATCCTTGGTGGACGTGGATGTGATGAAGTGGATCACATGGTTAACGTTTGCATGGCCCTAATGTCCTTTGGCAAGACATTAATCCACATTTGCCACTCTCCACCCAGGTGTTGGAAATAGGTACCTTGTACCTTCCTTTTATGCTTTCGGTGTGTTAAAGCAGCTGGGCTAAAGCCAGTGAGGGTAATAGTAGTACTCTGAAGGTTGCTTTACCATACCTTGGAATGGATAGGTGCGCATATTAAATGGAGCTATACTATTTAGTATTTTGTTATGAGTTGTACACGTGTGGCTAATATGTCTAACATGTTTGAACTTTCACCTGATATCAAATGTTTTTGTTTTTTCAGAGTTGAAACCTGATGATACTGATGGAGGACCAGGAGATAAGAACAAGAAAGCTGGATGCTGCAATTGATCCTGTTTTCCCAAAGACTTCTTAATAATATGAACTCATAGAAACAACTCTCCTAACTGAGGGAAAAGACACAAGCAAGGGAGAGTACAGTGTGGTTCATCTTGCCAAGTTCGTTCTAGGGAGCTTTCAATTCTCACTCTGAATAACTTCTACTACGAGTCATTTGAGTGGGAAGACAACCACGGAACCTCGTCTGCTGTGTGAGTGGAAACACATTTTGATTCAACCGCTTATGTTATCAACATTGACTCAAAAATTTAATTCAAAATTGACGGACATACCAAATTACTATTTAAGAAAATCCTTTCAACCATCACAGTTATTATCCTACGTAGAAATGCATACGATAACATATTTAGAGACATCTAGCTACCGCCGTGTTGTTGCTTTCTTGATAACGTGAACAGACCAAATGCAGCTCGGTTTCTGCTATGGATAGACGGCCTTATGGCAGTGGAGCTGATGATGCTCTAATGTCTGAAATGTGATGTCACTCATCGCTGCACATGTTTCTCGCGATGAATCGAAAGCTTGCTATTTAAGCTAAAAAACGTACAGTAGAGCTGGGTTTCTTCCCCCTAAGAATCACCTATGAATGCGTTGTGTGTGCTGCTGAGAAGTCATGTCGTCAGAAACGACAAACTCGTTGAATATATTTTCTTGGAAGTTTGTGATATGAGTAAATTAACCGAAAATTTATCGTGGAAAATAATATTATGGCTTGTATCATCAAATGTTTTATTGCTTTCATCAGTGTGTGTGTGTGGCGGATAAGAAGCATTGGGATATTGATGGGGACTATTTCTAGCTTTGTTTGTTTGTTTGTTTGTTGTTTTTTGCACAATGGGGAACAACTTTACTGAAAGTGTATTTTTATGCCTTACATCTATCTACTCTATTTCTAAGATGGAGAGATATAAAAGGATTTTATCTCAGAATCTGTATTTGATGAGTAGGTTAGTTTCATATAGTACTGTAGGGCACTTGAGCTTTTGTAGTTTCTTGTAAATATATGTATCAGGTGATACCTTGTATGCATCAGGTGATACATTGTGTATGTGTCGGGTGATTCATTGCGTGTGTTGGGTGACCTAAGTATAAATTGATGAAAACGTGAGTCAAATCAAGTGTCATCACCATCATCAAACCTATTACAAGAAAGGCTTATTAGTATTATTTTAGAAAATTTCAGCTTGCTGGACAAGTTAAATTCTTATATTATGGTTTTCTTTAACTAGAAAGTTGTTTAACTCCATTCATGAAAAGCATCTTTTAATCAAATTAAAAAGAAAATTAATCTAATACTATGTGTAGATGGAAGAGAATTGCCAATATCGACTGACTCTCATCGGTCATATAGCATAAATTATAGACAGTTGGCATGATTTACATCACAATTTCAGTTGAGATTTAAATTGCATTGATTTCTTTAAAAGAATCACCGATTTGAATAAAAAACAAATAAATACCGGTACATATTAAGAAATGTTGTTGTTGAAAATAAATCAAATAAAATCGTGATTATTCTGGTATTTAAAATCAAATAAATCTTTTTTTTTTTTTTTATTATAACAAAGATCTTTTTTTCCAACCCTGATTATAGATGAGACTTGCAAACCACAGAAATGGTAGTGATTCAAGATATAGAGAATCAAAGTTCTTTTAAAAATGAAATCTGGAGCTAATAAGAGTACATTTGTAACATTTTGGTGACTCTCCTCAATCTATAAAATGTTGTTTACTTATGTTTGATGTTCATTTTGGCATTATGTCATGAGAAATTTCTTTTGTGCTTCATTCTTCTTTATAATGTTTCATGCACATACTTTATTTACTAGATTATAATCTTACTTTCACTATTTTATTGCCATACATTTACTTTTCTCTCTATTATAATATTTTCCTTCTCATTTATAAGCTGAGGCTTTAGTATGCACAACACAATACATGTACATGTAGTTCAATATTATTAGCACATGTAGTACAGAAATAATAGCAGTTTGAAAAGGAATTTTGAGTGCTTCATAGTTCTTTTCTTATTTCAATTTTAAATGACTTTACGTAGGATGAAATTCATTTGATTAAATTCTAACATTACCATAACCCTCGAGGTCTTTTCCATAGCCTGATTAAATAATGTGGTTTATCACTGATAGTTATGAGGAAGTTTATTTTAATTTTTAAAAGTTTTTCTGGAATGTAAACTACTATCCCGCCTTTTTTTTTTTTTTTTACTCTTTTAAAAACTTATATGCATTTTTTCGTTACAAGAACTCATGAATTCTTTATCTATTTCTCATATACACAAAATCAGGAAATATCTAATTTCTGCCACAGATATTTCATGTATCAATTTGTTCTTAATACTTTTGCTTTATATTCATTCTTTGTAAAATTCAGTGATAATCATTTGCTGTGGATTTCATTTGGGTGCTCATATCTGTTTGTAGCCTTTTTTAATGTCAGGTAGCTGCATACAGTTTGTTGGTGCAAAATGCAGCAGTCTTTGTATATCACATGAGTTCATTTCTTTGAATTTTTTCACGCAAGTATTAATATGCCAAACAGTCACCATTTATTCAATGTACGATAAAAGGGTAATGTAGATAAAATGCCTCACTCAAGGGCATAAGTGCTGTACCAGGGATTGAACCCATGATCTTTGCATTTCCAGTCAAGTGTTTTTAACCACTCAACCACACAACACCTCGTGTCTGATTTGAGAATGGGGAAAACAAATAATCTCTGTTTTTTTTTCTCATTTAACCTTAACTTTTTACAACTTCTCAGATTGCAAAAAAAATTCTTTATGATATGTTTTAAAATAATAATTTTTTTTTACAAGAATGTTGCTTTTTCTTCACCAGTATAAATGGGAATTTGAGAATTCAGTGGTAAACGGCACAGTATACGGCACAGAAGTGCCTGTGTAAATCATTGTCAATTATTTGAATATGCACTTGATTTTAATTAATATATTGTTATTAGGCATCAAATCAAAGCAAACTCCAGATCATTTCATTAAATCAAGTAAAATGTATCCTGTAGTAATACCAACATAATACGGTAGACCTCTTTACATGTTTTGCTTTAGCTTTGGTTTAACCCTTTCATGACAGGAATTATTTAAAGGCTAAATTGATCACATTTTGTTCTTCAAATTGGCAACAATAAAAATTTTCTTTTAATGCTACATGGTTCTGATAATATGTTATGTCTTTGAAAACATAACATACATGTTTAGGAACAGTGAACATTGACGAAATGTTGAAAAATTGCCAATTTTGATAAAAAACAATGATTTTGAGACTCTCAATGCATTGCCAATTTAAGGATTTTAAAGCTCATTCTCATTTCTTGGCATCAAATGCAAAATGGTCATGCAATGAAAAATGGACATGCAATGAAAAATGGACATAGTGTGCGCAGAATTATTTGCTCTTTCTGCTCATGCATCAGGTATATTTTTTAGAGCTCTGAATCAAAAAGTTATTGAGCCAACCACAAAATGTGGTCAATTGTCTTGAAAGGGTTAATTTGTACAAATTGGCAAGGAAAATATTTTTGTAGTTTAATCAACATTAGGTAAATTTCTCTACAAGCTTTGCTGTGGGTATGGTGTCATTTTTCCAAATTTTGCATGTAAAGTCCTGCGTGTTTTTTTCACTTGACAAATCACTTGCCATTTTCAAGCATTCCTATGATGTATTTATTTCTTTAAAATATGTTTTGTTTTCCTCACCAAGATTCTTTGAAGTTTTCTGTTTCAAATTTGAGTTTTCCTTTCAGCTGCAGCTTAGTGAAGCCACTGAGCATCCTTGCTTTATAATCCCAGCTACATGCAGAGTGTGATGTATTATGCAAATATAATCTTGTTTGGATGGTGGTGTGTCGGTTTTCACATTTATATACAAAAGTATGCTTTGTGATTTTTCTTTTTATTTTCTGAAATTATAAGTGATGGAGGGAAAGCTTGATTAGGGAAGGGTAATCTTGAGTTGTAAAAGAACACAGATGCTTGATTCCTTTGCTGTCTCCTACGAAACAAAGAAGAACAAAAGTGATGGTATGAGGCTCATTTTATGCCTGCTCTGTACGTTTCTGGTCATGTTATATCCCATCTTAGGTAGCTTAGCGAAACGCAATAGCGCATAAAGACACGCAAAAGACGCAAAGAGGAAAATTGCTAGTTTTGTCTGTGCTTCTAAAAAAGTAAAATTAGAATCAGACTTACCTGAATAAAAGTTTTCATATTATTTTGCTTAAAAGTGTTCAGAGAGGTAAATACTAATTTTACATTCTAATATTCTGGTTCTGCCTGTATGAAATAAAATTTTGATTATGAATAATTTTGTCATATGCGTCTTTCCCAACGTTTCGCTAAGCTACCTTATTATACTACAGTGAATAAAGTGTATACATTTTGTATCATCATTTAGCTAAGGTAACTAATGTATATTACAGTGCTCTTCCATACAGCTAGTTACTTGTAGCTACATTTGAAATATATTCATGTTTTCTTTACCCATACCGTGTTCTCTATTTATGGTTGAAATATTATTATCCATCTCATATGTTATGCTCTTCCATTTTTCTGCTGAAATCATTTTCGTTTTCTTGTTTGTTTCATTGGTTATAGTTAGGATGGTGACCCTTCTGTGATAATTGAAGATGTAGAGACTGGAGAGTAAGCCTAAGGTGATGATTCATTTTAATAAGCCTGATAGTCTACATGTAGATGTATATAATGTAGTATGATGAAGAGAATAATTTGCATTGTTATGGCAATTTGCACACTGATTGTTTAAATTATTCATCACTGTGCCATTTCATAATTTTTTTCCCAGCAATGAACAAATGCAAATAATATATATATTCTTTTTTGGGGGTAACATTTCCATTTTAATTATCCTTTATTGCAAAGAGCCCTAACTTTGAAATAATTTTTCTTCTTGCAAAAAACACTAGGGCTCTATACTACCCTGCCTTGTCAAAAGGAAGCAACTCTCATCTAAAATTTGTCAAAAATTAAAGGAAAGACGCCTTAAGAATTTTAGACAATAATGGTACATGGAGCATTTACTCATGAAGGCCTGGCCATGGTTTACATTGTAAGCAGAAACTTAATTATAGAATCTGTGTATTTTTAACAAGAAAAATATAAAATTTATGCAATTTCAGAGTTGCTTCCTTTTGTGAAAGTAGTGCAGTATACTGGTAAGACTTTCTCACAAAGCAATAATTTTGTGTTTTATCAGTTGTCTTGCTAGGGTTATTCTTAATCATTGATAACTCTGTTATTTTAATAACCCAATTCCCTCTGAAGATTTGCTCAAAAGAAAAAAAGAATGCTGCCAGGATGTATGTTTTAATAGTAATTATCAAATTGATCATTTGAATGTATAATGATCATTTACTTATTCCACTAACAATGATGCAGTGTACTTAATAATGTTCCCTTTATCTGCTATTCAGAGCTAGATATATTGCTCATATCTAGAGGAATATAGATGATATCGTGATTGTATTTTAAGAAATATTTTTTTATAGCCTTTCCTATCAGGATTCAGTCAGGTCTTTGTAAATTTAATACCTCATTTACTTTCACTATCGTTTTCTCATTAAAGATAATTTCCCCTCCTTGATATTAACTCTCCTTCCTTTTTAAAGGTATTTATAGACTTCCTTGTGCTATTTATGTATGATGTAATGACATTGTAAATGCCACTTAAAAAGTACATATACTAGTGTTGGCTAATGTTGTTTATGTTTAACCCTTTCGAGACAATTGACCATATTTTGTGGTTTGGCTCAATAACTTATGATTTCGGTGCTCTAAAAAATATACCAGATGCAGGAGTAGAAAGAGCAAAAATTTCTGCACACACTACATATCCATTTTTGTTGCATGACCATATTGCGTTTCATGCCAGGAATTTGAAAAATAAGGATAAGCTTTAAATTCCTCAAATTGGCAACATATTGAGAGGTTCAAAATCATTGTTTTTTTAAAAATCAAAATTGGCAATTTTCAAAACTTTCTTGACAAAATCCCTAACCATGTATATTGTTTTCAAAGACATTACAGCTAATTAGAATCAAGTAGCACTAAAAGAAAAATATTATTGTTGCCAGTTTGAAGAACAAAATGTGATCAAATTAGCCCTTAAATAATCCAGTCATGAAAGGGTTAAAGGGCTGGTCACATTTGTCCGATAATGACGACGATAATGAACTCGATAACGAGATTTTCAATTGAAGATACATGTACATGTACACCATAATATGGTGTGTAATATGCGTATGAGTATCCTCGTGTCTGTTGATAATATGGCAGCTCTAGGGTGAGTGTACCTCTGATGAAAAGTCTCGTTATCCTTATCGTTATCAAACAAATCGGACCAGCTCTTGAAAATATAGACCTAGGAACTCTAAAGCATTCACTATTGATTTTTTCTTGTCTGCTTTAATGGAGCCTAAAGAGTGTTAACTCTGTGTACAAATGTAAAACCTTCTGACTCTTGACAGACACATAATGGCATCTAGAAAGAGTCCTTGTGCCTCTTGAGAAACAAGAAAAAGTTTGATGAAAGAAATCATCTGATGTATACTTCTATTTAAACATACCCTTTTTTGATCAGAACTTAATGTTAATAAGTAAATATAATGCAAACAGTAATTCCATTTTTTTTGTTTTGTTTTTTGTTTTTTTGTTGCTTCATGCAGGGTGAAACTGACTTCTTTTTCCCACTGATTCAGCAATTTAAAGATATTATTTAACACAATGCAGATTGTCCCCATGTACATGTATGTATGAGAATCATCATCTCCATGTCTTACCCCCAAGGCTGCAATTCATAAGAATCAACAACTGCTTCACGTTCCACCCTTGACGGGGAACCATTTTCATTTCTATTATGATTCTGAACACTATTTTCTGCGTTTTTACCCTTTTTTCCCTGGTTGTTGATATGATACGTAAAAAAATTGTATGCGTTATATATCATTTTGTGTGACATACGTTAATGCATGCACAATCTCAATAATGAAGAAATGTACTTTTTGAACATCTTGAATTATATACCAAGTACTTTGAAGTTAAGAGATACCTATTAAATTTCTTTTCAGGAAATATTTGAAGAATTTGTTTGATATATCAGTATATTTTAAGAGCATATTTATATGATTGTAAATACAGAAAAAAAATACATATACATAATTAGACTGAAGTAATTTCATGAGTGGTTTAAACTGGGGGAAATGTTCTGGTTATTGGTGCATTAACATGTGTCATTTTATTCTTTAGTATTTTTCTCTGTTAGTACTAGAAAAAAATGCAGTTAATTTTTTCTGTACTGCCAGTACTTCAAGAATAGTCTTTTTCAAATGTAGGTTGGAGTTGTGGAGTTTGCAACTTCAAAAATATACTCTGAGTTTGTATGTCTAGTGGGCCATTCTTTGTAAAGTGAAACAAATGGTCACACACATCTAATTTTGCCTCATTGCTGGAAAATCTTATTACATTTTATTGATTTTTTGATATCACCAGTTTCTTACATAAAAAATATTTCATTTTCTTTGACAAGAATAAGTCACTTCCCAACTATATGTTTTTACAGAGACATTTAAAAACGCCCTTTTATGAGTGGTCACACACGTGACCGATCCAATTTTCACCTCTGAAAGAAAAGAATGTTCGCTCATTTATGGAAAATTGCTTTCATATTGTTCAGAGCAATTCCATCATACAGCAATGAAAAGTGGAAACTTGCACTCCAGGGGAAATACAAGAAAAGTAGGTTTAAATACCAACAAGTAAGACCCTTTTTCATGCAAGGTCACACACGTGACCGTGACCATGACCTTAGGTTGATCTCTGAAAGAAAATGATGTACTCTCAATTAAATTTATTACCCCTCCATCTGTTGGGGGTAAGATTGTTATTCAAAATATCCAAAATGAGAGACTTCTACTACAAGACAAATACGGAAAAATTAGGTTTAAATGAACTATTTTTCAGGATTTTGGTCACACACGTGACAGAGAATGACCCTAGTATTGAAATAACAAAGAAAGTACCATATATACCATACAAGATGCTTAGATATATAAAATTTATCATGCTCATAAGATAGTTTTTTTGTAACTGAATAAAAGGAACTATTACATAAGTCATTATTTTTGTGTCTTTTCTTAGTTTCATTAGTGAATTATTTCAAACCTAGTGACTTCATTGATTACATAGTGTTATCATTTCAAACTCAAGTGAAGGAAGTTAGGATTCATCAATTCACAGTCAGTATTTGTTGTTTAAAGGGATTCGGTAACTACATGTATGTGGAGGCTTGATTTGATAAATTGTTGAATTTTGATATCTGTCGTGTATAATGATTTTCAGAAGGATAAATAGCCAGGCATAGAAAGGTTTTCAAATACATAATGCTATTATTAAGATATCTATGACTGAATACTCCCATTTACGAAAGCGTATGACCATACACTTTAGTTTAACACCGAGTCTATGGGGGAAAATAAGTCTGGCATTTCCGTCACTTGCATATGTTTACTTTTGTGAAATACATGATGATTTTGAAGTGCTTTTTTTCCCCCTGGGCTTCATTTTTACACCATATTACATGCACTGATAGCATGTAAGGCCAGGCAGCTCAAATTTTATCAAGCCTCTACAAAGTTACCAAATCACTTTAATGTATTCAGATAGTTGGCTATTGAAGAGAACACAGTAGAAACTCATTTTGGTTGACTTCAGCCTTGTTCACACTATGCTGTGGGGAAACCGCCGTGGTAAACTGCCGAGGAAAAGTAAGGGGTAAAGGGCCTATCTCATTGAGGGAGACGTCGTGCGACTGCCACGACTGATCAGTTGCGGCGACTTGGGAGACCAAAAAACTCAAAATCTAAAGGGGTTATCTCATTGGACTGGAGACTAGATGGCGACCTGGTGGCGACGTCTTCGCGACGTCTCCTGGAGACTAGCCGGGTCTCCGGGGAGTCGCAGAAAATTCAAACATGTTTAATTTTTTTGGAGACTTTTTCCAGTCTCCAGCAGGTCTCGGAAATGTCTCCGCGACGTTGACGCAACGTCACTACAACATCTCCTCCGTCTCCTTGGCCTCCAGCAGGTCTCGGAAACATCGCGGAAACGTCACGGAGACGTGACAGAGACGTCTCCCAAGTCGCGAACAAAATTAGTCTCTGCGACGTCGCCACAACTGATGGAGATGTCACGGAGACGTCTCCAAGACCTGCTGGAGACTGGAAAAAGTCTCCAAAAAAATCAAACATGTTTGAATTTCCCGCGACTCCCTGGAGACCCGGCTAGTCTCCAGGAGACGTCGCAAAGACGTCGCGGAGACATCTCCGCAACCAGACTCGAGTCGCCACCAGGTCGCCACCTAGTCTCCAGGCCAATGAGATACCCCCTTAACTGCACTTCACTTTTCACATACAGCTAAGCGAGTATGCATAGGATCTTTGTTACTCGCAGCTATTTCTTTTTCACCCCCCCCCCCTCCCCCCACTTGCCTTCACTTACACGTAAAAAAATAAACCGACACGGTTAACCTAATCATGTGTGAACGAGCCGTAAGTGATAAATTTTGCATCAATCTTCTTTAAACTCTTACAAAATGCATATCAAAATGTGAGAATTGGCATCACATGAAAACCGATTATTTTACATTAAAATCTACCACATTACAATTTTATGGAACAGCAACTATGAAGATTTACACAGGAGACAAAAGAAAAAGAAATGACAAATCGGGTAAAATTGTAATAAATCATTTATCAACCTGAAAATAGTACATAACAAATTCAAGTGGCTTGTATAGATTATAGAATAATCTGATTTGACCTTTAGAAACAAGTCTTGTACAGCAACAGCACTGGTGTCTTTGTAAAGCAATAAAAAATGTCACATCTGCTAGGTTTATGGTAACAATGCATCAAATTCTTTACAACACACATCGACATGAAGCTATAAAAAAAATCACTTAAATTTAAACAAAATTAAAGTGAATGGATGAATTTCATACAGAATGAAAACATACATGTACAAATATCAGCTATAATACCTCTGTGATAATCCCAATATAAAACACCAAAGTGTACTTGCTGCCAAATAGGAGTTGAAAACATTTATGGTTACAGGGTATGCCTAGCCCAAAAGGTCAGGCAAGGCCACTTTTGTAATATGCTATGGGATGTTTCTATCAAATAACACAGCAATTACATGTACAAGTATGGCTTCTATGTGGAAGTTATGGGGTTTATGTACAGTAGTGCTCACTGCTTGCTACAGTGGGAATTTTAAAAAAGTTTTAAAACAATTTTACCATTAAAGCCAGCCCTATCCTCTGCCAAGGAACATACATGAAACTATGAAGCCTTAGAAAGCAGTTACCTGGAAATTACATGGCCTTATGTGGCAGATACAGACTTTAAAAAAAAAAAAAAATAAGGGTCTTGTGTGGCTATCATCTGGAGTTTCTGGAGCTACTGGAGCTATCACATTTTGTTCTTCAAATTGGCAACAATATTTTTCTTTTAGTGCTACATGGTTCTAGATGTAATGTCTTGAAAACAAAATATACATGGTTAGGAACTTTGTCGAAAAGTTGAAAAATATTGCTAATTTCAATAAATAAAAAAAAAATGATTTTGAACCTCTCAATGTGTTAATTTAAGGACTTTAAAGCTTATTCTCCTTTTTAAAATTCCTGGCATCAATGCAATGTGGTCATGCAACAAAATTGGATACAGTGTGTGCAGAAATTTTTGCTCTTTCCACTCAAGCATCTGGTATATTTTTTAGGGCTCTAAATCAAAAGTTCTTGAGTCAAACCAAAAAATGTGGTCAATTATCTAGAAAGGGTAAACAAATTAATTAAAGCAATATTTTTCTTCAAAAATTGGCCCAACATGGCCCTTATGGCTAGACTTTACATGTACATTAAGTATGACCAGTCCATTACCTTTCATTTTCTTCCTTTGTAGCCTGCAATTCTTCACAAAGAAAACAAAAGTGGTTTGAATACCATGGAATGTCCACATAAATAACACACACCTTGTATAAGAAGTTGATTGAAAAAAAATTATGAATGCGATTAAACAGATTTAAGAGAAGAGCAGATTTCTTAAAGGCAGAAAGGGCAGTTTATGCAACAGACTGTTCTATCTACTTTGTTTTAAAGAAAAGAAGCATTTAAGAATGTTGCTTCAGTAGCTCAACAACCTGCTCACAATGATTATTCAGATTTATTTCAATCTGCAAATGAAGTAGTATTTCATGAAATCCTAATGCTCGCACTCTGGCAATTCCATTACAAAATATAAATCTATAAAATGAAAAAAATCAGTGGCAATAATGTACAAATCCAAAGTACAATATCTATTGCAAAATACCTGTACATTTGACTTCCATCATTCAAAAACATTTTGAAAAATATGTTGACAATATGATATAAAGCGAGTTGTACACATTACAGTAACAAACATATTACCCTTTACAAATGTATGATTACATTTCAAAATATGGAGGTAACCATAACCGGCAAATATATGAGACAATACCATGAGTGACTACAATTCCAAATTCTACAAAGAACAACATATCTTTGATTTATCATTTTTATTCTCCCTTTAATATCAACATAATAAATTCACTGATCGGTACAAATCAATTAAGAGTAATAACAAAAGTACTGGTCACTGAGAAGCAATAAACTTTAATTCACTGGCTAACTGATAAACTGTCATGGCTTGCAGTTATTAATATGGCAATTTCATTCTAATGATTTCTTGTTAGGCAGTTATGAGAGAAAAACTCTTCGATTATTATTGATATCAGACACATCGTATGTAAAATTCCACTATACAATCTTCACTCCTACATGAATGATATACTACAACGAAAGTTACAATGCATGAATACAAGTTAAACAGCAATGATGAGAGACAACATTTAACCAATTTTCTTATGCAAGATGTGTTGCGTAGCAATGTTACCTGTACTAACAGATATAAGGTAGCATACTTCCAAAGCAAAAACTAAGAACATTTTGAAGCAAAAATGAGGATATATATATATGTAATATATCTTGTATGCTTTTTACAGTGTTCAGAAAAAGAGAGGAGCCTTGGGTTGATTACAAAAATGAGGTGGTCAAAAAGATGGGAATCATTTCTCCAAAAATAGGAATGGCTGGCAGCCATGCATTAATACTTGTATTCAGAGATCCATGGTACTGTCCTACTTTGACAAAAGGAAGCAACTCCTAAACTGCACAAATTTCATATTTTTCTTATTAAAAATACATAGAAACTTTTGCACACAGTTGCATGAAGATTCTTCTTACAATGAAATAGGTGGACATGTGTTCCTGAGTAAATGCTCAGTATACATGTACTCTTACTGTCCAAACTTAATACTTATTTAAGTGTTTTCCGGTGCCTTGGCTCTTGTTCTTGACCCTGAGACCTAATATGAAATGGACGTAATCAT
The DNA here is from genome assembly GCA_025618425.1 of Heliocidaris tuberculata. NCBI lineage: Eukaryota > Metazoa > Echinodermata > Echinoidea > Camarodonta > Echinometridae > Heliocidaris > Heliocidaris tuberculata. Next base: position 23,353,192 of record CM046840.1, read on the forward strand.
AAGTTTTCTTCCCAATCTTGGTCTCAGGACCCACGGCCTGGTCTCCACTACAACACTGGTTGTCCCCCATTAATTTCAGATGACAGTTTGTCACTTTTTTTCTTTTTGTCAAAGCAGAACAGTATCACATTCCTAAGAGAGCAATTATAATTACTACATATAACTAATCCCAAGTCTTTCATGATGGACACATTTCATCCAGAACTTTAACAGAATTTGTCTATGGGTGCCTCATACACTGTAGATGAACTTAGATAAGACTTCAATACTCTAGTAATGATTCCAGTCATCCAAACATAATCATGGCACAGACGTATAGGTTTTTGACAAAGCTGCATACAGAAAAAAAGAAGATCTTTTCCATTCGTTCATCAGCTCCCACTGTTAAAAAGTAAAACCCATTTTTAACTTCTATTTGATACATGAAATCTATGAAACACTACATTATCCAATATCACTGGATCTCCACCAACACAGAATGAGCTATAAAGATTTGTATCCATTACACTGAAAGACAGGCTTTTCTAATACACATAATCAACCACACCAATTGGATAAGAAACCTTCCACAGAAACATTTTCATACTTGAAAGAGCAGGAGTATTGCCACATATTCGAGCATACCCAAGTTGACACCAATAATACTAGATATATTAAAGCATACTAGAGAGAATAATACCTCCATTTGTCATATTTCCTCAATTCCAAAGCTTATAAAAATGATAAAGTGCAGTATTTCTGTTGATTCGGCATTTGCTCTAGGCTTCATTTCATCAAAGATTAAGAGTAAAAGACTTTACTTGCAAATGGATTTCAGGTCTTCTAGATTAGGTCCACAGGCGGATCCAAGGGGGAGGGGGGGGGGGGGGGGAGGGGCTTGTCAAAAAAAAAGAAAAGAAAAAAAAAAAAGACACCTAAAATGCTCATCTTTTTTTTCTTTTTTTTTTGCCTGTCAAGAAAATTTTGGAATAAAAAGACCCCCAAAATGCTGATGACCCCACCTTTAGTCTTAACCTATCAAAATCATTGAAGCGTCTCTAAATCCATGTATTGCCTTTCAACTTATCTCTACAGCCTTCATCTATAAAGAGCAGACTGTTCCACCACATTTTGATAAAACTCCACCTATTTCAGTTCTCATATCCCACAAAATTCTCTCTTATTCAGCTCACTGAAACTCATTACATGCCAATTCCATATACAGACAAAAGGCCAGCAATAATTTGGTTCACTCACGAACTACTAAGCAAACTTCAAACCCTCAACAAGGCTGAATCAAATCATCTCCTAAATTCCCATTCTTGTTATGTACAATGATAATCAGACATAAGTGTTTGTAACAATGATATCCCAAGAACAATTGCATTTAAAAGCTGCAACACTGATATATCTCCTTTCTAGATTACTGGCTGTGTAAATTATTGCACCATGTTCATGAATTACATGATATATTAGAAATATTACCTGCTATTGGCACAAGAGCGTCAGTGGCACAAAGTATATGTTCACTAATTCAAACAACAAACCTTGTTTATAAATACATAGCTATTCAAGACCGTAAAACCAAATGCGATGAGATTTCCAATTCTAAAATGCAGCAGAGCTATTCAAACCAAATATATTCCCCTACAATATTTCAATTACAAGTTCCCAAAAGATTATATCATAATTCATGTGCCTGTGATTATATCTAAACTTTTAGAATTAAAGCAAAATTTCTTTTTAAATTTCAAATTTAAATTTAATTTCCAATTTCAAAATTACTTATATTGCGCCATGTTTCTCCCAGATTTGATAGCTACATCCCTAATCTTCATCCATCTCATCTAGAGCTACAGTTCAATTTCAATCTCCAATTTTTATTATCAAGCTTCAATTCATTTTCAATTTCAAATTCAATGTGATAGCTACATCTCTAATCTTCATCCATCTCATCCAAAGCAAAATCTTTAAATTTCAACTTTCAATTCATTTTCATTTACAATTTAACAATTGGTCCATCCTTCTCCATGATTAGACAGCTCCATCTTTAATCTTAATCCATTCCATCAAAAACTACATTTTAATTTCAATCTTCAATTTCAATTATCAATTTTCAATTCGTTTTCCATTTCAATTCAATAATTGGTCCATCTTCTGCATGACTTGACAGCTCCATCTTTAATCTTCATCCATTTCATCCAAAGCTAAATTTCAAGTTCATTTCATTTTAATTTTTCCATTATAGTCTAAAAATAACCAGACTGCTCCATAGTTCTCCATGATTCAATATTAATGTCACCTCTCTAATCTTCATCCATCTCATCCACATCTTCCAGTTCATCACTGAGCATACCGTTCTTCTCGTTGGAGGCCGTCCCAGCAGCTCCTCCACCGGAGCTGAGCTGCCTCAGTACCAGCCTCTTATAGACCCCGCCCTTGTCGAGGAGCTCATCGTGGGTACCCTTCTCCACAATCTTACCCTTGCTAATCACGATCACCTGATTGAATGAAGGGAAGGATGCAGTGATTAACCACACATTATGACATTGCTTTGTAATACTGAGGCATGACTGCCCAAAAAGTGGTTTAGACTTTTGATTTACTTTGGGAAGCCGCAAGGGGAAATATGCAAAAATACCACTGAACTCAAATACAGCAAAAATGTAGAACAAATATTTTTTGGTTTTTTTGCATGTATGAATTTTATATGTTAGGGAATAATGTCTTTGGTCACATTTAAATTTAAAAATAAAAGCAACAACCTTTTCCATTACCATTTCCTCTTGTTTTCTGGCCTTTCCCACCTTTTTAGCATCTATATCAAAGTGGTGGTCTAGATAACTGCTTCGATTTTAATCATCTTCATAAGATACAGATCTGAGCGATCTGAGGCCTGTATCTAGGCAATGGGGACAGTGTATGCATTAAGCCACTGAATACTGAATTCTCTCATTCCCATAGGCTTAATACAGGGGCCACCCAGTTTCCTGCATATCAATCAGAATATCATACTACTATTATTACAAGTAAATAGGATCGGGCCCATGAGAGAATCCTGTGGGACTCCACTATGCGACATAAACTTTGTGCCAAAGTACCGACCTGAGAAGCATGCTTGACCGTAGAGAGTCTATGAGCGATGACTAAGACTGTCCTCCCTACCATGGCCCTGTCTATAGCTTCCTGTACTAGATGTTCACTCTCTGCATCCAAGGCACTTGTTGCCTAGAAAACAGAGGATAAAACACACATAGTAATCACATTAATGACAATGAAAGTTATGGATTTCAGAGATAATTACATGCAAGAACAACTTATCTGAAGTCACTGATGTAAGTTCCCATTAACTTCATATTCATGACAAAGATTGTTATCAATTTCATACACAAGAATAACTCATCTGAAGCCACTGAACAGATGTAAATGTTCATTGATTGCACAATATATGGTAAAGGTGTCGTAGTCAAGTGGTTTAAACACTCGACTGGAGATATGGAATGCATTCACTGCTGTCCTGAAAAGACCTGAATCATAAGGCCAATCAAGATCATTGCTGCATGCACATATTGTCCAAAAGGCTAATCATTAACCAATCAGAACCATTTCAACTTTGCAATTGACTGCAAACCTTTGTGTTATGGGGCCCAGAAATTTGCTTGATGGCATGCACACATACTAAGGCCCTTTTGCCAGCCACACGACTATATAATGCTCCCAGACGTGAGAGACTGAATGGTGTGATTTGGTTGAAAATTAGGAATAGTCAACAAGGGTACTTTGTATGCCTTATCAAAATATAGAATCGACTATACAAAGAATGGACACTGAACTTCCCCATATAATTCCCTGCATCTCCATGTGTAGTTTAAATGACATGGTGATAGAAAGTGCAACACAACACACATTGTCTTCTGCATTGCAATTTTATTGAAAGAGTTCCATCCTTAAAGTTCCTTTCAATAATGGACAAACATTCAAATAAAGACTAAATATGTAATATATCATTGATTCTGCAAGGTATTGTCATCAACCACTAAGTCAATAACTACACCCCTTGTATACATTTAATCTCCTTTAAATCCAAGGAATGCCTTGAAGACCAGGTGAAGGCATCTCTGGACAACATCCTCAAGGAAATTAAGCCATTTGGTACCAGGTATTGGCCTGCTATCTCAGTAGATACCTCCTGAAGCATTGGGACAGTGTACTAAAGTGTTACAAGCTTTAATCACATAGGATTTGATTAATAATGATCAGCTAAGTCAATGAATCACCAAGGGTATGAATAATTTTGAACATCACCAAATTTGGATAACTGACTTTTTCTATTGTTATGCAAATGATGTGAAACCAGAAACAGCATTCATTTGTAGAGGATAACTAAATGTATTCAAGTGATGTGCAAGTAAATCCAGTTTCCCTTTCATTTTTGCGAAAAATGCAAACATCTCCAATTTTCCAAGGGGTATGAATAATTTTGAGGATGACTGTATATAGTACCAAATTATCATTTATCAATTTGATAAATGCACCTTTGAAGTCTACAGATAAGAGGAAAGTCACCCTTGGTGTTTTCATTGATTTTAAGAAGCTTTCGACACCATTAATCATAATATACTTCTAGGTAAACTCTCCAATTACGGCATTCGAGGGTTACCACTTGAATGGTTTCAAAACTATCTTAGTAACAGATTTCAGTTTGTTCAATGTTGTCAAACATTATCCAAAAGGAGATAAAATGTGGTGTTCCACAAGGATCAGTACTAGGGCCAACTTCATGTTTGATCTACATAAATGATTTTCCTTCAGTAGAACTGAGTACTTCAATTTTTGGCTGTTTGCCGATGATTTGAACCTTTTCCATACTTTTCCAGCTGACCAGGTCGAAATTGATGCGGATGATGTGAATGACAACATACAGAAGATACAAAACTGCTGCATAGCCCATAAACTTATAATAAACTCAATGAAAACTAATTTCATGCTAATATGTAGCAGGAGGAAAAAAAAAGGTATGAATGGTAAACCGAAAATGACTGGTGAGGAAATCAAAGAAGTTGATGTTGCCACTTTTGTTGGTATCAACATTGATAAACATCTGTCTTGGAATAATCACATTCGAAAAGTGCATAAGAAAGAAAGTTCAAATGATATTTAGGTCGCAACATTTTGTACCCAGGCGCACTTTAATACTGCTATATAAAGCCTTTATACAACCACACATTACTTACGGATTAGAAGTGTGGGGAAGCACTTATAAGACTAGCCTAAGAAACATATTGTATTCACAGAAAATGGCGGTCTGTGCTATAACATTTAGTGAATGGAGAACTCATACGATTCCCCCCGTTTCAAAGTTTGCGAATCCTTAATGTATATGATTTGCATGATTTGTCAATTTCTACTTTCATGTTTGATTTGTATAACAACTTGCCTCATACTTGAGTAAATTACTGTGACATTATACAGCATAGGTACTCCACGAGGCAAATGGAAAGTGGACAACTGCGTCTACCAAAATTCAGAATGATGCAAGGTCAATTTTCATTGTCTTTCATTGGTAGTGAATTTTGGAATAGATTACTTTTTAAAATCAGATTAACCAGGTCTAGAAGTAGGTTTCGGAATTCTGTTACAACACACTTACTGAGTAAATCATATATGAAAATACCCATGCAAATAATCTGTATAAGTACAAGAAATGGATTTAACATCATTACTTTCTACTTTTTGTACTTCATTGTTAACTATTATTATTTTTAATTTTGGGAATAACTGAACTTTACCGAAATCCTTTTTTTTTTTTTTGTTGTTGTGGGTCAGGCTCGACTAACACATATATTATCTGGCCCCTTTTACCTATCAATACTTTTCTTCCTTTATATGTAAATATCAGTGTATAAAAAATGTATTGTACTTAAATGTTGGTGGTGGTAATAAATAAATCAATCAATCATATAAGAAACTTGTGAATTTTTGAAGTTGCAATCAATCAAATACAAACTAGCAACTCCGTAACGTATCTTGCCAGCTCCTCTCCCATTAGCTCAGTACAGAAAATTTCATAAATTTTCATTTTCTCAGTTTCTGATGAAGGCATAAGTTTGTTTCATGCAGGTTTTGTGTAAAAACATATGAGCAATGAGTGTATCTAAGGTGTAGGTATGACTGAATATATTCTTAAGAGAAAATGGAAATTAATGATTTTGAGGTACAGGGCTGCCTTGGGCTACAGCGATGACTAAGACTGTCCTGCCTACCATGGCTCTGTCTATACCTTCCTGTACTAGATGTTCACTCTTTGCATCCAAGGCACTTGTTGCCTAGACAACAGAGGATACAACACACATAGTAATCACATTAATGACAATGATAGTTATGGATTTCAGAAATAATCACACGCAAGAACAAGTTATCTGAAGTCACTGATGTCAATTTTCATTAACTTTATATTCATGACAAAGATTGTAATCGATTTCACAGATAATCATACACAAGAATGACTCATCTGAAGCCCCTGAACAGATGTAAATGTTTATCAATTGCACAATATATGGTAAAGGTGCCATAGTCAAGCGGTTTAAACACTCGACTGGAGATATGGAATGCACTCACTGCTGTCTTGAAAAGACCTGAATCTGGAGTTCCAGGGATGTTAAGCTTCAAGTCCAATCACACCGAGAACCCATTGATCTTACCTCATCTAGCAGTAGTATAGTTGGATCCATAATGAGAGCTCTAGCAATGGCCAGTCTTTGTTTCTGCCCCCCTGACAGCATTATGCCTCTCTCACCCACCAGGGTGTCGTAGCCCTCCTCAAACCCCGTCACGAAGTCATGGGCATTGGCCATCTTTGCTGCTTCATAGATCTGTTGGGGAGGAAGAGGATTGCAGTGGAATTAGATAAAAGGACAAAACTACATAGACTGCTTTTCAAAATAGAGTATAACCTGCAAGAATCATGAATCAAATAAAGATTAGCCTAAGTCTCCTAAAATATATTTTCATGTATTAGGGACTCTTTTTTTGTTGTTGTTACTACTGTACATAATTCTTGAGTAGATTGGATTGGATTCGATCAAACAAAAATTGCTCTAAAAGTAAGGAGGATCAATATTGATATATGTGTGAACAGCTTTCATGTAGTGGAAATGGTTTGTACTAGAAATATCAAACCTTCTTTATTACAGATTGCTTTGCAGTTTCACTTCCCAGATCTACTCATGAATTTTAAAACAAAGAAACAGAGCATTAATGTCATGTGGTACACTATTCCTTCACCAGACAAGAGCCATTCTCTACAAGCATCTTCTTTCTTTAATCTCAGGAGAGGCAAGTTGGGTTGCAGGGTAGCACATCTGCCTATCAAAGCAAAGATAGGGGGTTCAAAGCCATCTTGGAAAGATGACTGCATCCTTCCTCTTGTTCTAATGCATCCCTCCCATGCCAGACCTTGAGCCCTGGGTACACATGCAAATCCCAAATCAAGTCATATTGGTTAATATTACTTTTCCTATCCAAGGAACAAGTGATTGCCAATAAATTGTATTTTCCATAGAGACAATCCTTTATCTCACCTCATCATCTGTAGCGTTCCTGCCATACGATATGTTATCTCTGATGGAACAGGCAAAGAGAACTGGCTCCTGACTCACTAGCGAGATCCTTTGTCTAAACCATCTGGGATCAAGGCTTGCTAGATCAACACCACCTAGAAACCAATGATATACGATTTGTTATCTCTGAGTGAACAGGCAAAGAGAACTGGCTCCTGACTCACTAGCGAGATCCTTTGTCTAAACCATTTGGAATTAAGGCTTGCTAGATTAACACAACCTAAAAACCAATGGAATAACCAAAGTCTAATGTTTGTCATCATCTTCAAAAGTAATTTCGAGTTCTAAAAAAAACAAGATGAATGCGACTGTGTCCCCTATATGCCTCCTCCTAAATTCTGTTAAGTTCATGACTCAAACTGTTCTTGAAATATTGTAATAACCAGAAAACAAAGCCTACAATTCCATTTTAATTGACCTCTTTTACCTTTCACCTTACAAACCAAAAGCCCAATCACTTTATCTCCTTCTAGTCATGTATACAAAAAAGTGATATGGTGATACCCAAATAAATCTTTAATTTCATGCATACTGACCCCTATGACCTTTGGCCTTTGACTACATGTATGTAAACAAAAATCTAATTAGTTCGTCACAATATGGTGATGCATATTAGTACAAAGTTCAAAGTTTATAGCTCAAATTGTTCAAGAGATATTGCCATAAGGAGGCTAAAAACTTGAAATTTGATGGTAAATAACCTCTGTGAATTTCAACCTTTGACCTACTTACCCCATAATCTTATCAGTTTGTCTTACTGCAGCGATGCATACTAGCAACCAGTTTGAAGTTCATACCCCAGATGATTCTTGAAATATGTTAACGAACCTAAGACCTGAAATTTTGGAAATTGTCCTCTGTGACCTTTGACCTAAGTACCCCCAAATCTAATCAGATCGTCTTCCCATGGTTATACATACTATCACCAAGTTTGAGGTTTATATCTCAATTGGTTCTTGATATATTGCATTAATGAGGCTAAAATTTGCAATTAGGAAAGAATCGTGAAGCTTGAGCATGCTACCAATGATCTCCAACAGTATTCCAGGCGTTCTTCGCTTCGTATCTTCGGTATCAAGGAAAAACCAAAAACTCTACGTCAGAACATATAAACACCCGAAGGTGTTAGCAGCGTGGACCCATGATGGAAGGATTATAGCCTCGGTTCAAGCTACAAATGGAAAATCTACCTCCAAAGTAATACACTCGTATGCGGACCTTGGAGCCCTATGATGTGTCATGTGAGATATATTATATGTATGTATTCTTGACATTCTGGTGAACTAAATTGTTTCCCTGGAGTGTGAACTTTCGAACACTTTTTTTTTTCAATAACTTGAACTGAACTTTTATATGTAATTTTGTAATTTCTTATCTCATGCATGTTTAGTGTATATTGTATGTAATGTCAGCTACTCAGTTTTGTTTTATGTAAGAGGCAAATTTTCAGAAGTAATAATGAAAATCATGGATGCATTTGTACAGATCCAGTTTATGAAACTATGAGGGCAATACAGAGTGATTTTGTTAATGATACACAGTATGTATTTCCTCAAGACTATGATAATACTATTGTTAATAATATTCGCAATTTTAAAAATGTTTTATCTGTACTTCATTTCAACTGCAGAAGCCTAAAAAGAAATTTTGACAATTTCATATGTACTCTTTCTTCGTTTCATCACCCCTTTCCTATTATTGCATTGTCAGAAACTTGGCTCGGTGGTGATGAATCTTTGAATTTAGATGGCTACATTTTTATTGGTCAAGGTAGAAACAATAAACGTGGTGGTGGTGTGGGTTTCTTTATAAAAGATACAATCAAATTTAGAAGGCGAACTGATTTGGATGTTTTCAGTGATGTTGTTGAAATGTTATTTATTGAATTAGATAGTAAACATCAAAAAGCCATTTTTGCCATTATATACAGACCACCTAACCAAGTTGTATCTGAATTTTTGAACATTTTTGAGACATCTCTGCTGAAAATAACAAGTGAAAGCAAGGAGTGTCTATTGATTGGTGATTACAATATAGACTTACTGCATGCTACTGTTTCAGCAAATACTAATAAATTCATAGATTTACTGATGACTCATTCTTTTACACCTTTTATACTAAAACCAACAAGATTCTCGAGGACATCGGCAACTCTTATTGACAATATATTTTCAAACAGACCTGAAAATTATGTGAGTGCAGGTATCATGCTTACCGACGTTGGTGATCACCTTTCTGTTTTTACATGTATTAAGTGTGCGGTGGATTTTAATGAACCTAAATCTGTCACCAAGCGTCTCATAAATGATAATAACATTGCCAAATTTTGTGAAATGTTAACTGAAATAGATTGGGACATGCATTTGCATGATACTAACGTTGATACTCGATTTGACTGCTTCATGCATGTTTTAAATGATATTTACGATAAATGTTTTCCACTTGTAAATGTTCATATTAAGAAGAAGTTTATCTCTAAGCCTTGGTTTACCTTTGAACTTAAGAAATTATGTAAAAAGAAAAATTTGATGTATCGGAAATATATTAAAAATCCAAGCATCTATCGGAAATCTGTTTATACTGCAGTTAGAAATCAAGTCACTTGTGCAATAACGTCAGTCTAAAAGGAATTATTACTTTAATAAATTCCAGGATGTACACAGTAATACCAAAGCAAGTTGGAAAATTATAAATGAATTATTATCTTCTGTTCGTGGGAAAGTGCAATGTGATTATATTGAGAAAAATGGTATATGTATTTATGATAACATGGATATAGTTAACACTTTTAATGAATATTTTTGTACAGTTGCCTCTGATATTGTAAACACTCTACCAGATACGACCACACATTTCTCTGATTTTTTAATACCCAATGAACATACCCCTCATACGATGTTCATCAACCCGATTAAACCCTTTGAAATTCTTGAAGTTGTTCATAAGCTTGATAGCTCAAAAAGTCCAGGTTATGATGATATCAATATTCGTGTTATAAAAGTAGCGATTGTATTATTAGTACAGCCTTTATGCAATATCTTTAACTTGTCTATTCAAGCAGGTGTATTTCCCAGTCGTATGAAAATCGCTAGAGTTGTGCCAATTTTTAAAAAAGGAAATAAGGAATTATTGACCAACTACCGTCCAATTTCAGTATTGTCTATTTTCTCAAAAATTTTCGAAAAACTAATGTATAATCGTTTGCTAAGTTTTTTGCTTAAGCATGATATAATATATTCAAAGCAATTCGGATTTAGAGAAGGTTTCTCATCATATATGGCTTTACTTGAACTTACAAATAATATTTCTGATGCTTTTGAAAATAAAAAGTGTGTCATTGGTCTTTTCTTAGATCTGTCGAAAGCTTTCGACTGTGTTGATCATCAAATTTTAATTGAAAAAATGAAACATTACGGTGTTCGTGGTACAGCCCTAGCTTGGTTTTCGAGTTATTTACTTGATAGAATGCAATATGTTTCAATGTATAATATATCTTCTATTACCAAAACTGTAAACATTGGTGTCCCACAAGGGTCTGTGTTAGGCCCCTTACTTTTTCTTCTGTATATCAACGACATTCAGTTTGTAAGCAAAAAGTTACATGCAATTATTTATGCAGATGATACAAACTTGTTCCTATCAGGAGATAACATTGACTATTTATGTAATACTTTGAATTCAGAACTTGTAAAGTTTTCTGATTGGTTTGCATCTAACAAATTGAAAATTAATTTAACTAAGACATGTTGCATGCTTTTTAAACCCAAAAATAAAAACATTAATCTTACTGACGTGAGGATAGCCATAGATGACTGCCAAATTCCGTTGATTCATTCGACTAGCTTTTTAGGAGTTATTTTAGACGATAAACTGAGTTGGAAAAATCATATTTGTCAGATAGCGTGTAAAATATCAAATATTATTGGTGCTATTAACCGATTAAAGAAGGTATTACCTTTCAAGATCCTACTTACTATATATCAGTCAATTATTACACCTTATTTAACTTATTGTAATATTGTCTGGGGTAGTTGTGCATCAACTCATCTTAATAGAATTCTGCTCTTACAAAAACGAGCATTGCGTATTATTACTGGTTCAGCCCCATTATCTCACACCGATCCCTTATTTCATAAAGTTAATCAGTTAAAAGTTCAGGATATACACAAATTACAACTCGCTAATTTCATGTTTTCATACTTGCATAATTTACTGCCAAAGTTTTTAGATGACTGTTTTCATGAAAATAGTTATTTTGTTCCATACTCTACCAGACAGTCCACTCACATTCGTATTCCTAAATTTAAGTATGCATTTTCTCGTACCACAATCACATATAGTGGTCCAAAACTGTGGAATAGTATTGACTTTACAATAAAGAATTGCCCTTCTCTATCAAGTTTTAACAATAAATACAAAAATGAATTACTTAGGTCATACATCCCTTGATGAAATGTTTTGCCTTTCGATTTTGTGTTTTTGTGTGTGTTGTGTAAACTGTCCGTAATTCTCTTAAATGATATATTTTATGTATTATATATTTTTGGGGACAAACCTCTGATAGACCCTTAATTGGCCTTTGTTTGTCCCTCCACATTTAGATATTTTCTATTTATTTGTACTATCTTTATTGTATGATGTACCCATCTCTGTTGTTGAATTTTCATGTTTTTATTGTTAATTTCTGGATATTTTCAATTGTATTGTATTTTATCATTGTAAATTTTATCGAATGTGGAATAAATGAAATTGAATTGAATTGAATTGAATAAGAAGAAAAAAAAAAAAAAAAAAAAAAAATTACAGAACTGACCTCTATAACCCAAAGTATGAACTTTGACCTACATACCCCAAAATCTAATCAGATCATCTTCCTATGATGATACATACTTGTACCAAGTTTCAAAAGCGTATCTCAAAAGGTTCTTGAGATATCACGCTAACGATCCTACGACCTGAAATTTCAGAAATTGACCTCTGTGACCTTTGACCTACGTACCCCAAAATCTAATCAGATCCTCTGCCCATGGTGATACATACAATCACCAAGTTTAAGTTCATACCTCAAATGGTTCTTGATAATAATGCCTCCGGCACCACCTTCAGTGGGCGGAGGCATAAAAATACATTTGCAGACGAAACGTCCTTAAGTCCTTTGGCAGCCCGATCAATCTATTTCATCAGCTTTACATTTTTATTGCTGAGCAATTTTACATTTTGAAAAATCTGACAAGATCCTACTTACCTAATTTGACTTGTCCGGAATCTGGCATATAGAATCGTTCCAGGAGATTGACAATGGTTGATTTGCCTCCACCTGATGGACCGACGAGGGCTACCATCTGACCAGGCTGAACCTCAAAACTCACATCCTGTGTACAGGAGAAATGTATCATTAGGATCATCATCCTTATCATAATCATCATCAATATGGTCATCATCATCATCATCATCTAACATTATCATCATCAACATCATGACTGTGGTAGTGGAGGTGGTGGTGACTGACAAAGGTAAACTTTGCCTCCAACTAATGGTTCGATGAGGGCTACCATCTGACCAGGCTGTACCTCATAACTCACATCCTGGTTAATGTTATAGGAGAAATAATGAACTTCGGTTGATAAGATGTTTTATATATATATATATATAAAATCAGGGTATTCATCATTATCATGAATATCATCACCATCACCTTTATAATCATCATCACAATCAACATCACCTTTAACATCATCATCATCATCTCCTTCATCATCACCACCATCTTCATCATTATCATCATTAAAATATATATTCACCATCACCATCACTACTATCATCATCATCATCAACATCCTCCAAAACATGAAAGACTTGTTGAATAGCAATCGAAAGATCACAATGAGGAGAAGTTCTTAGATACCTCAGTGAACATTTAGTGAGAGGATGACTACTTCATCGGTGAAAACATATTTATCCTCACCAAAGAAATTTTTTTTTACAAAATCTACACTAAGTTAAAACATAAACTGACCTGTAATATCTTACTATCCGGTCTTGAAGGATACGTGAAGCTGACCCCTTCCAAAGAGATCTCCCCATTAAAGTCCATGATCTCCTGACCTCCGTCTTCAGCAATCTCTGGTTTCCTGTCCATCAACATGAAGATCCTCTCCGACGCCCCAACAGCTTTCATGAAGTCGCCGTAGAGGGCAGACAAGAAGGCGAAGGCCATGGCCACGTTCAAGGTGTAAAGCATGAAAGCTGTCATGAGAGGGGGAAATACATTGTCGTAACGTTCTACTAAACGCGGGCATGCACTATTGCATTAAGCAGTTTGTTAGCAATAAAATACCCGTAACTTTAAAAATATGTAGTTTTTTTATACAAAACTACTGAAATTTGGTAGTTACCATCTACTTTCACTTTTTTTATTAGACGATAAAGAGAGAAATCACTGTCATGTTTAAAAAATGGTTTATCATGTATAGAGCAAACAAAACCTTAGAAGCAAGTGACCAGGGCCCGTATTCAATTCAGTACTTAAGAGTGAAATATGAGTAGTTTATTTAGTTTTTGGCTGAGATAAAATACTTAAGCAATTTTGGTATTCAGTTGAATCTTTTGGCAAAGTATTTTACCCTAGGTCTAAAGACAGCTCCCTAACAGACTTAAGCCAATTACTTGATTGGCAGGTATGTGGCTTTCATACATACACGGAGCAGTATAAGCTGAGCACAAGCAAACTATGTAAGCGCCCATCTATTGTGATGCATTTATTGCGCATGATTTTGGACAGGACATGTGACGTCACAATGGATATCTGTAAGTATTTTGCCTTAAAGTTGGCTTGCTGAAGTAAAGTGCTTAAATTTGATCAGAATAAAAGTTAAGCCAGTTTACTTAGCAAATCCAAATACTAAGTAAAATGCTTAACTTAATGCACATTTTGATTTGAATACCGCCCCAGGGCCCCATAACACATAGGTTTGCAAATTGCAATCAATTGCAAAATAGCAATGGTTAATCAAGATCATTGCTGCATGCACATATTGTCCAAAAGGCTGATCATTACCTAATCAGAACCATTTCAACTTTGCAACTGATTGCAAACCTTTGTGTTATGGGGCCCAGAAATTTGCTTGATGGCATGTGCGTGTGATAAGGCCCTCCTGCCAGCCAAATGACTATATAATGCTGCCAGACGTTAGAGAATGAGAATGAAAGTGATTTGGTTGACTATTTGAAATAATCAACTAGGCTACTTTGTATGCCTTAGTAAAATATAATAACGACCATACAAAAAATGTACACTTAACTTCCTCATATAATTCACTGTATCTACATGCATGTATTTATGTTCAATGACATGGTGATAGAAAGTGCAACACAAAAAACATTGTCTTCTGCATTGCAATTTTATTGAAAGAGTACCTTCCTTAAAGTTCCTTTCAATAATGGACAAATATTTGAATAAAGACTAAATATGTAATACAGTTAACCCTGCATAACTCTAAGTCGCATAAGGCAAACTTTCCCTAAGTCGAATCAACTTTTTTTACCAAACTATTCAAAACATGTGTTATTCACATTTCCTAAGTCGAATTTTGTACAAGTCGAACTATTTTTAGTGGTCCCAACAGATTCGACTTATGCAAAGTTAACTGTATATCATTGATTCTGCACGGTATTGCCATCAAACCTTCGGATGGAATACAACTTGCATTCCAAACAGAACAAATATCACCATAGACTATTCTTTACAGGTATTCCACAGTACTGGTATTTTCAAAAAGTTTAAACTGTAGTTTCACCCGAAAGCATTTCCGACCTGAACTCTCAAGAAAATGAGAATATTCAAAGTTTGCCTTAAAACAAATTGTTTCAGATTGACTGACATTAAAGGGAAAGTACATCCTGGCATTAAGGTGACTTGAATAAATGAAGAAAAGTGAGAAAAACATATTAGTGAAAGTTTGAGCAAAATCTGATAAGAAATAAAGAAGTTATGAATTTTTAAATTTGTATTCAATCAAATACAAATTGGCAACTCCATGACTTATCTTGCGAGCTCCTCTCCCATTAGCTCACTACAGAAAATTTCATAAATTTTAATTTTCTCAGTTTTTGATGAAGGCATAAATTTGTTTCATACAGGTTTTGTTTGAAAACATATGAGCAATGAGTATATCTAAGGTGTATGTATCAGCGTCGGAAATACAGGGGGGCGACGGGCGATTTCGCCCTCGTCGGCCCCCATATCGCCCCAATAAATGCTGGAAAACCTGTATTTGGGGGCGACCATTTTCATATGAGTCGCCCCCATTAATGATTCGAAAGAAAATCACTATTATGCTCAAAAAGTAGCTAAATTCAACCTTTTATCTCATTGTTGACTTGGAGCTTAGTACATCGCGAATGTGTAGCATCGTGAGCGCTAGACCAAATGACAACAATTATAGCCAGATATCGACACGGAAACTGAAGATAGCGCTTTTTTCATGCATACTACAGTAACTACCCGCATTCTATATCAGGGTTTCATAAATTCGTCGACAGCTTCATTTCACTTAGTCTTTGCGCACACCTTTTGTGAAAATTTCCTTTCCGAAACGCAATATCACTGTTACAATGATAGGTCTAAAATTACCATCATCCGTGTAATGAGACTATCACTAGATCTACGACCGGATACACCACACAGAGAAATTGTCCCTTACCACATTAAGTCCGTAGTCACCTCAAAAAATCAACCTGTAAAGCCAAAGCCTGCCTAAAAAATGCGGAATTAGTGCCATTTTTCAAAGCATGTGGCGCTTAAGTCGGGTTGTGAGAAACAGAGTTACCGAAAACGCTCTACAAATCAAGAAATCGTTGGATTCATGACGGGGTTTTTTACTTATCGCGCGCCAGATCGATGCTCATCGAGTGTGACTTTTCACTTAAAATAAACATCTCCGCGGGAAATACGCCTAATGACAGCAAATTCGGGTGAAATTGACCTATTGTTGAATTGTCCTATTTTTGATTTATTCCTTCAAAGTTCTGAAAAAAAAAAAAAAAATCTGATGGGGGGGGGGGGGGGGGGGGGGGGGGGGGTGAAGTTAAAATTTTAAAAATCTATGTTTTAAAATTAAATTGGGCAGTATGACGTAAAGTAAACCTGTGCATGAGATAGTACGATTAGTACCAATGTAACAGCAATCGCAATATCACAAAAAGCCCAAATTGATAACCAGTCTGCTCTTTCCATTAAAATGGTAGCCCCAATAATATAAGAAATAGCCCCATAAAATTCAAAAGTAGCCCCATGGCAAAAAAAAAAAGCAGCCCCTAAAAAAAAAAAATTAATTCCTAGGCTGGTATGTATGACTGAATATATTCGTAAGAGAAAATGGAAATTAATGATTTTGGGGTACAGGGCAAATGGGAGAGGAGCTCGCAAGATACATCACGGAGTTACCAATTTGTGTTTGATTGATTACAACTTTAAAAATGCACAACTTTCTGATTTCTTATATTATGCTCAAAACTTCACTCATCTGTTTCTTTAATTTTTCTGCTTCTTTTAAAACCAACTTGTAAAACAGGGTGGACTTTCCCTTTAAAAAACGCTGTTTGCATAACTATAACTTATACTCACATGTAAGTTGTCCAACAGTGATGCCCTGATCAGGGTGTTGATTATTCATAAATACCAATTTGCCTCCATACCAAAGCACTAGTGCTATAGCTCCCTGTAAATAGCAAAGAAAGATAAAGAGAGAGAGAGAGAGAGTAGCAGTAAAAAACATATATTACCTTTTCGCACAGCACACGTTTAATCCTTTTAAGACAATTGACCACATTTTGTGGTTTGATTCAGTAACTTTTGATTCAGAGCTCTAAAAAATATACCAGATGCACGAGTAGAAAGAGCAAAATTTTCTTCACACACTATGTCCATTTTTATTGCATGACCATATTGCATTTGATGGCAGGAATTTTAAAAACGAGAATAAGCTTTGAAACCTTTGAATTGGCAACACATTGAGAGGTTCAAAATCATTGTTTTTCATCGAAATTGGCAATTTGTTCAACTTTTCGACAAAACTCCTAACCATATATATTGTTTTCGAACACATTACACCTTATTAGAACCATGTAGCACTACAAGAAAAATATCATTGTTGCCAGTTTGAAGACCAAAATGTGATCAATGTAGCCCTTAAATAATTCCTGTCCTGAAAGGGTTAACATAAAGCAATGTTTCTGTATGGTTCAAAGGTGTTCTTGAAATATTTCGATTGTCTTTTATAGCTGCAACAGTCATTATCAGAGCTAACTTTAGCCTGTGTTCGTTTGAACTCAAGCATGCATTGAAAAGGTATGCCTCTGCACACAGACAGGAGTGTGAGGTGTCTGTCCGAATACTGTACATGGAGTGAAGTGTGGCGATATGATAGCATGGCTGGGTTCAGCAAAGATTCAAAGTGACCATTGCAAGATTCAAAATGACAATTGCAAGATTCAAAATGACCATAGCAAGATTCAAACTAGCATTTATTTACTGAAAGTCCATGCAAAATCTGGACGTCATTGTAAAAAGATGTCTGCACATGATGGAAGCTCAAGACACCCAATGCCCCTCCCCCCCCCCAACCCCACCCCGATGGATCTTACCTGCATGACTATTCCAACAATGCCATTGAAGACACCATTTGCCGCAGCAATCCTCTTGCCAAAGTGATAGCTCTTGTCAATCTCCTTCTCATAGCTCTGTATAGCCTTGGGTTCTCCAGTGAAGGAGCGGACAGTCCTGATGCTTGAGAGAGCTTCCTCTGCAGCTGTTCCTGCGTCTCCAAGGGCATCTTGGAAGCTCTTCTGAAATCCCTGGACATACCGTCCTGTAAAAAAATTAATTGACTCTGGGGATCACAGTCTAATTCCATCTAAACAACATAATACCATCCTCTTTAAACGATATGAGAAATTCAAATTGCTAACACTTAAAAGAGTACAAAAAGACAAAATTATTTTATATTTAACAAAAACGATATTCATGTACTTACCATACTGCACTGCACCAATTGCTATGATAGGGACTACAGAGAGTAACACGCCAGTCAGGGCGGCACTTTGGCTGAACATGATGGCAATCGATCCAAGAATTTGAAAAGAGTATCTGACAAGCATAGAAATATTCACCTGTACAACAGACAAGAGAAAGAGAAAGAGAAAGAGAAAGAGGGAGAGAGAGAGAGAGAGAGAGAGGGACAGAGGGGCAGAGAGTGATATGGAAGGATAGAGGTAAGAGAAGTGGTATTGAAACAATTTTACCAAATAATTAAATGAAAAGACTCATAACTACATAGGGGTGTATATACATATATATATATATATATACATATATATATATATATACATATATATATATATATATATATATATATATATACATACAGTCAAACCTGCTTTAGCGACCACCTGTAGAGAAAGACCACCTGTCTATAAAGACCACAATTTTCGTTTCCCTTGAAAAGCGGTTTCTCATTGAAACATGTATTAAAGGAACCTGTACATAAAGACTACCTGCTCATAAAGGCCGCTTTTCTTGTCTCCCTTGAGTGTTTCAATGAGAAACGCTCTTCAAAGGGAAACGAAAATTGTGGTCTTTATAGACAGGTGGTCTTTCTCTACAGGTGGTCGCTAAAGCAGGTTTCACTGTATATATTAAGCTTGACATTAGCAGTTGCCATTGGCAACTAAAATAAGTCAAATGAAGTCAAATGCTCAGGCAACATAAGGTGGCATTATAGCATTCTTCCACTCTAAATCACTTCAAAACAAAAGCATGAATGGGCAAGTGGAGTGAAAAAAGGTAGCTTCACACAACAAAGGTTTCGTAGAGTATTCACTCATCTTGGTGGTACAGTACACAGATACTTCAAGGGCACTACACTGAAGTCAAAGCCCAGCAGTACTTTTAGGCAGTTTACCATGTAACATGTGAACAAGGCTGTACAGAGACTATATGCGTGCTTACCGTGACAGCATTCTGAACCACCTGAGTGTCAGAGGAGAGCCGACTCGTGAGTTCACCCGTGCGGTTCGTGTCAAAGAATGCCACCTCCTGCCTGACGATGGCAGCAAACAGGGTATTCCTGAGACGACAGACCACTCGCATCCCAGCGAGAGTAAAGGCCCACGAGCGGATCATTGAGCAGATGGCGCCCCCGGCAAAGATCAGGAATAAGATGAGTACCACATGGTTCACACCAGCTATTTAATGTCAGAAGGTGAAAGTAGTTGATTAACCCTCTCACTATCACACAAATTTTCCAGACAACCAAATTCTGTCACTTCAAACACATGTTCTTCCACAGCCAATAGAGGAGAAATAGTTGTGACACATCCACACTCACAGGTCAATTCATGGAGCTCCAAATATTTCCCTCCTACATACAATCCCTACGGTTAGGAACCATGTGGGGTCCATGAATTTGACCTATGAATGAGCATGCAGGCGTCTGTCACAAATAAATCTCTCCTTACTAGCTTTGATGTTTTTACATAAAGCGTGCTCTCTCACTGACTCATATGCAGTTGGAAAGCTAGAAACGGTTACCTTAGAGTAAACTTACAAGAGTAGGAGTATTCGTTTAGTAGTTTTTTTAAAAAATGCTACTTATGGGTACCAATGAAAAATATGACATTCTGCTTTCAGCTATTGTACGCATACTATGCAGCTGTTTTGAGGGTCAGAGGCATAGGTAAAATACTGCAAACATATACAGCACAGCAGCTAACAGCAATGCCTCCAAAATAGCCACAATGTACGAGACTTGTGCAGTGAAGAATTATGCTCAATGAAATGGCCTCAAACTTGTCAACATATGTGTATGTATGCAAATTGCATTTCACAATATTGTGGATGTGTCCACGAAGGAGGCAATTCCCTGCAATGTTGGGGAAAAAATGAATTTGTGAAAAAAAATATTCACTCTGGAATATGTAATTTTATAATAAAAGCAAATTTTGTGGCGAAAATAGTCAACTCGGACTTGCTAAATAAAACCAAAGTAAAAAGAAGGGAGCATTGCCTTGCTGACTAGGTGAAATCAATACTGGGGTACACAACATTGTGCGGTATTGGCAAGTATGAAACCAAACTAGTGAGAACCACAGCGGTAAGGATTTTTTCTACATTTGCCACACTAGACCCAGGTAAAGTAAATGGGCACCAGCAGGAAGAAAATAAGGACAGCTGGGCTAGTAATAAGCAAAAGTTCTTCAATAAATTTGTGATACATGCCATTTATGAATACTATTTTCTGACTTACCAATCGTAGGCGAAGTGACGGCTTCATCCACTACCTTCCCGAAAAAGAGGGGGGCTGCCATTGATGATGCGCTTGAGCCAATCAAACCCACCATTCCAAGCATAATTAACCCTACTTCCTACAAAAGAAAACAGATAATGAATAGAATTCATGGATCTTTTCTTTTTTTACAAATAAAGGTGGTAGACAATGTATACCACAGCAGGGTTCCTGCTAATTTCTGAAATAGGAATAAATGTACTATGAAGCAGCAGGTAATTCGAGGGATTGACAATGACAGACATTCGCCGATGGCGGTGCTATATTGAATTTTTGTTGTGACACCTACTTCCATTACAGGCGTGCATTATGGGTTTTCCTATTGATCAGCTGATGTGTCTTAGTCAAGAACTGGTCTAAAACGCTATTAAAAAGTGACTTAAACATTGACTTTAAGTCATAACAAAGAGTTTTTGTGGGTATGGGATTCCGCTGCAAAGCAACAATGTGCTAGGTCGGAGGAAAATAAGAGCAGTCCTGAGTTTATCATGTCGTACGTAGCCGCAGCTGTAGATGCAAGACTGACAAGCTCCACTCTTCATTTACTGTTGCATGTTATGCGTCTCTCTGTTAAGAACTTATGAAGTTGTGGAAAAGTCATCTTCTAAATAAAAACCTTTGCTTTCAGAACCGCTCATTACGATGAATAAAATGATAAAAAATATCCTCAAAACTTGATGAATATTTAGTGTAGCTGAAGTAAGTTGACAATCGTGCATACATAGAAATGTACTGTGAAAAAGACCGGAAGTACAACCTTAAGCTGGACCCACTGCTCCTGCAGCGTGCATTAACCAATCAAAAGCAAGCATTCGATATATATCTGTTGACGCCCTCCAGCGGCTAAATAGTTTTAATTATTGTGGATCCCTCGAATTGCAATTGTGGTCGTAAGTGATTTTAGGTGATAATATACTGAAAGATGGCAAGAACTTCTTTGGCAGCTCAGATAATCTGGAACTGTCTTTATCGCTGGCATTAATGACTACATATAAATAACAGGAAATCATATAGTTATAATAACAAGCCATATCTATTAAGTTTTGCACAAACACAGGAAGTGGTTAATTGCCAAATTTGCCAAATGTGCTAAAAAAAGAGTTAAATCGACCTCTTTTGCATTTCTTTGTGATCTGAGTGAAAACCATAAATGTACATCCGCAGGAAACTACCAAAATTACCGACAAATGGCATTTTTCTACCCCAGCCACACCAAAAATACCAACATCAGGGCCCTGTTTCATAAAACTTGTCATCAATGACAAGTTGCAATAACTGTTATAAACTACTGAAATCCTTGCATCTGATTGGCTGAGAGCAAATTTGTCAGTAAAAATCACTGACAAGACACTTGATGAAACGCTCCCCAGATGAAACAAAAAATTGCATTACCCCAAATAGCCAAGATAATGTTGGTTAGCAGTCAGTGTGGAGTTGGTCTGGAGGTGTGAATGAGGTATTACAGAGGAATATTCATCACTAATTGTTTCTTTCAATCTAAATCTTATCTAAATCGTAACTTCTCGTAAGAAGACCAATATTTTGTCTGTTACATTTATCATTATTAATCGGGTGCATGGGATTAAAGTTTTATCCTGCTTCACTTACAGGTTTGGCAAGCGCCAGCACTCGCCCCAGGTCAGCCTTGCTCTCCTTCTTTTCTTTTTTCTCCTCCTCATCGTCGAGTCTGTGTTCTATCCTGATGATCTGTAGCTTACGCATGAAGTAAGGTCCAGTCAACGACGTGATCAACTCCAGCAAGGAGAACACCACCGAAGAGATGACCAGGGCGTTGTAGGTGACATGCATCAGTTCATATGTGGGATCATTCAGAATGGCATTTAAGACGAGGCCACCCTGCGTTACAAGAAGAAGCAGACACATACACAATACATTGAATATTCTACACTCTATGCACTCCAGGAAGGAGAGAGAAAAAAAAAAAACACTGATGAGATGACCAGGGGTGGTATTCTCAGCACCATTTTATCTCTAAAATATTTTATTTTATCTTTTTGCATTCTGAGACCACATTTTATCTCGGATTTTATCTATTTTACCTCACGCTCTTAGCTCTTGCGTGACTTGCACTTTGATACGAGTGATATGCGGACAGCAGTGTCACTTTAACCCCCTCTTCCAGCGCTTGCATCAAAATTGCCTTTTGTGCTTTAAAACATGTGTTATGAAGTAAAGATGCAATTCGCTCTGTACCAAGGAGAGAGATTATATTGGTTGAGCATGCTAAAGGTGAGAACTAACAACAGTTTTTATTGGATAACGGATATAAAATGGGCGGGTCCCAATGAGATAAAATGCCGCTAAAAAAAATAATTTTATACGCATTTTATCTTACCAAGATAAAATAAAATTTTTCATCTGAGATAAAATGAATCTCCGAATACTGCCCTAGGGAATTGTAGGGGACATGCATCAGTTCATATGCGGGATTTTTCAGAATGGTATTCAAAATGAGTCCATTCTATACTACATGCAGTGAGAAAAAAAACAACTGGCCTTGCGATTACCTTGGTTGTGGTGTAGGCCAAGCTGAGCAGACTGAAGAAGATGGTGAAGATATGGCTTGATCTCTTCCAGGCTTTGAGAGATGCGTCAAAGGGATAGTCCAGGAGGGCCAGAGAGTAGTCCTCCATCTTGCTGAAGGCATAGAAGAGAAACAGCATCTTGAACAAGCCCAGGCAAGCCAGCTCAAAGGTGGAACCCAGGAGAGTCCACTTCATGACGCTGCTCTCCAGGTAGGATGTATGGCCACCTGTAAGTTTTAAGAATTAAATTAAATTCAAAGTTAAACATAACAGGTCACTACTCTATAAATGCTCATGTAGACAAGAGGAAGTACACTGCTTTAAAAGAAGAAGAAAAAAAAAAGACCAGAGTCCACACTACTCTCTGGTAGGCTCATGGCCACCTGTATGTTTTAAGAAGGACGATTTGATCAGACATTTAAATTAAATTTAAAGTTAAACATAACAGGTCACTACTCTATAAATGCTCAGGAAGTACACTGCTTTAAAAAGAGAAGAAAAAAAGACAAGAGTCCCCGCTACTCTCTGGTAGGCTGTTTGGCCACGTGTTAGTTTAAGGAATTAGGATTTGATCAGGACCGATTGACACAGGCTCTAGTTCGATTGCTATTGTAATTAACAGTTAAGGGAGAATTTGTACATCTTGTATAATGTTAAGACTTAAAGGGAAACTTGAGTTCCGGGAAAGGTAAAAAATAATTTGTGAGCTTTCTCATTCTTTTTATGTTATTTTGGAAGATTATCATAATAGATACATGTATGTTCCCTGAAAAAGATTGCTCTTCAAATGCTATCATATTCAAAATATGACAAGAAACAGCTGAAATATTCGGGCCGAACATTTGTGTTTAATCCCATATACACATTTCTGTGTGCAGTGCATGTGACTCTCAGCAGGATTGAGTCAATTTCTTATCATTTTAGTGATTTCAAAACCTTACAGCATACACCAATTCTTATGTGCTATATAATCAACCTTTCCCAATTGCTTTGAGACATTTTTTTTTTCACAATTCAATCTTATGACCAGAACTCAACTTTATCTTTTTAGAAAACAATTTTTTTACAGTCTGCTGGCCATCAAAATTGATAATGAAGAATTTGTTGAATTCTCAGTGAATATTGAAGTACTAGTACATGTAGGAAATAGAACAGTTTTTTCAATGGTCAGAAAAGACAATAAATCATTTTAATTGAAAGTTTAATTTGAACCCCCCCCCAAAAAAAAAAGTTCTTCATGACCCTATTGCTCATAAATAATGCTCTTATCATGACTTTTATGTCATGGTTTATCTACAATGTATAAAGTAATGGACACAAAACTTAGATTTATTATAGCAAAATTTAACTACCTCAAGTCATGCTTCCTGTCACACAAGTCCTATTTAGGAGGTCATTGTTAAATAACTTGAATAATAATCACCAACCGAAAGCCAATTTTTCATGATTTTGATACTGCCTGTATCCCCATTACAATGAGTGTTTCAGAAAACACCATTTTAAGCCTTTCACATCAGTCGTGCCACTAAAATTCAGTTTTCTCCTCAAAGAAAATTATTGTTCATAATAAATAGGTAAAAATCTAATTCTACCATTCTGTCCTTCAGTTCTTAAATAAATGAGTGAACAAAACAGATGGTATTGATAAAGATTTTCCAGAAATTTTAATACTTTTGTTTTGAAGCTCTTTTCTTTTTTTGAAATGCCATGCAAGTCAAGTCTTGATGAATGCCAACAGTAACAGAAAAACACTGATATTTCAATCTTTGGGCAAAAATACAAGGACCAAGGTTCGAAAGTACAAACATTCCTTATCAATTTCATTTAAAAAAGTTGAATACTTACCTGTCACCCACAGAGCCAGAGAAGATGCACCATCCAGGAACACAAGGAACTGTGCAAATGTACTGAATCGCCAAAAGGGCATTGAGTATCGTACCTTCGCCATCTTGTCTTGTTTGTATCATTAACTCCTGTCAAGGTTTCAGACAAAAAAAACCCAATAATTTTACATTTTCACAATAACATTCGATCCTCAGAATGTAATCATAAATCTACCTTATTTTTCAATCTAGAGATCTAAAAAAATAAAAAATTGAGATTTTTATTACATTTTGGTAACTCTAAATATAAGTAAAGTTTGAATAAATGATAGATGTAACATTAGAGGTCATACATGTAAAATGTTATTATACAACATGTACAGAACTTTGTACAAGGACGGTCATGTCCATAGGCTGTAACTATAGATCACTGTGGACAAAGCAGGGTACAGCACCAACAATCAGGTAAAGCCTGTGGCAGAAAAAAGATATTTACTGTAAGTACCTAAACTCATTTTTTAACAGAAACCCCAAACTTTATAACTTGTACAACTATAATTGAAATATTTTTCAGTTTAAGTCTTCCAACAACGGTAAGTAACTTAATCATGCAATCATGTACAGATCAGACTTTTCATCTTGTACTTTTTGCAGTTTCGCCATAGTCTCAGATAATCATGACTTTTGGGCATGTGCCGCATCTTAAAGAATACGGTACTTGATGTGAATTTGATGTCTTTTGGCACTCACACATATCTTGTAGATAACTTCGCATTCCATAGCTACATGCCACAGAGAATTGCCTCCCCAGAGAGAGTGTGTAATCTCCAGCACATACATGTACGCGTGTTTTGAAGGAGCAAGATCGCCGGACAAAATTAGCAGAATTTAGCATCAAATCAGCTATCATCCTAAAATGTAGAAGGAAGTATTTTCTCAAAATTTAGCCTATTATATTGGTGTTTTCACCTCTTCAACTTAGAAGTTGCAACCGCCGCTGAAATTGACACAGCCCTACATAGTGATGGTTCCATGAGTGGTCTTTGGGTGGCATTCATAAAAGCGTCCTAACTTTAGTCCAGGCTTTAAGCAGGAAATTTACTTTCAACCTCTTCATCCTGTGAGTTACCATAATTCTGAACAAACAAAACTCTTATAAAAATCAATTTCTCATTTTCATTTTATGACCGGATATGTTTTGTCTATCCATAATGCCAAAAAATTAGAATAATAAGCCAGTTTGTAATTACAATCGGCGCATATGCAGATAAAGGTCATTTGTACCGAGTACAAGTGACCTTTATGCACTGTCATTTTGTAGGCACCATGATGGGCGCACCAGTATGATTTTACATGTTAAACATGTAGCGTATCCACCAGAAAATATGCGCAAGCACGTACAAATTGGGGTCATTTCAGGGTCATTTGTACCATGTATTACATGTAATTACGAACTGGTTTATTTGTACAGAATAAAGAGCTTGACTCTCGGCGTTCAACAAACCAGCGGACTAAGTTAAACAAGCTTCAACTTAAATTTACTTAATTCACCATCATGAATGTGAGGCTTGAGTTAAAATTTAAACCTGTCTTGGTCGTACATGTAGGTCCATTGACATGAGCAACACATTAACACACGCTTGCTGAGCTGCGGCCTTTTCGCCCATCGGTCATGTCTGGCTTTGATAAATGATTTATCATTCATAGCCAATGAGAAGGCAGAAGCAAACCTACATGTACCTGCAATTTATGTCGTCATGGGTTTGATGAACCAATGAGCAGTTTCCAATTAATCTCCATTGACATAATGAGATTCCCTGTGTACAGGAGGGTATGGCAATTTGGCGTTGTGCTCAGCCAACGGGGCAATTCCACGCCAAAGTGGACATGGCACCTCAAATTTCAAATTCATATTTCTGACACAAGTTTGGTATCAAATGAAAGCTTAACTCTACATGTATATTGTATGGATCTTGGCAAAAAACATTATTTTTTACCAGAATTCAAGGTCAAATTTTCAGTTTGCTTATTAAATTGACTTAATTAAATCGAAAAACGTGAAAAATTATTAACAAAACTGGGATGTCCTCTACACATGTTCTGTGTAAAAGTCTTAAGTATTCATGTTTCAAACTTAATGGGTGATAAAGAATTGAGATCACAAATTTTTTAATACTGTTTATATTATTTGTTACAATTCAATGACTTTTTAATCCTTCAGAAATGTCCTTCTGTTACTGGAAAAACTACTTTTTTTAATACTACTTTTAAAGTAGTGATTGGAGAGGGCTGAAAATTTATATGCAAAGCAAGTTTAGGTAGGCCTACAATTTGATGTTGATGTACATGTACATGTAGCCACATACATGTAGCACTTCTATCCTGAATTAAAAATGCCCTTCGTTACCAATGCTAGTAATTGAAGGCAGTGGCGCAAATCCATTTTGAAATTCGGGGGGGGGGGGGGGGGGGGGGGGTCACCACATGATTTAACATTTGTACCTGTCCAAAATGTCTGAAAATTCTTTCTGACAACCCCCACCCCCCCCCCCAAAAAAAAAAAAAAAAAAAATTGGGGGGGGGGGGTCTAGTTTTCTTCCAAAATTCTTTGACAAGCAAAAAAAAAAAAAAAAAAAGGTTATTCAAAAAGGTGGGGGGGGGGGGAGGGGAGGGGATGGACATGTCCCTGTTCCCCCCCCCCTGGATTTGTGCCCACGATTGAAGGACACAAACTGTGATTTATAACCAAAGGAAACAGGATCTTATATTATGCGTTTTAAGCTCAAATACGACCCCAGATGTAAACTTTTCGAATTTCTACAGAGTAATAGTCTGATTACACATTTGCCTCTCTGGAAACAAAATGAGACAATTAACCAGCTTTGAAATCTCCTTTGCAAATGTCTTCTTCAGACAAATTCATGGCAGGAGTTTTGTTGCTGCACGAATGTACTTTATGTACATGTAGGTCTACTTTTCCATGCTGAAAGTATTTAAAACTACGGTTGAGTACTGGGGAGCGTTTCATGAAAGGAAGTTGTCGGATATTTCATCCGACAACTGTTATAAGCTACTGAAATCCTTGCATCTGATTGGCTGAGAGCAAATTTGTCGGATAAAATATCTGACAAGTCCTTTCATGAAACGCCCCCCTGGTCAGGTGATGGCATTGTGAAAAAAACTGTCTACCTGGGGAGCGTTTCATCAAGCGTTTTGTCAGTGATTTTTATCCGACAACTGTTACAAGCTACTGAAATCCTTGCATCTGATTGGCTGAGAGCAAATTTGTCGGATAAAATATCTGACAAGTCCTTTCATGAAACGCCCCCCTGGTAATAATGTTGTATATAATATTATGACTAATTGTTTAAAGTTAGGTTTTGGAATTGAAAAAAAATGATTAGAAATTACAATCTTGCTGGAAATCACATGTGAAAAGCATTGCACGCAGATGCATCATGCATGTATGGCTACCTTATATATGGATTACAGACAAATGAGGTATCGAAATTCAATCCAACGATTTGTGCTTTTTCTACATTAAAAAAAACTTGTTTGCAGATTATTGCATTTGCATGAGCAAGTAATCAAGTTAGCAAAACCTAGATTTATAAAAGAATGAACATTAGACCCTTTATCCCGTTAGGACTAAAAACCTGCAAGGGTAGTATGCTCTGTAAAATTCTGTAAATTTACCATTGATTAGGCCCAGATTGTAGCTTGCAGTTAATTAAAAGGATCATACTCTATTACTGTATCATTTGGAACCCCTGTCCACAGCAAATAAGTCACTGGACTGCAAGGAATAGTCTAAAATGTACATTTTGGTGGTTTGCATCTGGGCACCCACAACCACTTAAAATGTAATTAAAATGTAATTAAATGTAATGTAATTTTCATGATATAAGAAATAAATGCATAGCCTTCAACTTCCACTTGAATACAAAACAATGACACCAAGAACATGAAAGGAAGAGAGATGGAGAGAGAGAGAGAAACCTCCAGTAACACAATTGTGTTGACTTTGAGCATTGGAATGTACAATGTAGCTTTGAATCCCTACAAATCCAGAAGCAGTTTAGTGGCATATCAAAGATTTTTGGATCATCAAATTTTGGGGATGCCTTTTTTGCTCAATGGCAGAGTGTGGGACAGTGAAAAAAGTAAGCGGAGGCTAAGGGAGATTAGCCCCCGAAACTCTTTTTAAAAAAGCCATCGTAAATGAAAAAAGAGCCACCGTCAAATAATATTTCTGCCCATGGGTCGTAGTGCATTAAAATCTCTGAACACAATAGCTGGACTTCGAAGTAGCCCTCGCGAAAGAAATTTTAATTTTTACACTGGTGTGGGACAGTGATTACTGATTATGCCCAAGGAGTTACTAGGCAACCCTTGAAACTCTGTCGTGCTCTAATACAGAATAAACCTTTTAAATAAAATGTACACACTGAAAGTTTGTGTTTAGAAAGGGGACCAGTTTGCGCTAATTTGTTTACGTTGATTTAAGTGCACAATGCACCCTAATGGACGATGATCATTATATTACAACACCAAAGCATTGTTTAATGAATGTAAAAAAGATTGATTAACGGTGGAAACCAGTATGCATCAAAATATTGGAAGACTAATCTAATCTTGTCTAATAAAATGCCTTTCCTCATAATTTTGCTTCTATAGTAGATACCCACACGTCTTGCGTCCGGACAGGCTGGTTATCCAAACAGGTCACTTTTAAACAGTATACCAAACAACTTTTTTCATGCAAATTGATAGGAATCTTTCACAAAATTGCTATTGGTTGGCAGAAGTATGAATCGCAAATATTCACTGATTTTAGTGTAACTTGATGATTATTTTTCGTAAAATCCATCAGCAAAATTTGACGTGTTAATCTGTTAAGTGTGCGGACACCCCCCCCCCCCCCATCCTATATTGTGATCTTGAGTATACTCACAACACTCAGCGAGACAATGACGACATATAAACGTATGAGGAAACCATGGAAACCTTGTCTTTCCATTACTGTCCTTTATGAGATGATTATTATAGGCAACCTGTTACTCCAAACCTTTATACAATCATACCACAGAGAATCGCCTCCCATAGAGAGTGTGTAATCTCCAGTAGACCTAACTTAGATCTACATTATTTATCATGTGGTACTTTTGAAGGAGCAACATCCCCAGACAAAATAGCCTGAAAATTTCATTTGATCTAGGTGATAAAGATCCTACTGAAAATTTTGGCATGAAATCTGCTTTCCTATCATCCTATTAATTATTTTTAGGATGTCAGCTTCAAAATCAAGATTTGCATTAAAGGGCAATCCAACCTTGGAAATGAGATGATTTGTGTGAAAGCAGAAAAATAACAAACACAGGATGTCGAAAGTTTGAAAGAAATCGGACAAGGAATTTTTATTTTAAGAAAGTTATGGATGTTTGAAAAATGAGATCACTACATCTATGCGAATCTCAAATTGGCACTTTGGTGATGCAATTGTGACATTTTTGTGGACAACTCTCCCATTCATTTGTCGTACACAAAAATATCATTATTTTACGGTTTTCTTCGAGGCGCTTTTACCCTCGGGGCAGTACTCAAAATATATTGGAGACAGCATACTGTTATACATGTAGGTCCTCATGAAAGAAAAAGTTCCTACTGAGTAATACATTTTGAAAAAAGTGACATTTTAGTCATTTTGTGTGTTGGAGCGAATGGGAGAGTTGTCCACAGCAACATCACAGTGACATTACATTGTACCCACTCGTGCAAGCTTCCGAACCATTCGGTTCCACTTGAGATCACGTACCCCTGCTGAATGTGCAGCCTGCAGTAATAGTCCTAACCAAAACATAATAAATATCAAGGTAAAATTGAAACATCACTTACCAATACGTTGCCTTGGGTCTACTCTTGAATTTGATGTAAAGTTTCTGCACCCCGGTATTGAAAAAGCTGAATTTTGGAGCTTGAAAGTTGTTTGCCGTGACTGGGCTGAGGTAACAGTTGATTGTACCGTTTTTATGTATTTTGCTGCCCTCTTGTGCCCGATATAGAAGATTACTTTTGGGGGTTCCGTGGTATGAGCCGCCGTTTGTAAATTTATCATTTAGACAATTTTTTTTTATATAATTCAATAATTTACCTTGTCAAATAATTATTTGTATGAAAATGTCATAGAATGAGTACAGGTATTTATGAATAATAATTTTCATGTTTTTAATTATTTATAAATGATGATTTAACAATATCCATTATTTATATTTATCTATTTTGCTTTCAAGTATAAATGATTTCACAATATTTATTTATGTGAAGGGGGGGGGGGGGAGAGGATTCACTTATCACGATTTATAAATAACAATTGTCACAATATCCAATATCTTTGCTTGACACTGTATCCCTTAAAAGGGAATCGGTAACTTTGTGGAGGCTTGATTTAATAAATTGAATTTTTGTATCTGTCTTGTATAATGATGTTCAGAAGGATGAATAAATAGCGAGGCATAGAAAGGTTTTCAAATATACAATGTTATTATTAAGAAAAAGTGTGATAAGCTTAAATCAACAGACACATTAAACAAGAGCATTACGAATACATAAGTAAAAAAAAATCCCAACAGATATCATGCTTAGTTACAACAATAGTTTATTTACAGATCCACAAATTTTTCAGCCTCTCCCTCTCCCTCTCCCTTTATCAATTAAGTGGAAAAACATATACAAATGATATACAGTTTCTTTAAAAAATATAACTTCACAAACGGCGCCTCATAACGACAAGGGTCAGCAGTATTTTTTCCCCGTCCGATTTTCCTATCACAACCACCATACCACCGAAAATGCTCCGATGCCAGAGACGACTTGCTTTGGAAGGTGGTAAGATTTGTCTTTTTTATCATTAAGTTTGAAAAATTAATGATAATTTTACCAGCTAGACCTAGCTTCAATACCTAGTCACCCCTCCGGAGTAAATAATTTACTTCATGGTGAGGTAAAAGAGCGTGAGTTAGGTGAAACTTAGTTTCAACATACCCGTAATGTAAGAGGAGTACGAGGTTATAATCTTCTTCTTCTTCTTCTAGTTACTCCTCAACATTCCATCAGGAACCAAACGAGGAGGATGAGGGAGTGCGCAGTGTTACTTAATTAGTCCTTATTACTGGAGTCTTGGTTGCGGAAATAGTTGGTTACTTGAAGTTTGAATGTGTTGTTGTCTGTTATGCTCTGGATGTCAGGTGGTAGTGAGTTCCAGTCCTTGATGGTACGTGGAATGTAGGAATATTTGAAACAGTTGGTACGGGTGGGGTACTGTATGAAGGAGTTTCCTGAAGTACGTCTGGTGGCTCGTGTAGCTGGACGCAGGTAGTCCGACACCGGCAGGGCCAAGTGCCCCCCCAAGGCCTTGTGCAATATACTGACCCTCGAAACTTTCCTTCTAATGGAAAGCAAGTCCCAGCCTAATCCCTGCATAAGTTCCGTTGCACTGGTAGTTTGCCTATAGTCATTGCACACCATTCTGGCTGCCCTTCTTTGTACTTTACCAATTTCATGGGTGTGTTCTTTTGTAATTGGGTCCCAGACACTAGAACTATATTCTACAATTGGACGGACTAGTGTTGTGTAAGCTGTGGATTTTGTTTGTTTAGTACATGATATTAGGTTTCTATGAATGAATCCATTTACTTTGTTAGCAGATGAAGTTATTTTAGATATGTGTGCATCCCACTTCAAATCTCGAGAGATCTCTACTCCAAAATATGAGTGAGAGGGGGTTTCCTGTAATATGCTATCACCTAGAGTATACTTGGTTATTATAGGGGATCTAGATGCAGCAATTCTGAGAACATAACATTTCTGTGGGTTGAGTTGCATCTGCCATGTATTTACCCATGCAGAAAGTCTGTCCAAGTCGTCCTGTAGTTTAGTAGCGTCGAGTTGTGTCCTGATGTCAGAGTACATAACACAGTCGTCCGCGTATAGTCGTACAGTTGAAGATAAGTCGTCTGGTAGGTCGTTTACGTAGATTAAAAATAGTAAAGGTCCGAGCATTGTGCCCTGCGGAACGCCTGACTGAAATCATAACCTAGTACATTGGATGAGTGATTGTACCTATAATTTGAAATTCCCAAGGCATATATGTAGACTATACTAGTGATTAGACTAGGGTCTAGACCTATACAACTTTCAAAAATTCATAACTTTATTCATTGCTTGTCCGATTTTGTTCAAACTTTCACCAATCTGCTTCTCTGATTTTTCCTCTTTCTTTCAAAGCAACTTGCTATTAAGCACTCATAGCGACTTTACTATACTTCGTGTGTAGACTCTAGGCAGTCATCCACCTCAACACTTTCAAAACACCACGGCACAAAAGTTACCAACATTCACTCATAATTGCCATTTAATTTACAAAAAACGACACCAACATATACATGAAATACAATAAATTCAACTCACCGATGTTGGAAAAGATAATTCCAAAAATGAAATCCGTAATTTACTGTCACTTCTGGCGAAACGGGGTATCGCAAGTCACGGTGTACATTTCCTGATCGCCGCGAGCGCTGACATCTCGCGCTAAAAAATTCGGTTCCTATCGCGCACACGTAAGTCCCGAATTTCCGTGTGTGCGATCGTAGAGATCGATGTGCACGCGATACCGAGTTTCGTTGTGGACAAAATTTTATTGGCCGATTTAGTCTAAAAACATCGGAAGCTGGAAAACAACATGCGATCGCGAAAAAAATTGGCGGGGATTTCTTAGGTTTTGGACATGATTTTGACTTTGGATATTGCTGGAAATATCAGAAGTTCTTCCTAACGGCCATTTAAGGTAGGAAAGAGATTTTAAAGCGCTGAATTTGAAAGGAAGTATTTTAAACATTTATCTTACTTTTCCCCCAATACCTTAAGTATGATGGGGTGACCATATTTCGCGCACATTTTTAAAATTTCTAGGAATGTGAAATTCCATCTGTAATTTCTCATATTCTACAGTAATTTATTCAAAACAATTCATACCAAAAGGAAAGCTAAATATTAGTCTGCAAATGTGTCCAAGAAGGAAGCTGATCGACTAAGAATTTCGGAGATATCCCGATTTCAAAATTCGATGTCGGATCGCTACGTGCATGGAACTGAAAATGGGTCATGAAAACAGCGAGACCTTATTTCACGCACGCGAGTTTGCATCTACTTAATCCAACATAACAATCCATCAAAGGTAAGTTATTTACATCATTTGCAAGGCAATTTTATCATACAATCATTTGGTATCATGCTTTACTTACAAGTTTGATGACATCTTCTCTCAAAATGACGATTTCTAGACCCTTGTCGGTACTTCATATTTTCGGAAACGGACGCAAAAAAGTAGCAAATTTTGCCGATTTTTCGTCAATATCTTCAAAACTTCTCACCCAATTTGAAAGAAAATTTTGTCCCTTGGTAATTTTAGGTTCCTCTATCGATTGGTGCTATCAGATTTTCGAAATTCTTTCTAGTTTTTGAGATATTACCCTGTGCGCGAACTTAGGACACGCGCGAAATATGGTCACACCACCATACATGCGATAGAAAATGACTAGGTCTAGATCTAGTATTTTTGCATTCGTCCCGCGTAGTGGTCAATATGACCACTATAGTTACGTGGTGTGCTATTAAGGTAGGATTTCCCTTTAATTCATTACGACTTGTGCGTAGCTGCCTAGCTTTAGGACCCTTTCTTGCTTTAACTTAAGTTTCATTTTGACTTTTTTGTGAAAAAAAATTTGACACGGGCATCGACTCGTCTTGAATTTATGAATATTATTGACATTCGTCCGTCGTAATTTTCTTCCTCCGGTGGGTGTCGAAGATCAGCTCTACCAGCTCTAACACTCATGACACTGAGATTGAACTAATCAACTAAATAGTAAATTAAAAAACTCCAGAGTGTCTAGGACTAGGGAGCGCCGGGGCCGAGACCGAGCCGTGGCAGATAAGCAAGGCAGGGGCCACTAGATTGAGCCAGCCGCAGCTAGCTGCGGCATGCATGTGCGGCCTGCGCCGAGAAGAGACGGAGTCAGACTCAGACAAGAGTAGGCATGGTAGGAGCAACTAACTTGGCTCGGAATCAGACGTAACCAAGAGAGTTAATTCCCAAATGCTGCACCGATATATTTTATAGCCAATATTTCACGTTTAGTTGAATGTCTGAGAACAATGAACTAAAGTTGCATACAGATGATGAAATGTCATAATTACCTCATCAGCCAGTCGACATGACACTCCGCCATTCACTACGATTATAATTTTCAATTTTGGCAAATCATTCAATTCAGCGCGCGCGCGCGCTATACGCTAGCGCGCGGACCATCTATGGAAGGCTATCGACGCCATAATTCGGGGGGGGGGGGGGGGGGGGGGGTGAGGAGATTGCCAAGGGTAAGTGATGGTGAACAAGTCCCCACTGAATATAAATAAACATTCAAAAATGCAGAAAAATGTTTATTACCGTGTGCTACCGGTATTAAGTTGAAATTAGTTTAGGCTATAAGGTGCTAGGCCTATACAGGCGTTGAATTATAGCTTTTTAAAAATTCTTGTTAATCAGGGGCGGACGGGGGGGGGGGGGGGTAGGGCTAAAGCCTGTCTTACCGGGAGCCATGGGGTCAACCTATAGCGCAAACAAAATAACTGATACTTTTTCATAAAACGGCATACCCAGAAGTTGTGTGTCCGGACAGGTTGGTTATCCGGACAACCGGGTCATTTTTAAACAGTAAATCGAACAACTTTTCATCAAAATTTCACAAATTTTTCACAGTATAGGTTGAAAATTACTAGTATGTAAATTGCAAATATTCACCGAGTTTAATGTTACTTGATGCATATCTTTCGTAAAATCTGATGTCTGGGGTCTTATGATGACAAAATTTTTTGTTAAGTGATCCGGACACACAACCCCCATATCATACATAGCAATAATCTCTCAAAACTATGTTAACAATCGTCTGCTGTTCACTGTGATGGGGGCGGCCAGGAGAACCAAAAATTAGAATGTGTAGAAAAGGTAGAAAAGGCAGTTCATCACAGGTGAAAAGGGGAACTTATAACACCTGAAAGAACGGGAAACTGTTCGTATGTAAAGTAGAAAAATTAAATCAGTGTCTATATATTACAAAGAAAAAAATGACTTGTTACATCAAAAGGAATAAAAGGGATTAAAAGGGGGAAAATGCTCTCGTTGAAATAGGAGCATTTATCAAAGGTAAGGTGAGGGATGGGGTGTAATTATCAAAATGGGCACTTAAAGGAATATGGAACTGGGACTTACTCGAAAGAAAAATCGGGGTACTTATCTGAAGTTAAAGGGAAATAGATGTAATATAAAATAAATATATCAAATTATATTTTATCTACAACATAATATAGAAATGTATATCTTCCATCCATCACTTTTTTTTTTTTTTTTTTTTTTTTTTGGTGGGGTGAAACCTGGGGGATGTTTGTACACACCCCCCCCACCTGAAAAGTTGGGGGATGCATACCCCCATCCCCCCGCTATCTACGCCCCTGTCTCATACACTCAGCTTTTGTTCACAAATGCATTTATACTGCTCTTATTTTGAAAACGAAGACAGACTGATGGTATATATGGGAAGCCGTGAACGTAGATTTCTCGCTGCGCGCAAGCATGACACGGGTTGCAAAATCAATGTCTCTGCCGTTAAGGAGCGAGCAATTTACGTTTGACGGCTTCCCATACCATCACCTTTGTCTTCGTTTTCAAAGCAAGAGCAGTCATGCGTTTGTGAACAATTAAAAATCAGAGTGCAAATATGAGAAGCTGTCAGTTTTGGCCCTCTTTAATTGGAGGGCCCTCCTGGCTGCCCCTGCCACTTTGTGCACGGCAGACGATTATTTCCCAGCAAAGTTGTGTCTATACTGATCATTTGCTAAAATACATGAAAAGAGTTAATTAATTTATTTCGCAGCCAGATTTACCGCCCCCCCCCCTCCGGCTCCCGGCCTATTGGTCTTCGCTCGGTCGCTTCCTCAAGTGTCGCACCGGGGGGGGGGGGGGGGGGGGGGGTCTAAGAAACTGAGAAGCGAAAAACATAGGGTCTTTTAGTCTGGGAGCCTGTCCCGAAATAGTCACCCCGTTTTACCCATAAGATTTGACCCCCATTAAGTTAGACCATCTAAGTCAATGACAAAAAGGTTGTCAGCCTGACCGTAGCCGCCGGGTTTAGCCCCCAGAGCCCCCCAAAGAGATCCCAAAGTCGGGTCGATTTCACCCCATCTCCCCCATGCACCAAACTTTGTCAGTAGGAAGTAGTACGACTGGACATTACAAAACACAATTAAAACTGACAAAAATTTCCTTCGTGATGGGGTGTCAGACGGCCCCTAAAAATCGGGGTAAATTTTTCCCCTTGAAGCCCAGGGACCAAATTTTGTCAGAAGGAAGAGCTATGGATGTAAATTCCAAAAAATATAAAAACTGATAAAACTGTCCATCAGGAAGGGGGTGTCAGACCCCCTGAAATGAAAACCCCCAAAATACCCTTATTTGACAACGCTTTGCCCCCCCCCCATGCTCTGCTGTATGTAGAGAAAAAAACATTTCCTTACCTTCTGACTATGATAAATCAAAGCTTTATTTAATTCACTTTAAATTTTCATAACATAATTTTGAGTATAATAATCTTCTTGAGGTGCAATTTGGTGTTAATTGGTCTTTTGATTGATAAGTTATTAGATTGTGAAAATGTATTGCTTTCTCAAAAGTAGCCAAAAAATATTAGCAAGATTATGTAAACACACCCATTGTCCAGCTTCACCTGTTTGACAAGGCATAATAGAAGAGCTTTGCAGGTATCTGTGTATGTGACTGAAATGTACTGCTATAGTATTCATGTGTTAATTGCACAGATACCAAGCAAACTCTTCTATTATGCATTGTCAGATGGTCAGTGGGTGTGTTTACATAATTCTGACAATATTTTTTGGGCTATACTTTTAAGAAAGCAACACATTTTTCACAATTTGATAACTTATTTAGCAAAAGACCATGTACTCCTTTGGTTCATATCAATTTTTAGGCGTTCAAATTCATTTTCCAGCATCGAAAAATGTGCTTCGAACATCCAAATTGATTTATCGTCCAACGGTAAAATTTAAAGAGGCCAAAGCGTCATTCAAATTCATTTATGACGACTTGGGTGCGGAATCTTGCTCGAGTTTTACTTACCTTTACTTACCAGTCAAGTTAGCAGTATGTTCATTCATTTTCAAACAGGAATAAGAAATACAGAAAATAACTGGGCTTTGCCTTTTTTATGAATCTAACTTCTCCGAATTTTTTCGTCATTTAAGCATTCATATGTTTTAAAATGTAATTTATTGTTGGATAATGATGAAGTCATCTAATGATATGGTGTAAACACGAGTTATTGGACTACCTTTAATTTTTCATATACTGTACATTATATGAAAAATTAAAGACATAGTGAAGTGAAATGAAATGAAATGAAATGAAATGAAATGAAATGAATGAGTTTATTACCAAAATCACAATGATACATACATCTTGGTAAAAATCACAATAACATCTTGGTAAAGGGAGCTAACAAATAGCATAGCATATATCGTTTCAAATGTGTACTGCATATTCAAAGTAGCCTTTCACATCATATGGTCTGTCTTTTTTAATTTGTCAAATCTTATTTATTCAGTATACCATTCGCTTTGTTATTTCTTATTTTTGTTTTTGATAATCACAAGGCCCCCAAAAAGGGAGGGGAGCTAACGGGGCTCGTCGGCTCGAGCAACCCCCCAGTCAGAAATCGTTCAGCGGCGCTTGCAGCATGTGTTTATCAACTTTGTTATGTTCCAGGATTTTACATTTTTGTATATAGAGTAATATCACTTTTCATCATTATCATTTAGTCCTGATCTATGATACAGCAAGAATACAAATTTACATATTGTTTCGAAGTCTTATCTTGTAAAAACAATTTGAAAAAAATTCGAAGGGATGGAGTCCATTTTGAAATTCATTGCGAACATGTGGGTCCGTTGATGAAAGCGAATTCCCAAACGTTCGCGATCCGAAGCTCCCGTGAATTTGAATGCTCACGGGGTAAAATTCTAATTTGAATGATCATTCTATCAAAATGCATGATGAAAGTACGCGATCGCTTTCCCTATAAGGCCTATAAAAATCAAATTGAATGCTCATTTTAGGCAAGTTGATATTGATGAGCATTCCAATTCCAATGAAATCGAGTGACTTTACAGCAATTTGGCTGTTTATTTGATGAATTTGACCGGGAAAACCTATAATTATTAAGTATAAATCATCGGCGTAAATCCGTTTCGAGGAGGGGGGATGATCGAAATCTTTTGCCGAAATTTTCGAGCACGATTACACACACGAGCACCCCCCCACCCCCCCCCCCCCCCCCCATGGATAAATAAAATCGGAATTATTGTGACCTTCTAATCCTATCTTTGGTTTTTAATAGCATTTCAAACAGAAATTTTACTACTATAACCGTCGGGTATGATAGATTTATTTTTGAAAAAAATCAACAATTGATTTATTAAAATATTATTTCTTCTTTGAAAATTGGGGGGTATATTCGTACAGACCGTCCCCCTCCCTTAAAAGTGGGGGGATATATACCCCCATCCCCCGGGATTTACGCCAGTGGTATGAATACATTATATGCAACTTGCTGTCTGAATATGAAGTGACTCCCCACCTCCCCCCCCCCCCCCCAGACCATCCAAGTCATTGACAAAAAGGTTGTCAGCCTGACCGTAGCCGCCGGGTTTAGCCCCCAGAGCCCCCAAAAGAGACCACAAAGTCGGGTCGATTTCACCCCATCTCCCCCATGTTTCATAACATAATTTTGAGTATCTTCTCAAGTGAGGTGCAGTTTGGTGTTAATTGCACGGACTAGCAAATCGCTTGAAAATGAATTTCAAAGCTAATTTTGCGATTTTTACCGGGAAAACCTGTGTATAGTATACTTCCATGACGAAATAAAATTCACTTTGAAAAAAAAAAAAAAAAAAAAAGTGTCGGAAGCGGGAGGGGGGGGGGAGGGGGCGGGTAGGGGGAAGGTAGGACGTCTGATATTCCTTTGGAAAATTTTGATCATACAATCAGATCAAGTGATACATGATTTCATTTTCTATCATTGGGGTGCAGGCCTGAGCGTTAAATCACCATTAATTATATAGGCCTAGCTAAAGTTTGGAACATTTTCTAAAATAACGGAATCACGGGAGGGGGGGGGGGGGTAGGAGCCCTTGAGCGACACCTTTTTCTTTCGGAACAGAGAGGCTTTCCGGTCCCCCTGGTATCATCGACCCAGGCCTGCGTTCCTACCGGGAACGCCGCCCCAGATAATTACTGCATGATGACGTTTTTCTGATTTTTCTGTTTAAGTCCAGTAGGACTATACTATATGCAACTATTTTATTTTTTATTTTTTTGTTGGTATATGAAAACGTAGGGGGAAGGTAGGACGTCTGATATTCCTTTGGAAAATTTTGATCATATCAGATCAAGGGAGGGGGCGGGTAGGGGGAAGGTAGGACGTCTGATATTCCTTTGGAAAATTTTGATCATATCAGATTAAGGGAGGGGGCGGGTAGGGGGAAGGTAGGACGTCTGATATTCCTTTGGAAAATTTTGATCATACAATCAGATCAAGTGATACATGATTTCATTTTCTATTATTGGGGTGCAGGCCTGAGCGTTAAATCACCATTAATTATATAGGCCTAGCTAAAGTTTGGAACATTTTCTAAAATAACGGAATCACGGGGGGGGGGGGGGGGGGGGGAGGGGGGGGGGGGGGGGGGGGGGGGGGAAGCCCTTGAGCGACACCTTTTTCTTTTGGAACAGAGAGGCTTTCCGGTCCCCCTGGTATCATCGACCCAGGCCTGCGTTCCTACCGTGAACGCCGCCCCAAATAATTACTGCATGATGACGTTTTTCTGATTTTTCTGTTTAAGTCCAGTAGGACTACTATATGCAACTATTTTATTTTTTATTTTTTTTTGTTGGTATATGAAAACGTAAAATGATTCAAGCACATCTATTTTGGGGCTAATATTTCATGTGCTGTTAAAAACTTCATGAAAGTAAACGTCTTCTTAAAATTGTAGAAATCATTTTTTTTTTTTTTTTTTAATTCGGTGCATATTATATCATATCGGGGAAGCCCCTGTAAGTGTACGGAAAGCAAATCGGTATGAAGTCTTTGAAGATTCGAAAGTATCAAAAAATTGACATACTTAATATTTTGAAATATCATTTACCTTGCAATTAAAAAAAAATTCTTTAGAATTATAACCAAGTTTTGAGTTATTTTGAAATTTGAGAAATATCACGGTGTAAAAGAAACGAATGTAATTCTTTTTATTAACGTATGGCACTCTGTAGTCGTTTTAATTTGTCTACGTTTACGTTTGTAACACACGTGCGTATGCGCGCCAGGTAAGCGCTATAGGCTATAGCTAGCTAGCTGCATGCAGCTGCCACATGTTCATCCCGGGCCCCGCCCGCGCGCTATCGCTGGCGCCTATGGTACAAGCTCATTGACATGGAGAAGGCCGGAGCTGAGCATCTATACTAGCCAGAAAATAAGAAATTTCTAACTTAGCTGTAAGTTGACATTGATTATATTCTATTGTTTATCATAAAAGAATGATTCTTCAAGCACACTTTAAAAATTTTACAATATATTTTCCTGCTGAGAAAGGTGATAAATGAATGTTCATTTACGCACTGACTCGACTCGATCTGGAGCTAGAGCTAGGGCTGAGCTCTGGCGCTGGCCTAATCGTGCTCTCTACTCGCCGTACTCTACTCTCGTACTCGCCGGTCGGGGTCGCGGCGCGGACCTTATCGCTTTGTTGGATAACTTAGATATGAACTCACCTGCGCGATCTTGGGTCTCATGTTTTTATGCCCTCTTTTCAGTTCCAGCGAGTTGCGATCTGACACCGGATTTTGAGATTGTGATATCTCAAAAATTCTTTGTCAATTAATTTTCTTGTTGGAACCACTTTTAGTCCAGAATTTTGCTATCCGTTGGGTATATATTATAGATCTAGATCTATCTGTCTATAATTATAAATTATTTTAGAATATGAGAAATCATGGATCAAATATCACATTCCTAAATTTCTTTAAAATGTGCACAAAATGTGGTCACTCCATCATGTATTTTGACCACTAGATCTACCTGGTTTGGGTTGGTACAGAAGTGACGTGCCAGTGTGCAGTGCTACAAATATTGTTTAAATTAAAATAATTTGATTTCTTTACCTTTTTTCCAGATTGCCATCAGCTAATTAAATAGATATTCAACATCATGGCAAATCTTGAGGAGACCATGAAAATCTTTCAAACGGCAGATGCTGTGTGCTTTGACGTTGATAGTACTCTCATACAAGATGAGTCTATTGATGAGCTTGCCAAGTTCTGTGGGGTCGGTGATGAAGTCCAGGAACTGTAAGTACATGAAAAAAAAATCATGCTTAAACTGTCTGCAATCACGTTACCTTTATCCGTGATTCTGGAAGAATGCTGTCGTCTCAGTAGTCAGGCTTCCAGTTCTTGCTCTTTTTGTCTATGATAATAATATTAATAATGATAATAATAATAATGATAATAATAATAATAATGGTGAAAACTTGTAGAGCGCACACACTGTCCAAGGACGCTCATGGCTAGCCCAGCAACAGTTCTCTTTAATCCAGGTATACTACAAATTTATGTTATATATATTGGATTTTTAGTACTAAAGACTTAAAACATTTAATTTGCATCACCCACTGCGACTCTCAGCTCCACCCGGTGAGGACCGGTGCCCTCTTGCTGCTCCTTTCACTGACAATTTAAGGGACAAGCCTAGTCAGCACACAACTCACAGGAGCTCTAGCACCTGAGGCCACCAGGCCCCACATGGGTAGCCAATGAGACTAATGGGTGATAACAAATAAGTTGTATATATGTATATACACTGGCTCGGGATCATCCTTTCTTTTCCTTTCCTTGTATAGTATTCTCTGTGTCTCTGGCACTCTTACTGTGCTCTTCAGTAGCTTGCTCTACATGTATGGGGAGCTGAATCGTTGGTTTGCCCATACCCGGTATATACATGTATATATACACTCGCTCAGGATCATCCTTTCTTTTGCTTTCCTTGTATAGTATTCTCTGTGTCTCTGGCACTCTTACTGTGCTCTTCAGTAGCTTGCTCTACATGTGTGGGGAGCTGAATTGTTGGTTTGCCCATACCCGGTTTTTGATTATGCCTCAAACTACCCTGAGGCCACAAGGCATATTTTGAATGATATCATTCGTGGCATTTCCCCCTAACAATAACAACAGTAACAAAGCTTAACCTATAGGTTGCCTCTCATAGCAAGTGCGTGATCTCTAGCACATATGTGTGCTGGAAGGGAGCAAGATTGCGGCCAAAAACTGCCTAAAAATTTCACTTGATCAAGATGATAAAGATCCTATTATAATCTGGCATGAAATCAGATATTCTATCATCCTAAAATATAGAAGGAAGTATTTTCTCAAAATTTTGGTGATGATATCACTTGGTGTTTTTACCTCTTCAACTTGGAGGTCGTGACTGCCGCTGAAATTGACACAGCCACACATAGTGATGGTTCAGTGAGTGATTCAAACTGGGTTTTTTTTTGAGAGCAAGTATTTATGGGGTCAATTTGACCCCCTCTAAGATCTCAGCTGTGAAATAGACATGTTTACTAATTTTATGCATACTTCTTGAACAAAGGTTTCTCGTGATGACTCAGAAGCTTGCCTGAGCCCAGAGGCTTGCCCGACACAGCAAGAACTATTGTATGTAAAATAGATTCTATCTATAGAAATGCCATTATGCATAGCAGGTGCACTAAATAGCTGGTAACTATAAAGGAATCTGCAGAGAAACATGCATAAATTGAAATACATTAGTAAATAGATGTATTGGCCAATGTAAACTAATGCCTATTTTGGTACTATGATGAATAATTGCTTGTTTTACTTTATCATAATTTATGCAATTTAGATGCCTTCCTTTTACATAATGATATTTCATGGAAAAATGGCA
Source organism: Heliocidaris tuberculata (assembly GCA_025618425.1). Classification (NCBI taxonomy): domain Eukaryota; kingdom Metazoa; phylum Echinodermata; class Echinoidea; order Camarodonta; family Echinometridae; genus Heliocidaris; species Heliocidaris tuberculata. The sequence goes on from CM046840.1 coordinate 23,397,647, forward strand.
TGAGATTGTCAATACAGATTTTCTGAGAAGTGTAATCAGCATCATTGCATTGACAAACTTTCAAATTTCAAACAAATTCTTTTGTATTTTATTTTTATTCATTTCCAATGTATTCCATTGTGCTTATTGATTTGTTTTTATGATTCTTTATGCTTCAGAAATATGTCTCTATAAATTTCAAGACATAAAATATCAAGCAAAAAGCTTTGAAGGCTTGATTGGCAGTGTCTTCATAGCAATTTAGGAAAAACAGCATTTTTTACACTAATGGGTATTTCCATAAAGCATGGTCCTAATTTGTGACATTTTTTGAATTTTGGTGTCCCTTTACATATATGAAACAATGTTTTTTTGTGGCTCTGGGTAGAGACAAATAGTGGAGTAAGATTGAGTACTATTCTAACAGTGAAGATGCAGTGTTATACTCAGAATCACTTTACAGTTTTTACTCCATGATTTGGCATCTTACACTCAGAGCCACGAAAACCTGTGTGTTTCATATGTAAGCGGGACACCAAGAATGTCACAAAGTGGGACCCTTATTTCTGGAAATGCCCAAATGCATGTTGATTTCCATTCAATTTTGGCCTGACATGCGACTATGAATTGTCTTGTGATCTTACAGTGGGTTGTCCGATTTTCATAAATGTGGTCTCTATCTTTGCGCAACTAAAAAATCACCTTAAGGTGAGTTGCGATCTGCTTGCTTTGTTGCATGCAGTGATTGGTTATGTGCAGGGGCCTAGGATCATAATGACCCCCTAGTATTTAGGTTTAAGGCCAGGGAAAGTCTAAAGTTGGATAAAAGCAGAAAAAAAGAGAGAAACAGATTAGTGAAAGTTTGAGCGAAATCCGATAAGAAATAAAAAAGTTATGATTTTTTTAAAGTTGTAATCAATCAAACACAAATTGGCAACTCTGTGACCTGTCTTGTGAGCTCCTCTTCCATTTGCTCAGTACAGAAAATTTCATAAATTTTCATTTTCTTAGTTTGTGATGAAGGAATATATTTGTGTCATACAGGTTTTGTGTAAAAACATACCGTATACATGTATATGCGCAATGATTCTAACTTCTAAGGTGCATGTATGATTGAATATAGTGAAAATGGAAATTAATGATTTTTTTTTGGTACAGGGCATATAGGAGAAGTCTCAAAGGAGCTTGCAAGATATGTCAAGGAGTTACCAATTTGTGGTTGATTGATTACAACTTCATGACTTTCTTATTTCTTATCATACTTTGCTCAAATCTTCACTGATGTGTTTCTTTTATTTGTATGCTTTTTTACAGCAAACTTGTAATCAGGATGGACTTCCCCCTTTAAGTCCACTACAGCCCTTTTGCTAACATAAAGTATCATTATCATTTTGGTTCTGTGCCCTTTTGGCTGGCCCTCAAACTGGAGATGTACAAGATTTGGTATGATTATATGAAGATTGAAATGAACGGGATTAAACCGACAATGATGATGAGGCTGATGTTGATGGTGGTGATGATGGTGATGGTGGTGATGATGGTGATGATGATGATGATGATGATGTTGATGATTATGATGATGATGAGGCTGGTGATGATGGTTGTGATGATGATGATGATTGTGGCTGCCTCTACTTCGAGGAGTTTCCTGGTTTACGTACTTCAATGATACAAGTTTTGAGTCTATATTTGAATCGTAACGTTATTAATAACTTTATTGCAGAGAATAAAGTGAGATGTATGGGTGCAGAGTATTGGAGTAATAATTATATACAAGCAGATACACGAGTAGTATTCAAGTAGCATACAAGTAGATATACGAGTAGTACACAAGTAGACATACGAGTAGTAAACGAGTAGTAAACGAGTAGTATACGAGTAGTATACGAGTAGTATACGAGTAGATTACATTCTGCAATATAAACAAAAGAATGTAATAGAAACAATTAATACGCTTTCATTTATACATGTGATTATTGTATAATTATGATTGAATGAACAACTAAATGGACTTACCAATTAGTAGGGCTTTATTACTTTTACTGTTTAGACGTCTTACCGCAACTTCAACTTATCCCGAACTGATTAGCCATTTAATATAATTCAAATTAAATGCGTATTGCGTACCATGCGTTGTGCGCTCTAACACAAGATTACAACCTATGGTTACAACAGTTCGCGCACAAATATAAAAACTTATTATGACGTTTATACTATAATCTGCAGATTGATGCTGCAGTTACAATGATGTTAATGGTTATGATAATGATGATGGTGATGATAGTAGAGAAACACAGGAACAGAAGATAAGATAATGAAATTTAGAGAGAGGGATAATGATCATGATGTTGATGATAATGATGCTGGTGATGATGATGATCATCATCATGACAATTACTACTACAGTGGAAACTCACTATAACGAGGACCTTTGGACCATGCAAATTACCTTGTTATATCGGGAATCTCCTTACATCAGGGTAAAAAAAACACAAAATAACATAAAGACCAGGGAACAGCAGAATTACCTTGTTATATCAGGAATCTTGTTAATATCAGAGCTCTTTATAACGAGTTTGCACTGTAGTAGTAGCTATATTACTATTATTATCATCAACAGAACTAGACAAGCTATGGGAGGTCAGATGGGCTACAAAGAGACCTTAGAAGCCAGACTGAACCTGGTCAAGCCTAGTAGAGCTACCATGGAGAAGTTCATTACGGAAACCCCAATCAAGTTCACTAAAGGAGTCGCGTAAGTTGGAATCCTTAGAAGGTTTTTATTGGTACAGGCACAAGTAAGCCCTATTCAGATATAACACGATATAACTTCTCAAAAACTGCCGCAGCAAAACTTTGCATGTATAGGAATAGCTCAAGGAAATGTTTTTCAGTAATAAAACATATGCTCTGGAAAACATGACTTTGATATATGTCCCCTCTGATCTGTATGTTATAAAAATACAGAAGTGTGTGAAGTGCAATATCGGTCTCAGTATATTTTGTATATATATTGCTGAAGCAGAGTCAGCACAATTTGTTTTCATATATTTTCTGTATGATTGTTAATGTCCTTTATACTTGTATTATGAAACAAAAGACTGATTTACAATGTCTGTTAAGTTTCATAAATAATACCAAATACATATTTTCATAATGACATAGTGTATATCCTCATTTACCCCTGCTTGTTTCATGTTACAATGAATAGGAGTCTGGTTAGCAAGCTACAGGAGCGTGGGGCAGCCATCTACCTGGTGACTGGTGGGTTCACCTGTATAGTTAGAAGCTTTGCCAAGGAGCTTAACATTCCAGCGGAGAACATCTATGCTAATAAGCTCCTCTTTGATTATGATGGTGAGTTCAGGGCAGTTTACAGGGGGGCTATTTTTTTTTTCTGTCAGGACTTGCGCCACCGACGAGAGAGGGCAGTATTTGAGCGTCAAGAGGGGTGACAATACGGTTTATTCCGTCAAGACTAGTTGGCATAAATATTCATCACGTATGCGCACCGCTGGCATTAGCAGGGCGCGGCCATTTTGTGACCTAAATTTCTATTTTTTGCGCATAGGTACGTTCTTCCCGTCTTCTCATCTTATGCATATTCATTTTCTCCCTGTCCCGCTGTTGAAAGAAAATTGGGGTTTTCAATCATACTTCTAGATTCAGTAAATCAAGCTCGTTCCAAACTGTGATTTCAAACATCAAAATCCATCGAAATAAAGTCAAATCGACGAAACATTGACGAAACATTGTTATTAAATCGTTAACAATATCCCAAAACATGAAATATCACCTCACACACGGCTATTTGGATCTGTATTACGTAATTTTCGACGAATTTCCGGATGAAGGTCAAAATAAAGAGGAAAGTTGATGAAACTACCTCGACTTTGGGGGCTAATAAAAAAAACAACTAGCGAATAAGACTTGTAACACCAAATGAACAATTTGAAGAGTAGATGATAAACAATCAAAATAGATATATGTCGATACCTGGAAAACCGTAGAAAAATCACCATAGAAACCAAAATTAAATTCGGATCCACTTTGTGCTTGTCATGAAGGAATTACGAGTTCAGTGTAAGGGATTAAACTTTAGGAAATTTTCATTGACAAAATTTTCTTTTGCTGAAATAAAGTAAGGTGGAACTTTGAGAAAATACAAGTCTTAAAGCTCATAGACAGTCTCAGTAACAAAAATCATACTGGCAAGAAACTTATCTGAAATAGTCACAAACTATTCTCCTTTTATCATAAGACATATGTACGAGATTATTTAACATTCCATTCACGATTTCGAACAAATTTTAGTGTAAATATCTATAAGAAACGCTTGGTAACGGCTTTTCACTGCCTCATGCTTCCTATATCCACCCGAAGGTTCCCCGCACAATAAACCCAGCGCTTCGCATTATGTGTAGCGTATTCTACACACACAGCAATCCTCATGTAAGTACTAGTAGTGTGTGTGTGTGTGGCCGTTGTTTGAATTTACATCCCCTCTTTTTTGGGCCAGGGATTTTTATTACTTTTCACCTCTCATTCGATAAATATTTCACTTGAGGAGGAAAAAACTTCACAGCATCTTAGTTATGTTAGTACCCTGCTGTTTATTAAGTAAAATCAACGAAATCTCACGAAAAGTTTTTGAGGGCTTCCCAAAACTATCTGTTACCTTTAAAGTTGTAGTCTCTCTCAAAGTCTCCAAAACGGGGCCTCTTGACACTCAAATACTGCCCTCTCGACACTCAAATACTGCCCTCTCTTGTCAGTGGCGCAAATCCTTTTTGACATTAAAAAAAAAAAAAATACGGGGGGGGGTGTTCATTTTTGTTTTGGTTTTGCATGGTGTTTCAGAGAGTTCAACAGCATATTAAACTTTTTCTCTAAAGAACTAAACATTCCAGCTGAGAATATCTATATTAATAATCTCTTTTGCTCTTTGCCTATGATGGTGAGTACAAGATAGTAATCAAAAGGGGGTGGGGGAGTCAGTAGCTCAATGTTATTATTTTTTTTCTTCATATTTTTGGCTATTGTACATTTAAACAAAATTGTTTTGACTGATAATATCTACTTGTAGCCTCTAACATTTGGTGTACGTTTTGGTTCTACATATGCTCCTGCGACAATCGCTCCGCAGTCAATATGCTACAGTATCGGAGTATCCACATTCTTAATTTCAACCCTAGACTAGACTCTATACATGTACCTACTACCCCTAACACTAAACCTTGCCTAAAAGTCAATTGCAACCGTAACCATTGCCCTCTGTCTTTGAATAAAACAAAGCTTACGGCAATTGTTGCAGGAGTCAATGTCATGTCACCCAAGTGTCATGTGACTTTGTGACATTTTTTTTTCTCTGTATATTACCGAATCTAAAGATTTTGGGGCGTATCATTTAACATAAAGAAGATGATACAAAACAGATGCCACAGAATTGGATGTTTCCAATCTCCCCTGTTATTATTTTTATGTCTTGGGTATCCATCACACAGGCGAATACGTGACGTTTGATGAGTCCGAGCCTACGTGTAGTACCGGAGGCAAACCTAAAGTCATGGCCATCTTGAAGGAGAAGTTTGGCTATCAACGGCTTGTCATGATAGGAGATGGAGCTACAGACATGGAAGCCTGCCCTCCTGCTGTGAGTACATTCAAGTAAAGGCCACAAAAGGATGTGATATGAAAATGTGTAATTCCTGAATGATGCGCAGAAAGGTATTTAATGGGACAAATCTGCTGGAAGAATGACTTTTGTTCAGCACTTCAGCTAGAATATAATCAGGTTGAAAAGTAATTGTGAACTGTTCATTTGTTAGCTTTGCTTGTATGCTAGAACTTGTTATAATGAAGTGACTGTTCATGTTTATGTCTTCTTCTTATGAGAATGATTTAATTGGATTTTGAAGAAAATGTCAACCAAAAGAAAGGAATTTCTAAGCACCTTGTATGTTGCACGAAAGCGTATTAGGCAGAGCAGTTGTCTTGTAATCAGGAGGTCTCGGTTTCGAAACCAAGTCCTTGCGTCGCAGGGTCAGTGCCGTTTGGTAAGGCATTAAAGGTTCCCTTCTATGAAATTCTAATTCTTGTTATTTTGTACATGATACTCATCTAAATTGAAAAATGACATCCGTTTGCAATGAATACGTATCTGAATATTTTTAAAATAATATTTTCCCCACGTATTCAGGCCTAAACGAGTCTGCTAAGCTCCGCCCCCTTTTAAACCCCGAATTCTCGTTCTTCGAGCATGATTGACGTGTGACGTCACAAACCGACATCGCCGGTGCTTGTTTACAATATCTTGCATATATATACGCGTGCAAACTAACTTGCAGTTATATACCACCTCGAAAACCACCTCTAAATCGAAGTATGCCGCAACGCTGTGTCTTTGCAGGTTGCAGCAACATCACAAAGGAGGGTGTAAGTCTACATTTATTCCTCAAAGACCCAAATATTAGAAGAAAATGGACCTCAAAAGTGAAACTAACTCGCGTCAATTGGAAGGGGCCGAGTGACCGCAGTGTCCGTGTGTTCCGAGCACATTTGTGCGGAGGACTTCCTCGATAGTACGGGGCTGCATGCGGCGTTTGGCATCAAGAAGAGGCCGTCCCTGAAGCAAGATGCCATCCCCAAAATCAAACTTGATCTACGGTATCTATTGATCATATATCTATTGATCAACTATCACTGTACCTACACTAACTTAGTCTACCGGTACTTATTATTCATAGCAGCACAATGAAAACATGCAAGGTAACAGGAGAGCTAAGGGTTTTCTGGATATCAATGTTAGAATTTACTAGAAACAAAACGCTACCACCCCATGCACCAGTAAAACCCTACCCAAGCCGCGCCCAGGCCAGGCAGGGTCAGCAGGCGAACGACCGAACGGCACGGCGTGTACACCTGCGCACGTCGAGCTCACTGCCTCGATCAGCTATCAGCTCAGCCTCATCAGGACTGGGGCATTTTGCAAGCGCAAACAAGATTCATAATTGGTGGATATGCGTAAATTAAAATTTAATCGGCAATCTAATTATCAAAAGGAATTACTAGTTATAATTCCCAAGTCTCCCGTTGATATCTTCTCCGTTATTGAAATCAGGGACGTCTCTGTCATATAATCAGAATCCGACATGTCTGGTTCAAACAAATACGGCCGTGCCCCTAATTCCTCTTTTATTTCTTCTGTCTGAAGAAGATGTTATCGTTCGTTGATATAGGATTAAAAAAAAACTAAAATGAAGGGCTGTAATGGCACGAAGTCGAAGCTAGGATCTACACGAAGTTCAATAGCCTACACACACACTTTCAGCTTGCGTGGAGTCAAGCATTCTGAGTGTGACGTCACATGACGTCATCGATCGCTGGACCGATTTTCCAAAATTTTTAGGGGCGTTCCCAATTAATTTTTTATTTTCAAGTTTACAGATTAATGAATGGAATTCAGGTAAAATGGTTGACAGATCTGGATTCACAGTAGAAAAGTCTACTAATTGAAGTTCCTTTGTAATTCCATAAAAGGGAACCTTTAATCCATAATTACCAAGTCCCTTCAGAGAGGACTTAAAGCTGTCGGTCCTCTGGTTCTTACATTCAAGAGTGAACTTGCCTTCTTAGCAGTCAGTTAAAATAAATCATTGTCATTGTCTTCCGTATCATCATCATCAGTTATTTACCTTTGACCTGATATTCAATTTTACCCTTGCTGTACTGGGCCCTGATCTCGGCCGCAACATTACAGATTGCATCAAAATTTTGCATGGACCTCGAAAAGCGCGTAAAGGACACATATCCATTGTTATTTTTTATGTAAATCTGTATTTTTCATTTAATATTATAATTTATTATTATTGATTAATCAAGTAATGAAAGGCCTTGGAGATAAAATTTTATTGCAAGAAAATTTTTCTAAACCGTAAAAACTTTATTACATAAGAAAAATTTCTGTAGGTGATTTCAGTTCTTATGTATTCTATTGTTTTACAAATTTCTTATGTATTTCTTTGTTTTTCAACTTTTTTATTGCTTTTTAAAGTCTGTTGTTTCAGCGGTGTCAAAAGATGCGCAAGACTTGAAAGAAAAAAGTCAGAAAGTTTTGTGGCGTGAAATGCAGCGGTTCGAAATGCGCTGTGAAATTTGTGTAGGGGGGCCCTGCCAGGCCTTCCTCCCCCCCCCCCCCCCCCCCCCCCCAGTACAGTAAGGGTTAAGGCTATAAAGGCACATTTACAATGAATTGTGTGTTGATTTTTCTTTCTTTCTTTCTTTTTAGGATGCCTTTATAGGATTTGGAGGAAATCAAATCAGGGCCAAGGTACAGGAAGGAGCCCAGTGGTTTGTGACCGACTTTCAAGAACTACTCAATGCATTAGATGCATGATCATTACCAAAGAAACAGCTCCATACAAAGAAACAGCTCCATAGAAAGAAATCATTACCTCCATCTAATTCAAAACTACCTCTTCCTATAATATAGGTATGGGTCTGTTTTTACTGGAAGTACATTTCTGGGGGAAAACGTACAGCACATTTTAAGTTCTAGTATTAAAGGGAATTGCATTTGGAGGGAAACTGGCCTAGGGTACTGTGAAACAAAAAACTTTCATGTGCACGAAACTGAATGTCTCATGAAATTCATGAAAGTTAAATGCCTTGAAATATTTCAGTCACAACTGTCAGAACGATGATTTTTTGCGAAATCGCGAAAATGTTCGAAAGTTTTATGTTGCTTATTAAAGAATAAGGTTTTACAGTATTCTGTAGTGTTCATAATGCAGTAGAAAATGTTGCTCGTAGCTTTATTTTCTCAAACAGGGTTCAGGCTTAGGTTGTGATAAAGTTTCAGGGTAGGTTCAACACTAGGTTAGGTTTAGGTACAGTATTGGATCCAGGATTTAAGTTTGAATTTGGACTAGTGTTTGAAATTGCTGGCTGAGCAATTGTCGCAGGAAAGTGTTGTACTATCTAATCATAACGACATTGAATACCTTGTTTTCAACTAAATACAAAACCTCTTAGATTATTAGATTATTATAAAGGGTAAGAATTTAGATATTTTATATTTTTCTCTATTCAATACCTCCTCCCTTTTTAGTATTTGAATGCTGGATCATAGTTGTTGTGCGTAGCAATATGAAATATGCTGTACCCTCTGTATTCGTGAATTGATTACCCCCAAACCATCTGCCGCTATAAAATTATTAATTACTCTTCATATCATATCGTCGTCGTTTTTACAAACTGACGAATCCGTGCATGTGCGCAAAAATGCGCTTTGGAGAAAACGGTTTTACGAACTATCGAATTGTGTTTGAATGGCCACTGCTTCCTTATTCCGTATTGATATACATAATAATATACACCATTTCAAAATTAAAGTCATAAGCTTTCTTTTAATGAATATCTCGATACATGCAATTATACAACGAAAGCAAATTCTGTTATCTAAGTACACCTAAATCTATAAATGCGTTTCTGGCCAATTCACGTTTCTGCGCAGCGCGCACGGATTCGTCAGTTCGTAAAAACGACGATGATATTACATGTAACCATATGATTACATAGTGCAGCTGCTAGCTAAATGAACATATTCTATGCGCTTTGTTGAAAACTTTATTCAGTGGTTGTATATTACAGATATGTACTACTTGACAATAAAACATGGTACAACATTGCACAAAATTTGTCCCTATTGTGTTTTGTATAGTGTCGAATGAGAGGAAAATACATACTTTTCATGGCATGAATACATGTACTGTATAAGCTGATATTTTGATGTACAGATAATTGATTAGATTTTAACGTTTGAGAAATTGAGACCACAAAATTCAGGGCACGGCAATTGCCATAGTCCATCACACCTGCCATTTTCTGCCAACCTTATGCTATCCAGTGTCATTAATGATTCATGACTCTGGGTTAAAAGAGATGCATAATGTTCATTGTTGGGCTCTGACTTAATTACTGATAGACGCAGATTTTGTGGCCTTGATTTTTCAAAAAGTAAAAATCTAATTAAATATTAGCATTATTTTAAGAATATTAATGATATTTCACATAACTTATTCCAAATAAATTTGACATCCTTCAACTTTACAATGTGAAAACCTCAGTCAGATACGAGTTATAACTTTTGAGTTATTAACAAGCATAAGTGTCCAATGTTTTTTTTTTTTTACACCGAGACCTAGTACAGTGTACAACACACTGAAAAAATCTCAAGGTACCTCCGACTGATTTCAATTTTGAATATTCCAAAATGCACTTGTTTTTCATGTGCAGTATTATTTTGATGGATGAGGTACAATTAACAAAATACATGTATATAAATGTAAATTAATGTAAAAAATAAACTATATTTCAATTTTATGGTCGAGGTATGTGAAAGTTTTGCACCTCGAAATAAGTTAGATAAGTAAATTTAGATGCAGTTGTCCAGGGTTAAGTTAGGAATTCACCGAATTAAAAAAAAAAAGATTGCAGAGCTATTTGTATCTAGATGATGCATTATATAGTTGAACCTTGTTATGAAGAATTGTTATAACAAACTTGTTATAACAAGGTAATTTTGCCAGTTCCACTTCTTTGTATTCTATTGTTTTTTAGCCCTGATTTTACAAGGTTTCGATATAAAGAGGTAATTTCCTTGGTCCCAAGGAGTTTGTAATAACGAGATTCCACTGTACAATCACTTTGATACTTGCATCATTTTCAATACTGAAGTGTCAGATTGGGGGGGGGGGGGGGGTGAGTTGTGTTTTATAGTAATGCAAATTGGTTTACAGGAAGTTTCTCTCCTATTGCATAAGCATATACATGCTCAGTGGAAATAATTGTCCATTTCACTTCAAGTATAATCATGATCTGATAATCGAGTGTCATTCCTTAATCTCTAATAAATTGTCCTTAAACTCTCAAGCTTTATTCACAAATAACTACTACATGTATGAAACAAGGCTTCTACAAATTTATGTCTAGTTTATTTGTGAAAAATTACACAACTTTTATTATACATGTACAAATACAATAATACAACTTGGATATAATTCATGTAAATCTCAGTCACAGTTTGCAAAGAAAAGTAATACAATATACTTCAGGTAGTAGTACATCTGTAGAACAGATAGTTTGAAAGAGATCGTCTTTTTAGAGGTAACACTTCACCTTTTTTTAGTCGTCTCCTATGGCTAGAACTGTGCATGGTCAATACTGTTTCTGAAATTTCGTAGAGCTAATTTCTATCGAAAGGATCATCATGAAAGCATAAAACTAACAGCAATCATCTACAAATTTTAAAAACTTTTTTTTTTTTTTGGGGGGGGGGGGAAATATTACACTTGGTTCTTCTTTCCCTGATTATATATTGCAGTGAATAAAACTGGACTGAATGGGGATATTGAACAGGATCTTCAAGGGTAGGGATTCAATAACTTTCACAAGAATTAATTATCATACATCGCATTCTCTCACTTGATTACAAAATATGTCTACACATACAATGTATCATGTTTACATTTTTTAATATTTTTATGTTTATACAACAATTTATAGGCTGTTATATACACATGTAAGCATGAAAAAAAATCAAACAAAAATAAAACAAAAAAAACTTGTTCCAATCAGCTCCTATCAAGGCACAGAAAGGGGGGGGGGCGCAGAAATTAAGAAATTACATACATGTGCATGTATACAGTAACGAAATATTTTCCTTCACTAACTGGTATACAGGTAATAATTGTAGAGCTAAATGTAAAAAAAAAAACCATATATGGATGACCTAAACTTTATCAAACCTCTTTTGAATCTACCTATACATTACATTGCACAGACTTGTATTTCAGCTTGTGGAAACGTGCAGGATCATATTCAAAATAAGACCAAAATCTCTTTCAGCCAGAAAAAGTTAGGTCACATTTGTGATAGAAATCAGGAAGCTTTAAAAGAAGTATTTCCGGGTAGGTTCAGGGCTAGGTTTTACATAGATCATATGTCGCATTCAAGACATTTAAAAGAGTACATGTATTTGAAAATTATAGATAAGAACTGCTACACGAATGAAATAAGAACAATGTACACCTTATGATACATTTCGAGAACTTTTTAGAATGCAAATAAGGCAAATACTATGAAATTTAGCCCAAATAGCATTGTTCTTGAAAACTTTGATTATGGGGAACTTTTGTGATCTGACTCCATGTCAATGAGGCTTTCCTTTTGATATGCGCCAGTTTGCACCTGTATTCAAATTCTATGCATGTCATTTACGACAATCATTACTTGATGTAGTGACCACCCTAAGTTTATCATGTACTTGCAAAGTCCTCCATTGTTATGAAACAATAAGGGTATAAATTTTCAGTAACATAATACATGTATATGAATTGCACTCTGGCAGCATTTTCTAGTCGACAAGTGTAACTTTATTCCCCACTTTTTAATCACCCCATGGGCAAAATTACTCTGACCTCCTAAAAATTACATACTTCTATATATTTATATATATATATTCACAATCAAAGTCTACCATTGCAACAAAATAATTAGGGTTAAAAATTGCAGCAACAAATATAATGCATTGCTTTCTCTGACATTCTCCTTTTAATAATCACCATTTATAAAGCAGTATCTATCAGAGTATTAAGTCAGTATTAAAACTGATCCTTCCCTCCCCCCCCCCAAATTCAAACTGACATTTATTTGGTTTCTCTCTCCCTTTCTCTCTAATTATAATTTCACTATCAGAGTACATTACATGTACATCAAGACAACTTTCTACAAAGAATTTGGAAGTTACTTTTTCCCCCCAAATCTTTATGAAGGCATACAAGTACATGTACCTCTCTTCCATACCCTCTTTTTATTACTGGCATACACATGTATTTCTTTTCCTTGCAGTCTGACATCCTCTCTCCCATGCTCTCTTTCTCCCATCTTCTACATATTTCAAATTTATTTTTTCCTGGCATTTGTCATTTATACTTAAACCTCTTTGTCTCTCGGTGACACAACATTTGCTTCTGTGACATTTGCTCTGCCGTCAACATCTCGAAAGGTCAAAGGTTAAGGTGAGGGTCATGATTTGTTTTTTTGTTCAGGACAACGTGAAGATTAGGATTAGGGTTAGGGTTAGGGTTAGGGTTAGGTTTAGGTTTAGGTTTAGGATTAACATGGCAAAGTTAGACCGGAGCAATTGTCATGGAACCTGTCTCTCACCCTACATGTACCTCTCTCTCTCTCTCTCTCCCTCCCTCCCCCTGTCTCTGTCTATGTCTCTCTCTATTTCTCTATCTCCCTCCCTCCTCTTCTCTCTCACTCTCTATCTCTCTCTCTCTCTCTCTCCTACCCCCTCTCTTTCCCTCCCCACTCTCTCTCTCTCTCTCTCTCTCTCTCTCACCCTCTCTCTTCATTCCCATTCTAATCGTACCAAACCACAGTAATGGGTTTGAAATCAAACAGGTCCGGATGTCCCAGATGAAGGGTTTGATTGAAGTCAGACTTGCTCCACTGGAAAGGAGGTTGCTGATCGGTCGTAGGTCCACAAACAGCTACCATTGACAGGCTCTTAACCATGGAACTTGTAGTCACCTGAAGATTAAGAATAACAGAAAAAACAGCTCAGTACTTCTTTTGGTTAAGATGTTATTATTATCATTTTTTTTTTTTTTAATGTTATCATCATCATCATCTATGTTGTTATTTTGTTGTTATTTTCATCATTACTGTGACCATTATCAGTCATCCATTGTTTCCAACAGGCCATAGGGCCTTTTGAAACTTGCAAAGGAAAACACCAGTGCACTATACTACTGAATTTAAGCCCCCATTTGTCATTTTCATCAGGGCTTGAACCCACAAGCCTTGCAACTCTAATCAACTGTTCACAACCACTCATTTACGACGCATGTAATACACCTCCCTAACCTTCATGTCCGTAGCTCCATGAAGCCGATGTCCTAGCGATGAGAATGGATAGTGGCCCTTCGCTGGCATCAGATCGGACCTAGCGGCGATAGCGTTCTCTGCGCTGTATGGCGGCTCACAGTCGCAAGCTGACAGAGGGTCATGCTCATAGTTATTATACCTGTGACAAGGGGTTTATGTATGAGTTTTAAAGGAATTAAGCCGTGATTGAAAGGGGCAGGAGGGGTAGGTGGGTTCACATATTCCCATGTAAACTGTTGTAAACAGACAAGAGCGAAGAAGTGGATACATTCATACTAAGCTGTTTTTGTGTGAATGATGTCACTTTTATGGAAATGTATAACACATACAACACCGTGAGCTGTAGATGGGTCTAAATAATATGCACAGGAAACCTGTTGCCAATATACAAGAGCTCTGGTGTGGATAAGTTCATATGAAGTCAAGTTTAACTCCATCTCTGACAAAAATTTAAAAAAACAAAAACGATCACCATAAGTTTTCAGAAAGAAAAACATAGCCATTCTGACAGTTAACACATAATTATTCAAAACTCATCACCACTGCTCATTTCATATAGTGTGATAAAAATAATTGTAAATTTATTCATAAGTATAATTTCTTTGGTTTGAAAACATTTCTCTAATAAGAATTTGTTAGATTTCCTACCTATTTTCCCCAGTTAGTCATCTACTGTTATATACAATGTATACCAATGGCCCTATTGCTACATAAGAGAAGAAGGGAAAAGAGACAAGTGAAGTACAGAATGGAGAAAATAAGGGAAAAGAAAAAAAGGGAAAAAAAAAAAGAGAGGTGTAAGAAGAGAAAAAGAGCAAAAAAAAAAAAAAAAAAAAACCAGAGAAAAGAGGAAAGACAGGAGAAAAGAAGAGAAGAAAAGCAAATAAAATAAAGAAAGGAAGAGAAGAGATAAGGGAAGAAAAGAGAAGAGATAAGGGAAGGGAAGATAAGAGATAAGGGAAGGGAAGATAAGAGATAAGGGAAGGGAAGATAAGAGATAAGGGAAGAAAAGAGAAGAGATAAGGGAAGAAAAGAGAAGAGATAAGGGAAGAAAAGAGAAGAGATAAGGGAAGGGAAGATAAGAGATAAGGGAAGGAAAGATAAGAGATAAGGGAAGGAAAGATAAGAGATAAGGGAAGAAAAGAGAAGAGATAAGAGAAGGGAAGATAAGAGATAAGGGAAGGGAAGATAAGAGATAAGGGAAGAAAAGATAAGAGATAAGGGAAGAAAAGAGAAGAGATAAGGGAAGGGAAGATAAGAAAAAGAAAAGAGAGAGGTGAGAATAGAAGGGAAAAAATGTGAAAAGAAGAAAAGTCAAAAGAAGAGTGAAAAGAGAAGAGGAGAGAAGAGAAGAGGAGAGAAGAGGAGAGAAGGGAAGAGAAGGAAAAGAAGAGAAAGGAAAAGAGAAGAGAAACGAAGATGAAAGAGAAAAGAGAATAGAAAAGGGGGAAGAAAAGAGAATGAAAGAAAAGAAGAGAAAGAGAATAAAAAAGAGAAGACAAAAGAGAAGACAAGAGAAACAAAGAGAGAAAAGAAAGAAAGAAGAGAAAAAGAGAAGAAAAGAAAAGAAGAGAAAAGAGGAGACCTTTTAGAGAAAAGAGAGAAGAGAAGAAGCAGAGAGAAGAGAAAAGAGAAAAGAAGGAAAGAGAAGCAAAAGGAGAAGAAAAAGAGAAATCAAGAAGAGAAACCTTGGAGAAACCACTTACCTCATGAGTTTAATTATGGAGTTCAAATCAGTCACATCTGTCTGGTTCCTACGGAAGATGTTGGCTCTTGCCGTCTTATTGTAGGAAAACCAATCACCATATTTCCGTTTCTCGGCAGGCCAGCCACTCTTGTCATAGATATCTACAAAGAACCTGTATAAACCAAGTGAACAGTAAAGCCCTAGTCACACATAATGCAGTCTGCTGCCACAAAAAACAAACAAAAAACAAAAACAAACAAACACCGCAGCGAAACAGCATGACATAAGTCTAGTATGCTTCACATACTTTCGTATACAGGTCAAAATTATTAGACTCGTTAAAAATGAAGAAAATACATTAGTATCAATATGTTTTTTTGTTTGCTATGTAGAAGCATGTGCTGCTGCCAAGTTCAACATTGCCTGATGCTGCACTTGTGGAATTTTCAGAAACTTAAAATGGTAATACTTATACTTCATTTAATTAAATAACATTGGCCAGCTCATATATACATATTCATATTAAAGGAAATATCAAATACCTTGTCCTTCATGCAACCAGTTTTGCACTTAGCTTGATGCATAATATTCAACACTCTGGCTATATATTACATGCAAACATTACACGTTAAGTCAACCCTGAAAATAAACTGGTTTTATTAAAAGCAGAAAAATTAAGAGATACAGATCAGTGAAAGCAAATATCTTGAAATATAAGAAAATTATTAAATTTCAAAGTTGTAATCGTTAAACCACAAATTGGCAACTCTGTGATGTATCTTACGAGCACCTCTCACATTTTCTTTGTACTGAAAATTCTGTTTTCTATTTCCATGGTCGTTGACGAAGAAATTGATCTTTGGCAGGCTCTATAATGAAATGTTTTCTTCAGAAAAATATTGAAATCTATGAAACTTCTAGTACATATCATAATGGACAGGTGCTCAAAAGGTACTTCACAGAGTTGCCGATTTGCATTTAATTGATTATTCACGACTTTCTTATCCTTTATCAGATTTTCCTTAAAAGTGTCACTGATATGCTTCTCTCATTCTAATGCTGAGCCTGATCGGCTGAGAGTGGGCATTTTGTCCGCTCGTGACATTGAATATTTTATGGATTATAATTTTAGCAGGTGACCATGGCAACCAAATTTGATCAAATTTCAACTCCTTCAGTGATGTCCTTCACAATAAAACATAAAATAGCTCTCTTCAATTAAATACTTATTTTCTACAGGCCTTCAAATTTTAAAACATTCTCAAGTGTCCGTCTATGACTAACTGATCAGGGGGGTGTTTCATAAAGCTGTTCGTAAAGTTACGCATGACTTTACGAATGACTTAAATATGACAAGCCAAATGGGATGCTCAATCATGTTTAGCTGCATCAAATAAAGTTGAACTGTGCAGATGTAGATTGCCATTCTTATTTATAAGAAACATTTTTAATGCAAAGTATATTGTTTGCCATAATTTAATTGACACAGTCACACTTTGTTAAAACATCAGGAAAAACTTTGGGCATCTTATCTGGCACTTCATATTCAAGTCGTTCGTAAAGTCATGAGTAACTTTATGAGCAGCTTTATGAAACACCCCCAGGCTCTATTTTTTGTTGAAAACTGATGCCAGAGTAGAGTTTCCCTATACATGATACTTACGGTACATTGTAGCTTGGCCAGTATGAGTGTTCTTTCAAGAAATATGTCATGTCTTCCGCATGTATCATACCACTTCAAATAAAAAACAAGAGAAACATAATATAAGTTTAAGCATACCATATACATGTATATTGAGTGGACTGCCCCCCCCCCCCCTAAAAGAAAAATGATACAAATGGATGTTACACAAGACAACAATTAAAGATGAGAATGAACATTTATTTGCTTTTTACAATGTATAAGTCTTCATGTTATATCAAGACTTTTTTGGTACATGTTGCTTCTTTCTATAATGGGAGCTGCTCCCTGATGAAATAATTATGTTAACAAATATCATAATACATACACCCAAAAAGCAATTGCTTGATAAAATAATTGTTGAACCATGGTTTTGAGACTTTAAAAGAAGAAGATATTGTTGATATCTTTCAAAGATATTGAGATAAATAAATGCTACATCATTTAATGGAGTCGATGACATACCCCATATCTGATAACTTACGGGATTTGTTCCAGTACCACCAGAAGTCCATCGGATGGTGTCTGTCCTGGAGTAAACTTGTTGTAATCAACAATCATCCACTGGTTATTGTACCTTTAAAGAAAAGAAATTGAAAAATAAATAAATTTAATGAAACCTTATATTATCTTTATAAAATGTATTCTGTTCTAATGATCAGATTATTAATAAAAATTGTTCTGCTTAAAAATGTTTACTTTTTCAGTTTAATGATTAAAAAAAGGTTTCAAACTTACTCAAAAAGTCACATTGGAAATCTCTAGCATAAGGAAAACAGGAGCAGTTTCAAAGATGTTTCTTTAATATTTAACAATGTGGTTGCCTTTTCACAAGGATCAATCAATTTTATAGACACAAAAGAAAAGAAACACTTAATTGCACCTATTTCCAACACAGTGTTAGAAGAACTGATTTGATTTCAACATTTATATGATTTGTTTCAGTAAACAGTATGAATGGAAATAAAATCATTTGACAAGTATTTCCTCTAATATATCACTTTATGTACATTTTCATGTGTGTAAAGGCAAAAAAAAAATAATTGTACATTCCATTTTGATATGATTCTGTCACTAATCTCTTGGAAAACTTTTAGTCATTTCAAGGGGGAAGTGAGGACATTCTACATTGGAAAATTAAAAACATTTGTAACCTGAAACTTTTGCGAAGGCAACGGTCTACTATGCAAGAGAAGTACATCTCGTCAGACATTTTGTGGCACGTACATCTTGACTGGCCACTTGTGAGAAAAAAAATATTTCTTGCACATGAAAGTCCCTGGTTTTATAGTAACTTACGTCCCACTGTTGTACTCTGCAAAGATGTCTGCCCAATGAGAAGCGTTCTTAGCCAATCGATTAGCGATGATATTCCTTGCCCATTCCAAGATCTGCCCAGTAGGCTGCACATACTTCCATAGGTCATTGTTGGAATTGCCAATGGTTGTCTCTATGGTTACCTACAAACAATGAGATGTAAAGCTGCTTGATGAAGATAGCTACCTCAATATAGTGCCCTTCTTAAATGTGAGTGTGCCTTCAGAAAAGAATGAGCATGGGATCTCGGTTCAATACATTGGGTTTTTATGTAATCCTTTCTTATGATTATGGTAAGCATTTACCTATGAAATGCAGATAAAGTTTTGCAAGTTGATTTTATACATAATAGCAGTATAAATTTTTATTGAATTTTTTTTTAAAGTGATCAGTCTTCTTTAAAGAGAGGGTTGATTTCAGGTTACAGAATAAAAATGGTAACTTACATTCTTTCCAATTGTGGTGTAATGGAAATGAACCTTCAATTAGAAGTATGTGTTGTGTTTCACAACAAGACACTTTGATAAAAGTCTATTATGAGACATGAAGAATTTTGACACACCATCCAGATTTCCCAACCCACATCAAGACCACTTTTGTACAAACAAATGCAGATCTGCACAATTTCTCTTTAAAGAGGCAACTGACAAGATTTACAAGTCATCCCTTCAACAGTCCCATATATAGTGTTCCATGTCTAGTGAACTCACCAGGCCTGAGTTGGTGATGTAGAAATCGTCTCCTGAGAGAAGCATACCGGGGGCTGAGGAGAAGGCCGCAGTCTGACCTGGGACAACTTCATCTGAACACAAACAACAACGTCAAATACTCTTCTATATGCTTCAGAAAACACCAAGGGTAGTTCATATCATTAGAGCTGTGTAATATTTCCATAATATCGAAACATTGTGATACTGAAAAAAAAAAAGAAGAATATCCAATATCAAGTTCTGCCAATAAAAGATATATTGCCTTAAAATAGCATTTCAAAAACATTGGCAATATTTATATGCCACAAAGTTTTAGAAATGATTAATGAAATAAACTGTCACAAAAGATATTCTAAGAGAACTGTGTACTATTTTGACAAAAAGAAAGCTGCAAAATATGTGACGGCCTGGGTATTGCACCCTTCGTACCGGCACTGGAAGTGCGACTTGTACTTTAAGCGAAATTTGTTATATATACCTTATTATGCCTTAACAATGCATAACTGCTACAAAAAGAATTGTTCTATTAAACATACATGTACATGTAGGACAATGGGTGCATTCAGTTAAAAATATCCAATTTATAGTTACCAGATTTTTCTGTGAGCCGAAAAGCAAAGTTGTACTTCTTGATGATCCTGAGCATGCCCTGGTATCCGTTCCAGGTGTCATGTGATGCAAAGAGGTCGGAGTTGCCAGGCAACAGCTTAATGAATGCTGAACAGTGACCATCTCCCTGCAATCTTTCCTTCTTTGACTTGCTGAGGACACTCTCTAGGTCCTCCATGTCACCCCCTATCTGGAAGAGACTAAACAAGACATAAGAGGAAAAAAAAAATGATCAGAAATTATACAATTTTTTACAGGAATAAAAATGCCTCTTTTTCTCAATTTCTATTGTGGAACAGTTGTATTCTTATGGGTGAACATGTGAATATGTTACCCATTATGTATCAGGAAGATTTGTACTTACAGAAGAAATAGTGTATGCATACACCACATGACATTTACTATATTCAAGATCTAGAAACAGAGACTAGGAAGGCTAGAATGCCCATGTCTGTTCAACCCTGATAGAACACAACATGCAACAAACACAAATTTTTCTTTTTGATTATAGCGATCTAGATATCAATGCAAAATTGAGTAATTAAATGTTGAGAAAAAAAGGTCTTGTTTCAACCTTTCACTTACAAACCTCAGAAGTTCCATTAAAATGGCCAAATCTCATGTAAATTGAATGAGTGCACAGACAAGGAGCATGTTTGTTTTTGCAATGTCAAAATGATGCAACTGCCTTTTCTTGTGAAAATTACATTGTTCTTGCAAACAATTGGAGAAAATTTCTGGCACACCTACTCTTCATAATGAAGGATAGAAGGAATATAAAAGAAAATAGATATAGGGTACCCCCTCATACAGACTTTGGAAATAACATGGATGAAGCTGTAAGGCAATACTTACAGGAATCCAAAAGGGTCCAGGTCTATCCGAGGCTGGTCTGGACTTTCAGCATACCCATCCTCTAGTCCAGAGAGCTGTTGTAGCAGCAGATTCAACTGTGTAGGCAGTGAAAAATAAAGATAAATCCTATTATCATAGATTACTTTACACAGTATACCAACAGCCCAGTAGACCGACATCCCATGAGACAAACAATGTTAGTCTAGTGAACCTTCTTTCAGAGGGCTGTCATTCTCATGGACTCTCAGAAAACTTTCCAGAAGGCCCGCGAGATCGATCTGTTAATCTCATGGGCTGTCAGTCTCTGAGTTGTAGCCTCGTATAATTGTTAATATACAACCATAATGCAATATTCTGTGAGTGCTTGAATTAAGGTAGCTTAGCGAAACGTGGCGCATAAGAACGCGGGAAAAACGCATGTGACAAATTTGCTCAAAATCATAATTTTATTCTATAAAGGCAGACTCAAAATATTACAATGTAGAATTAGTATTCAAATATTTTAACAACTTTAAGCAAAATAATATGAAAATTTTTTCTTCTGATATGTCTGATTCTAATTTTATAAGCACATACCAAACTTGCAGTTTTCCTCTATGCGTCTTTCCTGCGTTCTTACGCACCAAGACGTTTCGCTAAGCTACCTAAGGATTTGATTTAGAGTGATAGAAAGGATTCTTACTGATGAAGAGATATACAAGTGACATTAAAGGGTACCAATCACCAAAAGATATTTTGCTCTGTGTGTTAGATGTTCCATGCCATTATACTATATTCAAAATATGGGCTTCAAATACTGTACTTCTATATAAAGAGATATTGCAAGTTTAATTACACTCTCTATTATAAGTGTAAAAGCAGCTTGTGAGTAGACTACTTGACGACCCATACGCGCTCACCAGATAAGGGCTCTAGCAGAACCCAGTTCAGAGTTCGGTTCTGCGCACGCAACCTCATGTTATCCTTCATTTCCTTCATACTCCTCAAATGTTGACCTATAGAATGCCAGATAAACTTTTTTGATGTTGATTTTATACTTTCTAGCTGTACACAAATTTTTACCTGGTGATTGGTACACTTTAATTTTGTGAGAAGTGTCAGGAGGGTAATAGTCAAACAGTAGATGCCCGAGGTAGGGCAGAGGGGCAGTTGTCCAAGGTGTGTTGAGTAGGGGCTGGGTACTTTGGGTGGGTGGTAGTTGCTTCAGAATCCTATGCTCCAGGAGCAACTGCTCCTTGGTCAATTTCTTACATTAGTCAAATTCCTGACTTGAGTTCAAGCCCGGACCCAACAATGACCCTAAACCTAGCATTAAACCCTAACCCTTAATCTAGCATAAAATCAAATTACAACTTGGATCACCAAGAAAATTCAAGAACATCTAAAATAAATCCCTACCTGATGGAAGTATGGATCCTGAGGCTTAAGTTGGATCTGTTGTTGCATCCACTCTAAGTTCGTGGTCAGGAACGTCTTGAGTTTCTGACAGTAGACCGTCTCATCCTCACAGAATGTATTGATGGTGTTCATCCAATTCATGAAGATGAAAGGGGCTGTAGCATGACCCTCGACTAAGCCTGCAGCATAGGCCTGGATGGAGTCTGCGTATGACCCATTGGTAGTCACAGTCAGATGGGACCATCTTGAAAGAAAATTACAATTAGAAAATTAGAAAATTAGAAAAATTTCCCTCCCCCCCCCCTCTCTAATCAGAGGGAACTGCGGTGTTGTTATCTATTCCAGTTCACCATTATATGTATGAATGCATTTATGATGAAACTCAGAATTAACTTGTTATCATACTGTTTGCTGAGAGCAGAATGGGTGCTTACACATATTTGAGTGCAGTGATAATGCCCTTCTGACTTTCAGCACAGTGAGCACATGATACAATATTTTGTTTACGTCTACCCGGAGTTTAACAAAAACGGTAAGCAAATTTCTGTAATATACAATATATGGACAATAAAAATTGAATTTTGAATCTTGAATCTTGTCATTTCAAATGGGAAAATCATGGAACATAGGAGAATAGCTCGCAAGGATCATGAAACAAGATTTAAAGCTTTCTCAACATGAGGGCTTCACCAATGTGAAGTTTGTAGCAACCCTAGGCCTTTAAGAAAACTGTTTTGCATGGATTCCAATCAAAACAGGAATCAAGAAGAAGTATCTCCAATGAGTGTTCTGTGATAACTCCTTGGTATATCATGCGGCATATCCATTTACTCTCCATAAATCCCCCTCACAAAAAGTAACATTCTGTAAACAGAAAAAATTGATCCCCTCACCCTGTTTGCTTAATAGTTTCTGTAAAATTGGCCCAAGCCACTGCCTCGTCAACCCTGCCTTCCACAATGTCAAAGGTCTCCTGAGAAGGGTCATAGGTCACTGATGCAATCACACTGCTGGAGAGGTTTGTGTAGTCCCTCTCCTTGATTTTGGCGCGGCCTAGCTGGAGAAGAACTAGGCTTGCCATCAAGCAAAGGTACAGGGTTGTACACGACTTCATATCTCGTCTGTCATGAAAAGGAGAAAAAGTGAAATACAGTCAAACCCGTCTATAGTATTTAGGCCACCCAATGGTTACAGAAAAAAGTGGCTTCTGTATGTATACAGCTGTCCTTTCTAGACAGGTTCGATAACACAGGTTTCTTCCCAGATTGAGACAAATAAGGTGACCACTATAGACAGGTGGCCTTTATAGAAAGGTGGCCACTAAGACAGGCTTGACTACTACTACTACTAACAGATAATCTTGAGTTCTTGTATAATGAAGGAAAAGAAATTCTCACAGAATCGAATGAATCTTAAAGGGACAGGCCACCAGGGAGCTGTGGCGAAAGTCAGAATTGCGTAAGCCCCATTCACTTGTACACAAAGTTTGTGCATTGAATGCGTCCGTTGGACTATAAATGCAATATTACATTTCGAACTGCACGAAGCGGACCGAATCTTGCATGAGAGCTTGAGCTCAGCTGAGCGAGCATGTTGCTCGGTGACCAGTCTGTCCGAAGTTTAGGGGGCTACAGCTAGCTGTACGAGCTCCGTGGATTATCAGTCTGGTACTTGTCCACGGAGCTATACGGGGGATGCATATATGGTGTGTGGAGAAGGACATCACCCTAAAAATCTAGATCTAGATCTAAATATCACCCATTCCCACATACTGTGAGCCATGCAAACTACCTTCGGAGTTAGCTAAAGGGGTTACCTTCCAGGCTCTACTAAAACTGTAAAATTCAAATGAATAAAAAAGGACAAAAAAAAAAAAAAATTAAAAAATCGGCAGGTGTAGTCTAATCAGGTGTTTCTTACTTTGCACGTGCAACTTGTATAGGTCTATACATGCTATACAGACTACACGTGCAAGGTAAGAAATCATAACCTAGTAGATCTAGATCTATATTGGATGAACTTGGTGAACTAAAACCAGAAACTTTTGTGTGCATTTAATGTTTGCAAATTTCACGAGTGGTTTACCCAGATTTGCGAAAGCTTCATCATGCATCATTTCATGATGCGAAATCGCTGAATCATAATTGACCTCAGCGTGTGCATGCAAAACAAAGAACACACGGTTTCCTAAACCATGACATAGTCTAGGCCATAGCCAATTAATTCACGAAAAATTAAGTTTAAATTAATTAGCATGAAAATTAGACCAAAAGCTTCAGTCTCTCTGTATCGTCGGTTGTTCCGCTGAGACTGCGTCTGGCTCCACTAGACCTCCGTACATAGAGACTGAAAGACCGTACTAGCCGTAGTATGTGGCCAATCTCTGTAATCCAATACGCAGATTGTGTGTGTCGGTGTGTATTGCCAGTGTATGTCGATATGCACTGTGCAGTGGATCGGACGTACGGTATCAAAAACTACAACTATACCAGCTCGGTAGTCATAATATTTGAACTTTTTATACCTCTGACATTTTATTTCTGTCATTTTAAATGGTCCACATTATGTATAGAAAACTATTAGTATATAAATAGAGGGGAAATGGAGAAAAAACAGTAGATCTAGGGTGGTTACAAAACGGCCGCCGTGCAGACCGGCTGATCGTCCCCCTGCTGTGTACATAACGTCTTGCCGTCTGTCTATGGGGAAGGTTGATAAATGTCAGAAATATTAAAGATTTCCCCATAACAGACGGCTATTTCTGTCTACATGAAAATATGCTTTCAGTTTCAGCTATTCTTCTTCTTCTCCTTCTTCTTCTTCTTCTTCTTCTTCTTCTTCTTTTTCTTCTTCTATTTCTTCTCCTTCTTCTTCTTCTTAGAGTTAGACTTGAGTTCTTCTTCTTTCTTCCTCCCTTTCTCTTTTTTTCTCCTTCTTTCTCATGACATTAAGTCTTATTTTCTATGATTCGTTTTCTTCAAAATTCTTGGAGTTTCACTTGAGTTTCACTTACTTTCAGACTACCTATATGCTTGATTTACTGCTGTGATTGATGCCTGTGTTCATATGTACTGTCCACAAATCGTCAAAACACTGATGCAACTAACTTGCTGGCCGAAAATAAAGACGACGTCGTTTACACCTAGTATGCTACTAAATACTGTAGTGCATGTAGTGTATGTCGTATAGATCTATACACAATGGCAGCGTAGTATAGCAGGTCAACGGATCACACGTGACAGCGCGTGACAGCACCTGACTAATACTAGTCGGAACGCTAATTTGCAGGCACAAACCCTGGTCAGTCAAAAAAGAGTGTCTGCACTGTAAGACTACCATAGACCTTGTACTATAGCTGCTAGTTAGCAGGCACAAACATTGGTCAGTCGTAAAAGAGTGTCTGCACTGTAAGACTAGTAGCTGGGTTAGGCTTCTACCAAGAATATGAGTTTCTGATAAAGTATCAAATAAGGGTCTGTGCTTGCAGACTATCGGAACGCTACACCTGCAGGCAGAAACTTTGCTAACCTCGATTTGGGATGTTGGGGGGGGGGGGGGGGGGGGGGGGGTGTGGATGTCTACCTGTAGGCCTCATCATCCGCGTAAACCACTTGCATGACGTATCACCAGTGTATGTGCGGGGGGGGGGGGAATGTTGAATTATGAATTCTATAGAATTATTGAGTGGAATCAAAATAAAGATCATTAAAAAAAATAATAAATGGAGGGGGAGGTTGTATAATGTGTAACGTGTGTTCTGACTTCTGGGGTGCAGTATA
The DNA here is from genome assembly GCA_025618425.1 of Heliocidaris tuberculata. NCBI lineage: Eukaryota > Metazoa > Echinodermata > Echinoidea > Camarodonta > Echinometridae > Heliocidaris > Heliocidaris tuberculata. The sequence continues at coordinate 23,423,618 of CM046840.1, forward strand.
CTAGCAGCCCGTCGCTGGGTGCTCGGGGATAGTTTTTTTTCTGCATAATAATTAATGTTCAATTTATTTATACCAAACTGCTGAACATCATAATCCCGTTACATTAGTAGAAACGTGGTTGCTGTTAGTATGTCTTTTTTATGTAGCGCTTCTCAATATTTCACTTTTATTGTAGCCCAGTCTTTTCAATTTATTAATACTGCATGAACGTATAGATACGAGGTGCTCACCTTCTTTTATTTTCTCTGATAATAGATTTCATGTTCGTTTGTACCATTTATCTTGTTTTTACCATTTATATTGTTCGTATACCATTTATACTGTAAAAGCACTGTGAATGTGAAATATGAAATAATAAACTGAATCTGAAACTGAAACATTTGACTATCAGGGACATACGCAGCAAACTTCATAACATTTCACTGAATATTGGACTCTTTATAACCGTTACCATGGTTACGGATGATGAAACAAAGTGGACAAGGATTTTTTTTTTCTACTCCCGAGTCTGGACAGTTTGAAAAGTCTGTAAGTTTTGGGGGTTCACTGAGCACTGGCGTAAATCCCGGGGGAAGGGGGTATAATTATATACCCCCCACTTTTCGGGGGGGGGGGGGGGGATGGCCTGTACAAATACACCCCCTGTACAAAATAATATACCCCCCACTTTTCAAGGAAAAAATAATTTCTGTATCAATCAGTTATTGATAAAATTGATAAACTTAATATAAAAGACAGTTATAGCAGTGAGAATTCCTCCTTAAAATGCAATTAAAATGCTAAAGATATATTTGAATGTCCCGATATTTCCGATTTTATATATCAAAATCTCTAATCCATGTCCATTACTACTATGTTTTCCATTGGTATACCAAATGGATATTACATCCCCTCCTCTTCAAGGCACAGTTAATACGAAATGTAGGCCTAAAAAAACATAATTATAAACAAAGTGTAGAAAACAAGCTCAGATATTTTCATGTCATGCTGAGGACACGAGGAGAATTCTCGGGACTGTACAGCATTCTCCAAAATGACAGTCTATCTAAGACTAATACATCTTCTACAAGTTCATGAGTCTTCTGTCAGGATTCAGAATTACGCTTCAACTCTTTAGATAAGTTTTAGGATTACTTAAAATCAGGCGCTTTGGGGTGGGGGGGGGGTACAGTGTCCCCAGTCTTTCAGGAAATGGGGATATCCTAGAAGTTCCCCCTTTTACGTAAGAAAGTGTTCATTTTATTTCAGATAAGTGCCCCCTTTCCTTTATATTTCTGCCCATTCCACATTCTTACAATTTGATTTCATTACCATTGATAATTGCCAGAGGCCTATTAAAATCTGAGAGGTGCCGCTTCTTCCTTGACAACTGCTCCTTTTCATTTGTAAGAAGTGACCCTTCCCCTTCTATAAGTATCGTTTATATCATATAACACGTGCCCCTTTTCCAATCTTATAATTGCCCCTATTCTTTCTGATAAGTACTCCCTTTATCTTATTTCCTAAAAACGAGCCTCTTTCCTTTTCACCTCTCATAACCCCCTAATAAAATCTTTCCTTCGACAATTCCCTTTTAAATCATTTGCATATTAATCCTTTTGAATAACTGCCTGTTTTCCATTCTCACTCTTCTGATACAAGAATTACCCCCTTTCCATCTGATAAGCATCTTCACCTGTGGCAATGGCCTCTATTCAAACTTGAGAGGTGCCCGTTTTAATTTGACAAGTGCCCCTTCCGCCTTCTGCATGCTAAATGGCACTTGTCATCTCTGATGAGTGCCCCTTTACACCTCTGAAAAGTTCCCCTTAATTCGTTTTGACACAGGCTCCTTTTCTGTCTAAGAAGTACACTTATTCCTTCTGATAAGAGCCCCTCTTCCTTTATAAATAACGCCCCTTTTCCATTCTCATAAGTGCCCTTTTCACCTCTGGTAAAGTGCCAAATTCATGTGCGACAAATGCCACATGTTTCATCCTCATTGCTCTTTTTAATATGACACATTCCTACTCCTTTTCTTTTCTGATAAGTGCCATTTTCGTTCTTGATAAGGGCCCCTTTTTCTTCATCCATAATTTGTGCCCTTAATTTATAGCAATTTAGAGCAACTTTACTTTAATTTCGTCAAGGCTCGCTCGCTACGCTTGCTCACATTTATATTTGATATAGTTATGTTACTTATTAAAGGCCTTTTCAGTCTCTCATGCTGAGACTGTCTTTAAAAACCTTTCAGAACTGGATTTTTGCTCTTTATAAGATGTTATTGATCACCATGCAGCCTCACAGATCTTAAAAAATTGCTCGCTCGTTTCGCTCGCTCTCACATGAATATGTAGGTCATCAAACCAAATTGCAAACTTTGATGCTTAAGTAAATAATATTAAAGCATGTAAGAGAGAAAAATAATTGAAATCCCTATAAATGTAATTACAATGTAGGGTATATATGCCAATGTTTAGAGATGTATATCTTTACCGTTGTAGGTGCCCGTTTTCCCCAGAAATAGGCCTTGATTATCGGTGCCCCCAGACTTTGGAAATTTCCGCTCAATATTGCGATCACATCACCCACTCCAGGGGCGGCGCCATGGTATTTAAATAGGGGAAATAGGGGGGGGGGGGCAAAATGACGCGTATAGCAACGTCGCACGTCGAGGGTCTTGAAATAACAAATAGGACTATAACAGTTATGTCATAATTGCATGGCCTAGCCTTCTCTTCTCCATTTCCCCTTCTCTTTCTCCTTTTTCCCCCTTCTTCCTCTTTTTTTTTTTTTTTTTTTTGCTCGCTTGAAAAATGATGGGGGGGGGCGGCCGCCCCCTGCCACCCCTGTAGCGCCGCCCCTGACCCACTCCTTGAACCGGATTTACGCCGGTGTCACTGAGTCTAATTTAGGTAGGCCTATCAATAGAAGCTTAATACGATAAACATAAATACATGTTGTAAAAACAATTAGACTACACATTTCCTTGTCAGAGCTATATAAAAAAAAAAAAAAATGAGCGTAACGGACATGATAGCTTGTGCGTAACGGATATGACACTTTCAGCTCTTTTGTTTGATCATGGAGGAGAATTTTTTTTTTTGGAGTTATCGCCAATTGAACATTTTCTGTTGAATTGCCCAACTAGGCTAATTGGTACGGTGGCGATCGAAAAAGTCACTGCTATGTAGGGGGTGCATGGGCGCAAATCCAGGGGGGACAGGGGGACATGTCCCCCACCTTTTTGAAGATAGGCGAATGTCCCCCCCCCCCCACCTTTTTGAATAACTTTTTTTTTTTTTTTTTTTTTTGCTTGTCAGAGAATTTTGGAGGAAAACTAGACCCTACAAATATGATAACCCTTTTTTTGTTGGGGGGGGGGGGGTGTCAGAAATTCGGACAGGTACAAAAGTTAAATCATGTGGTACACCCCACCCCCCGAATTTCAAAATGGATTTGCGCCACTGAGTGGATGATGAAGAGACGAATACGCTCGCAAACCAGAAAATAAAGTCGAAGTCCAGTTTTTATTTGAAGAAAAGAAAGAGTAAGAAAATGAAGTCGTCGAGTGCTCGAACTAAAGTTGTCTGAACTGGCTTGGATCTCGAATTTATACATAATATTAGTTCGGAGGAGGATGGGCGAAGAGCAACAAAATATACGACCAAATAAAAAAAAATAAAGAAAAAGTGGCAAACAAAAAGTGACATCTCCTTAAATATACACACAATACATATACATCCCCAATACATAAACCAAGCAACTTACCATTTACTGGTAGATGGGATTTCCCTTAAAGGGGAAGTCCACCCTGATTACAAGTTGGTTTTAAAAGAAGCAGAAAATTAAAGAAACAGATCAGTGAAGGTTTGAGCAAAATACAAGAAGAAGACATAAGAGAAAGTTAAGAACTTCTGAAGTTGTGATCAATCAAACACAAATTATCAACTCCGTGACGTATCTTGAGAGCTCCTCTCCCATTTGCCCCGTATACCCCGTATACCCCCCAGAATCATTAATATCCATTTTCTCTAAAGAAAATATTAAATCATTCATGCACCTTAGTTATAATCATTGCGTATACGTTTTGACACAAAACCTGTATGAAACAAATCTATTCCTTCATCAAAAACTTAAGAAAATGAAAATTTATGAGATATTCTGTTCTGAGCAAATGGGAGAGGAGCTCGCAAGAAACATCACGGAGTTGCCAATTTGTGCTTGATGGATGACAACTTCAAGAATTCACAACTTTCTTATTTCTTATCAGATTTTGCTCAAACTTTCAGTAATCTCTTTTCTCATTTTTCTTCTTTTATTCAAATCAACTTAATGCCAGGGTAGACTTTCCCTTTAAATGAATTCTCTGTACCACCCTTTCGGGGCCATGTCAGTCACGATGTTTACCTGTTTCCATGGTACCTTACGATGTCAAGATCAAAGAGCAGTTACCCGAGCTTGATATTTCAGCAAACAGTCGCAATGTACATTAGTTTTCTTTTGCTTGCTGTAATCATGACTGACATCCAGTTCTAGGGATAGGGTGTCAATGATTCAAATTACATACTTTCAAAATGGAGAGTTACTTTTTGAATGCAGCGCACGTCGTTCTGCTATTCTTCTTTTGAAATTAATTGATTGATTATTTTTTATTGTTATTCATTTATTGTTATTTATCTATTGTTATTTATTTATTTATTTATTTATTTATTTATTTATTTATTTATTTATTCAATTAATCAATGAATTAAATTTCATTTTATTTTTTTTCTTTTTGAGGGGGGGGGGTCAAATTTCAGTTTGGGTAACGTTTTGTTTGTTTGGCCTGTTGGATAACTTTAAGAAAATATGATTGTGGGCCATATCTGTCAGACATCCTTTCCCCCACAACATTAAAAAAAAAACCCGTTTATGCTCTAATTCTGTTATCATTGCTTTGCTGTCTCAGCTCTACATTGTATAAGATTTGGTGACATGTTATAACATCGGAATAACTGAATTATATGAGTTAAACGTATCTCATGGGCCGCGGAACGGACAACCTTATTCAACTTTTGAGTAATCATTGTAGCTTTAGGAGAAATGGAATGTATATCAAAGTATGATTTAGATATAAGAAATGATATTATGGGCCAAGCACAACCCTGAAATATAAAAATTCAATAAAGAATCCAAAATACCCGCCGTTTAAGCTGAAATTTTAAATTGTCCTGGATTTTAATACTTAGTAGCATCAATGTACGATTTTGCTACCCGAATGTAATACTGACACAATTCAAAAAAATATATAGCTTTATGGTAAAACGAAATTCAGCATATGGATTACGGGAAGGCGCGGGCTAGACAGGACACAGGGCAGTCCTAGGACTGAATTGACATCAATTACAATTAATATAAATATACAAATGGACAAAAAATTCCCCAAAATAGCAATGATGAAAAACAAAAATCTGCATTATACTTCAAGTTCATCATGACTCCTAATGAAAACTGTATCACGGACTTTTATTGCTGTTTGCAGATGAGACTGAGATGTTATGTTCATGCACGAACTAAAATGTCTCTCTAAAAATTCATGATATTTGGTAATTCATTGCACAGGGAAGGACTGCTAATTTAGAGTGATATACCGGATAAATTGTCTCTTGAGACGTTTCCTCCAATGCTCTAGAGCTTATCACACCGGAAACAGAGTTAGGCTATAATGTTGTTATAATGATCCAGGAAAAAATCAAAATATAAAATTCACAAGATCATAAATTGTTATCAACATCGTTTATATTCCCGGATGCAACCGGTTAATGAGTTTGCCACCATTTATTGCACCAAGCCAATGTACTTTTGTTCTGAAGGATATTTCCATTTCAAATACATGTATTTGATCACAATTTTGTCATGTAAACCACCAAATATATTTACAAGGAATAACCTTATTTATCATGTACTTGCAATATGTTTGCTCAATAGGCAATCTCGTCCCTTCTCGACGACACATGAAAAGCACATATTATAGACCCATCAACTTCAAGTCTGAATAAGTCTGAAAAAACGAAGTAAAAATACACCTCATACATCACTACGAAAACACCTATAGGATTTGGTAGAATGCCTTGCCACAATTCTGTTATGTCTTTCATTTTTGTCCAGGCTGAAATGCAGTTCCTTTCACAGTGACTGCTATCCAAGCAAACTTTGGATCAAAGTGAGGACGCCCTTTGCAAATATTATTTTGAAAATAATTTATTATCCCTATAAACCGGCTTTTTATTTTCTAATATAAAAAGTAACGTGCTATGATCTCGATAATTTGATTTGACAACAAATTTATGCATCATATGAAATGATTTAACCCGAAAAGTTCCTTTCTATTATTGGATGAAGCCATTTTGGATTTTTGCATTTTACACAAGTACTCTTAAAAAGTCACGAGGGCTCCTAAACTAATATTAATTAGTAGGCCATAAGGAGTGTTCATGCCAAATTTGATGCTTTTGTCCGCTCTGTCAAGAAAATTTCCCCAACCAAAGTTGGCTAAATGATTATTATGATTGTGAGCAAACATACTGAAAGTTTAATTTAAAGAGGGGAGGATATGTAGTGTCTTGGCACATAGACTAATCACCAGAATGCTGGCTGGCAGCCTGGCATCAACCCTAATCCATTAATGGTCATAATGGTCAAAACTGGACATTGTTTCAATATAACTACACCTGTCATGTATATATCACCCTCACTGTTATATGTGGAGAGCAGCCTGTTTGTATAAGGCAGTCTGGATTGAACCTCAATAAAGCAAAGACATACCTTTAAAAAAAAATAGTAATGATTTTTAAAAAAATTCCCCAACCCACCCCACTATACAGTGCGTCCCAGAAAAAATGAAACCCTAAAATAAAGTGTGACCACACTATGTGCTCTGTGACAATAATTATCTGTTTTCCAAAAACTAGAAGTATTATGCTTTTAAAATACCTTGATGGCATTCATCTATACATGCTTTACCGAGGAGCAGCATTTTGAAACTGACATGTAAAAACTCAGTTGTGTCAGATTTTGGTAAAACCGTGAAAACGTTAGGATCACATGCGAACATGACACAATGGAAATACCAGTTTTAAGAGATATGATACGTGAAATTCCCTTGTGTGATGACATGCATTCAATCAGAAATTCATAAAACACTGGTCGATACCAATTTCCAGTGGTGGCAGGGGTGTACACCCCCAAAACTTCCTAAATCAATAAATATACCTCAAAAGATTTAAAGTGAACCTCCTGTAATAGAAAAGGTGCCCCTCCTGAGGTGGGAAATTGCCATAATCTTGATATTTTTCCTGCCTTATGTGCCCTTTCAATCTTGTATTTTCTTTTGATGACAATGAAAAGTGCCACTAAATTTACCTTTATGAAAAATATCACTTTTCTGTCCGATTTGTTCTTAAAAGAAATTGCAGTTCTTCGAAATTCAAAAAATTATTTTTCATTTCGATTGCAGGTACCATTTCAATACAAAAAATGCCCTTTCTTTACCCCCATCATCGACAAAACATTGACCATCCTCTATTTTATGATGAAGGCATTATCCTTACCCTCGTTACTGAAAGAAAAAAATGAAAACAGTCTTCTCGCAAGGTTTTAAAAGTCATGTTACATTTGGGTCATGTTCGCATGTGATCCTAACGTTTTCACGGTTTTACCCAAATCTGGCACAACTGAGTTTTTACATGTCATTTTCAAAATGCTGCTGCTCGGTAAAGCATATACGGAATGGATGCCATCAAGGTATCATTTAAAAGCATAATACTTTTAGTTTATGGAAAATAAATAATTATTGTCATAGAGCACATATTGTGGTCACAATAACCCTTTGTCTTAGGGTTTCGTTTTTTTCTGGGACGCACTGTATAGAGCGGAATCACCTTTTGGTCACGTTATATGAAAGTCCTTGTCGCGTTCGTGAGAGTGAGCGAAAGTGAGAGTTCAAAAAGCGTGTCCCTCCGATACTGCTCGTTTTCCGTAATAAATCAGAACGATCGGTTACTTTTTGAAACGATCTGTAAATATAACGCGGCCACACTCCGTTGGCCTTTGGCGTAGACAGGTCCTCATATACTGCGGGGAGGGGGGGGGGGGATGATTCTCCCAAAGGCCATGAATGGATATATTTTTATATATGGGTGTGCGTGTGTGTGTGTGTGTGTGTGTGTGTGTGTGTGATGAGGGTACGTGCATATATATATATATATATATATATATATATATATACAGCGAAGATACCCATCTTAAACATTTCGACGGCGTCTCGGTAATTTGTATAGTGTGAGGTTTGATGAGACAGGAGACAAGGAAGTAGCTGAATATCAATTATATTAATTATATTAATTGATTCTATATACCAAAGAAAATGTATTCATTAATATGAAAACGACGGAAAAATTGTACATGAATATAATTTTTCCTCATTCCCCCTTGAAAGCTGGGGGGATGCATCCCCCACCCCCGCTATCTACGCCCCTGCCGTTGGTATTTTCTTGATGTTTATCTTTTTTGAGTTCTTACTACTCTCTATTTCAAAGTCCGCATTTAATTCGATGTGGGTAGTTTACCGAGTTTTCTATTGGTTGAGCTGAACAAGCGGGCTCCTCCTGCTCGGCACCTGCTTTTGCAAGGAATGGGAGGGGCTTATTATAACTCTAGCTTATAAATACCAAAGCCTGCAGCCCATTCATCGGACATTCGACGTCAACAGTTCTTTATACCGATTCTTCTTCTCATCAGAGAGATTTCCAAAACTATCGAATACAAGTTTCCTTTCAGAGTAAAATTGGATACAATTCTTTCAGCTTAGAAAATACATAGCATCAAGATGACAGCGTCTTTTGCTAAAACACTGGTTCTGTTTTCAAGTCTGTGTCTTGTTGGAGTCACCCAAGCTGTTGCCGTTTCAAAGGAAGAAACGCCAGACGAAGGTAGGCTTCTGTGCAGACCTTATTTCAATAATTATCACAATTATCTTAATTATCATAACTTAAAAAAAAAATATTTTGTATACATGTCCGATTAAAGATTCACTGATTGTAAGTAATTGTGTAAAATACTTGTATGAATACCCTTCCTTCTGGACAGTGTATTTAATTAATTACATGAAAATAGTTTATGATAGTGAAGATAACAGCCAGAATATCGTACAACGTACAAAGTAAGCATGATTCATATCAAAATGTTATTGAATTTAATCAATTTCTTTCACAAAGTTTAATAATTTCTGACCCAAGACGTGATCTTATGTTTTGTTGATTATGATCTGCAATCCTTATAAACTCTTTCCTTTCCTCGATCCGAATAATATTTTATTGTGTTCTATTGATCAACTAATACAAGACATGTTATTTTTCCTCAATATATATACAGTCCTGGAAAAAAAAATTATTAGACCAAGCTCCAGTTATGTATGAATAATATATTACGCATACAAAGGAACAAAAATGACATTTTTATTGTTCCACCTTGAATGAATAACATATCCCAGAATTCTACCTCGCTGTTATAATATTTTATTTCCTTCTTAATTACCACAGAAATAACATCATCAGTCTTGGTCTATTAATTTTTTCCATGGCTGTTGATGACAATTTGCAAGACGGGTGATATCCCTTTATCGAAAGTTTCCATTTCTATATCACCATCCTGGTAAATATGTTCTTTAATGTATTCGAACTTACATATACGTTCGCTGCTCGGTTTTTTTCTGTTCGAATCCATTTCGAATAATAACGTGATAGAATCATCTATACGAAATAAGGTAAGCAGTTCAGTGAGCTGCGGGAATATTAACGAGCAGGAAATTTCATCAACAGCCATAAAAAACAAAACAAAACAAAACAAAACAAAACAATAGACCAAGACTGATGATGTTATTTCTGTGGTAAGAATGAAATAAAATACCAAAATAGCAAGGTAGAATTTCTGCGATATGTTATTTATTCAAAGGAGGTACAAAGACATGTTTGAACCTCTGTATTGGAGCTCGGTATAATAATTTTTTTCCAGGGGTGTGTTTTAAGACTCTCGATTTTGCTAAATACTGTCTTTAAAAAACTCGAATAAGTATGATAATCAAGTCCGTTACGCTGGAATTGACCGCCTGTAATTCACTGTTTATATCATTCTCGTTGTCTCTATCTCTCTTTCTTGACCTCCTCTCTTATATAGCTTTTGACCTGGAAAACGTTCTAGGCCCAGACAAACTGACCCAAACAGAAGATGATAAAATATCTGAAATCCAAAAACAAGTAATTAATCTGCAGGTATGTATACTTACCCATCCTCAACCACAATTATACTTACCTCACAATCATATTAATCCCCCCTCATATACTCTTGCACCCTCACATATTCACCCACCTCCACTTACTCACCTACCCTCTCATACTCACCCACTGTCACATACTCACCCACCCTCACACATACTCAGGGGCGGATCCAGGATTTCGTATAAGGGGGGCACACAAATGCAGGATTGTCAACTTTGGGAAACTGCTTGGAGGGAGACCCATATTTTTTTGGTCTCGCCAGCCCTCCAAAAGTCGCTCAGTGGGGGGTGTGTGGGGGGGGGGGGGGGGGGGGGGGGGGGGGGGGGGTGGCGACCAAAAAAAAAAATTTTCGCCAGCCCTCAAAAAGTCGCTCAGTGAGGGGGGGGGGGGGGGTTATGGGGTCCAGTTCACCTCCATAATTCTCTGACAAGCAAAAAAAAAAAAAAAGGTTTTCTGGTCGAAAAGGGGGGGGGGGGGGCACAATCGCAAATAGGGGGGGGGGGCACAATGCATTGTGTTCCCTTAAAAGGGGGGGGGGGCACGGGCCGGGATTGCCCCCCCCCTAAATCCACCACTGCACATACTTACCTCTCCTATTCATCCACCTTAACATACTTTTCCTCCCTCGCATACTCACATATACTCACATACTCACATACTCACCCTCACATACTCACCTCCCCTCACTTACTCATGCACCGTCACATATATACTCATCCGGGGCGCCGACATTTGCTCCACAGTCCATATCTCGAAAAGTCAAAGGTTAAGGTCAAGGTCATGATTTGTTTTTTGTTCAGGACAATGTGAAGATTAGGATTAGGGTTAGGATTAGGGTTAGGTTTAGGTTTAGGTTTAGGTTTAGGATTAGCATGGCAAAGTTAGACCGGAGCAATTGTCGCAGGAGCAAATGTCATACATCCACTCACCCACTGTCACAAACTCACCAACCCTCACCCCAACCTCACACATACTTACCTCACATATTCACCGACCCTCACATGCTCACATACTCACCCACACTCACATACCCACCCTCAAATTTTCACTCACCCTCACATTTTTTTTTTTTTTTCAATGATCTTTATTAATGATTCCATGAAATACAAATTATACAATCAACATATTCTCTTTGAATGTTTTAACAAAATGAACAAATATAATACTTTATCATCACTTATATAATTATCATGCAAAATATTCTTCCTCTGGACTGTAAAATCAAAATAATTAATGTACGTTTCCAATGTTATAACTGAATTGAAATTATTCCATACATGATTATATAAGATTTAAACATATTAGTGTGATCCAAACAAAGTGAACAAATCATAATTTTACGGAATCTATTATTTAAAAAAACAACAACAAACAAACGACAAGGACCCCTCCCTACCCACATATGCCCTTACCTACCCATTCCCTCCGAAACTACCACTTCCCAGCTTAACCCGCGTAGACACCTTCCATCCCTCCCACCCACACTTACTTCCCTAAAACCAGACATTCACTCACACACACACACACACACACACACACACACACACACACACACCCACCCACGCACATGCATATAGAAACATTACAAAGCATACCCTTAAACCTTGCCTTTCCCCAGCCCTCCCTCCTACTACAAACTATCTTGCCCCATCCCTTCGATAACTGAAGGGAGCCCAGTACCCGCCTTCCACAACCTACCCCGTACGCTTGTGACAACACGACGAAGAATATACAAAAAACTAAATAAAATAATGACCTACTATAATCCATTACGTAACAATGGACGAAGTAAAAGCGACCCCCCACCACCACCGTATAGAAATTGATTATTTGGGAATATATTACATGTTGCTAACCGTAAACTGGTTAGTGCAAAATGAACATAGTTGCTAGATTGTGCATAGTCAATAATGCATTCTTGGTTATCGTCAAAGCTATCCGATACAAAATCAACCAGGTGCTTACACAATTAAAAGCATCTAAAAAAACAACAACAACAACAACTACGAAAAAAAAAAAAAAAAAAATACCACCTAACCCCCTATACTAGAGTTCCCCCTGAATAGATTGTTCAGTTTGCTTGAATATGACTGTGACCTAACAGGCATGAAAAACTGCCCCAACAATTACAAAACAAGGGCTATATCGCCTTGACGTGGCTTTCACTTTTACCATGCATAAAAACGTGGCAACTACTGAACGCACTCTTGGACTCTTTCTTTCAAATTCGTAACAATTCCTCGGAGTAGACCAGGACACTGACTTGTATACTGATTATAGCCAAATTTTTGGGACGCCTATTCCTTCGGGTCATTGTAATGGTTATTCGATTAACCTGTAGAAAATTGGCTGACAAATTCCATTCCACTATTTGGAATCCAATTTGCATACATCAGTAGTTGCCATGTCGGCCACCGTAAACTGGTTAGTGCATAATAATGAACATAGTTGCTAAATTGTGGATAGTCAGTAATGCATTAATGGTTGTCGCTAAAGCCATTTGATTCAAGATCAAGCAGGTACTTACACAAATAACTGCATCTTATTTACAACAATTGTAAAAAAAAAAACACACACACAAAAAAAAAAAAAAAAACACACAAAAAAAAAAAAAAAAAAAAAAAAAAAAAAAAAAACACCCCCTCATACTTGAGTTCCCTGAATGGATTATTCAGGTTATTTGAATACGACTGTTATCCAACAACATGGAAAACTACCCAAACAATGGAAACCCCCCCCCCCCCAAAAAAAAAAACCAAGGGCCATGTCGCTTTGACGTGGCTTTCACCTTTCCATGCATATAGACGTGGCAACTACTGAACGCATTCTTTGGACTCCGTTCTTTCAAATTCATCACAAAACTCGCAGAAGATCCGCCCCTTCTTTTTGACGCCTATTCCCTCGGGTCATTGTAATATGTTAATCAATTAAAATTGGATGACAAATTCCGTTTCCCTTGTTGGAGTCACAAGTGCATGCATTAGCAGTTGCCATGTCGGATGAACCCGAACCAAACCTTCGCATTTGCATATGAAACAATATAGGTTGCTGAATGTGGCGTCAAATTATTACCATTTCAGCCGGCCCAAACCAGTTCACGGTTATGCCTTCCACGTTTGCATATTATTAAGTTATGTGGGTGGAGCTTGCAGAATTCTCATGTTGAACATAATTATTCATGCAAGTTCAAAAGGACCGGAATCCTCGTGCAAATAATGTCCTTTGTCCTTAGTGCGACAAAGCACCAAAACAGTCACATCTCTGATGTCTGATTAGACACGCTACACAAATTGTAATCTTTTAAATACTTGCCCTTGTTTGGCATACCTAAAATAGCCTGTAATTCAAAGGATAATGATGGCCCACCTTGACAATACATTCTCATGGGAATACCACATTAATATAACATGCAATGTACCAAAATGCTAGGTCAGATTCACTACACCTCGATAGGAATTGAAGGAGTGTAGAGTAAGTATACCCATTATTACGAGCCACCCAACCAGATCCCGGCCACTCCCGCATTGAAATTTGATCACCCCTCCCTTTCCCTTCAATGAAACATAATGAAGTTCATTAAAGAAAGCCCAGAAACTTCCCTTAAAGAGGTTTAAACCGATGAAAGAAAAAGATCACCTATATTCAGGGGCGGCCAATGTCATGGATAACAGATATCAATCATGACAATAAGCACACCTACTCTACTCTCTAGCATGTCTAGTTTAAAGGTCTCGAAATTTGGTGATATAAATGACTTATCAATAACTTACATATCAATAGTCCCTCGTACTCTAGTTTGAAAGGCTCAACGTCTGGTGATAATAAATGACTGATCAACAAACGTACATAGCAAACACGAAACTACCCTGTATGTCATTGGTATTTCAACCTTATAAATTAATTCAGAGCTGTTGACTGGCAAAGCTTGAAACTATAGCTCAAGGAAACATGCTGCAATTTCACACACCTGAATGCTCAAACTTCAATAATTCAGATCATTTGAATGGCAAGATCATCACTCGTGACCGGACCTGATGCGTTTCGACGTGGTTCCACCACACAGCACAAGGCAAAAAAAAAAAAAAAAAAAAATATATATACACTTAATTGAGAAACTTTGGAAAAATGTAAATACGCAACATGTTCAATGGCTAAAATGACCTAATGGTGATTAAACTTCCCATTTGAGTACCACGCTGTTTTTACTGTTACAGTTAACTATTACAGTTAACTTTAACATAAGGCAAAATAATGTTTAGAACAGCTTTTTCCTTTCGAAAACTGTCAATTTTCTTTTTTAAAAAAATACCCTGCAAATGTATACAGTTACCAACCTCCAACTCTTTTAGGGGTGGGAGTGGAATTATCATATACTCACCGACCCTCACATATTCGCCCACACTCACCTACCCTCACACATTCACCCACCCTCACACTCACGCCCCTTTCCCCCTTTACAAGCTTGTCCATCCTAACTACTTCTCCCGGCGGTGATGGCCCAGGCTACACCAAACTTTAAGACTCATTTTCTAGTCATGTCTACTGCTCCCATGCAGATTTATTTTTAAAAAATGATTTGAATTGCATTATTTTGCTTGTCCATTAGAATTTCTATACTGTGATTCTGAAACTCTAGTCTGGTCCCTGAGGAAACGGGCTAAAATGTCATGATAGAGGATTTCGAAGAGTAAACAGGACTATATCATATAGGTTGTAGGATATTCATACGGGCAGTTCACTATAGACCAATACTGTACTTTTGTGTCAGTGATTAACATCTACAATTCTATTATCATTACATTACATAAAGGCGGACACAGTCGCAGTCAAAAGTGGGCGAATGCAGAATGTCCATGATCTGCCGCGTGCCGTAGGGTCGGCAAGCATGTTCCATCAAAAGGATTCAATATCAGAATTGAAATGTAAATTAATGTCACTGCCTTGATAGCAGAATTATAGAGGGGGTTTGCGATTTTGTTTTCATTTATAATTCTTATTTCTTACTATGACCTTATCTAGGAATCTGTGGCTGAGATTACACGTTCTTTCTCAACGCTTGAGCTTGTCGCTAAGAATCCATCACTAATGGCGAAGATGCGTATTCCAGACAGTCTCGAAACCGAGCATGCCCTTGGAGGGCCCGAAAACGCACGACTTCGAAGAAATGTCGATTCGTCATCAACTCTACCGACATCGTTTCCATCATCTGGTAACCAGCAGACAAACTGGAGTCGGAATCAACTGGGACCATACTCATGGCCAATGTTTTCTGGTAAGCAGTAGGCCTATTGTCATACCAGAAGTATGTTGTTTTGATTTTTGTTAGACACCACGTCCCACATTCTGCTAAAATTTAAACCCGACCTTGTGTCTAAAGTCGAGATTTAACAAAAGAAGTTAGACCGAGTGTCGGGTTTAACTGAATTAGTCAAATACTAACCCAGGAGACCCTGTTTTAGAGAAAATTCTAATCGTTATCTAGAATGGGAACTCAATGAAATAGACTGGACAGCACTGGCAAACAAGCAACAGGTGTGCAAAACGTATATAGAAGAAAAAAGGTTCTAGAAATGAGAGCTGCAAAAATTCGGAAACACTTATCCAGAATAACAACCAAACTTTTAAAGCCTCTGATTCGTCTCACGAGCCACCTCAGAGTCCCCAGGACTTGACATATCAGTCCATCTCCTGCATGGGCGGAAATATGCAGGAAATTCTTTTCATCAGGGGGGACATAACAACAGGTCGTTCCCCCCAGTGGCGGATCCAGGGGGGGGGGGGGCCGGGGGCCCAGCCCCCCCCGGGACCAAAAAAAGGGCCCCCAAAATGCTGAGGATGTCAGAGATTTTTTGAGTTGAAAAGGGGCCCAAAATGCTGAGGACCTTTTTTTTTTTTTTTTGCTTGTCAGAAATTTTTGTGAATATTGGGCCCCCTCCCTCAAGAAATCCTGGATCCGCCACTGGTCCCCCCCCCCGATGAATAGAATTGCATAACAAATCTCCGCCACTGATCTCCTGGGATAGCCATGACTTGATATATGCATTGCAATGTACAATATACATGATATAATTGATGTTGACAGCCTTATTCTGCTGAAAATTACAAAAATATTATTTAAATCGCACAGAGCGTTGATATGAAATTATGTTCTTTCTTCCTATATAAGGTCAATGTTTCTTATGTCCTGCGGGAGTTTCTGGACCTAGAGGTCCTCCAGGGCCACAGGGTGTCGCAGGAAGAGACGGCAGAGACGGACGTGATTCACAAATAAGTCCACAAGGTAACAATCCAACCCAACCAACCCACAAATTGCCCAATATACACTAATTTCTAGAATAGAGACATTCTCTGAACATAATTATCTTGCAGTGGTTAGCGAAAGGGATGATTTCATTACATGTTCTTCTATATGTAAACACTTCTTCTTAGTCAGTGTAATAACGAAGAGATTACTTATAGTAGGTGGAAGAGCCGATCGTGGCTAGGCCCTGTGAATTTTATTTTAAAGTGGTATCTTATCGCGGAAAAGCGCGTAAAGTGATAATTAGTATAAGATTAAATTGAATAAAATATACACGTAGTTAGGCAATGATGGTAAGTTAAAAGTCAGGGAAAACTATATACATACCTAATTTTCCTTTATCGTGTTCTAAACTTAGTTATATTCAGCTCGATTGATGATATCCCACATGTTACAAAAAATATAACGAAGAATTCCAAATATAAAATGCAGATTAGTTCTATTAATAGATTTCGATGAAAGCTCTGAATTAAAAAAAAGAAAAAAAATATGTATGTATTTTAGCTCAGGAAACACCCACTTCACCCAGCAACCAAGCAAACCCGGCTGAATCCAGCGATGATGCGTTAGTGCTTCCAGTAAGTAACACGACCACATCTCTGCCTGGTGTCATCTATATTCGCTGGGGTAACGACGAATGTCCTCAGGGAGCAGAACTTATCTATTCAGGTTGGTACAATAAAACAATATCTCATGGAGAAAAATGCACGCGATATTTTAGAGGTCGATTTCTTAGTTTTGTGTAACAAAACGTCGTCCATAAAAAAGAACGAGACACATGCTTTCAAATGTCTTCTTGGCTGAAATGTTAGAAATGCAAAAGAATGATTTTGGGGCAGGTAAATGCATAAAATATGCTGGCGTCAGTGTTTTATATTCTTATGTTAAGGCCTTCCTCTCGGAAGACCTCCCTGTTGCAAAATAGAATGTATTAAAGGAAATGTCAAATGATAACTGGGAGAAAATAAACAGTCATAGTAAAAAGCCAATGTCATGCAAACTAATATTTAGCAAACATGGCAAAGAAGCTATGTTATCCCATTACCACCCTGTGCGATTGCGATTGTGGAAATTCTGGACATTGTCAAGTACAAATGACCTATCTCCATCCCCTTTGCCACTAGTCGTATGATCGCAAATTGTAAAAATAACTTAGAATTTGCAATAGGTTATATCAAAATTTCTCTCATCTAAATGTTATGATATTGATCTGGCTGAAACTGTAATTCTTTTGCTTTCTTTTAAACATAATTTCATGAAGCATTATGAATTCTATATTATACTTTCTGAAACAATTCTTCAGCGAGAGTTTGTTTGGGCAGAGAGGGTGTGAAAGAGGGATGCTAAATGCTTAATTTTCGAAAACTGTTATAACATTTTGCAGATGTACAAATACAAAGATTGATGTGAAATGATAATGATATAATTAGTACGATGCCATGCAACGGGCCAAGACGCATTTTTGTATATTTTTGTATATAGTTTGTTGCACCCGTGGATTTGAATTCACCATCTGAAGATTGTTTAAAGAAACTTGTTATAGCGAATTTAACTCTCATCGATACATGTATTATTCCGTTTCCTTTTATACATATAACATATTCAGGTACTATTGGAGGTGCATTATACACTCATGCTGGAAGTGGCGCAAATCATCTCTGCATGCCGGACGAACCCATCTATAACGAAACTGAAACTTCCTTGCACGCTGACCGAGCCCTACTATACTCCTCTGAATACCAAACTAGTGCTGCCCCTTCACGTTTCCGAACAGTGCATGACCATACCCCGACCTGTGCAGTCTGCAGAGCGCCCTCTGGCCGCACGACCAAACTCATGATTCCTGCACGCAACGTGTGTCCTTCGGAAGAGTGGCGTTTGGAGTACGCTGGTTACCTTATGGCGGAGCGCTACACACACAAGAGATCCGAGTTTGTGTGTGTGGACCGAGAAATGGTTCCGAAAGCTGGGTCACATGGAGATCAAAATGGTGCTCTGATGTACATGGTAGAAGCAAGGTGTCTGGTGGGTGGGGGCTTACCCTGTGGACCTTACATCGATGGCTACGAACTTACTTGTGCCGTCTGTACTATCTAGGATCCCTGGTATTTCTTTCCATAATTCATTCTTTTGAATGTATCTTCACCCGTAGCCCTATACAGCATAAAATGAGTCTTAGTCTTTTTAACCGATGTGTCTTTTAGTGTGGATCATAATATTAATACAATTTTTCTTCAGTAAAGAATATTGCATTTTGATCCTGCGAAATATCTTTTACTATAAATTGCTGTTAGAGACGTGTGATACGAATAAAATCCACTGACCGTTCTTAGAGAATACAAGTGAGCAAGGTCTATTTCAAAGGAGTAGGAAGAAACAGGTTTGTGAGGAACTTACTCCAGAATCCGTCAGATGAACAGTATGGAGAACAGTAGACTATGTGTGTTATTGAACATCAATTAAATTCAGGCCTTTGCATGACAATACTCAAATATCTGATAATATGGAAAACGATAGAGTGTGTGGAGATGGCAGATCGGCTGTTTCCTTCTGGACAGTTACGACTTCATTTTCTCAGGAATGATCTTAGTTGTTGAAGGCGCGGTGGGCCTCTTGCACGAAAAATATTCGATGAAATGATTATAACGACAAAAATCAGACGCAACTTGATTTCGACCATTCAGGATTCTGTATTCAGGTCACATGTTTTATTTATGTATATACAGTTGTTTGGAATAATCGCAGTTTTATGCAAATTGAGCCATTGATCCTTGATCATACCCTGCCTGCATGTAGAATTTGTGTACTTCCCTACTGGTATATAATCAAGAAAAACTAAGCAGATATAAACCCTAGATCCACTGTATCATTAAAGAATCAGTGTAGGTTTGGCTATCCGTGAATGGGTATGTAGTCGTTCAAGAAGCACATTGTCTTAGTTTGGAGGTTAACTGTAATAAATCTTATAAAATATTATTTCTGCAACAGATAATCATATTTCATTTTTTTTCACTGCCTGCTGTGCCTGTGAACTAAATACGCCTTAGTTCTAGCAGGGAGGTGGAAGAGTCTCTGTAAGGAAGACGCTGTTGTTTTAATTATTTACTCTCTCCCTCCATTCCTCCGCTTTTTTCTCTGTATTTCTCCTCTTCGTCTCGCTCTCCTATAATCACTCTTGCTCTCATTTTTTCTCTCTCCCGGCCTCCCTTCTCTCCTTGTATATTGGTTTAAGTGTTGTCGACCTCGACTCCTAGGCCCTCTTGTATGAAAGGTTGCGTTTAAACCCAACTGAGAGAAAAAAAAAAAATCAAACTTGATTTTAATCCGATCAGTATCGCACATTTGGGACTTGCTTAGTGACTAGTGAGTTGTGTTTCAACGAAACTTTTAATGCAAGATGCCCTAGTGATCCCTTCGATGAAAGAGAGCAAGAGAGAGAGAGAGAAAGAGAGAGAGAGAGAGAGTATGTGTGTGTGTGTGTGTGAGAGAGAGAGAGAGAGAGAGAGAGATGAGAAAGAGCGAGAGAGACAAAGGTTTCAAAAGAGGAATGACGAGAGTTTGGAAGTGTAAGCAAAGAACTAACTGGAAAGCGGGAGAGAAATAGAGAGGAATAAAGAGAGAGAGAGAGAGAGACTGACACAGACACGAAGAGAGAGTTGAAGAGAAGGTTGAGAGAGGTGCACAGAGAAACAGAGAGAGACGGTAAGAGTATAAGAGAGCTTATACCATGTTCATGTTTATATCAAGAAATGATTATTATATAGCATGACAATATTACAATATTACAGACATCCGGGGGTCGGTGATCTTCTTGTTGAAACCATGGAAAACGATAAAGAAGAAACCATGGAAAACGATAAACTGATTTGAGGTGGTATCTAAGGAGTGTTATCAAGTTAGACGTACGTCTGAGTTAGAAAACATTTTCGTGACGTCGAGTATGATCATCCATGGAAAATCTAACATCATGCATGATTTGGCATTGTACCAAAGGAATGTTACCAAAGGAATTGACAGTTAATCCCCAGATGCATGTTCTTTTAAAAAATACTTTTACGCTTGTCAGCACTTATCAAATAAAAAACTGACATAATGATGGGTGACAATCTTCTCTGAAAATTATTGATAGGAAACCCCCAACCTTACAAAACAAAACGCGGCGCTCACAGGGGTCTGTGTTGGGGGTGAAACACTCCCCCGTTAGAATTTTTATGCCTCCGCCCACCGAAGGTGGTACCGGAGGCATTATGTTTTCAGGGGGGTGTTTCACAAAGAGTTAAGTTGGACTTAAAGTCGAATTTAAATTCCTAGTTACGTGCTGTATATTACGCATCACTGCATTGGTCAGATCATGCTCAAGTGACGCGCGCTATTGGGAAGTCTATCAATGAGATTACGCGTTAAAAACCGGATGCCCATTGGCGCTTACGCATGACTCTAACTTAAAGTAGAATTTCATTAATTTTGAATATTGATTTAATTTTTATTATTGCATAGGTGAAGCTTAGATTGAACAAGGTTATCAAAATTCAACGCTTGGAAACATATGAAGTAATGATTATTATCAGTTATAAAGTGATATAACACAGCCCCGCTATAGCACCTATAGAGCTCTTTGAACGTTGCTGAGATATGTGACGTCATACCGGGGAGCAATCCTTCCTAAGCAGACGATGCCCCATAACATCTTATACATTTTCAGTGCCTGTTTTGTCATCTCATCTTCACTTATTTCTCTTACTTCACTAGCGTCAGTATAAATGCTTATTTGTTGCCTCACTCTAAATTTCCTGCATGGTATTATTTTGATGAAAAATGCAGCGTTAAAAAAATAAAGGAATCAATCGATTGTAAACAAAAAAAGATGCCATTGTATTTTCAGCTGCATGCACCGCGGCATGTTGGCGTTTCAAGAGGGAACGAATACCATCCATGCTATAATTCAGCGGGCTTTACAATTCGAAAGTGTGATTTCTTTAATTGATCATTGACCCTTATCATGACTTTTTACAAACAAAAGATTTTAGTTACTAGAAACGGTTTCACTTCCCTTTTAGAATGATGTGAAATACGGTCATGGTGAAACAAACCAAACTCTTTATAATTTAAAAATAATTGCATTGCAGTAACGTTCACTTGATATAGGACGTCGTCTGCTTAGGCAGGATTGGCACCTGATGTGACGTCACGAAAACATCGGTATATTTCTGGCGAATCGCTCGGATATCCCAGATGCTGAGAAGTGTTTTTATTTGTGTTATTTTTTAATCATCAAACACGCAGTTAACGTAAAACTTATACGATTACCATCTGCAAGCTTTCTAGTTTCTAGAGATACATTATTGAGCATATTTGTGATTTGCTTTGAATATCTACTTTAAAGGCCCTGTCACACCTTTCCGGGCAAGCTACGCGGGCTTGTTGCGTGTATGAATTTCTGCGGGCGGACAAGGATTTTGGCGAGTTTCGCGTGCGTCTTACCTGCTGGACGCGTGCTACTTACATTCTACTTGCGTGTATTCCGTGTGACCTGCGTGTGAGGCGCGTGGGTGGCGCGTGAGAGCTTCGAAACTGATCCGTGTTAGTTACGGGCAACATACGGGCGCTGCGAGGTACCTGCGTCACAACTGCGTGTTACCTGCGTGGAAGTTGCCTGCGAGGTGCAAGCCTGAGTAATACTGGTCGAGTGGATGGAGAGACCATCATTTCTCGTTTTCTTCAGTTGGAATAAAGATGCCCCGTCGACAGAACGTCATTATCTTGGCCGCATGCGACCCTCAACTAACCAGCAGAAAGGCAGTAAGTGACCCTCGACATGCACGCAATTTGCTCGTATAGCTCGCTCCACGCCCGCAGAACTGACCAGCTACACGGATGTTGGCAGTATCGACACCGTTCCTTGCCAGTAAAACACCCGTATTATGCTCGTAGAATATGGCAAGCCATCGGGGTCTACCTACGTCTACTAGTACGCGTACCCAGTAGACGTCCCGTAAAACCAAACGGTACGTCACGTCTACTCGTTACGTGACGTGTACCCAATTTCGTGTACTCTGTCGTGACCTTACGTCACGTCACTTCTGTTCAATTACGTGTGTTTTGTTCAATACGTCACGTCTTCTTTGAAATGGTCTAATTCCAGGCGTTTTTTTTTTTTTTTTTTTTTTTTTTTTTTAATGAGACCGCTTCTATTCTCTACATAGGGGATGTGGGATATGAGAGTTTGGGAAATCAAATCCCGATTATCAGGATTCCCCTCTTTGTTATGAAAATGGATGGCTCTATATCATGATCCATTTCGGGGGTCGCTGAACCGGGGGGGGGGGGGGGGGTGATCTAGCTAGGGAGTGCAGGCTTCCCCTCAACACACATACACGCGCACACACTCCCCTTTGCTTATATTAATAATAACATATTATGCTCTTACTCATGCTCAACCTCCTGCCCCCACTTTTCAAACGCTCTGTGGCCCGTGAACTAATAATTGTTATGTCTTTCCACGTATACCAATATCGTTTTCAGGGCTAGCCAACTTGATATTAGGGTGCCCTATTTCATTTCAAGCCTTTTTTCAAGACATGTATACTGCGGTTTGTGCATGGCTAGGGGGCTGCAGCCCTCCATGTTTACACACTTGAGATTCGTTTCATTATGCTTATTAATACCGTGGAATTCCAATAAAACTCTGAATCCCCCCTCCATTTAAAAAAAATCATGCATTATATTTTCCACTTATAGAAACATCATTTACAGTGTTAACAAACTTGAAATTAGTGCGCCCTTAGAAAAGTTTATTGCAGGACAATATTTCTGAAAGCATGTCTGTTTCTGGTTTTATATATGTTCATTGTTGTACTTGGTTTCCATAAGGGAATAAATAACAAGTAATCACAAGAAAAAAATAATCACCTTTTGTATGTGCAATGGTACGTCGGTGCAGCCCTGTATTTTCCCCTCTGCCACTTTTGTATCGTCCTATTAAAATATTCTCTTAATTCGTCTATTGTTTTCCTTGTTCATTTATTCCCTTCCCGTCTTCTTCTGATTTCTCTTGCTTTGTTCATGTAAGGAAACGGACGTGTGACTCGAACAGTGTGGTGGGGGTAATCAGAAGGACCCTTCCGATGGACAATCAAAATTGAGCTGGATTAGCGGGGGGGGGGGGGGGGGGAGGAGAATAACTGGATGAAACCTAAAGGAAAAGGTTCAGCAAAACTCCCGCTATCATGAATGGCCATGCACTGTCAGACATTTTAAATTGCGCAAGATGCGCGGATGCCCGCCAGACGCCCCCACCCCCTCCCTCATTGAGCGAGGTTGGAAAGGTATCAAACCCAATGCACTTTAGCAAAATAATATAGTCACGACTGTATAATGCCATCTTAAATGGTTGCTTGTACCTGCCAAGTACCCCCCCCCCCAAAAAAAAGGGGGTGAATGGAGGAGGGCAGAATTGAATGGATCAGTAGGAGAACCTCAATATTTAAAAAAGTCAGGGGATAAATATCAAGCATGATTCCACGTATTACAAGTGACATCTGGATGACAGTATTGGGCTACAACAGTGATAAAACCCCATCCCCCCCCCCCCTCTCGATAAGAATGATAATAATGATTGGCAGGGAAGGGCTGCCTGGTGAATTCCAGTCGTAAATGTTCATGATTGCAAGACAATAAATAGAAATGGGTAGGAAAAATAACGAAATGAAATAGGATGAAAATATGCGGCAGAACTCCCTCTATCGTAAGTGCCCACTGTAAGACATTAAATTTGAAATGGTGGGGATGTCCGTCAGACGCCCCCAAATAAATGACCTAATCCCCATTCACTGAGATACGTCAGCTGGAGAGGTATCAGGATGGGATAGAAAGTATTCAAAAGAAATTTACGTAATGTATGATGTTCGTAACTATGGTGTATGTCATATGAAGTGGCTTCTTATGCATATTATATTATACTGCCCCTGCACAAAAAAGAAGAGAGAGAGAAAAAAAAGTATTAGCTGTATTAGCAAGAGCAGTAATAAATTTATATCAAGAAAAGCCTTGATCAGGGGCGGCGCGCCCGCGGGGGGAGGGAGGCAGAGGGCACAGTGCCCCCAGTTTTTCAAGTACCCCAAAAGTGCCCTTTTTATTTCTGAAAAATGCCCCTTTCCCTCCGATAAGTGCCCCTCTTTACTACTAAATGTGTCCCTTTTCATTTCTAATAAGTGCCTTTCCCCTTCTGATAAGCGCCCCTTTTTCGCCTTCTGAAAAGTGCCCCTTTTCAAATCTGATAACTGCCACCTTATCTCTCTGATAACTATCCTTTTCTCCTTCTGATAAGTGCCCCTTTTCGAATCTAAATATTGCCCCGTTTTCTCTCTAATATATGCCCTTTTCTCCTTGGATAAGTGCATGTTTACTTCTGATAGGTGCCCCTTTTACCTTCTAATATGTGCCCTTTTCCTCTTCTCATAAGCGCCCCTTTTCACCTATTATAAGTGCTCCTTTCCATCTCTGATAAGAGCCCTTTCTTCTTCCTATAAGTGCCCCCTTTTACCTATATTTCCAACTTTTTTTCTTTTTTTTTTGGATAAAAAGAGCCATATCTAGCTACAAAGAATCAGTGCGGCTTTACAGGTACCCATCTATATATTAATACTCAAAACCGTAAAAGGCCGTTTTTTGTGGAAGCAAAAACTCTTTCCCCCGCCGTGTCCGCCCTCGCCGTGGCGCGGGATCGGTGGCATAATTCCACAGGTCGTGTAACCCGTAGTCCGCGTGTCACGTCGACCCCGTCGTCGCCGTCGACGTCCATAAACGTGATTTGGGGGATTGGGGAGGACGGGCAGGCCGAAGGAACGGCTGCTTTCCGTGTGGATACCTCGCACGACGGCGGTGTCGTCAGTCGTGCAACCTCCCTTTATATGCCCATCACAGGCACGGCATGGCAAGTGACTAACAACGTTGTGCACGAGGAGTATCAACTTGCATTGTGCGACCGTGTTAGACGACTCGCGTTAGCCATCTTGCTAAACTTGCTCTTACCGGGGGGAACCCCCGTAAGAAAATAACGATGGCATGGGGGTTGTCCCACAGTGTCCCAGCCTCGATAGAGCTCTGTGGTATGTACGTATGTATTTCATTGTTTCATAGTACACTTTGTGATAAGTACACCATAGGAGTAGCACCCACGTACTGCGATGCAATTTCAATGCAATGCATGCGATCGACGCGACAATGCAATGCATATTACGCATGCAATTTGTATGTACTGTACACACATGCACTCAACATGAGTTGACTACGGTTTCCCGAGCTTACAAATACATTCTAAGGTTGATTTTGGACGTGAGTGACATTCTTTAGATCTAACAAATTGTTGGAAACTGAATTTATGGACTTCCTTTGTCCTATTTTATCTGCATGAAATTCTTCTCTTTGTCGTTTGTCGTGTTCGGTCACGGCAGC
This sequence comes from Heliocidaris tuberculata, assembly GCA_025618425.1. Taxonomy (NCBI): domain Eukaryota; kingdom Metazoa; phylum Echinodermata; class Echinoidea; order Camarodonta; family Echinometridae; genus Heliocidaris; species Heliocidaris tuberculata. The sequence continues at coordinate 23,449,667 of CM046840.1, forward strand.
GCCCGCTCTCTGAGGCTGGGATGGCTGCATGGCTGAACTCGAGGGGAGGAGTCCGGCAGTAAATACTGAGCTGCTTATTCCAAGATTGGAAGCAGTTGACTATCTTTATTTTTTAATGCTACAGTTAGAATTTGATGATAAATTCACCGTATATCTGAGTAGATTCTACATCAATTTCAATTCTAAAACGGCAGTAAATTCCTCACTGGGTTGCTTATTTCAAGACTGGAAACAGTTTAGGTCGAATATCGTCATTTTTTTTAATTTGATGATATTTAATTCATCATAGTTCATACCGTATATTAGAGTAGATTCTACATCCATTTTATTACTCTAAAAAAATAATTCCGGAATCTGCTCAGTGAGAACAGAGTCTATTTAAAAAGTATGTGTGTTTTGAAACCAGACGGATTTTTCTGTCTATGTAGATCTGTAGACTATCATGACTATAGACCTAAAGGGGCTTTCACACCGGGCTTGCGTAGAGTTGCATAGTGCAGCGTATCGCCTACACTGAGCTTATGCTGGCCTACGTGGCAATACGCCGAGGGACGAAAAGGGGTACGCGAGATGGACCCCAAAAATTAACATGTCTAATTTTTTCGCGTACTTTCGTCGTAGACCACTGCATGCAGAAGTACGCAGTTTTTACGCAAGTATAAAACACTACGCTACTGTACGCCATGCCTACGCTATAGTACGCTATCCTACACCAGTCCGACGAAAAATCCTTTGAGGCTGGCGTAGTGTTGCGTACTTTTGCTTATTGTGGGTTCAGCATAAGCAAAGTTACGTACCCTTTACGCCAGACCTAAGTATACGTACGCAACCCTACGCCTGTTATACGCAATCCTACGCGTAGGTACGCCAATTGCATATGTTGTAGGTACGCGGTACCTATGCACAGGGTACGCAACAATACCCCAGCCTACGCCGATCCTGCGCGTAATAAAGGGGCTTTCACACCAGCCCTGCGTAGAATTGCTTAGTGTGGCGTACCGACGATGCCGAGCTTACTCTGCCCCAAGCAGTGCCTCCGTTAGCCTACGTGGAAATACGCCGAGGGACGCAAGGGGTTAGCGAGATGGACACAAAAAATTTAACATGTTTAAAGAGCACTGGACACGTCACGAAGAAAGTACACAGTTTTACGCAAGTGTACGCAACACTACCGTAGAGTTACGTAAGGAAGGGCGTAGTGTTGCATACTTTTGATTAGTGTGGGTTCAGCATAAGCAAACCTACGTACCCTTTACGCCAGACCTATACGTATTCGAACGCAACCATACGCATGTTATACGTAATCCTACGTGGAGGTACACCAATTGCATATGCCATAGGTACGCGGTGCCTATGCACAGGGTACGCAACCATACGCCATCGTACGGCAGCCTATGCAAAACATACGCAGGGACTACGCCGGTCCTACACGTAATTTTGGCGTACTCGGTACGCCGCACAACGCAACTCTACGCAGGCCCGGTGTGAAAGAGGCTCAAGACTATAGATCAAGCTTAATTCGAAAGTTGGCCACAATATTCACTCTTTCAGTTTCAGGGGCAAACAAGTGCTAGGGGCGTTAACGGTTAATCCTTTGAAGAATTAATAGAGTATGCTGGAGTCATGGGCATAGATAGCGGGGTGGGGGGGGGGTGGGGGGGGGTTTGCAGTGGGGGATATGATTAACTTCATTGTAGAAAAATTTGAATGAAATCACTGGAGTCATGTTCATAGATAGCTGGGGGGGGGGGGGGGATGGGGGAAAGTGAAAAAAAAAAAATTTGGCCAGTCCTCCATGAATTTTTTTTCGCCAGCCCTCCAAAAGTCCCTCAGCGGGGGTGGGGGGGGGGGGGGTGTAAGTGAATCAGCATTTTGGGCTGTCTTTTTTTTCCCCAGGGGAGGGGTCAGGCCCCCCCCCCTGGATCCGCCACTGATGGGGGATATGTGAGTGCATCAATTTTATGTTATTGTACAAAAAATGTAATCACTGGATTCATGGGCGTAAAAAGCGGAGGGGGGGGGGGTGGGCATTAATTAACAGTTTATGTTCATTGTAGAAAAAATTAAATCACCCCCAAAGAAAGTGGAACCTTTCTATACGCCACTGGCTGGAGTAAAGGGAGGGGAGGGGGCATGATAAGGGGATAGAGCCTGCACTCACCATCCATAATTGTCCACAGATTATTATTAAGTGGTGGATTCACAATTTTATCTAGGGTTTGAAATATTGCAGGGGTACGTGAGTAAATTGGATTATGACTTTTGCAAATCATGTTTCATTACAAAAAAATGTAATGGATGGCACGGTAGAATTTCATATGTTTAGGCATCAGGCAACTTCGCTTACGTTTCTCCTTAGGTGATATTGTGAGAACGGGTGGGAAAGGACAGGTAAAAAAATTGTTTCAATAAACACACAAACATAAAACAATCTTTAATTTTGTTATTGGAAGTTAAAAGGCATTAGCTCAAATAAAATAAGATTAATTTCACAGTATTATAGGGCCAGTGATTTTCACGTGGAAACAAGTTTTGAAATAATTATATTGTTATTTCTTACATAAAAACAGTAGATATGCAATCTCTCTCATCAGCAAAAGTGTATTATACATAATCACCACTATTAAGACATAAAAATGATAAATTATTTCAGCCCAAAACCAAATAAAAAACAGACTTTTACCTTTCAAAAAAAGCATGTGACATATTCTATAGTAAGAATGACATGTTGAAATCTTAAACTTATTTTTCTCTTAATATTTCATGTATTATTCACTTTGAAAGACGCTCCGCCGCCCCTGGCCTTGATACTATGACCCCACATATTAAAAAGAGCCACTGGCTGGCATCAAGTCTTGGGTTGTGCCCTACGAGTCGCCCCCGTGCTCCATCCTACCCCGCCCACCTCCGAGTGAGCTGAACCGGTGAATTCAGTTGATAGATACGTATACTCAGCAAAATATTTCAAGTCGTAGGTGGAAAGAAAATGACGGAGTGAGACCAAGTTACGGGGAAATGTCTGCCCAACGCCCATGAATATGAATTGCACAAAAAAGTAGCTAGATTAACCAGAAACGTAGTAGTGGAGCAGCATATCGTAATAGTCCGAAATGGGGGGGGGGGGGGGGGGGGGGGGAGGCCTTTCGCGGGCGCAGCATACTATAGGCATCCAGTGACCATTCATTATACACGGATTCTAACATTACCGGTATGTACAACCTGACTTCCTCTAATACTGCACTTTTCTTACTGATCCAGTCAATTCCCCCGTCCTATTTTTTTTTTTGGGGGGGGGGGCGGTGGGGGGGGGGGGGGTGGGCATTCTGGCGTTTGATAGGCACTTAACTTGTGGTATAGGAATGTCATAAACAGTGCTTATCTAGGGAATTATGGTGCCCGGGACAAACTATAAAACTGCCCCCGCCCTTCCCTGATTAAAAAACAAAACAAAACTGATATTAACCTCAAACACTTTGTGGAAATGAATTTGAGGCACTTTACCTTGGATAGTTACATGAAGTTTTTAAAAACTTTCAAGATCCTAACGAAACATCTTTCTGCGAGTGAGCAAAGGGACCAAGCCAAACTTGAATCTTTATTTATAATAAAAATTTAATTTTGTCATGAAAATATACTAAACATGGAATAAAATTCAGTCTACCTCGCTGCTGGAATAGGAGGTGAAAATCTCCCCAAAATTGGTCTTTCCTGGTTTTTTCCCTTTTCCTCCCCCTTTTCTCTTTTTTCTTAAATAAAGTGTAACGGTGGGGGGGGGGGGGGGGGGGGCGAACGTCAATGTGCTCGGCCATTTGCGA